>CM016616.1:70320845-71520845 GCA_005393395.2 Gossypium australe
AAGTTTCCATCTTCATCTCCCTTGTAGTGGTTACTGACGCTTCGTAAGATGGGATCTACCATTCTTGACAGTTTAGGAAATAAGTTGCGACCTCTGTCATCTCCACAGTCCTCCAATCCCTTTAGACACATATCTCGTTAAAAGGAGAGTCGGTAACAACGTCGCTCATGTACTGATTTTCAAAGAGAAGAAAAAAAAATACCTTCGAAACTATTCCGATTTTTTCTTTTTGATTTTTTTGATTTGATTCTTATACTGATTTTCAAAAAAATCAAAAAAAAGGTATCGGAATAGTTTCGAAGGTATTTTTTTTCTTCTCTTTTTCTTTTATTCGCAATATATATATATGTACACATAAAGGATAAAAAAGGATAAAAAGAACAGTTTTTTACCTTTCGGGGTCTCTGACAACAACATCGGCGACGGAGGCGCGATGAGCTGCTGAAAATCGTCCCCCCCTAAGCCCTAGCAGAGGAAATCTATCTTCCTCTTTTGTTTTTTTTTCTTCTTCTGTTTGTGAACTGCAAAAAAATAAAATTGGAATAAAATCCTAGGTTTAAAAATTAAGAGGAAACGGCGCCGTTTCGGAAGGGCAGGATCCGCGCGTCGACCCGCTTGGTGACCCGGATCTGCGACTTTCCGCTTTAAAATGGGCTATTTATGCAATTGATCCCTCCATTCTTAGATTCCTTTGCAATTTCGTCCTATTCGAACGCATCGTTTCAGCAAGTTGGAATAATTCCTAGTTTACTCCCTGGTCGTTTGCGTGCATTTCATTTGAGTACTCTAATTTTCTTCTATTTTCGATTTTTGCCCTAGATTCCTGCTTTCATTTTAATTTAGTCTTTTTTCCTGTAATTTTTTTTACTATTTTGCCATTACTATCATTACTAGTATTATTATTATATCATCACTATTATTGTTATTTATTTTAATTTTTCATCATTATTACTATCATTATATACTATCATTATTTTTATTACCACTATTATTGTATTACCACTTGTATATGTATTTATTATTATTATTATTACTAATATATTAATGTTATTATTATTTATTGTATTGTTTTGTATATACATTTACGATTATTATTAAATTATTGCTATGTTAATATTATTATTATTTATCGTATTACTACTTGTACATATATGTTTATTATTATTATTATTACTATTTGTGTTATTATTACATGTACAATTGCTATGATTATTATATTTATTATATTTACATTATCATATTGTATATACTTCGTATTATTATTTATCTTAGTATTATTACTATACTATTTTATTATTATTAATTATTATTATATTATGTGTATTATGTTGTACATATCACTATTATTATTATTATTATTGTTATTATTATTATTATTATTATTATTATTATATTATTATTATTATTATTATTATTTTTATCATTATTATTATTATTATATTCATGCTATATTGTATATGCTTTTTTATTATCTCGATCTTTACTAACACTTTCTAGCTTTTTTTACTATCATTTCAATACCCTTTTTTTTACCTTTTATAGTTTCTATATTTATTACCAGTATTGTTGATTTCGTTTATGTCATTTTATGTGGATCAACGGTTTAAATCGCAATTCGATTTTTTAATTCATACAAAAAGGTAATATTTGTGTGTTTAGAAGGCCGAAAAATTACATCCTAATGTGTTGGGTGTCGATCTTTTCGTTCGGCTAAATACTCAAATATCCTTTTCCTTTACATGCTTTGAAGATCAAAGATGATCTCGGTGTCGAAATATAAGGGTCTTATATCCTAACGTGTTGGGTATGATACTTTTATTCCTTTGAAGCGAGTTAATCTTGAGATTCAATCCTAATCCAATTATCCGTTTTTTTTTTCAAAAGTTTTACCCTAGATGTTTTCAAGTTTTCGACATTAGGACGACATTAATCAATTTGGTACCAACTTTGGGCGTTGCAAGGGTGCTAACCCTTCCTTGCACGTAACCGACTTCAGAACCCGTTTTCTCGAATTTCGCAAACCAAAATATTTTTATAGGTGATCCGATCACACCTATCAAAGATCGGTGGCAACTCCCTATTTTTAAAGTCGATTCCCGTTTTGACAAAAAAATGGTTACGACAGCTTGGCAATTCCACTGGGGACTTCAATGAAACCTGAACTTTTCAAACTGCTTCCTTATTCTCGCAATATGAGTTGACCCCTTTTTTTTGCTGTTGTTTTTTGTTTTTTTTTGTTTGTTTTTGAAAAACAGAAATTGAAAATACCTCAACGTGCGACCTGAGGAGTTGATTTTTTTTTGCAAACAGAATTTGAAAAACAGAAATTATAATGCCTCAGCGTGCGGCCTGAGGAGTTGTTTTTTTTTTTGCAAATAGAAACAGAAATTAGAAATACCTCAGCGTGCGTCCTGAGGAGTTGATTTTTGCGAACAGAATTTGAAAAACAGAAATTGAAAATACCTCAGTGTGCGACCTGAAGAGTTGATTTTTGCGCTTGAAAAACAGAAATTGAAAATACCTCAGCGTGCGACCTGAGGAGTTGATTTTTGCAAACGAAATTGAAGAACAGATATTGAAAATACCTCAGCGTGCGACTGAGGAGTTGATTTTTGCAAACGGAAATTGAAAAACAGAAATTGAAATACCTCAGCGTGCGACCTGAGGAGTTGATTTTTTGCAAACGGAAATTGAAGAACAGATATTGAAAATACCTCAGCGTGCGACCTGAGGAGTTGATTTTGCAAACGGAAATTGAAAAACAGAAATTGAAAATACCTCAGCGTGCGACCTGAGGAGTTGATTTTTGCAAACAGAAATTGAAAAACAAAAATTGAAAATACCTCAGCGTGCGACCTGAGGAGTTGATTTTTGCAAACGGAAATTGAAAAACAGAAATTAAAAATACCTCAGCGTGCGACCTGAGGAGTTGACTTTCGCAAACAGAAATTGAAAAAGTATCATCTGGTGGAACTCGGATGTCTTCTTTCTCCTTGGTTCGGTACAGTTATTGTTAAAACTTCGTGCTTCACTGGTGTACCTGTATGTGTCATGCGTGATGTTATCATGATATGCACGTGTTTGTCTTAAATGCCTTTATGCCTACATGATTATGCCATGCACCCTGGGCTTGTTTGTCGTGTGTCTCTTCTTGTTATGACTCTCATGATGACCTGTATTCACTGCCTCGACTCTTGACTTTCCTCTCATGTTTCGTGCCCGTCCTCGAGTTTCATGGGTGATCTGCGTTTCGCGTACGTCACCCTTTTGCCCCCTGTTGGACTTTGTCCTTACCTTGGGACTCTTGTACTTATCCAATTTTCATCCAGGTAATGCTCAACATTCCTTTTGTTTAGAGTATGTAATTTTACTATTTATCATTTAAAATGAAACATAAATAAAATGCATGAAAATGACAAAGTAGGCATGAAAGGGATACCTCATATCTATATTTATTACAAAAGCAACAAGCAAAGAAAATTGACAAGGAATAACTCGATCAAGAAAGCATTATAAAAGGAAAACAAGTTCAGTTGTCGTAAGTGCTCTAGATATCCGACGCATGAACTTCTCTACGTTTCTTCATCCTGAATCTTTTCGAGCAAGGTTTTTCGTGTAGAAGATTCTTGAGCTTCAGAGTCCGCTTCAATACTATAATCTCGCCGTTTGACTCCCTGTTCAAACCGTTCTTGCTTTTTCGGCCCAAATTTGCTTTCTTAGGACGCCCTTTTGGGTTTTCATCCTAAACCTTCTTTGTTTATCAGGACGCCCTTTTCGGGTTTTCATCTTGAATTTTTTTAGGCGTAATATTTCTTCACGGCATCTGAGTTTACCGGATTTGGTAACTCTTTCCCATCCATTTCAGTGAGAATCAAAGCTCCACCTGAGAAAGCTCTCTTTACGACGTATGGTCCTTCCCAATTCGGTGCCCATTTTCCTTGGAAGTCTTTTTGTATCGGGAGAATCTTTCTCAAGACGAGTTCTCCTTCGCGAAATTCTCTTGGACGCACCTTCCTGTCATGGGCGGCGATCATTCTTTTCTGGTACATTTGTCCATGACAGATTGCTTTTAGGCGTTTTTCTTCAATCAGGTTCAATTGGTCATATCGAGCTCGAACCCATTCCGATTCTTCTAGTTTTGACTCCATTAAGACTCGCAGGGAGGGGATCTCAACTTCAATGGGTAGTACAGCTTCCATTCCATAGACCAAAGAGAAAGGAGTTGCCCCCGTGGAGGTCCGTACACATGTGCGATACGCATATAGAGTAAATGGCAGCTTCTCGTGCCAGTCTTTATACGTCTCAGTCATTTTCCCAATAATCTTCTTGATATTTTTGTTAGCGGCTTCTACCGCCCCGTTCATCTTTGGACGATAGGGTGAGGAGTTATGATGCTTTATTTGAAATCGCTCGCACACTTCCTTCATCATCTTATTGTTCAGGTTCAAGGCATTATCTGAGATGATTCTCTCAGGCAAACCGTATCGACATATGATCTCCCTTTTTAAGAACTTGCAAACTGCGATCTTTGTCACATTGGCAAACGAAGCAGCTTCCACCCATTTTGTGAAGTAATCTATGACCACAAAAATGAATCGATGTCCATTAGAAGCCTTTGGGGAAATTAGCCCTATAACATCCATCCCCCACATAGAAAAAGGCCACGGAGAAGTCATGACGTGATGGGGCGAAGGTGCTGCATGAATTTTATCGCCATAAACTTGACATTTGTGACACTTTCGTGCGTAACTAATGCAGTCGCTTTCCATTGTCAACCAGTAATAACCGAGCCTTATAATCTGCCTGGCCATAGTGAAGCCATTGGCGTGCGTTCCACAAACTCCTTCATGGACCTCTTCGAGTATCTTTCTGGCTTCAACAGTATCCACACATCTCAGGAGCATTTGATCTTTCCCTCTTTTGTATAGGATGTCCCTATCGAGAACAAATCCCGCTGCCAATCTTCTGATCGTTCTTTTGTCGTTCTCGTTTGCTTGCTTGGGATATCTTTGATTCTTGACATATTCTAAGATATCATGGAACCATGGTTGTCCATCTGCTTTGTTTTCAATGCTAAAACAATGCGCAGGGGCCTCATATATGCTCATCTGGAGAGGCATTATTTCTGTTTCTCGGTTTGCTTTGAACATTGAAGCCAAGGTGGCTAGGGCGTCAGCCAATTGGTTTTCTTCCCGTGGGAAGTAATTAAAAGTCACTTCTTCGAATTCTTCAACCAATTTCGCAACAAGATCGCGATATTTGACCAACTTCGAGTCTCTTACTTCCTAATCTCCACGGATTTGGTAAATCACCAATGCCGAGTCCCCGGAGACCGCTAAGACCTTGACGTTCTGCTCGATAGCTGCGTGAAGTCCCATGATGCAAGCCTCATATTCCGCCATGTTGTTGGTACAGAAGAAACTTAATCTGGCAGTAAAGGGGTAATGATTCCCTTCTGGTGACACTAAGACTGCTCCAATCCCATGCCCCAATGCATTTGACGCACCATCGAAATTCATCTTCCATGATTTCTTTTTCGACGATTCACATTCTTTTTCTGTAATGCATATCAAGTCTTCGTCTGGGAAGTCAAATCTCAATGGCTCGTATTCTTCTGTTGTTCGAGTTGCTAAGAAATCAGCTATTGCGCTCCCTTTAATCGATTTTTGGCTCACGTATACGATGTCATATTCTGATAGTAGGATCTGCCATCGTGCCATTCTTCCTGAGAGTGCAGGCGATTCCATCATGTATTTTATTGGGTCCAGCTTTGAAATCAACCACGTCGTATGATACAGCATATATTGTCTGAGCCTCCGAGTTGCCCAGACCAGAGCACAACAGAATTTTTCGATTGACGGATACTTTGCTTTATACTCCGTGAATTTCTTGCTGAGATAATAGATCGCCTGTTCCCTTTTTCCAGACTCATCATGTTTCCCCAGGACACAACCCATTGAGTTTTCGAACACAGTCAGATATAGTATTGCGGTCTTCCAGGAGTTGGTGGTACTAGCACCGGGGGACTAGACAAATACTGCTTTATCTTGTCAAAAGCCTCTTGACATTCCTCGTTCCATTCCCCAGGATTGTGTTTTCGAAGGAGTCGAAAAATTGGATCACACTGCTTGGTGAGTTGAGCAATGAATCGAGCGATGTAGTTCAGCCTCCTTAGAAATCCTCTGACTTCCTTTTGTGTGTGCGAGGGCGGTAGTTCTTGTATGGCCTTTATTTTATCCGGATCAACCTCGATACCTTTCTCGCTAACGATGAACCCCAGTAATTTTCCAGAGGTAGCCCCGAAGGTACATTTGGCTGGGTTAAGCTTCAGTTGGAATTTTCTCAGTCTTTCAAACAACTTCCGGAGGTTCTCAACATGCTCTCTTTCCCCTCGAGATTTGGTGATCATATCGTCGACATAGACTTCTATTTCCTTGTGCATCATGTCATGAAACAATGTTACCATGGCTCTCTGGTATGTTGCCCCGGCATTTTTTAGTCCGAACGGCATCACTTTGTAGCAGAATGTCCCCCACATTATCGTGAATGTAGTTTTCTCCATTTCTTCGGGAGCCATCTTAATTTGATTGTAGCCCGAAAATCCATCCATGAAGGAGAAAAACGAATGCTTTGCCATGTTATCTACCAATGTATCGATGTGTGGCAACGGGAAATTATCTTTAGGGCTTGCTCGATTCAAATCACGGTAATCCACGCACATTCGCACTTTGCCATCTTTCTTCGGTACTGGGACTATATTAGCCACCCATTCCGGATATCTAGAGATTTGTAGGAAGCCAGCATCAAATTGTTTCTTTACTTCTTCCTTTATCTTTAAGAGCATTTCAGGCCTCATCCGCCTTAACTTCTGTTGGATAGGCTTGCATTCTGGTTTCAATGGGAGTCTATGGACCACTACATCTTCGTTCAAACCTGGCATATCTTGATACGACCATGCGAACACGTCTCTGTATTCATGAAGTAAGGCGATCAGATCATGTTTGGTGTCCTCTGACATGGAGGTCCCAACTTTTACCTCTTGCCTCTTTTCTTCTCTTCCTAAATTCACTGTCTCGACAGATTCTCGATAGGGCAGAATCTGTTTATCCTCTTGTTCTACCATTCTCAGTAAGTCTGGGGAAGAGACATAATCTTCAGCATTTTCTTCAGCCTCAAATTCTCCCACACAAATGGCTTTCTCGAAGTCGATTTTAGGACTTGTAACAGGATTGTTCACGTCATTGATATCTGAGCACCTGAAAAGTAGATGAAAAAGAAACTATAGAGGGGCATCAAAGTACCGGATCCTATAAACGTGATACGATGATACGGGATATATAGGGACAGATTATAAAAAAAAGGAAATAAATATGGAGCCGATGACAATAAAAAGACCATGACAAAATGCATCTTTATTCATGTTTCATTTAAAAGCTAAATAGACAACATAAACTCTCACAACAGATTCCCCTACAGCTTAGGGGCATACAAAAATTTAGCATTGAGCATTACTTTGGAGGAGACTTGGAAATTACGAGGAGATCCACGACAGTCCAATTGTTCGGAGTGAATCCAGGGGGGTAAGGGCGTATCGCTGAAATATCTTCCACTACATTATTCCCTTTGTTAATGACGTTTATACTGAAGTCTTGTAGGCCCCTTTCAATCCATAACATCATACTTTGTGGATCATCTCTTCCCGGGTATGTAATTCCTACCGATGTAAATGTTTTCGACAAAGGCAGATACATTATGGGCTCCCATTCCAATTCCCGACCTGAGGCTCTTGCAATCCTCCTTTCTTGCTCTTTCTGTAACTGTTTCCTTCTTTGCTACGCGTCGGGATTGAATCCTAAACCACATTGAGCCTTATGGTGTACTGGTTTTAGTGCTCTGACTATTCCTTGCTGGTATTTTCCCAAACCTCTCTTCGCTCTGGCTCCTTTCCCCAGAGTCAGCTTGATTCCCATCTTGGTATTCCTTGACAGCTTGGGCGTGGGGGCTTTGCTTCCTTCAGCGATAAAAGTAGTATTGATGAATTCGAAGGAACGGAAGGAACATTCTACTGCATCTTTGTTCACCTCGATGTAGGGTGCATCAGTAGAGATGGATGCGACGATGTCTTCCACACCAGCGACCATGATCAAGCGATTACCCATGACAAACTTTACTTTCTGGTGGAGAGATGAAGGGACTGCCCCAGCAGAATGGATCCAAGGCCTCCCTAAGAGACAATTATACGAAGGCGAGATATCCATGACCTGGAATTCTATGTCATATGTACACGGGCCCACGTCTAGAGGAATCTCGATCTTCCCTATGACCCCTCGTCGTGTCCTATCGAATGCTCTTACTGTGGAATGACAAGGCCTTAGATAAGACATATCAACTGGCATCCTAGAAAGCGTGGCCAAAGGCATGACATTGAGTGCGGATCCATTGTCGATGAGTACACTCGGTACTATGTAACCCTTACAATAGGTCGTAATATGTAATGCTTTGATAGAGCCTCTATCGTTTGGTGGTATTTCATCATCGCTGAAAGAGATGAAATTGTCCGCGTTTAAGTTGTTTGCCCACCTGTCAAGCTTTTCCAGAGATACATTGCTTTCCACATAAGCTTGATTCAGCACTTTTAGCAAGGCGTTCCGATGTGCCTCAGAGTTCAATAGCAGGGATAATATTGAGATTCTTGCCGGCTGCTTGTTCAACTGTTCCACGATGTTATATTCACTGTGTTTGATGAACTTCAAGAATTCATGTGCTTCATCCTCATTCACGGGCCTTTTAGCTTCTTGTTCGGATTGTCTTTCAACCTCAAGCTCGGCTTCATGCATTGGCGCCTTTCCTTTTTGACTCGAGTCGACGGCTTTCTTTTTTGGTTCAACCATCTTGGGCGAATAACATCTCCCACTACGGGTGAAATGCCCCACCTCGCTAACATTGCCATTCGTAGCTTCGGGCATGGTAATGCTGACATCATATTTCCACGGCACCGCCTTACTGTCCTTGTAAGGGAAAGGAGAAGGTACTTGGATTATCATTTTTGGTTTCACCTCTTCCTTCTTTACCTCGTAGTAGATTACCAAGGGTCGGTCAGCGCTATAAGGGGGACCTGATGATTGACCCTCGGAAGCACATATATCCTTTTCGTCGATCTCTTCCTTCTTATTACAGATCTCGACCTCCTTATTGTTCATCATACCTTGAAGTAATTCTTTGAATTTCTCACAAGATTGGATGTGATGTCCTTCTATGCCGTGAAAAACGCATAAATTTTGACCTTCCATGCTTTCCTTCTTGAAACTTCGGCCGAGCAAACCCTTTTCAGTCATTATTTCCCACACTTTCCTCAAAGGTGTCCTTATCTCGGAGACACAACTATCTTCTTGTGTCACCACACTCACGTTCCCTACGGGATGGTTAGGGAGCGGAGTTCCAGCCATATTACCGGTGCCTTCAAATCTTAAAATCCCCGCATCGATAAGACCTTGAACCCTCCTTTTAAAGGCTATACAATTGTCCGTAGAATGCCCCTAGTTTCCAGCATGATACATGCAATTAGCATTAGGATCGTACCACTTTGGGTATGGAGGCTTCAACGGTGCCATGTAATGCGGGGATATTAATTGTTTTTCCAATAATTTCGGGCACAGTTCTCTGTACGACACGGGAATAGGATCTTTAAAAATAGGGAATCGACTTTAAAAATAGGGAGTCGCCACCGATCTTTGTTAGGTGTGATCGGATCACCTATAAAAATATTTTGGTTTGTGAAATTCGAGAAAACGGGTTCGGAAGTCGGTTACGTGCAAGGAAGGGTTAGCACCCTTGCAACGCCCAAAGTTGGTACCAAATTGATTAATGTCGTCCTAATGTCGAAAACTTGAAAACATCTAGGGTAAAACTTTTGAAAAAAAAACGGATAATTGGATTAGGATTGAATCTCAAGATTAACTCGCTTCAAAGGAATAAAAGTATCATACCCAACACGTTAGGATATAACACCCTTATATTTCGACACCGAGATCATCTTTGATCTTCAAAGCATGTAAAGGAAAAGGATATTTGAGTATTTAGCCGAACGAAAAGCATATACAATATGATAGCATGAATATAATAATAATAATAATAATAATAATAATGATAAATATAGTAAAATAATAATAATAGTAGTATGTACAACATAGTAATATAATAATAATAATAATAATAATAATAATAATAATAATAATTAGTAATAATGATAATAACATAGTAATAATACTAAGATAATAATAATATGTACAGCATAATAATATAATAATAATAGTAATAATAAATAGTATATAATAATAATAATAATAAATAATAATAATAATAATAATAACGATAATATAAAAATAGATGTGATAATAAATATGATAATAATACTAATAATAAAATAGCAATAATACTGACACAAAATATGTACAATAGAAATATATAAATATAGTAATAATAATAATAATGAAAATAATAATAACAATACTAATGGTAATAATAATAATAATAATAATAATAATAATAATAATAATAATAATAATAATAATAATAATAATAATAATAATAATAATAATAATATAAAAAGTAATAAAAGCATTAAAAATAATTAATTTAATGGTAAAATAGCCAAAATAAACAAAAAGCGACTAAATTGGATCGACAACAGAATCGTGGGGCAAATTTACAATAAAAGGGAGGACGAGGACCAAGCTGCAACGCGTGCAAACATGCGGGGGCTAAGTGAGTAAATAACCCAACCCCTGATTGTGTGACATTTCAAATAACCAGGTATGGACTAAATTGAAAATGGAATAAAATAATGGGGCTAAATTTAGAAAAAGGCGAGATAGGGGACTCAATTGAGCGGCGCCGCAAGAGGGAGGGACTCATCGCGCAAATTTACCATTTAAGGTGAAAAGACACACTTTCAAATCGTCAATGCACTGGCCTCCACTTTAAAAACTAAAACCTTTATTACTTATATATAATTTTAAAGCTTATAAGTTCCCTTTTTTCTTTAAAAACAATAACAGAACCCCCCATCCTTTTTTCTTTTCTTCTGTTAGGATTTTTGAACAACCCATCATCGCATGGCGCCGAGCCGCTGTGGCTCCACCGTGGGTGGTGGTCAGTCGCGCAAAGGCCGGATTTGGGTAAGATCTCGTTACTTTTCCTCTTTTGATTTTGTTTGTAAATTTTTTTTAAAAAATAAAATCGTAAAAGAGAATAAACATAAAAACAAGTAAAAATATAAAAACTAAATCAACCTCAGAATTTTTGATTGCTGAGGATTCTTGAAAATTTTGGAAGAGAGGAAGCCCCCTTTTGAAACCCCGACCTCGGCGTTTAAGAAGAGAGGGGAAAGGTTCCCCTCCGTTTTGGGTTTGATTCCGACGACAGAGTGGGGACTCCGACTTCACGACTCCGGGAGTTTCGGTAAGGCCCTTCCCCTTTCTTTTTTTTTATTCTTGTTCGTAAAAATAGAATAAATAAAAGAACAACAGTAAAAATAAAAGCCAAAAGACTGAAAGTCACCTAGAATCTGATCTTTTTATTTCTTGCTCTGATTGTCGAAAAAATTAAAAGTCCCCCTCTATTGTTATTTTCGCTTGGCTTATATAGCCAATTTTACAAATGCTTTATTAATTTTTTATGCTACTGTTTCTCTTTTCTGCTGGTGTTGCTCTTTCTTTTTTTACAGATATTGGGGGAGCAAGTGGCTAAGTGGGGGGGTCGGTAGTGGAGGCCAGAAGACTAGTGGAGCGGCGCCAACTCTAGGGTTTCTCTTCAGCAAATTTTTGTTTTTTTCGGGCTATTGGGCTGCTGTAAACTTGGGTTTTTAGTGGGTTAATGAACCCGAGCCAAAATTGGTTGCTACAATGAGAATAGAGCATCATTCAGAGACATCCTTTTGGATACTAAGGAGAAGAAGGGTGGTGTGGGTTTCAATTTTGACAATAAGGAATTTGTGCTAAATGATGATGATGCCATGATTTCTTGAGAAGGACTGCATCTGTAACAACCTGTTTTTTAGTGGCGTCAGAAATAGTAGTTTTGGAACTCCATTCCGACGAGTGAGTTCATAAATATTAATAATATTTATGAGGTTAGTATAAAGTTTAATTAAAGTTTGGTCCTTTCATTTTTTCGATTGGAGAGTTAATTAAAGTACAATGACTAATTTGTAAACTGAAATTGTTATTTTATTAAAAAAGAACTAAAGTGTAAATATTTCAAAATTAGAATGAAATTTCTGTAAATATAGGTATTAGAGGGCTGTAGAGGGCTGAGATTGGAATCAGATTGAGTATTAGAGCTTAAATGTGAAAGATATGATTGTTTAGGTTTTAGGGATTAAATTGAATAAAATATGAAACTTTAGTGACTTTGTGAAAAATGAAATTAAAATGTCATATGCATAGAATAAGATGTTATAAGGTAATTGAAACTGATAATTTGTAATGAATTACTATATAGATCAAGATTTGGATCAACTAGTAGATAATCGAGAAAAAGAAAAAATTACGGATTAGTCCCCAACATTGCACTTATTGTTGTTTTGGTTTGGTAAGTTCATCTAGTGTAGTTATGTTTGTAAATATATTGGATGTGTTTAAATTATGAAATTATATCTTGTGATTACATTTTTGAATTGGTTACAAAATGGTAAAAAAAGGCGAGAAATGGATTAAATTGTAAAGAAATGAACTAATGTGTTAAATGTGGTTGGATGAACGTATGAAAGGATAGGATACAATTGGCATGCCAATAGGTTTATTTGCGTATGGTACGGGATATGGTATGAGATGATACTGATGTACTGAGAATTCACTATTTAAATCAGAATCTAGTATTTGTTGTGGATTATCGAGTTTTATCTCTACAAAGACCATTATTACTGATTGTCTCTACTCAAACCTTGGTGTGTTCTGCAGGGATGTAATGTCTTATGACATATGATGCCTATGGGTTTAGCACTTCGATGCTCAGGTGTGTATTTGAGTTATCACTCAGACGAGGAATCTGGTGTGTTTTTGTAGTTACCCGTATATTTGTATCTGTTTATTATAGTTCATCGGGCTAAAAAATTAGTGCAAAATGGAAAATATCTTATTGATAATATGTATTGTATTTAGAAATGGTTATATGTTTGGAATGATGAAATGACGTATATGTTTGATGATTCTGAAAGAATGACACTGAATGGAAATGTATTGTACACATTGAAATGTTGTAGGATTGTAATTGATAAACTCACCTTACTGATGTGAAATGTGATGATAGGAAAGTTGTATTGTTAGCTAATTCATTATGTTAGTTGTGAATTAAGGTGAGTTTACTGTTTTAACTTATATGAACTTACTAAGTATACATAATGCTTACTCTATTGTGTTTTCTTTGCTTGTAATTATCTTTCGCGGAATGAGACGATCGAATCATTTTGGAGCTCACACTATCAAGCTTTCGATTTGGTAGTCTTTTAATTATCCTAGTCTCAATTATATGGCATGTATATAAGAAATGTTTTGCATATTTGCTTATGACCGCCTTCGGATGTGCGAACGTCTATAGTGTGAATACTGCAACAAAATATAGAATTATGAGGCAGTATCCATAGGTATACAGGTCTAGTTGTAGTATAGTTTTACAACGGGGTGGGTGAGTACTCTGAGAATCGTACCCAAGGGAGGTGAGCGCTAGATCAATTTTAACCTAAGCAATAAAAGATCTAATTATGTAACAACTTGATTTTGGGTCTAGTCGGAACAGTGGTTTTGGGACCACAAATTCGACGCAGAAAAAATTATTTTTATTATATTTTTATGGTCTACAGTTTTATGGAATGATTTCGTGAAAATTTCGTTCGAAAACTTTGACGTTTGGGCACTCAATTTAGTTAAAGAGACTAAATTGCAAAAAGTGCAAAACTTGAATTCTATATGTTAAAGGTGTCTAATTGCTATGATATTTTAAATTAGAGGTCCTTAGATGGTAATTAGATCATTGGTTAATTTGGTGGACAAAAATGGACATGGTTAGGTATGTTTCTAAAGTTTTTCATTTAGGGCATTTTAGTAATTTGGTAATTAAATGAATTTAAAAGCAAAAATTTGTCCATCTTCTTGCTCCCTTGGCTGAATTTTACAAGGAGAATCATGGCTAGGGTTTCTCAAGCTTTCAAGCTCGATTGTAAGTCCGTTCTAGTCCCGTTTTTAATGATTTTTATGTTTTTAAAATCCTTGTAACATGATCTATCTATTTCTACCACTAATTCAAGATATGATCAAGATCTAGGGTTTTACCCATGTTGAATATGTGTGTATTTTGATATTTGATGGTAGAAAATGCATGCTTGTTGTTTGTTAAACGACTTTTGCTAAATGATTTTCGGTAAAAATGTAACACCCCTCACCCGTGTCCAACTCCAAAACAGAGTTCGAGGCGTTACCGTACTTCAACATTCACAATCATACAAAACCGGGTTACCAAATTTCGCCCAAAATTTAAAACTTTTCAAAGACATGCATTTGACATTGTCATCTATTTAATCACTTATACCACATAACAAGACATTAACACATACCATGGACAAATAGGCTTATAAGCCAAAATCATTATAAGCCACATCTCATGGCCATAATCAACAAATAACTATATGCCAATACATTTGGCTAATCACAACAACATCCATCATAGAAAAACTAAGTCCCTATACATGCCACTCACTTGAAAACATTTAACATACACATGCCAATACTCCAAGGATAATGACCCGATAGTGTGATACTGCCTCCGACGATCTCCAACACTGAGCTGACTTGACAAAACTAAAAGAAATGGAAAGGAGGGAGTAAGCTTTACGCTTAGTAAGCTCGCATGAAAATAATAAGCAATGTGATAACATGTTATTTTCATATTCTTCCTATTTATTCAAATTCCAGTTAAGTTGTTTTCTTGAGTCATAGTCATTAAATTATTTATATCTGGAGTTATGGAACTCCAAATTAAGATCCGTAAATTTTCCATGAAACTAGACTCACATATATTTTTACTATAAAATTGTCAGAATTTTTGGTTTAGCCAATTAGTACAGTTTATTCTTCAAAGTCTCCCCTGTTCTGCTGTCCGACAATTCCAACCATTTTTTGCTAAAATTTAATTATCTTTTTGTACAGAATTCAAATGATGTTCTAGTTTGCTTCTTATAAAAATAGACTTAATAAGGAATCTAATCATATAAATTATGTCCCAATATTATTTTTTCACAATTTTCAATTATTTTTCCAAGTCAGAACAGAGGATCTCAAAATCGCTCTAAACCAGTCTCACAAAAATCTAAATATCTCAAAATATACCAATCCTTTGCTTTCTCTGTTTCTTTTATATAAAAATAGACTCAATAAGCCTTAAATAAATGTCTCATTAAACTTATAATTCAATTTCTACCATTTTTGGTGATTTTTCAAATTCACCTCACTGCTGCTGTCCAAAACAGTTTTATTGTAAAATTTTGCTTTCTCTCACTTTAGTTGTGTTCATCACTTGCCTATACCAATCTTTCCAATTTCCGATTACATATCGAGCATATTCTTCTACGTACATTTGCCACATTTCTCAATTGGTCACATTCACACTTGCACTTATTAATAACATGATCGCACCAATCATCATTAGTAAATTATCTCGTTGAACCCCTTCGGAAAACGCCCGATACTCGGTGGTCTCAGCACATAGCTCCACCCACACATAATTCGGCTTTCTTGTACACATGGTGAAGGTCCCTTATCACCCATGTGACCTAGCCATTCCATCTCGTAGCTCTCTTGTCTACATGGTGTCCAACACTAGGAACCACTCATGTGACCTAGCTACTCATAACCCGTAACTTTCTTGTACACATGGTATACACACAGTATTACACATGTGACCTAGTTGCATATGAAATTATTATTCCGTAGCTTTCTTGCACACATGGTGAAAATCCCTTATCATCCATGTGGCCTAGCTACATATCAAAATTTGCCATCTCGTAGCTTTCTTGTGCACACGGTGAAGTTCCCTTATCACTCGTGTGACCTAGCTACATATTGTCCGTATCTCTTGGTTTTCCGAAGGTTCAATCGAGAATTTCGCATTCCATACATTTTCATATTGTAGTTATCACCCAATGATTTCCATAATATCTAGCAAAATAATTATTGAACAAGTAAAATAAATGCATTATTTACATATAAACTTTCCATTTCACATAATAACCATAGTCATAGAAAACACCTTTAAGCACAACATTTCAACCCATTTTCCATGTCACCTATGTCACCTTTTATCATAAACATATTATTAAATCAATTCACTAACATAATATACTAAACATGTAATTCATAAAAATCAATTTAATACCACAATTTAGGTTTCAAATATACATTACGACATTATTGCATTATTATTAACACACCAACTTACATCGAATGCCGAAACGACCATTTTACCAACTTTCCTGATTTTCGATTTTCCTCCAATTCTAGGTCCAAATATCGTTTTTCAGGGTCTAAAACATCACATTTCACTTATTTAATTAATGTACTATTCAAAACAGTCCTTAACTCAACTTTTGAAAAATTACAATTTTGCCCCTAAACTTTTACATGTTTACACTTTTTCCCCAATACTCGAAAATTAAACTTCAGCCCTTATTTTTATGTTTTATAACATGCTGATCATTTTTCTCTTCTATGGCAACATCAAATTCTCACTCTAACATGTACTTATGAACATTAGGTATTTTTGTAATATCCCGGGTTAGGGGCTGTTTTGTTGTTGCATGATATTGCATGTGTTTAGTGTGCTGTGTTGTTGTTTGTGTAGTATCGGGGCTTAATTGTAGCCTAGGAGTATGTCTGAGTGAATGGGAAAATTTTGGTTTCTGGGTGTTAAGTGAAGGGAGCTGAGGAAGCTGGGGTTTAAGAATTTTAATTGTGGTTTTGTTGCACAAGTGAAGAGCTGGCAGAGTGGCAAGGGAGGAGCTTGGTGTGGCGTCATCTACAGGTGAGGGAGGTCCAGAGTTCAAGTCGTAGAGCTCCCATTTTGGTTCCCATTTTGGACGGCATGAAGGAAGAGGTAGAAGGCAAGTGGAATTCTACCTTGGACCAAGTCATACCATTCAAATGGAGGGTGGAGAGGAAGTTTAGGAGGAAGACTTGGTCATCACGTTTGAAATGTGAGGAGTGGAGTGTTTGGTGGGATATTGGCCGATTTTGTAGGTGTTTGGAGTGGGGGAGTGGACGGCTTGGTGTAGGAAAGGGGGGAGGCCGAATGTACTTTGGTTTTGGTACATTTTCGGTCTTCTTTTTGGTAGGTAAAAGTGTCCATTTTGGTTCGGTTAGCTGAAGTTTTTACCAAGGTTTTTCTCTCAATTTTCTTCATTTGGTTAAAACCGAAAGTCCAAGTGCTTGTGCCGAAAGTTTGCTTGTTTTCTTCTAACTCTCCTTGCTAGCCGAATGCTACTCCCCATTCTTCCTTCTTTCTTTCATTTGAGTTAAGCCGAATTTCCAAAGAGCTTCTTCACATTTTCTTTACTCAAACCGAAAGTGGTATTCTCTTTTTCCAACTTTTTCCTTTTTTCGTTGAATATTTGGTAGCCGAAATTGCTTTGCTTTCTTTTACTTTGTAAGCCGAATACTCTCTTCTCTCCCTCTCATAATTCTCTTATTTTCTTAAGAGCCGAACTTACCATTTTCTTCCCAACCGATTCTTCCATTCATCCTTCTCAACTCTTGCCGAAACTTTGCTTCCATTTCATATTATCTTTTCTCTCAAAACCGACAAGCATCTACCTTATTTTCATTTTCTTTCTTCTTCTCAAAAAAATCTTGGCCGAATCTTTGTTGGTGTTGGGGTGTTGCTTCAATCGTTGGGTGTTGGTAAGCCTTGGCCGAATGGTCATTTAGTTTCCTTCTTTCTCTTAATCGATTTAAGTTGTTTAAGAATCGTATATGACAACTATTGATGAGTGTTATCTCTTATGTTGGAACCGATAGCATCATAGGACAACGGGGACTTTGAAGCAGACAAGTGGAGCTTTCTACCTTGGTTTAACCATTTGATAAGTGGTGGTAAGAAGATTATTTGTTAGTCTATTCTTTTGGATTTTAATAAGATAGGGATTCAAGTGGATTAACTGTTCATCTTTTATGGTGTAGCCGATTGTAAAGGAGAATCACTGCTTGATTCGGATTTGGTAGGAAACCAAATCATCTTCAAGGTAGGGGATTGAAATTAACCCCTTTGGGTTTATAAGTTTTGGCCGAATGGTTTATATGTACTAACCCCTATGTTGGCCGATTATAGGAGCCGGATAATCAAGGGACCTAGATCGCTTTTGTTAGGATTTCTAGACTCGTATTACCAGGTGTGTAAACTAACACACTGATACCTAGTAATGTTATTAATAAACCTGTTTGCCTGTAACAAACTATACCAGTATGATGGATAATTGGATACCCAAACGGGGTATGTGTACGTATCCGGGTAAGTCTAATTTATTACAAGTTCTATTATGGATACCTTGGGTATTATGATCTATGTTATGTATGCTATGAGATGTAATGCTAGACATGTTGGCATGATATGCATGACTTGTATGATATGCATGATCACATGAGTTGGTATGATGATGGGTGATATGAGTGGAGGGGGCAGTGATATTTTGTGCTGACGAGCACCAGTGTTTTGGTAACACACTTTGTGACTTTGGGTCACCAGAGGTTTGGCACCTCCAGAGGTTTGGCACCTCATTGCGACTTGTCCCTGTGGTTTGACACCACCGTGGGTTGGCCCCACTTGAGATACGGGATCGTCTGCTAGTGATTGGGTATCACACGATGGGTTGGCCCCATCACTCGATTATTGTGACTACGGTCACCAGTGCTTTGGTAGCACATTTGTGTCTTTGGGACACCAGAGGTTGGGCACCTCATTGCGACTTGTCCCTGTGGTTTAACACCACCGTGGGTTGGCCCCACTTGAGATATGGGATTGTCTGCTAGTGATTGGGTATCACACGATGGGTTGGGCCCATCATTGGATTTGTGACTTCGGTCACCAGTGCTTTGGTAGCACAAACATGTCTTTGGGACACCAGTGGTTTGGCACCACATTGACGGATATTGTGTCTTTGGGACACCGGTGTTTTGGTAACACATTGTGACTATATGTCACCAGTGGTTTGGCACCACCAGTGGTTTGGTACCACACGGGGTAGAAAAGGCGATACGGATGGTTAGGATCGGGTTGCATTAATTATGTTGCTATGTATGATGTGTGTTAGCATGTTGATTTATTGGGAGCGGAATTTATACACTGAGTCATTCGACTCACCCTCTCCTTTGACATTTCAGGTGACTCGTAGACACGGACATGGAGCCGGGATGGACTCTGGGTGCACATGCCATGCTTTAATAAAAGTTTTGCTCAGACTATTCAATTTGGGTACTTTAACTTATTTACTTTTAGTTGGGTTTTAGTTTGGATTTGTAAAAGGCCTTTGATTTATGTTTTATGATGGTTATGTTTTAATTAGACTCTTAACCCGCTTAACAAATAACTTGGTATGAAATTTATTAAAAACTTGGAAATACAATGCTTCCAAAACTAGATCGCAATGTGTTTTAAACTATACCATCGGGTATCTCACTATGTTTTGTTATAAAGTAAACTCAAATGATTTTCAAAACAAACTCGATTTTTCTGCTAAGTCAATAATGTTTTAAAATAGCACTTAGAAACTATTGAAATTACTAAATGAAATCAACTCGTTTTTAACTATATACTTTGGATAAGTTTTCAAAATCTAATCAAACAAGCCTACTCCAATTTTCCTCAAATTCACTATGTTTTCACCCCGCTTTTAAATGAAAAACCTAAAACCTCTCAAGTACGTTTTTCCCCGTAACATACCAGATTCGGACATGGTGTCTTGTCCGAGTTTGGGGTGTTACAATTTTTACCGATTATAACGTTTTACTCGTTTTCACGTAAAACCGCTTAGTAAAAGTTGTTTAACATAATTTCAGCCTTCATATTCTATCATAAAACATCAAAATACACACTTTTCACCTATGGTTAATTTTCCAAAGATGAACCCTAGCATTAATTATTGGTAGCATAACTAAATCGAGCTACCGGGACTCCAAAACTGTAAATAACTTGAAAAACGGGGCTAGAACGGACTTACCATGAGCTTGGAAAGTTGAGAAAACCCTAGCCATGTCTTCTCTTGGTAAATTTCGTCCATATGAAGAAGATGGACATATTTGGCATTTAAATTTTGTTTTTAATTCATTTAATTCACTAAATTACCAAAATGCCCCTTAAAAAAATTCTTTTGAAACATACCCATCCATGTCCATTTTTGTCCACCAACTTAACCAATGGTCTAATTATCATTTGAGGACCTCCAATTTAAAATTTCATAACAATTGGACACGTCTAACATGTAGAACTCAACTTTTTGCACTTTTTACAATTTAGTCCTTTTGACTAAATTAAGTGCCCAAATGTCAAAATTTTCGAATGAGATTTTCACGAAATCATTCCGTGAAATTGTAGACCATAAAAATGTAAATAAAATTAATTTCTCAACATCGGATTTGTGGTCCCGAAACCACTGTTCCGTTTAGGCCTTATTTCGGGATGTTACAAAAAATGTCAAAAAGGACTTATTTGTAAAAGTTATAAAATGAGTAGAAAAATGTGAATAAATGAGAAATGTGGGCTGTTATGAGTATGAAAATGGTTCGCCTAGGCTTGGTTTTTGAAGAAATTGAATGAAATTCATTTTACGAGCCTAGGGACTAAAGTGTAAAAATGTCAAACTTTAGGGGCAAAAATATAATTTTTTCCATAATGTGATTTTGGGCTGATTTTAATAGTATTATGGTTAAATAAGTTAAATGTCATATTATAGATCAAGAAAAATCGAAATTAGAACGGGGGAAAAACAAGTATTTGACGATTAGGTCTTTCTTGCCATTTTTATGCCAAAGTAAGTTCGTATGTTTAATAAGAATTAACTTATATATGTAGAAATGCTTAATTGATATAATTTGGTAAATGCTATATTATTGAAATGAAATGTGAATGCTATTGAGTACGATACTACGGAAAGGACCGACAAAGATTCGATACAGTGAAAGTCCCAATTGAACCTTAGGAATAGATAGGATATAAATGTCAGGACATTAGGGTTACTGAGATTATGTGTAAGACCATATCTGGGATATGGCATCGATATGAGACTTCGTATAAGACCATGGCTGGGCTATTGGCATCGATACGAGATTACATGTAAGACCATATCTAGGATATGGCATTGGTACGGTACTGTGCGTACGAGATTCCCGAGTATCCTTTAGTATTCCAAATGGTTCAATGGGAAATGTTGATGAAATGTGGTTATAAGTGATGGTACGACTCAGCCAAGGTACTCGTGACAGAAATCGACAAGTAAGTGTTAAAAGTGAATTTCATATAATGAGTAAGTGGAAGAATTATGAGAATTCATATGGTTCAATCGAATATTTATAAATGTGATGGCTATTGAATTGAATATAGTTTATTTCTATTTTCTTATGCTTATGTAAATGTGAATGAATTGATAAGAAGTATTCAAACCATATAAGCATTGAAATGAGTAGACCCGTGAAATTATTGGTTAATTATGTGAACGAATACATGGCATAAAGGTGGAATTATACAAGTTATACTATAGTATTTATAATGGCTTAAAATGTGTTTATTTGATGAGATGAGTTATTATCATACGAACTTACTAAGCTATATAGCTTACCCCCTTCATTTCCTATGTTTTATAGTGTCATTGAGCTAGCTCGGATTGGAGGTCGCCGAAGATCCTATCACACTATCAAGCTATCACTTTGGGTATTGATGAATTCAAGTATTTTGAGTTTATGACATGTATAGGGATTTGGTCTTTTGGTTATATGTGTTATTATTAATTTGGCCATATGTGTTGGCTTATAATGGTTTATGGTTCATTTTCGTATATAGCCATGGAAGTTGGCTAATATTGATTTTGAATATATTTATATACCAATGTCATTTGTGAATGTGGAATCTTGCATGATTTGGTGCGAAAATGTGATTAGCTTGCTTCGGTAATCTCTATCAATTGTCATTTCGGGTTTCTCGTTAATCAACTTGAAACACCCCAAACCCGGCCCACGAGCCTCGACCAGATCTGGTATGTTTCTCGAATAAAACGGTTCGAATTCGTTTGCTCTTTGAAAAACTTGGAGTGATTTTGGAGAAAGTTTGATTTGGATTGGGTTTGAATTGGAAAGTCTGGGTTTTAATAAAACTTTAGTTACGTACTTGAAAACGACAAGTTAAAAAGTATTTACCGAGTTGCTAAGGTTTACCTTTAATTTTGAAAACCATTTGTCATTAAGTGTCGAATATGTAGAATTTCTTTTGAAAACTTTACTTAAACTTTGAATTGTCAAAACAATCGTATCGTACTGAATTAAATAACATGCATGCATAAAATAGTTCAATCCTACTGGCCTTATTACATCAAAACAAAACCCAAAATAATTTCAAGTACTTAAAATAAAAAGTCCAAATAAAAATAAATTTCGTGCTGAGCATGGCCACCACTAAGCTCCTGCCGACCCGGTCCATCTACTGAGTGTCACCTGAAAAGATTTCCCACAACGGGGTGAGTCAAACAGACTCAATGTGTAACCACCAACACAAAGTCCCAATAATTTAGGCATATCAGATCAATCATAAACATATAGCAAATATAGGTAATGATGCATTCCCGAACCCAAACCTAGATAGCCAACCGCTACACATCACCCGTACCAACCATCACACCGTGGGGACTACTAAGTCGACCCTCCATCCGCTACACACCATCGAAGGCAGTCACTGCAGACGATGTGCTCATCGTCCTTATAAAATCGTGGCATAGCCACCAAATAACATTTTGTGACAATAGTCACCACATTCAGATTTCGTGACATGAGTCACCACATTCAGATTATTGTGGTATGAACCACCAGATCACTTCCCCTTAACATATCACCCATATGCCCCATGTCATACAATTCATGCAATAAACATGCCTCATTCTTTATTTCACATTCTTATCAACATTCACATATGTGCCATAACAGATCATATTATACTCATAGTAGGAGTAGGTAAACGTACCTGAGTACTTTGTACCATTACATGGTACCTTAGCCACATCTATCACTTCCTTATTAACACATGCATAAAAACAATACCATAAATCTATTAAGACTTAGGGTAGGGCTACACACCTGGTATACTTAACGCTTTCACTAGAATCCCGAAAAATCTACCAAAACCGATTGCACTCCTTCCTAATACCCACAGTTAAAATCGGTTAGGCACTAATACTAAAATATGGCCTTGGCCGAATGTCACATGTACTTACCTTGTGGATCTAAATCCCGAAATCCTTGTACACCACTGTCGACTGGCCCTAAATAACCATAGTCAGATTCGGCTAACATAATAACCAATATGGCCGAATATGCACATTCACTTACCTTGTGATTTTAAGTCCCGAAAAGTGCTACATGCTCTTGATGATGTCGAGATCCCTATAGCTATAGGTTAGATTTGGTTCTAATCACTTAAGCACAATAAAATGGCCTATGGCCGAATGTCATCCATAGCTTACCTTAGATCTTAAAAGTCCCGAAAGATCCCTTCTCCCTTGTAGTCGACAATAGACAAATCCCGAAAGATCCCTTTGTAGTTTCGGCCAAGAGACATAAATGGCATTAGAATCTTGATTTCAGCTTTAAGAAAAGAAATAAAACGACAACAGTTGGATCCTTACCCTTAATATTGTAGTCGACTGCACACCTGCTTGACACCACTGAGGGATTCGGCTATAGACTAAATGTTGATCACAGGTTTCGGCTTTTGATGATCACTAGGAAAAATTCGGCTATGGCTCCAAATAGAGATGAAATCTTCGGCTTGTGGGAAAAAAGGAAAGAAGAAGAAGTTGAGAAATTCGGCAATGGTGACAAGGAGGATTCAGCTTTTAGGAGAATCCAAAAAGAAAAGAGAATGGTTGGCAGAGAGAATTCGGCAGAGGCTTAATTGGAAAGAAAAGAAGGTAAATGGCCTTGCTCTCCTTCATTGGCCAAAAATATCACCCCTAGCTCCCCTTGTTCGACCAACTCTCCTTCCCCCTATCTCATCCCTTCCTTTTCTCCTATTTTTCCTCTCTTTTATCCTTTAAAAATAATCTAAAATAAATCATCATTTATCTACTACTTAGCCGAAATTTTAAAAGAATTTAATCCCAACTAAAGCTCATCCCTTTAGTGCCTTAGTGCCGTCCACTACTGCTCATTCTTGCAGCAAAAATAAAATTCCTATTCGCTTCCCTTGTGACTCGAACTCAAGCCTCTTGCACCCTGCATATGGCGTCACTTACCTGGGCTTTAAGTGGCGCCTTGCAGCCACTTTACCAAGCTGGTTCTTATGTCTTATTTCCCTTAGATATTTTCTTAAGGCCTATCAGGCTTAGTTCCCCTTATAAACTTAAAATCGAATAATTTCCAAGGCATTTGACTACACACTAAGGTTCACAAAATTCATAATACACATTCACAACACACATAAGCATGCTATTTCATATAATTTAGTATTAATGCATAAGCTATAATCCAGGATATTACAGTTCTACCCCCCTTAAAATAATTTCGTCCTCGAAATTACCAGGCTGAAATAAATGAGGGTATTGTTGTCGCATTGCCTCTTCTGGCTCCCACGAAGCTTCTTCCGATCCATGATTTTGCCATAACACTTTGACTAGAGGAACTGACTTCCTCCGTAACACTTTCACATCTCGTTCCAAAATCTGAATTGGCTCCTCCTCGTAGGACAAATCTGGCCTTAGCTCCACCTCTTCAACCGGTACTACATGAGATGGATCTGATCGATAACGACGTAGCATGGAAACATGGAATACGTCGTGCATCTGCTTCAACTCCGGTGGCAACTCTAACTGGTATGCCACTGGTCCAACTCGCTTCAATACCCGATAAGGTCCTATAAACCTTGGACTTAACTTCCCTTTGCGACCAAATCTCATCACCTTCTTCCAAGGCGACACTTTAAGAAACACTTGGTCTCCCACATCAAATTCTATTTCCTTTCGCTTGAGGTCCGCGTACGACTTTTGCCTGTCAGATGCCTCCTTCAACCGTGCTCGGATCACACTAACCTTCTCTTCAGATTCCGCCACTAACTCTGGACCCAAAACTTGACGTTCCCCTAACTCCGTCCAGCACGTAGGAGTGCGACACTTCCGTCCATACAGTGCTTCAAACGGTGCCATCCGAATACTGGCTTGATAACTGTTGTTGTATGCAAATTCCGCTAAAGGCAAATATTCTTCCCAACTTCCTCTGAAGTCTATCACACAGCCCCTCAACATATCCTCTAACACTTGGATTACTCATTCAGATTGCCCGTCCGACTGTGGATGAAAAGCCGTGGTGAAATCCAATCTGGTGCCTAAAGCTTGATGTAGTGCTTTCCAGAACCGAGAAGTAAACCTTGGGTCCCTATCCGAGATAATTGATACCGGCACTCCATGCACCCTCACAATCTCCGCCACATATAACTTTGCCAACTTCTGCAGAGAATAGTCGATCGGCACTGGAATGAAATGCGCGGACTTTGTCAACCGATCCACTATCACCCACACCGAGTCCTTCTTAGTTGGCGTAAGGGGAAGCCCACTAACGAAGTCCATGATGATTTTCTCCCACTTCCACTGCGGAATCCTTATAGGTTGAAGCAATCCTGACGGAACTTGGTGTTCAGCCTTAACTTGCTGACACGTTAAGCACTTGCCTACAAATTCTGTAACTTCTCTCTTAAGTCTAGGCCACCAAAACTGTTCCCTTAGATCTTGGTATAACTTACTACCTCCAGGATGCATAGCATAAGGGCTACTATGCGATTCCTGAAGAATCCTCCGCCTAAGTTCTTCGTTCTTTGGCATATAGACCTTACCCTTGAAACACAAAACTCCCTCGTCATTAACACCATAATCTTCCAACTCCCCATTCTGCACTTGCCGTAGCTTAGCACTTAGGTCATCATCAACCAACTGTCCCTCCTTCACCTCATTTAACCACGTCGGCTTAACTTGCAGCTCTGCCAGCGGACTTCCATCATCATACAAGCTCAGATGTGCAAACATCGCCCTCAGACCTGATACTACTTTACGACTTAGGGCATCCGCCACTACGTTCGCCTTGCCCGGATGATACTCTATTGAATAATCGTAATCCTTCAATAATTCAACCCACCTTCGCTGTCTCAGGTTCAACTCGTCTGAGTCAACAGATACTTAAGACTCTTGTGGTCTGTGTAGATCACTGACTTTTCTCCATAAAGATAGTGCCTCCACACCTTAAGAGCAAAGACCACTGCCACCAATTCCAAATCATGAGTCGGGTAGTTAACCTCATGTGGTCTTAATTGTCGAGACGCATAAGCGACTACTTTCCCGTCTTGCATCAGAACACATCCTAATCCGGTATGAGAAGCGTCGCAATACACCACAAAATCCTTCCCTGCCTCCGGCTGAATCAAAACCGGAGCTTCAGTCAAGACCCTCTTAAGCTTCTCAAAGCTCTCCTGTTTCTTATCCGTCCATACGAAAGGTACTTCCTTTCTCAACAACTTCGTCAGAGGCGCAGCTATTGATGAGAACCCTTCTACGAACCTTCTGTAGTAACCTGCCAATCCCAAGAAACTACGAACCTCAGCCACTGACTTAGGGGTTTCCAATCTAGCACTGCCTCAATCTTCCTAGGATCCACCCTTATTCCTTCTGCAGACACTACATGCCCTAAGAACGCAACCTTCTTAAGCCAAAATTCACACTTGCTGAATTTGGCATAGAGCTTCTTCTCCCTCAACACTTGTAACACAACCTGGAGATGCTCATCATGTTCCTCCTTCGACTTGGAATACACTAAGATGTCGTCGATGAACGCCACGACGAACCTATCCAAGCAGGGTTGAAAAATCCGGTTCATCATGTCCATGAACGCAGCTGGGGCGTTCGTCAAACCAAACGACATTACTACGAACTCAAAATGCCCATACCTTGTCCGGAAAGCTGTCTTATGGATATCCACTTCCTTCACCTTAAGCTGATGATATCCAGACCTTAGATCTATCTTCGAGAAAACCGCTGCCCCCTTAAGCTGATCGAACAAGTCGTCAATCCTCGGCAAAGGGTACTTGTTCTTGATAGTCAGCGTATTCAACTGACGGTAATTTATGCACATATGCATAGTTCCATCCTTCTTCTTCACAAACAACACCGGTGCTCCCCACGGAGACACACTGGGTCGAATAAACCCATGATCAAGCAACTCTTGGATCTGAGCCTTGAGCTCAACCAACTCCTTTGGTGCCATTCTGTACGGGGCAATTGACACACGAGTTGTACCAGGTAGCAAATCTATTCTGAACTCCACCTCCCTATCCGAGGGTATTCCAGGTAACTCCTCCAGGAAGACATCCACAAATTCCCTTACGGTTCTAACTCTACCAACTCCTCCTTCTTTCATATCCAACACACAAACAAAGGCCAAAAATGCCTTACACCCTTTCCGAACCATCTTATCCGCCTTTAATGCTGAAACTACGTTAGACAAGTAGTTTCTTCTTTCTCCTATCATAACTACTTCCTCATCCTTTGGGGTCCTTAACTCCATTCGCTTAGCTACACAATCCAATATAGCTCGATGCTCCACTAGCCTGTCCATGCCAAGTATGAGATCGAATTCTCCGAAGGGTAATTCCATTAAATCAGCAGGGAACACCATTCCCTGAATCTCTAGAGGTACTTTCCGAAACATCTTATTCACTACTACAGTTTGACCTAATGGGCTTACTACAGTCATCTCCCTATCAGATAGTTCAGAGGCTATGTCTAGAGTTTCAACTACTCTACATGCAACATAGGAATGGGTAGAACCCACATCAATCAAAGTAAAGTAAGGCTTGCCAAATACAAGGAACGTACTGGTTATGACGTCCGGCGCGTCTCCATCTTCCCTACGGTGAACTGCATATACCAAGCCCGGCTGTCTTGCCTCTGTATTACCAACACCTCTGTCAGGTGTTCCACGTCCTCTTCCAACACCATTTCCTCTACCATTCGGACCACGACCTCGCTGAGGCTGCTGTCTGCCTCTTCCAGCCTGATTAAAACCCTGAGCTGCTGGTCGATTCCCATCCGATTTCATAGGACAGTCCTTAATCATATGATCCTTGGACCCACACTTGAAACATCCTCCTGTCTTCTTCCAACACTCTCCTAGGTGCTTCTTTCCACACTGGTCACAGGTACGATACCGCCCTCCTGTCGCAGCCTGCTAACCTCGCGGCCCATCAACTCTAGGCCTCTTTTGGACATTCCCAGATGACCCTGACGGCCCAAAACCTCTCTTCTGCCTATTCCGATCAGTGTTCTGCCTCACAGAGTCCTTAATTCCTTCGGCTACCTTAGCCTTCTCTACCAACATAGCAAATTCCCGCTCTTGTTGCGGAGCTATCAATAACCTCAGATCATCCCTCAGTTCGTCCTCAAACCGGACACACCGCTCATGCTCCGTAGCCACGATTCTTCGAGCATACCGGCTCAATCTTAGGAATTCAGCCTCGTACTCCGCCACGGACTTGTTCCCTTGAACCAGCCCCAGAAATGCCTTCTTCTGTGCATCTATATAATGAGTACCAACATACTTCTTCTGGTATGCCGTCTTAACATACTCCCAAGTGAGTTCCTCAACTGTAGCACCATCCCGAACTGTGAGCCACCATTGATATGACTCATCACGAAGTAGCGACACCATTCTTTTCACTTTCTCCTCAGCTGTTAGATCCAGCTCATCCATAATTCGCTCGGTCGCCTCCAACCAATACTCAGCCGTACTAGGTGCCACACCAGATACGCCACAGAACACCTCAGCTCCATTGGCTCAGAGTCGCTCGGGTACAGATTTCCGAGCTCCCATATTTCCACCTGCTCCAGCCACCATCTCCAGAACTCGCAGCACCGCCTGCGATACAGCATCATCCCCCGTCTGATCTTGCTGCTCAACACCAACAGCTGGTGGTGGGGGTGGTGGTGGTACCTCATTTTCAGACCCTTGACCCGACCTAACGGGTTCCGACACAGTCATTCTACCTCGACCACGTCCTCGCACATTACGACCATGTCCCCTAGAGCTCATGTCTACGATCGCGCTTTAATCTGATTTAAGAAATTTTATGTATTAGTATTTGTTCCACTGTTTATTCGCGAACAATTTTATGAAAAGAGCTTAATAGTAGTTCTTTCGATCAATCAAAGTTTTCATTTCAAGTTTTCTACCCTAATTCAGAGAAATACACACATTCAATAGTATCTATCATACACATTCACTTCTTCAAACATTTTTGTCTGCTCCTAACCCAGGGGTATTTTCGTCATTTGTCCTACAGGGGTATTTTGGTAATAAACCGGGGTCAATTTGAAAATCTTAATAAATCAAGGCATTCTGAAATTTTCAAAATTCGAGGGTATTTTGAAGGTTTCCCCAAATCAAAGGTATTGCAGAAATTTTGGAAATCAGGGGTTATTTCGGTAATTTGTAAGTCAGGGGTACTTTAGTAAATTTTCCAAATCAAGGTATCTTGGTATTTCGCAAAACAGGGTTTTGTGATATTTTTGCAAAGTAAGAAAATTTTATTAAAATTGAGGATATTATGGTAATTTTAGAAACCGAGGGCATTTTAGTAATTTTACATCCAGGGGCAGTTTTGTAATTTTGTAAATCGGGAATATTTCAGAAAAATTTTATAGAATAGTTTTTACAACTCAAAAAGGGTAATTTAAGAATTTTAAAACTAGGGTTTTTATAAAAATACGGCTAGTCCCTTTCGGGTTTTAGTCACTGGGTTTAGCCCGTGAATAAGTCCTCCTGGTTAGGGTGAACCGTCACTACGCACCAAGTAGGATTCGAGTGGAGAGGAGGTGAGTCACTAGAACTGCTTAAATACCAGGCTCCCACCGAAACCAATCCTAGACATGCGCACAATGGTTGCCACACCCTAACTCGGCGACTTAAACACAGGTTGGTTTAATTAGGCATTAAAGTTTTATGTAATTGTTGGGGTAAACTAGTTCTATAGTTCAAGTACTTAATATACTAATCTACATTCCATTTATACCCTTCTACAAATTATACTATAAATCACACAATAGATAGGGGTACTTACCTGGTGGACTTCGGGTCGGAGACTTAGGTGCCATGCCAGAAAACCTGCTCATTTTCACAAAATTCCTTTGGGCTTGATTTTGAAAAACATTGTGGGCTTTAAACCCAAGGCTGAGAGTTTTAAAAACCTGGGCTCTGATACCAAACTGAAACACCCCAAACCCGGCCCACGAGCCTCGACTAGATCTGGTATGTTTCTCGAATAAAACAGTTCAAATTCGTTTGCTCTTTGAAAAACTTGGAGTGATTTTGGAGAAAGTTTGATTTGGATTGGGTTTGAATTGGAAAGTCTGGGTTTTAATAAAACTTTAGTTACGTACTTGAAAACGACAAGTTAAAATGTATTTGCCGAGTTGCTAAGGTTTACCTTTAATTTTGAAAACCATTTGTGATTAAGTGTCGAATATGTAGAATTTCTTTTGAAAACATTACTTAAACTTTGAATTGTCAAAACAATCGTATCGTACTGAATTAAATAACATGCATGCATAAAACAGTTCAATCCTACTGGCCTTATTACATCAAAACAAAACCCAAAATAATTTCAAGTACTTAAAATAAAAAGTCCAAATAAAAATAAATTTCGTGCTGAGCATGGCCACCACTAAGCTCCTGCCGACCCGGTCCATCTACTGAGTGTCACCTGAAAAGATTTCCCACAACGGGGTGAGTCAAACAGACTCAATGTGTAACCACCAACACAAAGTCCCAATAATTTAGGCATATCAGATCAATCATAAACATATAGCAAATATAGATAATGATGCATTCCCGAACCCAAACCTAGATAGCCAACCGCTACACATCACCCGTACCAACCATCACACCGTGGGGACTACTAAGTCGACACTCCATCCGCTACACACCATCGAAGGCAGTCGCTGCAGATGACGTGCTCATCGCCCTTATAAAATCGTGGCATAGCCACCAGATAACATTTTGTGACAATAGTCACCACATTCAGATTTCGTGACATGAGTCACCACATTCAGATTGTTGTGGTATGAACCACCAGATCACTTCCCCTTAACATATCACCCATATGCCCCATGTCATACAATTCATGCAATAAACATGCCTCATTCTTTATTTCACATTCTTATCAACATTCACATATGTGCCATAACAGATCATATTATACTCATAGTAGGAGTAGGTAAACGTACCTGAGTACTTTGTACCATTACATGGTACCTTAGCCACATCTATCACTTCCTTATTAACACATGCATAAAAACAATACCATAAATCTATTAAGACTTAGGGTAGGGCTACACACCTGGTATACTTAACGCTTTCACTGGAATCCTGAAAAATCTACCAAAACCGATTGCACTCCTTCCTAATACCCACAATTAAAATCGGTTAGGCACTAATACTAAAATATGGCCTTGGCCGAATGTCACATGTACTTACCTTGTGGATCTAAATCCCGAAATCCTTGTACACCACTGTCGACTGGCCCTAAATAACCATAGTCAGATTCGGCTAACATAATAACCAATATGGCCGAATATGCACATTCACTTACCTTGTGATTTTAATTCCCGAAAAGTGCTACTTGCTCTTGATGATGTCGAGATCCCTATAGCTGTAGGTTAGATTCAGTTTTAATCACTTAAACACAATAAAATGGCCTATGGCCGAATGTCATCCATAGCTTACCTTAGATCTTAAAAGTTCCGAAAGATCCCTTCTCCCTTGTAGTCGACAATAGACAAATCCCGAAAGATCCCTTTGTAGTTTCGGCCAAGAGACATAAATGGCATTAGAATCTTGATTTTGGTTTTAAGAAAAGAAATAAAACGACAACAGTTGGATCCTTACCCTTAATATTGTAGTCGACTGCACACCTGCTTGACACCACTGAGGGATTCGGCTATGGACTAAATGTTGATCACAGGTTTCGGCTTTTGATGATCACTAGGAAAAATTCGGCTATGGTTCCAAATAGAGATGAAATCTTCGGCTTGTGGGAAAAAAGGAAAGAAGAAGAAGTTGAGAAATTCGGCAATGGTGACAAGGAGGATTCGACTTTTAGGAGAATCCAAAAAGAAAAGAGAATGGTTGGCAGAGAGAATTCGGCAGAGGCTTAATTGGAAAGAAAAGAAGGTAAATGGCCTTGCTCTCCTTCATTGGCCGAAAATATCACCCCTAGCTCCCCTTGTTCGACCAACTCTCCTTCCCCTATCTCATCCCTTCCTTTTCTCCTATTTTTCCTCTCTTTTATCCCTTAAAAATAATCTAAAATAAATCATCATTTATCTACTACTTAGCCGAAATTTTAAAAAAATTTAATCCCAACTAAAGCTCATCCCTTTAGTGCCTTAGTGCCGTCCACTACTGCTCATTCTTGCAGCAAAAATAAAATTCCTATTCGCTTCCCTTGTGACTCGAACTCAAGCCCCTTGCACCTTGCATATGGCGTCACTTACCTGGGCTTTAAGTGGTGCCTTGCAGCCACTTTACCAAGCTGGTTCTTATGTCTTATTTCCCTTAGATATTTTCTTAAGGCCTATCAGGCTTAGTTCCCCTTATAAACTTAAAATCGAATAATTTCCAAGGCATTTGACTACACACTAAGGTTCACAAAATTCATAATACACATTCACAACACACATAAGCATGCTATTTCATATAATTTAGTATTAATGCATAAGCTATAATCCATGATATTACACAACTAGTCGCTACCCTAGTAGGATATTCTGATCTTCTACTAATATAACGAGTCAGCAAGAACTACTTATCTTCTGACCTCACAGTCCAGATTGGTTTGGGGTTAAGGTGTTCATGAATGGGCAATATCAATTTTGGATTAATTCCCAGCTTGATGACTTCCAAGGGTTGTCAAACCTAGGGTTTGTTTCACGTTCTCCCTTTCCCAAATAACTAATCCATTGAGTAACCCTACAAAATAGTTGATAGATCATACCTTCACTCGTTAATCCCCATAGAAGGATTAGTTCCTCATGGCGTTCATAAAAAAATTATAATCGATGTAAAAAGAAAGCATACTAATTAAATCGAGAAGATGGAGTAAACGAAAGAGCCTGATTGTATTGATATTAAGCATAAATCCATAGAATTGAATGATTTCACAATTCAGATCACTTGAAAGAAAACAACGAACAAATAAACTAAATTATAGAAACCTAAGAAAGAAAATGAAACTAAATATAAAGGAAGAAACTAGGTTAATTCAAAGGTGTCTTTAACATGTGCCAAAGGAGCCTATTTATAGCCTTCAAGTGGTTGTTGTCCTTAACCCTAGGTCAGTTGACATTCCCGAGCTTAAAGTTCGATTGTGCGAACCAAAATGCCCCTTTTTTGTGTTTAATTTTCGTCCCAGAGTCAATGTCGCTACACACCAGGACCTGTGTCGCGACATAGCAACCAATATGCTCCCCTGTAGCCATTTTTAGGGGTATGTCGCGACACCCTCAATCTGTGTCGCGACATCGAAGGCAAACTTGAGTTTTTTTTCCCTATGTTGTTACATCAATCCTTCCGTGTTGCGACATAGCGTCCAGTATAGTCCTAAAATGCCTTCTAATGGTCTCTTGCACACTTACAAAGTACGTTAGCTCTCCCTCAGGCCTCATTTGGCCCTTAAGGTCAATAAAAGACTCAATTTGCACATTTTATTGAATGTAAGTTAAACTAAAGAAACCTAACTAAACTGTAATGGAAATGCTTGTATTCAGGCTCCTTAAGTGTGAAAACTAGTTTAATCTGCTATACCGAATTTTGGAAAATCAAGATCCCCCACACTTAAGTCATTGCTTGTCCTCAAGCAACACAAAAAAAGATGAAAAATAAACATGACGACCCTTGAGCTAGTATGATACAAGTATCGACTTTAGAGCGTATGACTTAGGCATTTCATGCTTATTAATAATTCCAACATGATGAATAGTTGACTTACGAACTTTACTTTCAAGAATCTAAGTTGAATATGTTACAAATTATACAAGTATTAAGGGTCTCACCTATAAGAATCCATCCACAAATCATACAAGTACTTTGATTATCTGAGCAGAATATAAATAATCATTTATGCACTGTAACAACCCGCTTTCAGTGAAATCAGAATAGTGGTTTTGGGACCACAAATCTGAGGTCGAAATATTTATTTTATTATCATTATTTTAATGTATATAGCATGTTAGTAGTGTCGTATAAAAATTTCGCTAAGAAATTTTGTCGTTTGCATGCTCAATTTAATAAAACGTATTAAATCGCGTAAAGTGTAAAAGTTGAGTTCTATTAGCTAAAGGTGTCTAATAGCTATGGAACCTTAAACTAGAGGTTCTTATGTGGTAATTATACCATTTTTAATATGAGTGGACAAATATGGACATTAATTAAGTGATTTAATGGTTTAATGATAAGGTTAAAAATGTAATTTAATAAAATAATTAAGTAAAATAATTAAAAAACAAAGTCATCATCTTTGTTGTGTCCATCTTCCACCGAAACTTAGTGAAGGAAACACCATGAATGAAGCTTGAATTTTCAGCTATGGTTCATCTTTGCATGTAAGTGCAATTTTGCTCGGTTTTTAATGATTTTTATGTTTTTGGAGTCGTTGTAACTTAATCTAGCTAGCCTAGGGACTAATTTGCAAAACTGTTAAAAGTCTAGGGTTTTACCATTGATGAATATGTATGTGTTTTAAAGTTTAATGGTAGAAAATGAATGGTTGTTTTTAGATAAACAACATTTGTTAAGTGATTTTGGTTGAAATTGCAAATTAGGGATTTATTTGTAAAATGTGTAAAATTCATGGTGAAATGTGTGAAATAATGAAAATTTTGGGCTGCTATAAGTCTTTATAGAATTCAGCTAGCATGGGTTGAAATGGAATTACATGAATTTGCATTTTTTATGAGCTAATGACTAAATTGTAAAGATGTTAAAATATTAGGGGTAAAAGTGTAAATTTGCAAAAATATGTATTATGAGCTAAATTGAATAGAATGAATACTAAATGGACTGAATTTGATTTATTTAGATCAATTTAAGCCTCGTACGGATCTAGAAAGAGGAAAAGATAAAGTTTTGGACTAGTCGATCCATTTCGTCGTTTTTGTGATCGAGGTAAGTTCGTATGTTAATAAGTATTAATGTAATTGTGTTTTTAAATGCTTTATTATTGCATTATTGATGAATATGACTTCACAGAAATATTTGACAAAGATTTGGAAATGTGTGAAATCCCGGTTGAACCTTAGGAATAGATATGATACAAATGACATGTCTTTAGGAGTTATTGTGTTTTGGGTGCTGGTCTGTATGTTCTACAGGTGGCTGAGTTTTTCGGCATGTGTTGCGGTTACTGTTCAGCGGTAGCATGCTTCCGAAAGTATTGCCTTGGAAAAATATTCAAAATTTGTTTTGTGTATCTATGTTGCGATGGTATCGATTAGACTCTTTGAGTATGAATTCTCCGATAGGGTTTATGACTCAACCGATGTGTTGTATAACGAAGAATCGATCGGAACTTTGACACGGGATATTAAAAAGTTGGGAAATAAAAGCATAACCTTAGTGAGGGTTCTTTGGCAGTGTCACGAGGGAGTTTACATGGAAATCAAATTTACATTCCGGTAAGATTTTCGGCGACAAAAATCCCTAAAGGGGGAGAGTTGTAACAACCCGATTTTGGGTCTAGTTGAAATAGTGGTTTCGGGACCATAAATCTGACGTAGAGAAATTTATTTTTATTAAATTTTTATGGGCTACAGTTTTATGGAACGATTTCGTGAAAATTTTGTTCGAAAATTTTGACGTTTGGGCACTCAATTTAGTCAAAAGGACTATATTGCAAAAAATGCAAAACTTGAATTCTGTATGTTAGAGGTGTCCAATTGCTATGAGATTTTAAATTAGAGGTACTTGAATGGTAATTAGACCATTGGTTAATTTGGTGGACAAAAATGGACATGGTCTGGCATGTTTCTAAAGTTTTTCATTAAGGGCATTTTGGTAATTTGGTTATTAAAAGAATTAAAAAGGCCAAATTAAAAGCCAATTTTTGTCCATCTTCTTCCTCATGGCCGAAATTCACAAGGGGGAAGCCATAGCTAGGGTTTTTCCACTTCCAAGCTTGATTGTAAGTCCGTTCTTGCCCCGTTTTTAATGCTCTTTACATTTTTGAAGTTGTTGTAACTCGATCTTTCTATTTCTACCATCAATTTGAAGAGATGTCAAGGTCTAAAATTTTACCCATGATGGATGTTTGTGTATTTTGATGTCTAATGGTAGAAAATGCTTCTTTGGTGTATGATAAACGACTTTTGCTAAATGATTTTCAGTGAAAAATACCTAAAAGGACTTGTTTGTAAAAGTTGTAAAATGAGTAGTAAAAGTGTGAATAAATGAAAAATGTGGGCTATTATAAGCATGATATAGGTTCGGCTAGGTTTGGGTGTAATGAAATTGAATGAAAATCATTTTACGAGCCTAGGGACTAAATTGTAAAAATGTCAAACTTTAGGGCAAAAATGTAATTTTTACATAATGTGATTTTGGGATAATGTGAATTGTATAATGATTGAATGAGTTAAATGTGATATTATAGATCAAGAAAAATGAGGTTTGGACCTAGAACGGGGGAAAAAAGAGTATTTGGCGATTTAGTCATTTTCGCCATTTTTATGTCAAGGTAAGTTTGTATGTAAATAATGCAACTTTATAATTGTATTTATAATGTTTCGTTATTGCATGAATTGTATGATTGACTCTATGGATGAAATTGACGAAGTTTCGACAAGCGAGTAAATCCCGGTTGAACCTTAGGAATAGATAGGATACAAATGTCATGACATTAGGGTCACTAAGATTACGTGTAAGACCATATCTGGGATATGGCATCGATATGAGACTTCGTGTAAGACCATATCTGAGATATGGAGTCGATACGAGACTTCGTGTAAGACCATAGCTGGACTATTAGCATTGATACGAGATTACATGTAAGACCATATCTGGGATATGGCATTGGTACGATATTGTGTGTTCGAGATCCTCGAGTATCCTTTAGTATTCCAAGTGGTTCAACGGGTATGTCAAAGATGAGAAAGTATGTGATAATGTTACGAGTTGGTACATGTATGTACGTAAAGTTTATAAGCATTGACTTCATGAAATTGTGAGTTCATGATTTCCATGAGAATGTTTTTGTGAAAACCTTGTGATTTTTTGTCTATATTTGTGATGTATGAAATACATGGTAAATTCGATTGACGATTATGTGATTGGCTTTCGGACCAAATTGAGTTATGGTGCGGTATGTTTGATTCACACAATTTGTGATTTATTGGATATGAGAAAAAGAGAAGATTGACATAATTGCTTGTTGACATAAGTATGGGAAGATAAGAGTTTAAGCAATTGAAAGATGTTAAAGTATATGCTTGAAATGTAAATACTCACAATTAATGTGCATGGTTACTATAAAGTTTGAAATGATTTGTTATTTGCTGTAATCTGATACAAAAGAGAAATTATGATTGTTAGGCTAAAGCCAAGATATGTTAAATTATGCTTATAAGTTGATAGAGTAAACATTATGACTGAATGAAAGTTTATAAGTTTTAAAGCAATTATTATTATTTTATGTTTATATTGTTGGACTCGATAAAAGATCGGTAAGAGTTGCGTATTATTTTCATATGAACTTACTAAGCTATATAATATAGCTTACCCTCTTCCTTTCCAATGTCCTATAGGGTTATTAAGCTAGCTCGGGTTGGAGATCGCCGGAGATCCTATCACACTATCAAGCTATCGTTTTGGGTATAAATGAATTCAAGTATTTTAAGTCGATGGCATGTATAGGGACTTAGTCATTTTGTTAAATATGTCATTGTGATTGTAGCCAATGTGTTGGCTTGTGATTGTCAAAGGTTTGTTTTGCTATTTGGCCATGTAAGTTGGCTCATATTGGCTAACATGATTGTAAGCCTAAGTATATTCATATATGTGTCAAAGTCTATGGTGATATGATTATAGTATGCCTAATGAATGTGGAATTTGTATGTTTGATTTAGGGCTTAATAAATGTAGTGAATATGTTCCAGCGTTGAATACGGGTAAGGGGCGTTACATTTAGTGGTATCAGAGCCAGGTTTAGTGGATTCTTAGACTAACCTAGCGTGTGTAAGAGTCTAGCTGTACATGTCATATTACTACCTGTGATAGTGTGATGTCTCTCAACTCTGATGAAATTATTTTGTTGAAGTAGAGATGCTTTCCAACCGAGCTATTTTTGAAAACGCTGAAAGTGATACTAAGATATTTGAAAATGTGTTTGTGAATATGTTTGTGATGAGTCGAAACTTGGAAAGATATTTGGTTGCTCTCTCATGCTTGATTTTGTGCCATGAGATGTTGTATAGATGTGTGCAAGTGAGGGTGGCAAAATGGCTTGGTAAATAGCCTTGTTTTTGTCCACACGGGTAGACACACGGGCGTGTGTCTAGGCCGTGTGTGACACACGGTCTGTCCCACGAGCATGTGTTCCAGCCGTGTGTCCCATGCACCTTAATTGTTGCAAAATAGAATGTCTAGAATTGAGCACATGAGTAGAGACACGGGCGTGTGTCTCAGCCGTGTGTGCTAGACGGCCTAGCACACGGGCGTGTGGCATGGCCGTGTGGCACAAGTCAGAGAGCACCCTAATTTCGAACACGACCTACTACACGGACGTGTCTAAGGGTTACACGGGCATGTCCCTTGGACCACATGGGCGTGTGAGCCCTGTAACATGAAAAATTTTTTAAGTTTTGTAAAAAATTTTAAAGTTCTCGGTTTAGTCCCGAACCACTTCCAAAGAATGTTTAGGGCCTCGTAGGCTCGTTTTAGGGACGATATGAATGTGTATGAAAAGTTTTAATTTGGATGGAAATTCATGACTCAGAAATGTCTGTTTGCTTGTGTTTATGTCCAGTAATGCCTCGTACCCTATTCCAGCGTTGAATACAGGTAAGGGGTGTTACATGGCCTATATGTTTGTAATGTTTATAGCCAATGGATTTGGCTTGTAAATGGTGTATGATTTGGTTATGTATATGTGTAAATGGCCTTTGATTTTTGGCTTATAATTGCTATGTGAATTCCTTATTGTGAATTGGTATTTTTAGTTCAAAATGTTTGAATATGAGAATGTAGTATGCATGTTGATTTAGGCATAAAGCTAATAGGTGAGTTTGATCATTTAGGTGATTTTTGGATGTGAAATTTGTATGAATGTGAATAACTATTTGGGATGCTTATGAGCATTGTGGTTGTTGGTATTGATATTGCATGAATTGAACTTGGTTTAGATGGGTTTGAATGCCTATTGAAGATATAGTCATATGCTATTTGGTATGTGTAGGTTGTTGCAAGTTTGGGTGAGAAAAATGGTTTGGATAATAGCCTATTTTTGTCCACACGGGCAGAGACACTGGCGTGTGTCTCAGCTATGTGTCACACACAGCTAGGTGACACGGCCGAGGGTCCCCTGGTACTTATTTAGAAACCAAGTCAGTAGCTCCACACGGCCCAACACACGGGCATGTGACTTGGCCGTGTGGCATAAGTCAGTATACCCTCCAGTTTTCACACGTTTTAGCACATGGCCTGGCACACGGGTGTGTGAGGCCATTTCAAAAGGGTACATGGGCTAGTCACATGGGCGTGTGGTTGGCCGTGTGACCCAAGTCAGTGAGTTACACAGGGTAGGACACGGGCTGGGACACGACCATGTGATCCCATTTTGAATGTCCACACGGCTTGGCCACACGGGTGTGTGTCCCCTGTACTTTGAAAATTTTCTATGTGTTTTTTTCAAAATTTCCCTGACTTCTCGATTTAGTCCTAAACCACACTTCTAATGCTTGTTTTTGGCCTTGAGGGCTCGTATTAGGGATTATATGATTGTATTTGAATTATGTTTTTTTGGATATGAGAATTGTATGATTACTTTAGTGATAAGTCTGGTAATGCTCTGTAACCCTATTCCGGCGACAGATATGAGTTAGGGGTGTTACATGCACATACCTAGTATGATGCCCATTCATGTATAAGGATATTTTGGTCACACTAGGACTTTTCGGCTTGTAACGTTCTGAAGCTTAGGACATGTATAGAATTCATTAGTAAGCATCAAAAGGGTTACAAACACGAAAATAGTTTGGCACATTGTATTGATCCCTATTCATCCCCCTTAGTAACTCTTACCTGCTCACCGTCTTATTTCTCCTTCTCTCATCCTCCTTGTCTCTCCATATAGGAAATCATAGCATGACATAGTAACTACAGCTAGCCTACGAGTTTCAGCGCACTAATGAACGAGTTTTTTTTATTGTTGTGACTTTGTCACTGTTCTTTTTCAATTTCTTCTCACTTAAGAATGCTTTTTTTTTTTTTACTTTTCAGGTACTTTTTCTACTAGTATGGATTTTCTTTTTGGATTTTCCTTTTTGTTTTGTACTTTCAAGCTAACCTATAATTCCCACATCACACTAGTCTTTCATTTTTCACTCTATTTTTACAAACTCCGCCATGATGTATCTACTTAACCCTCAATACGTATGGCCAGATGTCTATAATCGTGCAGTGTAGGACCAAAGAGCAAGGGCAAATATAAACTGACGTTTTCAGGCTCTGGGTTTGTGATGTGGTTCATCAAAAAGTTTCAATAGGCTCAAAATTGGTACTAAAGATAAAATATAATTAGGATAGCTTTTTGGCTCTGGATGTGCTCCAAACAATACCTTAGGTCATCCCTAAATATCTTAACTTGCACAAATTTAATCAACCAAACAAATATAAATTCAACTATTTATTATTCATACTAGCATGCTAGTTTCCTTGTATTTTTTATATCACTTGGTACAGTTGATTGCTTAATACCTATTTATAGTGTAACATATATTACTTAGTAGCCTAATAAGAAAAAGTTTAAAATCACCTATCATCATGCCAAATTTATTCATAAACACAAGCAACCTATGTGCATGCTCCTAACCAACCACTTGTGTTTCTACAAGCTTAAGCACACAAAATACCAAAAAAAAAAAAAATCATAGAAAATGTACAAAATTGAAGCAAATTTTCTATGTTACCCCCCACACTTTAGTTGACACATTGTCCTCAATGTGTAGCCTAATAAAAGATAAGGAAGGAAGTTACCCGATTGATCGTGTAGCTCTAATTGCTAATGGTAGGTGCTTCCTCTTTTGATCATGTTAGCTTGAATTGTTTGAGTCTCCTTCGTGCTGGGTTCCTACATAAAAAAATTAACAATGTGCAACAAAACAAAATTTCTACTTATTAATCCTACTCCTACAAAGTCTAAATTAAAATCATCTAATAATTAATAGAAGTCTTTATAAAATTAAAATAGTTCAATCGTCCTCCTCATCCATCTCCTCACTCCCACCATTCTCTTTGTAACACCCCTAACCCGTATCCGTCGCCGGAATAGGATTACAGAGCATTACTAAATTTTTTAGAACATTTACAGATAATTCATATCAGTTACTATTCATTTCCCGAGATTATTTATAATGCCCCTTAAATGGACCATTGAGGCCCAATATGAGTATTAGATTTGAGTCGGGACTTAACCGTGAACTCCAAGAAAATTTTGCAAAATTTGAAAAAATTTTTAAGATGCAGGGCTCACACGCCCATGTGGTCCAAGGGACACGCCCGTGTTGCAAGCCATGGTCGAAACTAGGTAGCTCTCTGACTTGTGCCACACGCTCGTGTGCTAGGTCGTGTGGTTAATTAAATTTCTATAAATTAGGTTCAGGTTTCACACAGCCATGACACACGCCTGTGTTCTAGGCTGTGTCTCTCACACGATTGAGACACATGCCCATGTGCACAATTCTGAGCATTCTGCTTCTTAAATTTAAGATGCAGGGGACACAGGGCCAAACCACACGCCCATGTGCTAGGCCGTGTGTCACACACGGTCAAGACACACGCCGTGTGTCTACCCTTGTGGACAAAGTAAAGCCATTTTCTAGTTTGATTTCTCACCCAAGCTTTGCCAATGACCTACACCAAAACTTTCATTCATATACCAATCAATTCAAGCATCATAACCAAGTTAATTCTATTCATCTAACATATATAATTAAATGCATTCATGCTTTTAATCTTATCTTTTATAAGCATACTTGTTTAACCTTTCTCAACCAATCAATAATAAATACTTATGTTATCACCATAAAATAATATTAATATATGCATATACCAAAACATAATCATCACTAGCCATTCCAATGGCTAGATTACAATAATGATTTACATGCCAATATGGCCAATTTAACCTATACATGCAATTATAACCATAATTGACTTACCATATATACCAAAATGAACTGATGGATAGTGTGAGTGATCTTTGCCAAGCTTCCAATCCAATGAGCTTCCGATTTACTATAAAACAGGGAAATAAAACTAAGTAAGCATATAATGCTTAGTAAGTTCGTATAACATGGTACTTAACTTATCATTTATTCTATTTCAAGATAAACATGTAAGGCACATTCAATCAATTTGATCTCAAGCCCTACACATATTCTTATTGCCCTTGTTAGTAATATATTCCATAATAACATCAAGAAACATATATTGGCTCAGCAACAATCAGATTTCCAGATATATATATATATATATATATATAAACTTTCCATATCACATATTCATAAAACATGTATAAATCATAACGTTATATTACAAGTATATTTTCATAATAATTCATCTCGAGTTCAGATTATTTCATGCCAGAACTTTACTCATATTACTCAAAATATCAATGTCACAAAAGTAGTAGTACACTCAAGGTGTACAAATCTATAATCAAGGATGAACATATTCATCAAATAAATTCCATGTACAAATATCATCATCTTATATTTCCATATATCATGTATCATCATTTTCATATATTTCAGGAAGATACGTGTAATAATTCATTTCCTATTTATATATTCTCATATCATGTCAAGTATTTTATCCATTGAATCATTGAAATTCTGATGGATATTCAGATAGTACACTCAAGGTGTACAATTCAATATCTCGTCAATTCATATTCAGGAGTACCCATTAGGGCACTTAATCAGAAAGCACACTATTGAGCCACATATCATATAACAGGATTACCAATCCAGGCTAAATCTTGTCTCCAAAATATGCTCCTAAGAGCTTAATTAGGATTACCAGTCCAGGCTAAATCCTTTCTGTAACATATGCTCTAAAGAGCTTAATCTAGATTACCCGTCCGGGCTAAATCCTTTCTGTAATGAGGTCAATAGGATTACTCGTCCGAGCTAAATCTCGTCAGCAACAAATGCAGGACCTCATTCAATAGGGAAAATCACGAATATGCATCGAATTCCAATATTCAAACGGGATTTAACATTTTTTTCAGGCATTATCAAGCATGTGATTATTTCATACATTTATAGCATTCATATAATTCAAATAAACACATTCCACATTCATTTCAAGCATAAAAGTAACATTTTTATCATTTATCATTTATCGGGCATTATCATTTATCATTTTTCGGGCTTTGTCGGATATGTTTTCAATATATATATATATGATATTTATATAATTCACATACACAACATTTAATTCAAGCATATAAATATACACAATTTAGTTACACGAACTTACCTCGACAAATGTTCATGTACGTAAAATCTAATAATCTGACATTTTCCTCTTTTCCTCGTTCTAGCTCCGAATTTGGTCTATCTGGATCTATACGAGTAAATTTAATATCAATTTAATACAATTTAAACTCAATACAATCCAATTCACATCTTAGGAAAAAATACCATTTTGCCCCTAAACTTTTAATTAATGACGATTTAGTCCCTAGGCTCAGAACATGAAATTCATGCAATTTATTCCTTATTCCAAGCCTAACCAAAATTTCAATATAAAATTTACAGCACATGTATTCTATATAATTCGGAATTTTTCTTCAATTTTCACAACTTTACAATTTAGTCCCTAAATCATGTTTTCATCAAAATTCACTTTGTAAAAGTTGTTTATCTATCAACAACCTTTCATTTTCGACCATAAATTTCAAATTTTCAGCATATTCATCCATGACATCTTTTATACTTTGATAACTTTTCAAATTATTTCCCCAAATAGATAGATTAAACTATCCCGGTTTCAAAAATATAAAAATTATTAAAAACGGGGCTTGAATACTTACCTAATTTGTCCAAGAAAGCTTGCTTTCTCTTTCTTAGGGTTTCCATGGAATATTTGGGGAAGAAGATGATATAAAATCATTTTTATTTCTATTTAATTATTTATCATCTTTTAATTTTATCACTTTCCAATTTAGTCCTTAGCCTTTTTTTAATTTTTCCATGGATGAATCAGCAAAAATATCTACTAACTTTTCTTTAATGATCTAATTAGCATACAAGAACCTCAAGTGTTGAATTCCATAGCTATTTGATCCTTCTAGCTACTAGAATCCAACTTTTGCATTTAATGCAATTTGGTCCTTTATCAATTTAAACATGTAATTGATAAAATTTCTTTACGAAATTTTCACACAATATTATTATCATACTGTAGATCATAAAATAGTATTAAAATAATTTTTCTTTTCGAGACTCGGATCTATGGTCCCGAAACCACTGTTCTGATTGTATCAAAAGTGGGTTGTTACACTCTTCGTCTTCTCCTTCCTCCTCGCTTTCATGCACTTCTTCTTTTTGTTCCGCATTCGTTGGCCTGAACATGTCAGGTGTGTAATTGAGGACCCAGATGTTATTTTGCCTTGAAAATTCTTGGAATATTGGTCCTAACTCTTGCATCCACTGTATCATCCAATCAAGCTTTGGATGACTACTTTCGTTGACGCCTTTTTGAGCTCGTGTTAACCTTTACGATGGAGACGGTGTAGCTGTCGCTTCCTATTGTCGTTTGTTCCAATCCTTTATTTGTTTGACTCACAATTTTGTATACTGTTGGAACAAGGTGTCGCCAATAACACTTTTGGACGGTTTTAGCGACTGCTCAGTGGATGTCATAGGTACACCCGCCTTTCTGCATAATTCTATCACTAGGTAAGGAAAGAAGACTCCCACCTTTTGGCTACCAATGCATTTCTTCATTTTCTAATGAATCCATTTACTGATACATACTTGCTTTTTCTACAAAATAGCATAGAGTAATACTGCTCTAAAAGTATTAACGTTAGAAATATTTAAAGCAAGTGCGATTCTTGTGCATACAAATTGGATCCACATTTTAGCATCAGGGAATATGATTGCTTAATGAAAGGATATTGGGATATTAGTACCTACGCGATATTTCCATTCACCCCTACCTTCAGTCAAGAAATTTATAATACTGTCAATATCTATATCTCGAAAGTATTCTAGATCAGTTTCATCAATAAAACCATTCTCATAATATGAAGCATTATAAAAATCACAGATGATTCGAGGGGTTACTTGCATTTCCTTCCCACGCACAGGTACCATATCCCACATACGACCTTCAATATTTCTAGACTCATGGCCCCGTAAAGACGCATAAAACTCTTGAACAATGGGAACCACAAAATTCTCTTTAGGAATCATCTAAAAGCATTCCCACCTATAATTTCTAACTAATTACACATAACCATTAACAGATCGAATCCCCTCTCTTGGACAAAGGCTTGTCCTCGAAGTTTCGTAAAATATTTTCCAATATTCAGGTTTACAAAATTAGGGGGTTTAGATCCGTCAATGGTTTAGATTCATTGGTTCTTCTAACTTTTCTAAAAGGCATGATTTTCTAATACAATACTAAGTAATCAATTCAATGGGATAGTAAAGTGTTGAATTTAAGAGCCCTTAACCTTTAATCGAAGTTTGTTTGAATTCCTTACTTTTTCTCAATGTTTCTGCTCATTGCTGCCCCAAATATGGTTGAAAAGTTTGCAAAAAATAAATAGAATGTGTAAGAATTTGGGGGGTTTAGGGTTTAAGAGATTTTGTGGAATTTGAGAGAGTTTGGGGAATTAAGGGTTAAGAGGTGTTTTAATTAGAAGTAACTATGGTTTTAGGTTAGAAAATAGGGTTTTAAAGGGTTAAAAATTGGGTTAAATGAAGATTATTCTGTCGAGTTGCGCGACTGGGTCAGGTCAATGCTGCAGAAAATTGTAGCGATGTCGCGACACAGAGGTTCCGTGTCACGACATCCTTGGAAGATTATCATTGTCGTGACATTAGGTTCTATGTCGTGACACACCCTACAGTTTGGAGGTCTGAAGGAAACTGTCTGTGTTGTCGCGACTCCTTGAGTCAATGTCGCAGCACTGACTCTATTTCGGCTACAAACTTCTAGCTTTAAGGATATTTCGGTTTAGAGATGAGCCTACACCAAATAAAAGTCAAAATTTAAACTAGGTGATTAGTTTCATATGTAATAGTTTTATATGCAATAATTTAAAAAAAGTTAAGCAATAATTCAACTAATTTTTAAGTGTTATTGTTGGATTCATCTGACAGTGTCACTAATTCACAAATGGAGGATTTCCCTGTTCTATCAGTATTGGTCCATCTTCCATCATGCCATTCCATGTGTGCCTGTTTGTCCCTTTCCTTAAATTTGTTTATTATTTCTGTATGCATAAAAGGAAGTGTGTCCCTTGACACGGGGGTGTTCGAAATAAATAATTTTTTACACTGTTCCCCTAACTTCCTCTTATTTTCATCGCTTGATTAATAGCCACATTTAAAAGTTTCAGTTTCACCATTAATTTTCATACTTAATTCATTCATTTCTAAATCAATGGTGGATATCGAAGTGGCTAAAAGGGTCTTCCTAATAAGATCGGTACCTCAGGATCTTTTTCAAAGTCAAGTACCACAAAATCTGCGGGGATAATAAAACTTTGCACTTTGATTAACACATCTTCCAATACTCCTTTTGGACGTACCAGAGACCTGTCAGGCAACTATAACATTATTTGAGTAGTTTTTATATCTCCTAACCCGAGTTTTTGAAAAATTGATAGAGGCATTAAATTAATAGTAGCTCCTAGATCACATAGAGCTTTATTAAAGTGAATACTTCCTATCTCTATGGAAATAGAAAAACTCCCCGGGTCTTTCAATTTTCGAGGTACCTGTCTTGAAATAATCACGCTACAAGAAGCATTTAAAGTAGCTTGCTCTCCTACCTTATTTTGTTACGCCTAGCCATCATTTCTTTTAAAAAATTGGAGTACTTTAGAACTTTTTCAATTAACTCAATTAAAGGTAGGTTAACATTTAATGTTTTAAACATGTTTAGGAAACTTACAAATTCATCCTCATCCTACCTTTGCTTTTCTTCTAGTCTCGAAGGGAATGAGATTTTTGTCCTGGTAGAATCTTTAGTTGATTCCTTCTCTGTCTTTGTTGCCAGTGTAATTACCTCTTTTGATTCTGGCTCATTTTCTACTTCTAGAGATACCTCTTGTCATTATTTTCCACGATTATCTTCGGAGGAGTGGTTTTTGGGCTACTCAGTACTTTGCCCAAGTGGAGTGCAATTGCTATCACATGCTCTTTACCTTCTCTCCGTGGATTATCTTTTGTGTTGCTGGGAATACCCATGCCAATTTTTCTTTTGATGTCACCCATCATGCTCATCAATTGGCTCATTTGATCCTCAAGTTTAGTCAATGTTCTTCTTGAATTGGTGCACTCAAAATGCACCTCTTTGACATCAGTTCTCATTGACTGTATTTCTCCCTCAATTATGTCCAACCGTTAACCACATGTAGTATGGTCATTTGGGTTGACCTTGTCCTGGGGTTTTTGCAAATAAGGAGGTTGATAATTAGTGTTTTTAACTTGATTTCAATTATTACCTGCTCCTTGGTTTTCTCCCCATCTTAGATTCGGGTGATCTCTCCAGTCGGGATTATATGTATTCGAATAAGGGTTTTCGCCCCTGTTTCCGATGTAATTCACATCCTCAGTCGGGTTGTTGATATAGTGGAAGAGCAGTTTATCTCTCCCATGCATAGACAGTGTAGAAGTCGATTCGGTACGATTGAGTCTTTCCTTTAACTATTGATACTTATCATTCTCTTAGATAACTTTTACTATAACGAGCTTCTGGCCATGTATGAGTCGTTCAATTGGCCACTGGTAGGAGTTTAGCTCCATATTTTCGATGATCTCATATGCATCCTCATATGTTCTGTTCATAAGGGCTCCTCTTGTTGCTCCGTCTAATCTAGATCGTGCATTTGCATCCAAGCCGCATCCGCTCAGGAAAGCTATTGTGTGAGCATTTTTTAATCAACATTTTGAACCGTTCCTATGCCTCATAGAAACTTTCTCTCTCCATCTGTCTAAAAACGACAATCTATTTTCTTAGTTGTACTGCTTAGCTTATTGGGAAAAACTTCTGTAAGAACATCCCAACGAGTTCATCCCATGCTGTGATAGACCCTGGTGTCTGCGAGTCTAACCAAGAAAAGGCATTATCAATCAAGGAGAAGGGGAACAACCGAATATGAATAGTGTCATCAGTGACCCCGCTATACTTAAAAGTATCACAAAGTTGAAGGAACCATTGTACATGTTGATTAGGGTCCTCTATCATAGTGCCCTTAAATTGCAGATTGTTCTGGATCATTTGAATCATAGCCAGTTTTGTCTCGAAATTATTAGTTGTAATTGCAGGCATTGCTATAGTTTCTTGGACCATATTTATACTTGGTAAGGCATAATCCCTTGAAGTTCTTTCATTCTGAGCCATCTGAATGTTTGCAGGAAGTTGTGGTGCTGGCAGGTTTCCTAGGGCATTATCGTCAGCGTCGTTAAATAGTGGATTTGCACGTGGCATGTTACCTACAGCTGGTGGTGCTAGATCTTGCATTTGCTACAGTTGCTGCTATTGCTGTCAGCGATTTCTTCGAATTATTCTCTCTAGATCTGTGGTTGTTACAATAGGTGTGCCCTTACTACGAGCCATACACTAACCTAGAAAGCAAATATTAGTAACAATTAATGAAATAAAATAAAATCGTATATATAACCAGGAAATTTCCTAATTATTCTTTTACGTGCAAAAATTAAAATTATCCTAGTGACGTTGCCTCCCCAGTAATGGCGCCAACAACTTGACCGCCTCCGGATGTACTAACATCTAGAGTGTGAATAATACAATAAAATATAGAATTACTAAGTGGTATCCACAAGTATACGAGTCTAGTTGTAGTATAGTTTTACAACGGAGTGGGTGAGTACTCCGAGGGTCGTACCCAATGGAGGCAAGTGCTAGATCAATTTTAACCTAAGCAATAAAAGATCTAATTATTACTTTAGATTTAGTTGCAGTACAAAGAATATAAAATAAAGGATTTTTATAATGATAAAAATAAAAAAACATTAAAAAATAAAATTCAACAGATTAAAAAGGAAGAATAAATCGAATCTAATTATGGGTGATTAGCTCGTTTTGGTAATTTCCATCAACTGTCCCTTCGGGTTCCTCGTCAATCAACTAGTCGCTATCCTAGCAAGATCTTCCAATCTTCTACTAACATAATGAGTTAGCAAGAACTACTTATCTTTCAACCTCACAGTATAGACTGGTTTGGGGTTAAGGTGTTCATGGAAGGGCAATTCCAATTTTGGGTTAATTCCCACCTTGATTACTTACCAGGGTTGTCAGACTTAGGGTTTGTTCTACGTTCTCTCTTTCCCAAATAGGTGATCCGTTGAGTAACCCTAAAAAATAGATCATACGTCCACTAGCTAATCCCCATAGAAGGATTAGTTCCTCATGGTGTTCATAAACAATATATAATTGATGTAAAAAGAAAGCATGTTAATTAAATCGAGAAGATAGAGTAAATGAAAGAGCCTGATTGTATTGATATTAAGCGTAAATCCACAGAGTTGAATGGTTCCACAATTCAAATCTCTTGAAAGAAAACAACGAACAAATAAACTAAACTATAGAAACCTAAGAAAGAAAACGAAACTAAATATAAAGGAAGAAACTAGGTTAATTCAAAGGTGTCTTTAACATGTGCCAATGGAACCTGTTTATAGCCTTCAGGTGGTCGTCGTCCTTAACCCTAGGTCAGCTGACGTTCCTGAGCTTAAAGTTTGATTGTGCGGGCTAAAACGTCCCTTCATCATGTTTAATTTCTGTTCCAAAGTCGATGTCGCTACACACTAGGACCTATGTCGCGACATAGCAACCAGTATGCTCCTCTATAGCAATCTTTATGGGTATGTCGCGACACCCTCAATCTGTGTCGTGACATCGAAGGTAGACTTGAGTTTTCTTCATTCTGTTCCCTATGTTGTGACATTAGTCCTTTCATAATTCAATGGTATTTTTGACATGTCGCAACATAGGGAACAGAATGAAGAAAACTCAAGTCTAAGTTTCATAATTCAAGTCATATACACAAGATAAGAACATGTTATATACAACAAGCATGCTAAGTTTCAAAAATTTCATTTCCACCAATTCATAACATATGAACCAATTAATTTGACTATCATAAATAATAATTAATAACATATATCGTGTCATTTAGTTAATATATAAATTTCATTCCCACCTATTCAAACTCAGGATGAATACACGGATTCCAACCAACACACCAATCTGGCACCCAATACCTTATCGAAATGTTTGAAATATATAAATTACGCCTAGCACTCATCGGTATAACCAAAGTAAAAGGTGTGCCCAACCCTCTTTAAAATGTCTGAAGTCATATGCACCCAATGCTCATCGGTTTAACTGAAGTAACACGTACACAATCTATCCTATGGCATGGCAACTATATCTGACTTTGCCCCAACAATTAATACTAGTGAATGTCCAATTACATATCGATTCATATTCAATAACATAATTCTATACCAATTTCCATCATCAAATATATCATGGATCATATATCACCATTTCATATCTACTTAATTCATCACATGAATCATTATCAATTATATCATGCTTATTTCTATTATATTCAATTCAATCCAATTTTTATATCCAATATCACCAATCACGAATCAAATCATCTTACCTCAATAGTAATCATACAATCAACATATAAGTTATATATATTTTCAATGATCTTGAATCATAGATATACAAATCGAATTTCTCTCGTCACTCATTAATGACTCTTTTTTTGTTACTCTCGTGATGACTCGACATCATCTTTAGCTATGTTCTATAATTCAATAATAGAAACAACACTAGTTCAAATCTAACTAACATTTAAATACAAAGCCAAACATATTTTTCATTTTATTCATCCAATCCCTATACTCAGGATATGCATATTTTTCGATATCTATCATTTGATTAAAATTTGATTTCACGTTATTTCATTAGTGACCCTATACTTCCAACCTATAACATAATTTCATCACAAGTTTTCTATTTATCCAATTTAGTCCCTAATGTTACAAAGTTATCTAACAAGTTTATTTAACTATACAATTTAGTCATTATCATTATCTAAGCTTAATAACTATCAAATTCAAGCCTAATTCATCAATTTCTCTACAATGAACTTGCTAAAAACATAATAATTGATCAAATTGATACATGGGCTAGCTAAATCAAGCTCCCATGATCATAAATCTATAAAAAAAAATTCATGAATTAAGCTTTGTTACCTTACAATTTTGCTTGGTCAAATATAAGGTTTCAATAGAGTTTTCTCCTTTCTTTTTCTTTCTTTTTAGAATAGAAAGGAAGAAGATGGAATGATCTCTTTCTTTCCCCTTGATTTAACATATATACCTTAACTAAATTTAATTTTGTTTAAGTAAATAATTTAAACATTAATATACTTAATTAATTATTAGCTTAAACTAAGTGGAAAAATCATCACCATCCACTAACTCATGATGGAAAATGGTTATGTAACCACTTTGATCCTTTGGATAATAGTTATTTAGGTCTTTAAGCCTTTTTTTAATTAAAACTCAATAGCGATTGGTCTTTTACAATTTAGTCTCTCAGCTTTAGTTAACCAATTTCTCGATTAAATTACTTAATCGAAGTTCAATATATTTTCATACTAACTTCCTAAATCTTTATTTTTCATCTTTACGGACTCAACTTATGGGAATGAGGTTCTGAAACCGCGTTTTTTGACATCACTGAAATTCAGATCTTTACACTAATCACAAAGTTGTTATTATATTGGATAACCAAAGTAACGATAATGTATAGGAATTTTTACAAAATTTAGGGGTAAGCTTGACAAGGGTATAGCTTCAATGGCTTTAGAAGGGGAATTTCTAATTAACGGGGAGTATTGACTATGTGACAGGTGATTAAGAAAGGCATGAAAATGAGAAAGAAGGCAAAGATTAAATTACCAGTTATGTCGTCGTTAGCTGAATAGCTTGTTCGCTATCGCAACAACTTGAGTGTCTTGTCTTCAATATAGGAGATCTGCCCATTGCATGTAACTGTTGGAAAAAATCCAACTCGAAGACAGTTTTCTTCCACAATAGAAAAATATATATTCTGTTAAATCGTGTCAATCTGTGATATCTATAGTAATAAACTTTTCTTGAAATTGCACTTGTGTTTTGGGCTAGACGGATCCTTTTTGTTCTTAGTTTTTAGTTGAACGACCTTCTCCTTTATTCTCATACCACAAACTGCGTCGAGTGTAGGCTCGAACAAATTCGAATAAAACACAGAACTAGAAGTTATTTATTTTACTTTTAGTGGGAAAGAAAAAGTCTCTCTTTAATAGAAACTGATAGAATTGTTATTCTAAAAAATAGAACTTATACTTAGAAATAAATTCTCACTATTTTCGGCAGAATAAAAATATCTCAAAGTTGTGTAAAACTTCTTATATGTGTATTTTGCCTTATCAATGCTATCTATTCATAGTGAGAAGTAAAACATTTGTTGGATTGGAAAAAGTCTATTTAATAGAAAAATAACTTTTTAATTGAATTAGGAGAGAAAGGGGCGACAACCCTAGTTAAATAGACTAGGATTTGTCGTTCAAAGTATCCAACATGAGGGGCTTTTGGGCTTTTCCCGTATCAGGCCTAATTATAAGTGTTTACTAGACTTTTGACCAAAAACTTTATAAATCAATTCAACCTAATACATGTTTTTCTATTTTCTAAAACAAACATAATAAATTAATTATAATTAATTAATTTCCTACTTAAATAATTTTTTCAACCCGATACAAACTTTGTTAAAATAATGGCAAATTCACTGTAAAAGGGTCTATGAGAAAATATAATTAATTTTTTACTGTTAAACTAAGCTTTATTTGATAAATGATTTTGATATAACATATTAAAAGTGTTTTTGAATATAAGCTAAAATTGACAAAATAATATTTAAATTTGAAGTCTAAAAGATAAAACTTTGAAACAATTTTAAATCAAGTGCAAGTGATTTTAACCAAGTCAAAATGATTTCAATCAAGTTAAAATCATTTATAAATGATTTTCAAACAAGTCAAATTTACTCCAGGACAAAAGGTATCAATACCTTATGGACAGTTATTGATAATTTTGGAAATATCGATACCCTTAGAGAAATCGAGACCAAAAAAGCATTATGTTTCCAGAAACCTAAAAATTATCAATACCATGTTTCTGGTATCGATACTTTTTGAAAATAATCAATACCTTTCTTAAAAATGATACCAAAATAGTATTATGTTTCTCATAAACCCTACGAAGCTTCGATCCGATATCGATACCTATTTCAGGAAGTATCGATGAAATAATTTTTAAGTATTAATTATTTCATTCCAACGATCACTAAATTAGCATTTATGACAAAAAAAATATCGATACCCTTTTTGGAGGTATCGATACTTGTAGTTGCAGGTGGAATAAATGCTTTGGTTTTACATCCCCAACGACCATATTAACTTCACCAACAACCTCAACGGCTGGAAATCTATTAGGGGGTATAAATACCATCTTTCAAAGTCCTACAACATCTAAGAAAGCACTTTCAAGCAAAAATCATCAATCAAACAACCTTAGAGCTTAAGTTTTTCATATTCTTCTTATATATAGTTGTGAGCTTTATCTCTATTCTTTTGCTCAAGTGTATCTCATTGTATTTGTGCTTCAATTTGCAAACAATTTTATCTTGTAAGGATTGGTTCTTTGTTTTCTCATTTGTATATCTTTGAGAGGGTTTGAAACTTAAGATTTGGGGTAGAAATCTTAAGGAGTTGTAAGATTAAACCTTGTCCTCAAAGGTTGAACAAATTAGTGAATTTGGGAAAATCCTTGGGGGTGGAAGGCTAAGGTAGTGGAGTAGGTAATTGGGGCCAAACCACTCTAATTTTTTTTGTGTTCTTTGTTTCATTCTTGCCTTTGCTTTCAACAAATTTTTTAAAGGCCAATTCACCCCCTCTTGGCATTTTCGGTTTGCTTCATTGAGCTATCATCTACATTCAAAAGATTCACTATTACCAATTAATTTAATTACATTTTTGAACTTCAATTAATTAATTAATTAATAATTTGAAAAACCAACAATCAATTATCATGTCATTTCTATACTTAGTAAGAAAATCACATTTAGTTCCAGATATTTTTGATTTCTCTAAGTTTAACATTTCTATCAATTTCTGTTCATTTGATCAAACATGTAGTTCATTTATGGTTTTAACGAGCTAACGGAGGAACCGATTAGACATATGTGATTAGGGCTCAAATGATTTATAATTAAGTTTTAGCTTTTTTCAAATTAATTATAAACTCATTTGGTCATGAAATCATTCCACTATAGTATCGTGACTGAGCTCTCCCTAATGACATATCAGTACGAAAGCAACTTGATTAGTGCTCGACCAATAACCTTGGCATAAGTGTGTTACGAATTTTTTCCAGCGGATTAGTTTAAATAAGAGATGATGAATGAAATTCTATTACAACTCTTAAATTGGAGGATAATTGACACGGTGATACTTTTCGGCTTTAGAAGCATGCCTAAAGTTTTTTGCTAATTTGTTTATGAGGAATGAGTATCTTCTTAGTTATTACAATGTTTGTGATTTGTTTCTTTAGTTGGATAATGATGAGATATGGCATTTGAACTACGAGTTATAGAGGTTAAGTTGAAATAAGTTCTTCCACAAATGCAACCATTGAAAGCTGTCGGTGTGGATGGGATACTTGCACTATTTTACCAGAAAATTTGGAATATTGTAGGGATGCAAGGTAGTAGAATTTTTTAGAGGCATCTTAGTTGGTGGGGACATCGAAAACCATAAATATCCATACCAATATCAACAACATGGTTAAAAGTAACATAAAATCTCTTTATACTTTGTTTTTTCTATTTGACATATATTTTTAGATATCCTCTTTTAAAAATTTATTTAAGGTCGATAAACATCCTTTCTTCATCTTTTCTTTATGTATCTATTATTTGATACATTAATCCTTTTACGGTCTAACACTTTCATAATGTGGCAACATATAATTCCTCTAGACTCAAACAACTTTCAATTGTAATCCAAATATTGACACTCATGTCTGTAATCCACTATGAAGAAAAAATTATTTCCATAGATGTATTCCTTGTAAAGCTATCCTCTATTCTAAATGTCTCCACATCAAGCTGATTAAGAATTGGATTTCCTATGTTATCAATAAGACCTTCAACTTACACAGATAGAATTATAATAGTTATTTTACAAACCAACTCAAGTATATTTCGTGTAAGATCTTTTTCCGATTGCTCTTCCCACAAGAATTCTTACTAATACCATGATTTATTGTAAATAGACTTAAACTCAACTCTCAACTCTTTCTCATAAACTCAACTCTCAACTCTTTCTCATATTTTTTCTTTTAGAGCCAACTCGTATTGATCCACAAAGTTATTGAGAGTGCATTAGTTATTCACAAAATGTTGGGATTTAGTGCACTTAGTGTAGTTTTTCGTGCACTCGTAATTTTTCAAACAAATTAGTTTAATAAAATTCTATCATTTACATTAATATCAATTATATTTGTTCTCAATGATATTTTCACATAAAGAAAAATGAACAAGCATGTTGGCTCAATGATTGCTTAACATTTAACTAATATTAAGTTGTATTATGCGATCAGATCATAATGCGAGAAGACAACTTATATTAGTAGGTGATCTAAATGATTCATAGTTTAAAGAACCAAATTTGAGAAAATCGATTCAAGGACTATTATTTCATCTATCAAATTCAATTGGGGAGATACCTTGTCTTGAGTATCAGAGTGAATGACTCCCAAAAGATAGAGACATGGATATGATTGTCTAGATTGACAATACATCGGATAGGACCCAAGTAGAATAAACCATAGATCAATTTACGAATTTATTCACTCATCACGTTCATATTTTGGTTTACCTCAATTTTGACTAAGTGAATGACTATGTGTGCACGACTCATATACTTTGATGTATTGAAAGACTAAGTTAAATTGGTAATAGAATCGAAAGCTGATACATTGGGTATACGAATTTTACATGGCATGGCTACATTTACAATAGTGGAATTCATAACTTGATTAAGGGTAAACAATATCCTCTCACTAGAAAAGTAATGTGACTACGAGGCATTCGTCTAGGACGAATGATGTAATGGTTACCATGAGATAAAATATTATAATATTGGGTGAACAAATTTAACCCAAAAATATAAAATATTATCATATTGGGTAAATAGATTTACATATAATTGTACTCAAGACATGAAAAATGCCTAATAGGCCTAATACATATAGGATGGGAGTTAGAAAAAACGAGTTTGAAAAACGTAGCGAAAAATAAATTTAGGGAAAACAAAGTTTTAAAAATGTTTCCAAAACAAGATATTGGTTGTGATATCTAAAAATTGTATCTAGGATGAGCGCTTCGACTAAGTAGTTTTCTTCGCTATCCTCAAGCTCATGTCTATCAAGTGTGGGCTCGCTTCAAATCAAAAAAAATTTCACAAAAATTATCAGTGGGGTAATTTCATAATTTCTCTAAACTTTTGGGTCAAGTTGTAAATTAGAAAAATATCTCTAGAAATTTTCTAAAATAATCTATTCAGAGAATTTTTCTCTTTACAACTTTCACTTGAATTCAAGTGTGTGTAAAATAATGACCCAACACTCTCTTTATATATGGAGAGTTTAAAGAGCTCAACTATGATTAAACTTAATAATACTTTAATATTAAATCAATATAATATTTATCAAGATAAATATTAGATTAAATTTAATATAAAATCTTATTAAAATAATAGAATGTCTATCTACAAGGGTTCTTTATATATGGAGAGTTTAGAGAACTCAATTATGATTAAACTTAATCACTTTAATATTAAATTAATATAATATTTATCAAGATAAATATTAGATTAAATTTAATATTAAATCTTATTAAAATAATAGAATGTTTATCTACAACATAAAAATTAAATTAAATTAAATATTAAGATACTCATTTTAATATTAAAATAATAAAATACTATTAAGATAGTATTTAATTTAATTTAATATGAAACTATTAAAATAATATTATTTTTGGAGTAGTTAATCTGAAATCAAATTCTTTGGTTGAGTCCCTATAGGAGTATAACTCTTCCACTACTCAACCACCGAATACCAACCACCGCTGACCACCGGAAAGTCGCAGTCGTAGTCGCTGTGTCCAGTGATGCAGGTGCGACACCTTTACGGCACCCCAAGTCGGTTCGGTTATTTCTGATTAGGTTATTGCCGATTCGGTTACTACCGGTTCGGTCTGAGTCAATGACGACCCGACCGGTTCGGTCTAGCCGCTGGTTGGATCGTCGACCTGGTTTCACATGCCGGGCCCGGTTTGACCAATTTTTGGGTCTTGGTCTTGGTTTTAGGCTTCCGTGCCCAATTTATGATCTTAGGTCAAATTTCCAAGTTCAATTACCTATTGGGCCAATTGTATGACTTGAAAATTAATTTCCAAAAATCTCATATTAACTTTAATTAATTTGATTAATTTAATTTTACTTGATCAAAATTAATTTTTCTAAAAAACACTTAGTTTTTCCAAAATAATTTTTCAAGAAAAATTATTTAATCAAATTCTGTAGTTGAACAATTCTCATGGCCACCTAATTTAATTCCACATCGAAAAGATTGACTCAATTAAATCATTTCCAAAGTCGTAGAATTTTCTTCTAATTTAAATGCAATCCGATCGAGCTTTTGTTGAGCTAGCGAAGGGACCAATTGGACATATACAATTAGGCTCTAGTAATTGCAATTATGTCCAGAAGCATCGTTCCGATAATTCGCAATTACTTAATCATGGAGTCAGTCTACAAGAAGTACCATGATTGAAAACTCCTTATTGTATACGAAAGCAATTCATCCAACTGCTTTGTCAAATGACCTCGTCATGTGTGTTACACTCATATGATATCCTTGATTCCTTTAATTTAAATCCGTTCACTCAATACAATCCTATTTTATCTCATTGTCACCACTTTTTCTTCATAATGATTAATATGATGGTTGTTAACAAATGACTATGATAAATTACTCGTTCAAGAAGAAGCAACCCGTGGTCACGTTTCATATTTATCAATCCACACAATGCCAATGAAAGGATATTATTAACTCTTTAATTGAGCTATGAATTCCACTATTTCTAGTAAAGCCAAGCCATACATAAGTCATGTACCCAACATACTGACTATGGGCTCAATCATCTTTAAAGCATAAGCCTCCACTTATATCAAAGCACATGAGTTGCATACACATGGTCAAGGACTAACTCAGGATTTCGGTAAATCACATCATGAATGTCACAAGTGAATTAATTCACAAACAGATTCAGAATTAACTCATCTTGGGTCCAGTCCAATGCATCATTCTACCAATGAATACATCTATGTCTCTACCTATGGAGTCAATTGTTCCGATAGTCAAGACTAGCCATCTCCCCAATTGGAATTTTAGACGACATAATAATCCTTTTCAGTATTTGAATCAAATGTTCACTTCGATTCTTTTATGAGATTACAGACTTATTTAGATTATCTACCGAAGTAAGTTGTCTTTCTCACAATGTAATTCTTACAGTGCCACTTATATTCAATTTCAACTTAGACAATCAATGAGCTAACATATTCGCTATGCATGCAAAATATAAAAGACAAATACAAAAGATATAATAATGAAATGTGAAATTAACTTTATTTATTTATTTATTGTTCAAATAAAAAAACATTTACATGTTTACTAAAATATGGGCACATTTTCCAACAATCTCCCACTTGCCCTAGTGAAGTAAATGTGTCACGTTTCGTATTCTTATATCCTCGACGTGTTGTTAAAACTCCTAGTTACAGAAATCTTAGTAAACGGATCCTAACAAGGTTATCTTCAGAAGCTACTTTCATCACATCTAGAATTCCTTCAGCTATTGCCTCTCGTATTAAGTGATACTTTTGATCAATGTATTTTGTCCTCTTGTGACTTCTCATTTCCTTGTTATTAGCTATTGCTGCACTGTTATCACAATAAAGTGTTATAGCTTTTTCCATACCAAGAATGATTTCAAGATTGGTTAAGAACTTTTGAAGTCATATTACTTCCTTCGTTGGCTCAGAAGCAGCCACATACTCGGCCTCCATAGTAGAGTCAGCAGTGCAAGTTTGTTTTACACTTCTCCATACTATGGTTCCACGGCCTAGAACGAATACATTTCCTGACGTCAATTTCCTCGAATCTTTACAGGTTTAGAAGTTTAAGTCTTTGTATCCAACAGGAGTAAGGTTCTCCCCAAAATACACAAGCATATAATCCTTGGTTCTTTTAAGATACCTTAATATATGCTTTACAGCTTGCTAATGCCTGACGCCTGATATCAACTAAACATTCCTACTGCAAAATAGGTATCTGGACGTGTGCAAAGCTTCACATACATAAGGCTTCCAATTGCCAAAGCATATGGAGCCTTACTTATATGCTCTCTTTCTTCTACTCTCTTAGGACAGTCATCTAAAGAAAGATGAAAACCTGATGCAGTCAAGTGAAAGCCTGGCTTCACATAGGTCATTACAAAATGTTCCAGTACCTTATCAATGCATGAAGCTTGAGATAGAGCTATCGTTTTATTCTTTCGATCCCTAAGAATTCAAATTCCAAGAATATAACTAGCTTCACCTAAGTCCTTCATGCTAAACTGTTGAGCTAACCACAGTTTAACCGAAGACAATTCTCCTACATCATTTCCAATAAATAGAATATCACTGACATAAAAAACAAGGAAGACCATATTTTTTTCCTTTATATGCTTATAAACACAAGGTTCATCAGCGTTTTGCTCAAATCCAAAAGTCTTGATCGTTTGATCAAATCTTTTATTCCATGAGCAGGATATCTGCTTAAGCCTATAAATGAATCTTAGCATTTTGCAAACTTTTTGCTCCTTTCCTTTGACAACATAGTTAGTGGGTTGAGCCATGTAAATGGTTTCATCAAGATAGCCATCCAAGAATGCTGTCTTGACATCCATTTGCCAGATCTCGTAATCAAGAGTAGTGACAATGGATAAGAGTATGTGGACAGACTTGAGCATGACTACTGGAGAGAAGGTCTCATCGTAATCGATGCCTTCTTTTTGTCTGTAGTCTTTCCCTACATGTCTAGCTATGTGTGTTGCCACTTTCCTTTCCGTATTTCTTTTCTTCTTATAGATCCACTTACTCCTTATGGGTTTAATCCCAACCGATAAGTCTACAAGTTCTCACATCATATTGGATTTCATAAAATCCATCTCGGCATCCATGGCCTATTTCTAGAACTTGGAATCAACTCCTGCATAGCTTTCTCGTAAGTGAGTGGATCATCATCCTCATGATTGACTTCCGTATGATAAATACTACCATCATAGATGAAGTTTGGTTTCTTAGAAACTCTCCCATTATAATGAATTCCCTTATGCTGTTGATCGTTTGCAGGTATTTCTACAACTTTCTTGAGAATTGAACTTGGTGATTATTCTACCACTCCCTAAAATTCCTTGAGTACAACTTTACTTCAAGGCTTAAAGTTATTCATATAGATTTCCTCAAGGAAAGTAGCATGAGTATAAAATATAATCATATCATCTTTCGGATTGTAGAATAATCCTCCTTTTTTTTCCTTTTAGATATCCTACAAATATGCACAATTCTGTCCATGCATCCAACTTCTTTACATCTTTATCCAGAACGTGTGTTGGACAACCTCATATTCTAAAGTGATTTAGAGCGGGTTTCTTTTCATGCCACAATTCATAAGGTGTCTTACAAGCAGACTTGATTAGCACATCATTTAGAATATAGCAAACCATTTGTATCGCATATCCCCAGAAGGAAGTAGGAAGTTGAGAATAGCTTAACATTGAATGAACCGTGTCAAGCAAGGTTTTATTCCTTCTCTCAGCTACGCCATTCTGCTGTGGAGTGCTTGGCATAGTCAATTGGGATAAAATCTCATTCTCTGTGAGGTATCCTAAGAACTCGTCGAACAAATATTCCCCACCTCGGTCTAACCGAAGATTCTTTATGGATAAACCTAACTGCTTTTCTGCTTCTGCACGAAACTCTCAAAATTTGTCAACTGTTTTGCTTTTGCGGTGCATTAGATACACATATCCATATTGAGAATAGTTGTCGATAAAATTCACATAATAATCGTAACTTTCTTGGGCACTGATGATCATAAGACCATATACATCAATGTGCACAAGTTTTGAAGGTTGGTTGGCCCTTGTACGTTTCGCATTAAAAGAGCTCTAAGTCATTTTACCTTCCAAGCAAAATTCACATTGTGGAAGACTAACTTCCTTAAGCATACTTAAGGAACCATCTTTCACGATTCTAGTTATTCTTTCTTGGTTATAATGACCAAGTATTAAGTGCCATAGGTACTCTTCATTAGAGTAAGAAGTTTTAAGCTTTTTATGTAACATCCCAAAAATTAGGGTTTAGTAAAATCAAGTTTGTAAATCAAGATGGAGTGGTGATGCCTTAATTTTTGAGGTTATCTATGCATTTTTAGGAAATAAATGAGCTATTGGTTTTTTGGTTAAGTGTTAGTGAAATGTTCCTTGAAACCTAAGTTCAAATCCCTTCTCTCTCACTATTTTTATTATTTTTGCAAATTTTTCCTTAAACCCTAGTTTGTGACATGTTTTATTTTTTAAAATAAATATTTTAAAATTATATCAAGAATGAGTTATTGGTTTGATGGTTAAACATTAGTGATTTTATCCTTGAGGTCCTAACTTCAATTCCATTCCCATGCAAATAATTTAATTTTTTTTGACAAAAACCCCTTATTTTAATGTGTGGGCCATACAAGACTAGTTAACCTAGCTATAAATATTAATTTTTCACTAATAATCAGCCTTTAATCATCCTTCTCATTTCCCTAGCCATTCCTATCCTCCCCTCCTTCTCTTTGATTTTAATTTTGTTTTCCTTTCCTCCATTGTTTTCGTCACCTACACCTAGTTTTACCATCTATTTTTTTTTTTTTTTTGCCACAAGATTTGTTAACATATTCCCAACCATATTGCTGTCATTTTTACTCATTAAAATTAGACCCAAATTTGAAATCTTTAACTCCAAGATTGATCTCAAACATTGCCAAGAAAGTGCCATTATCGTTTCTCTTGATTAACTTGGGTAAGGTCTCTTTTCTCTTTAATTTCTTGATAATTTTGTCAATTAAAAACCAAAATTTATAGATATAGAATTTGGAGGATTTTAATTTATTTCAAATGTATTTTTCCAGATTTTAATGAGATCTCAAACCATTTTAAAATTCAGGCCCAATTTTGGCTACCATGGGTGGTGGTGCGTGCACCTATGTGCAAGAAAGGGGGTTGTTTTGTTTCTTGGTTCTTGTTTATATTTTTCCAGCCTCAATTTGAGTTCTTTAACCCTCCTAATTAGATTTTAAACCCATTTCAATTAGTGAAAAAATTTCTTGATCGATTGACCATTCGAAACCCACAAATCGTGAAACGTAAGTGCAATAAGGGTAACTAGTTTGTTATTTGGACATAGTTGTTGGGTAAAGGTTATGAATTGATTAAATGAAGGAATTTAATAATTAATTAGCTACTAATTTTCTATTGTATTATTGAATTACATGCTGAGTCAAATGCCCCAAATCATCCGTAAAGGCGAAGAACGATTGTACGTACGGTTCACACCGATACAGTGTAAGGAATCTAACTAGTTTGAATTCATAAAATAGTTATAATTTCAACGATCAGTTTGAACTCATAAGTGGGTGTTTGGGGGATGGTTTAATGGTAAATTTATTGAATTTACACTAAATTTTGGTTTTGGTTCGTTTAAGGAATTATTAAGGAAAATTGAAAGATTCGCCAGTGTGTTGTGAGGAAATGAAAAATAAGGTGTAGGTTTTGAAAATGTTAAATATCATGTTATATTTGATAAATTAGCTTGCTGATTGGATTGGCTTAATATTGATTTTGTGATTGGCCGAACCAGGTATGTTTCAAGCATTAAAAGACTGACATGTTTGCAAAATTGCTAGTTTGATAGTATGAATGTTTGATTGAATTTGTAATTGCATATTTGAGTTATGAGATATGAGAATGTTTGATTGAATGATACACTGTGTTGAGATATTAAAGTTATGTATGATTTAAATGCATGAGAAATGGTGTTATATATGCACAATGAAAATTCACAATGTATGTGAAATTGAACGATATTGATTGATACCAACAAAATGGTAATTTGAAAGATTGGAATACTATTTCCATTTACTGAAAGTATGTTATTATTGAGGACATGCTGAGCATGTCAAATGAATGTGAAAAGTATTGAGATATGATTATGTATTAGATTGTGTGACATATTGCATATTCATTGGGTTGGGATTTTGTGGTTGACAGAGGAGTTCCGTGGAGTACCGGCGAAATATTAAGTTTGCATTATTCGTAGTCGGTGCACTGCACCTGGAGTACTGAGGAGAATGGCGATTTATCACATTTTTACTGACAGCTTGTCTGCATTTTTACTGGCAGAATTTTCTGCATATTGTTATTAGTGGTTTTAACCATAACAGGCTTAAACCCATAATGTTTTGGAGTTCAGATGACGGGTTCTGGGGAACTTGTGGTGTGTAGCGGATGGTATGGGTGGGAACCTTTTTTCATTGCATCATGTTTACAACATATTCAAATATTATTGATTTATGATATGTGTTGTATTGTGTTGTACTGAATGGTATCAAAATTATTGACTGTTACTCTTATGAATGATGTCTCATGCTTATACACCGTTTAACATCAATTTGATAATGGCTATGTAATAATATGAAATTCCTAAGATGGTTCTGTTTTCTTCTGTCAATGATAATATGTTTCATTGTATTTAATGTTTTTGTCTGTTTAAATAATTGTTCGACTCCCACTGAGCTTTTCATAAGCTCACCCCCCAATAGTGTTTAACTTTTTAGGTAAAGCTCAAAATTAGGACCGGACTTGGCATTCGGAGAATCACCTTGGACCTCAGACTATTCTTAATAAGTATTACTAAGTCTTTATTGGTTTTGGCTTGTAATTTTTAATTATTTCTTGTCTGTGGCTTGGTAACTTTTCTTTTGGAGATTTTTGCATGCATGGATTACTCAAGCATAATAAATGGATAATGCGTGATATCGGCTTAAGTAAAATTTGATATTGTTCCCTAGTTTCCACTGCATTGCAAAGGAACTGTTTTTGAAAAACAAATCGATAAGGCAACTAAGTTTCCAAAATGACTTGAAAAATGGTTTTTTCACTGCATTAGTTTAACATTGAGGTTTTTTTTTTTTTAAAGAAGAGCGACAAACAAATGATTTTTCTAAAACAACACCATCAACAATAAAATTAATCCTAAGTATACACAACCTAATGAATGAATGCTTTTAAGCTAACACAAAGTACAATTATGGTTTTCTCTAAAATGAGTTTAATTAAGGTCTTCAAAAGTAACGTAAGTTAGCTTAGCCATTTTGGTGGCTAATGTAGCCTTGTCAATCTAGCCATAACGTCTAGGACGAGTTTGGGATGTTACATTTTATTCACTATTTCAGTCTGAAGCATCGAGTAGTTATTTGGTTTGATAAAGTAGAGATTGTTTTCCATCCATCCATTATAGATTAAAGGACGAGTTTTGTGAATAGCAATCCATTTATTGAATGTCATGGTATAACCGTCATAAAATAAACATGCTATAGAAATTAAATTCCTTTTAAAATAAGGTACATAAAACATGTTCTTTAAAACAATCTTCCTAAAATTATCAAAGTGTAAAATAACTTCTCCCACTGCTTCGACTGAAACATAGCTCCCATTTACAGTCCGCAATGAGATGCTCCTGTCACACAGACTTCTCTGTTCACTGAACCCCTGTAAAGAAACAGACATGATTAGTGTCTCCAAAATCAGTAACCCATTTGTCAATTGATTATTCCACTAAGCAAGCTTCAACCACAAAGAGTTCCATACCTTTGCCCTTTTTTGCTATGTAATCCAAATACCCCTTGCAGTTTGATTTAAAATGCCATTTTCCTGTTGCAGAAGAAACATTTGATCTTTTTAGGATTTTTGACTTCTTAGTCTTTTTCCTATCCACACGAGGTGGAACCAAAAACTTAGTCAGTTTCTTCTTTTCCTTAACTTTCTGCTTCCCCTTAGAGGACAAGGGGCCCACAACAAAGTTTGCTTCAGGTTTCCCTTGAACTGACTTATCACTGTCGAAACCATTTTTATATTTTGAAAAACGGGGTCGACTTTAAAAACGAGAATGGAGTCGCCACCGATCCCTTTTTGCTTAGGTGTTATCGGATCACCTTATAAAACATTTTATTTCAAAACATTGATTTTGGCCTACGAAATTCAAGAAAACGAGTTCCGGAGTCGGTTACATACGAGGAAGGATTAGCACCCTCGTAACGCCCAAAATTGGTACCGGATTGATTAGCTATTGTCCTAATGTCGAAAATTTGAAAAGATTTGAAAACATAATTTCTTTAAAAACTTGAACAATTTGAGTTGGAACTTGAGATTCCTTTGTTCTAAAAGAATACAAACATCACATCCAACACGTTAGGACATGATGTTTTAAACCCTCGTAACCAACATCATCTCATGATTTACAAAATTCATTAAAATGATATTTAGTTATTTAGTCAAACGGAAAATCGAAACCCAGCACGTTAGGGCACTATTTCCCAAATTTCTAAACACAGAACATTGTCTTATTTAAGAAAAACTTTTGGATAAAATGTGGTAATTAAAGGAGATAAATATTTTTAAACAAATATTAAAAATAACATTAAGTTATTACAAAAAAAAGTGCAATTTATTAAAGTTACAGGTCATATTAACAATTAGCACTAACATGAACAATTAAGTAAAAGAATGACAGACAATAATAATATTGTTAAGGTAAACAAAGATAATGGATTCAAAATTTTTTTTTAAAAAATAAATAATCAAAATAAAAAAATATAGAGTAGATAATAGCAATTTTAAAAGAATCTATGAAAAAATTAAGGAAAAAAATTATTCACAAGATTAATTTCATGTATAAAAAAAATAATATAAGGTAAATAATATACTCAAAACAATTAATGAATATTATAACAATTTTTTAAAAAAATGACAAAAAAGTATAAAAATGATATGGATAAATAAAAAAAGTTAAAAAAAACGCATAAGTCAACCTAACTCCCACAATATGAGGATTCAACGAAGTTCCTCCACCAACATCTAACTCGAACGGAAGAAACTCAAAAAGAAGCGAAGATGAGAGAAGAACAAAATAAGAACAAGCCACAGAAAATAAGAACGCAAAAGAGAGAGAAATTTGAGTGAATTCTCTCAAGAATTTTTATTACTCAAAACGCAAGTGTGTTTTACAATGAAGGGAGAGGCCTCTATTTATAGTTGAGTCTCCCCAAATCCAACGGTACAGATCAATTACATCAACGGCTAAGATTAAAAGGTATCTACAAATTAAATCTCTAAGATTACAAAATCATATCTTCTAAGATTGCATATCATATCTTCTAAGATTTGCATACCATATCTAAGATTGCATATCATATCTAATATTTGCATATCATATCTAAGATTGCATATCATATCTTTTAAGATTGTATACCATGTCTTCTAGGATTGCGTATCATATCTAAGATTTGCATATCATATCTAAGATTGCATATCCTTGAAGATTGTGTTCCCATATACGTCAAGCTTGTAGATGGACCTTCAATCTTTTCAAGTAATGGGTCATTCCGATCGGGCCAAATGATATATTTTGGACTGGACTTGGACTTTTTTTTATTTTGGGTTTATTATTTTTTGTATGGGCCCGGGCTAAATTGGCCTGTAGAATGGGTATATGCTTATGCCTAATAATTAGGATGCCTTGATCAAAATGAGTCAAATGCTCCTATTTAGACATGCTATGATATATGAATGCAAAAAAGTTATGAGAATGATTCCTATTTCAGGTGTCATCACTCATTTATTCGTCAAGGTTTCATCTTCGTTCCTCACGAAGCATTAATCATATTCTGCTCAAATAATTTGCCCCGTGGTAATTCTGAGTCCACTCCACTTGAACCTTGGGACATAAAGTTTGTACCTCCCACTGCAACTTTAGGGGAATAACATTTGGTTTTTCCATCCAATCTATTACCACTCAGAGGTATAGAATTTGTATCATCTTCAATAAATTTGATCTGTTACACCATTCCCTGGGTGTAATGACCAGATGTATGTGCCTGAAATTTGCATGAATGCAGGGTATCATTTTTCTTTTCCCAAGAATGATCCTCTTTTACACTTGGGTTGACATTGCTCATCATTTTTAGAGATGGTATCACCGACGAAATGTCTTATCCAATAAAATTCGAAGAGATAATCATCTTTCAATGTTTCCAACCCTTAGGCTTGGTGAGTTCTAAACAATAGTCCTGTTTCAGATTCTCATATTATTTAGAAGCTTTCAGAGTAATATGCGAAGCTCCTTTTATGAAAGTATTATTAGTCCATTAATCATTATTTCAATATAAAATGCTTGAAAAAGATCACAACAATGGACGAGAAAGAAATTAATCAGAAGCATAACTCGAAACAAATAAGTTAATCAAAGATAACCAATGCAATAAAAGAAAATTGATTGGGGTGCATCTTGAAAAGAATAAAGTAATCAAAGATAGCAAATTCAAAATGGGAAAGATATAAGCTAGGTGCCCCAGATATCGCAGCCTGAGCTTCTCTGTACAAACTTCTTGAGGACCATTTTGAGCTCAATACGTGTTTAGAGGATTCGGAGTACTTTTTCAATGCCCCAAGACGTAGCATACTTCCTCATTGTTAATTTAGGCATAGCAAGACTACCACATGCCCTATCTTTGATCAAAATTTGAGCTGCCCTTTTCGGGTTTTCGGCTCAAAACCTTTTGGTCTCAAATCGCCCTTTGCGGGTTTTGGCCTTGGCCTCTCCTTTTTTTTTTGAGTTTGATCTCAAGGCACCCTTTGCGGGTTTTCACCTTGGCCTTTCCCTTTTCAGGTAAAATACTTCTTGACTGAACCTGAATTCGCCGGATTGGGCAAATCTTCACCATCCGTCTCGGTCAATATCAATGCTCCTCTAGAACAGGCCCTTCTTTTACTACATAAGGTCCTTCCCAGTTTGGCATCTGCTTTCCTCTGAAATCCTTTTGTATCAGAAGGATCTTCCTCAATACCAAGTGCCCATCATGAAATTCCCTTGGGTGGACCATTTTCGACATAAATCAGCATCATCCATTTTTGGTACATTTGACTATGATAAATACTTTCAAACCCTTTTCTTCAGCCAAGTTCACTGGAGACATTCTACTTCATCCAATTTTTGACTCAATCAAAGCTTGGAGCAAAGGAATCTCGATTTTTATGGGCAAAACCACATCTATTCCATAAACCATTGGGAAAAGTGTTGCCCCAGCGAAAGTCCTGGTCAACGTTTGATAAGCATAGAGAGTAAATGGTAGCTTCTTATGCCAATCTTTACAAGTTTTGGTCATCTTTCATATTTTTTGTTGTTTTTTTCTTTTTGTATTTTTTCTTTTGGCAACCTTTGCTGCACTTTGATATGCTGCCTGATCTTTGAGCAAACTGTAATTTTTGACATTATACAGTTATTGTAACATCCCAAAATAGGGGCTGTGTGTTTGAAGCATATCTTAAGTGTTAATAGGCCTTAAGGTTTGTTTTGATGTGTTTTAGGGGTTATTAAAGCTCGAGGATATAAGGGGACTGTCTTGTAAATTTTGAAAATTTAGGGTTAAAAGTGGAAATTTGGCTGAGGAGGCCTTAATAATAAATTTTGTAAAGTTTTGGACATGAAAGTCCAGGTAGCAAAGTGGCTTCCGTGTGCCACTTAAGGTTCGGCGCCAAATCTGGTCAGTGGTTCGAGTCTCGTGTGCGGCATAAGCATTTTTATTTTGAAAAGGGGCGCTGCTTTGAAGAAGGCCTTAAAAGAAAATCGAAATGGTTCTTATCACAAAATGGCACCTGGGCGAGGTGGCAAGGACGCTAGCAGCGAGAGAGGCCTTCGCAAGGACTCGAGTTCGAGTCCTGAAGGCAACGATTGCGTTTTGTTTTGTTCTTTTGGGACCAGCAAGGGACGCCTGCGAGTGATGGTTTAAAAGAAAATACGATGCGATATTTGTCATGAAATTCTAAGTGGCCTAGTGGCCAAGGACCTTGCTGGAGAACCACGGCTAGAAGGACTCGTGTTCGAGTCCTGGGAATCGCGCATAAGGCGCTTTATTTTGCTTTTAGCATTAAAGCTTACGGAGCCAGCGAAAGTAAAGCTTAAAAGAAATTCAGGTGAGATTATCGCATGAAATGCTTAGAGGCCGAATGGCTGGGACGTGGACATGTCTTCTCCAGGTCTCGAGTTCGAGACCCTGGAGCGCAGCGTGGCGTGTTCTTTTTTTTTTCTCTCTTGCTGACAGGAACGTGGCTGCATGCAGCATGTAACAGGCACGCATGAAGCAAAGTGTTGCTTCTTCCTTTTATTTTATGTATATCAAGAATATGGGGTATTATTCTTATTGTTTTTGTTATTTCAAAGCTGCTAGAGCATGGGAATAAAGCATGTTTGGGGAGTTTTATTATTATTATTTTTAGTATGGATTAATCAATAATAATATATAATGTTGAACCTAGCAAAAGAGAAAGAGAGAGGGAGAGCATGATAGTGAAGCATGCTTGGGGAAAGCTTGGCCGGCCTTGGTTGTGGTAAAAAGGAGAGCATTGCTGTTGGGAATCATGGAGCATTTTAATTATGTGTTTTATTATTTTATTAAATGATGGGTTATTATTTTATGGTGTATAGAAAATGGTGAGGCATGGGATATATTTTTTGTTAGTTTAAGAAGAGTGATGGAAGAGAGAGAATAAATAATTTTTATTGGTATTTGGTGTTATGAAATTTCAAATGGATATGGGAAAAGAAGTGAAGCATGGCCGGCCATTTGCCTATCAAAGCATGGCCGAATACTTTGTTTTGTTTAGCCTTTCATTTCCAAATTTGTTTGACCGAAATAAGCTTTGGACTTGGGGAGCTCCTTGGTCAGCCTTAAGCTTGGAAAAACATGGCCAAACATGCATGGTTTTGTCTTGTTTTCCCTCCCATTTGAACATGACCGAATATGGTTCTTGCTAGGGAAGCTTTTCGGTTGGGAATACCCTTGTTGTTGTGCCAAAAATTTGCTTCTCCTTCTCTCCTTATTCTTCCTTTGTAAGAGCTGATTATCCAACCCTTCTTTTGACAAAAGCTTGACTGAAACTCTACCATTAGACACCTTAGCCGAATCTTGATGGAAGGTGCTATCACTATGTGTTTGTGATCTCTTCAAACGTTGAGAACACTAAAGGAGCCTTGTGGGTTTCGGCTATTCAAGGAATATTGGTAACTACTAAGGCATGCAAATCTTTTGGGACTTGGGAAAAACTAGGGATTTCGAAAGGGATCAGGTGACTAATTCGGGATTTCGGGCCATATCGACAAGAATAAAGGAAGCTCTCGGGTTTTTGAACATCAAAGGTAGTGGTTGTGACTCTCGGCCATAGGCTATATTCTGAGTTTTTGGATGATAACCGACTGTTTAACCTTGATTCCAAGGGTGGCCGAATGTGTATAAGGCCATGGCTGTACTCTGTTTGTGTGTAGCTAGTATTATGGTGCATCAAATGAATCTTTCGGAAATTGAAGTACTCAAGGTTAGTAGTTGTGGTGTTCGGCCTAAGGCCATGTTTTTGGTACAAAGTGTGACCGATTTCGGTTGTGTGTTCTAGGGGCTAATCGATAAAAGAAACAGAAGCTTTCGAGACTTTAGTGATATTAGAATCGATAAATCAGGATCTCGCTAAAGTCAGGTGCGTAGTTATCGCACTGTTCTCTTGCTTGTTATTTGTGTTATTTGTAATTGTATATATTATACATGTTAGCCGAAATAAGGGCTAAGGTTGTGAATACCAGTGGTGGGTGATTGGATACTCAGGTATGTGATTTACGGCATTAAATGATTATTGATTATTGTATAAAATGTGATGGCATGCGATGTATATTTGTTTCGAGTAAAATGTTGCCATGGTACATATACATATGCATGGGACTTGGGATGTGACTATTGGAGGAGGAGTGTACGCTATGTGCGTGGTCTAATGTTAGCCTCGTGCTACATTAGCGCTTGATGTTAGCTATGTGCTAAACCAAGGGAGGTGTTGGCTGAGTGCCCATCTCGGCGGTTGATCGCTGTGTGCATCACCGTGGTCTGGATTAACCTGTGGGATCCCTATGGGATCGGTGACTTGGCCACAGCCTTGAGCAGTGAGTCTGCCAAGGTAAGTTATGTGGATCACTTTGTGATCGGTGGCCTGGTCACGGTGGCTTAGCCATGGCCTTGAGCAGTGAGTCTGCCAAGGTAAGATATGTGGATCACTTTGTGATCGATGGCTAGTCACGGTGGATTAGCCACGGCCTTGAGCAGGGAGTCTGCTAAGGTAGGAGTATCGGATGGACTTAGGATGGGTTGGACTTCACTTTTGCATATTCATGTGCATAGACTGTGTGGATATGGGCCAGGCCCATATGTGGGGACATGTGTAATAGCTATGCACTGAGTCTTGGTGACTCACCCCCTTTTTTTTCTATCTTTCTCAGGTGAGTAGATCGCGGAGATAGAGCCGGAGAGGACTCGAGGCGGCCATGCATGTTCCTCGGTTTCGAGATTTTAATTCGTACCGTTAAGTTAATATTTATTACATTTTGTTTTGGTTTGTAATATGGCCGTTAGTTATTATTTTGTATGTTTTAGTAGCTGCTTTTACCTTATTTCTATTATATTACTAACGAACTTATAAGCTGTAAGCAAATCGGTAAAAGCAATGTTTTCAAAGTAAGTACTCGTACGCGTTTTCAAAGACGTTACCATCGGGTAGCAAATTTTACCAAGTTATCAATAACCCCGACATTTCTAAAAATCTAAATGATCAAATGGTTTCAAAGGAAAAGAAAAAGTTTTCAACTCCATCGTGTTTACCAAACCAACCTATCTTAGTTTTAGCAAACATCGTTTTACAAATTCAACAATATTTTTAGATTTCCAATGTTAACCCGAATCTTTCAAAATGTTTCTACTCCGTGACATACCAGATCCGGTCAAGGCTCGTGGGCCGGGTTTGGGGTGTTACAAGTTGGTATCAGAGCCCGGTTCGACACTCGGCTGTGGGGGCCCAAGGCCCAAAAAAATGTTTTCTTGATAGTCTTTTGTGGGATATTATGAAAATGGTTTGTTTTAAACAGCATGGCACCGAGTCTCCGGCACCGATCCGCTCGGGTAAGTACCTCTGGCTATTGAGGTGATATGAATATGTCTCTGTTTATGAGCGTGAATGTGACTTTCTGAATTAGAATAGCGAACTTGAACTGAACCTTTGTGTGATCGAAAGAACCACTTCTAAATACTTTATTTCATGAAATTGTTCGCGATTAATCAGTGGAACAAATTTTCTAATGCATAAAACTTTTTAAGTCAGATTGCGCGATAAGAGATGAGTTCTAGAGGACGTGGTCAAGGCAAAATGGCCGTTTCGGAACCCGTTAGATCGGGTCAAGGGTCTGATAATGAAGTACGATCTCCACCACCAGTCTTCGACAATGAGCGGCAAGATCAGTCGGAGGATGATGCTGTATCTTAGGCGGTGCTGCGAGTTTTAGAGATGGTGGCTGGAGTGGGAGGAAATATGAGAGCTCGAAAATCTGTTCCCGAGCGACTTCGAGCCAATGGAGTGGAGTTGTTCCGTGGTGTATCCGGCGTGGCACCCAGTACGGCTGAATATTGGTTGGAAGCAACCGAGCGAATTATGGATGAGCTCGATCTGAGCCCTGAGGAAAAAGTGAAAGGAATGGTGGCGCTACTTCGCGATGAGGCGTATCAATGGTGGCTCACGATTCGGGATAGTGTCACAGCTGAGGACCTCACTTGGGAGTATGTCAAGACGGCGTACCAGAAGAAGTATGTCGGTACTCACTGCATTGATGCTCAGAGGAAGGTATTTTTGGGGCTGGTTCAAGGGAACAAGTCCGTGGCGGAATACGAAGCGGAATTCCTAAGGTTAAGCCGATATGCTCGAGGAGTGGTTGCTACGGAGCATGAACGATGTGTCCGGTTTGAGGACGGATTAAGGGGCGATCTGAGATTATTGATAGCTCCTCATCAGGAACGGGAGTTCGCGGTGTTAGTCGAAAAAGCTAAGGTAGCTGAAGGGATTAAGGACTCGATGAGACAAAACAGAGATAAGGATAGGAACCGGGATAGGAGAAATTTTGGACCGTCTGAATCACCTGAGGGTCTTCAGAAAAGACCGAGGATTGAAAATTTTGCTCGTGTGACTAAGCCAGCTGTGGGAAATCGGAGCTGTCCGTGTGCTCAGTGTGGGAGGTATCATGACGGCGAGTGTTGGAACCGGAATCGAAGATGTTTTAGGTGTAAATCTAAGTCTCACTTGATTAAAGACTGTCCTCAAGTGATGGATAGGGCGCGGGGTCAAGGATGTGGAACTCCACGCTAAGATGCTAAAGGTTTGGATGCAAGGCAACCGAGGATGTGATAGCAGGTGAGTTTCTTGTTATGGAATATCTTTTATTATTTGAGTTTTATAAGATCGATTCATACTTGTACTATTGGTGAAGTGTTTGAACATTGGATGTGAACTTAGAAACTGTGCTTAGAAGGTAAGATAGTTCGTGTTTGTATGCTAGTGGAGTATCGAACCTTGAATATGAATCTCGAGATAGTATATAAGGAATGTGTTAGTTTTGTAGAATCAGAGTGCGCAGCATAAGCGTAGTGCGGTGAATTGAAATGTACGGATGTTCGTTTGTAAGCAATTTCGAGGACGAAATTGTTTTAAGGGGGGTAGATTTGTAACATCCCAAAATAGGGGCTGTGTGTTTGAAGCATATCTTAGTGTTAATAGGCCTTAAGGTTTGTTTTGATGTGTTTTAGGGGTTATTAAAGCTCGAGGATATAAGGGGACTGTCTTGTAAATTTTGAAAATTTAGGGTTAAAAGTGGAAATTTGGCTGAGGAGGCCTTAACAATAAATTTTGTAAAGTTTTGGACATGAAAGTCCAGGTAGCAAAGTGGCTTCCGTGTGCCACTTAAGGTTCGGCGCCAAATCTGGTCAGTGGTTCGAGTCTCATGTGCGGCATAAGCATTTTTATTTTGAAAAGGGACGTTGCTTTGAAGAAGGCCTTAAAAGAAAATCGAAATGGTTCTTATCACAAAATGGCACCTGGGCGAGGTGGCAAGGACGCTAGCAGCGAGAGAGGCCTTCGCAAGGACTCGAGTTCGAGTCCTGAAGGCAACGATTGCGTTTTGTTTTGTTCTTTTGCGACCAGCAAGGGACGCCTGCGAGTGATGGTTTAAAAGAAAATACGATGCGATATTTGTCATGAAATTCTAAGTGGCCTAGTGGCCAAGGACCTTGCTGGAGAACCACGGCTAGAAGGACTCGTGTTCGAGTCCTGGGAATCGCGCATAAGGCGCTTTATTTTGCTTTTAGCATTAAAGCTTACGGAGCCAGTGAAAGTAAAGCTTAAAAGAAATTCAGGTGAGATTATCGCATGAAATGCTTAGAGGCTGAATGGCTGGGGCGTGGACATGTCTTCTCCAGGTCTCGGGTTCGAGACCCTGGAGCACAGCGTGGTGTGTTCCTTTTTTTCTCTCTTGCTGACGGGAACGTGGCTGCATGCAGCATGTAACAGGCACGCATGAAGCAAAGTGTTGCTTCTTCCTTTTATTTTATGTATATCAAGAGTATGGGGTATTATTCTTATTGTTTTTGTTATTTCAAAGCTGCTAGAGCATGGGAATAAAGCATGTTTGGGGAGTTTTATTATTATTATTTTTAGTATGGATTAATCAATAATAATAAATAATGTTGAACCTAGCAAAAGAGAAAGAGAGAGGGAGAGCATGATCGTGAAGCATGCTTGGGGAAAGCTTGGCCGGCCTTGGTTGTGGTAAAAAGGAGAGCATTGCTGTTGGGAATCATGGAGCATTTTAATTATGTGTTTTATTATTTTATTAAATGATGGGTTATTATTTTATGGTGTATAGAAAATGGTGAGGCATGGGATATATTTTTTGTTAGTTTAAGAAGAGTGATGGAAGAGAGAGAATAAATAATTTTTATTGGTATTTGGTGTTATGAAATTTCAAATGGATATGGGAAAAGAAGTGAAGCATGGCCGGCCATTTGCCTATCAAAGCATGGCCGAATACTTTGTTTTGTTTAGCCTTTCATTTCCAAATTTGTTTGACCGAAATAAGCTTTGGACTTGGGGAGCTCCTTGTTCAGCCTTAAGCTTGGAAAAACATGGCCAAACATGCATGGTTTTGTCTTGTTTTCCCTCCCATTTGAACATGACCGAATATGGTTCTTGCTAGGGAAGCTTTTCGGTTGGGTATACCCTTGTTGTTGTGCCAAAAATTTGCTTCTCCTTCTCTCCTTATTCTTCCTTTGTAAGAGCTGATTATCCAACCCTTCTTTTGACAAAAGCTTGACTGAAACTCTACCATTAGACACCTTAGCCGAATCTTGATGGAAGGTGCTATCACTATGTGTTTGTGATCTCTTCAAACGTTGAGAACACTAAAGGAGCCTTGTGGGTTTCGGCTATTCAAGGAATATTGGTAACTACTAAGGCATGCAAATCTTTTGGGACTTGGGAAAAACTAGGGATTTCGAAAGGGATCAGGTGACTAATTCGGGATTTCGGGCCATATCGACAAGAATAAAGGAAGCTCTCGGGTTTTTGAACATCAAAGGTAGTGGTTGTGACTCTCGGCCATAGGCTATATTCTGAGTTTTTGGATGATAACCAACTGTTTAACCTTGATTCCAGGGGTGGCCGAATGTGTATAAGGCCATGGCTGTACTCTGTTTGTGTGTAGCTAGTATTATGGTGCATCAAATGAATCTTTCAGAAATTGAAGTACTCAAGGTTAGTAGTTGTGGTGTTCGGCCTAAGGCCATGTTTTTGGTACAAAGTGTGACCGATTTCAGTTGTGTGTTCTAGGGGCTAATCGATAAAAGAAACAAAAGCTTTCGAGACTTTAGTGATATTAGAATCGATAAATCAGGATCCCGCTAAAGTCAGGTGCGTAGTTATCGCACTGTTCTCTTGCTTGTTATTTGTGTTATTTGTAATTGTATATATTATACATGTTAGCCGAAATAAGGGCTAAGGTTGTGAATACCCGTGGTGGGTGATTGGATACTCAGGTATGTGATTTACGGCATTAAATGATTATTGATTATTGTATAAAATGTGATGGCATGCGATGTATATTTGTTTCGAGTAAAATGTTGCCATGGTACATATACATATGCATGGGACTTGGGATGTGACTATTGGAGGAGGAGTGTACGCTATGTGCGTGGTCTAATGTTAGCCTCGTGCTACATTAGCGCTTGATGTTAGCTATGTGCTACATCAAGGGAGGTGTTGGCTGAGTGCCCATCTCGGCAGTTGATCGCTGTATGCATCACCGTGGTCTGGATTGACCTGTGGGATCCCTATGGGATCGGTGACTTGGCCACAGCCTTGAGCAGTGAGTCTGCCAAGGTAAGTTTTGTGGATCACTTTGTGATCGGTGGCCTGGTCACGGTGGCTTAGCCATGGCCTTGAGCAGTGAGTCTGCCAAGGTAAGATATGTGGATCACTTTGTGATCGATGGCTAGTCACGGTGGATTAGCCACGGCCTTGAGCAGGGAGTCTGCTAAGGTAGGAGTATCGGATGGACTTAGGATGGGTTGGACTTCACTTTTGCATATTCATGTGCATGGACTGTGTGGATATGGGTCAGGCCCATATGTGGGGACATGTGTAATAGCTATGCACTGAGTCTTGGTGACTCACCCCTTTTTTTTCTATCTTTCTCAGGTGAGTAGATCGCGGAGACGGAGCCGGAGAGGACTCGAGGCGGCCATGCATGTTCCTCGGTTTCGAGATTTTAATTCGTACCGTTAAGTTAATATTTATTACATTTTGTTTTGGTTTGTAATATGGCCGTTAGTTATTATTTTGTATGTTTTAGTAGCTACTTTTACCTTATTTCTATTATATTACTAACGAACTTATAAGCTGTAAGCAAATCGGTAAAAGCAATGTTTTCAAAGTAAGTACTCGTACGCGTTTTCAAAGACGTTACCATCGGGTAGCAAATATTACCAAGTTATCAATAACCCCGACATTTCTAAAAATCTAAATGATCAAATGGTTTCAAAGGAAAAGAAAAAGTTTTCAACTCCATCGTGTTTACCAAACCAACCTATCTTAGTTTTAGCAAACATCGTTTTACAAATTCAACAATATTTTTAGATTTCCAATGTTAACCCGAATCTTTCAAAATGTTTCTACTCCGTGACATACCAGATCCGGTCAAGGCTCGTGGGCCGGGTTTGGGGTGTTACAGTTATGCATTATTAAACATGATCCTTTCTGGCATTCTTTGCCGGCACCTTATCCTTCCCTTTTTTTTTTAGAATTTGATGACTGTCAACTTTGCAATATTGGCATATGAAGCAACATTCACCCTCTTAGTGAAGCAATCAATGACCACAAAGATAATTCGATGTTAACTAGAAGCTTTTGACGAGATTGGCCCTATAACATTCGTGCCCTACATATGAAGAAAATGGAGGAGTCACATAAATCTCGTCATCTTCAATTCAGTATTTGCGGCATAACTGATGCAATCCCCTTCCATGGTAGACCAACAGTGCCTGATCCTCATGTTTAGCCCGCGTCTTAATAGCCCAGGCATGTCCTGATATGATCGTGCAAAAACATCTTTGAATTCTTGAAAATAACTCAATGATGTCTCGTCTTATTTCTATGGTGAGCTAGGCTACAATCTTCACCTCTTTTCTAGGCACATAATATCCACTGACCTTTTGTAGAGTAGGGTCTGTTTTTCATCTTGTTCTACCATTCTTAACAAATCAGAAGATAGGTTACAATCTTTGTCATCTTCAAAGTCCTGAGATCCTTCTAGACACATATCTTACTCGAAAGGAGACTCTGAGTCAATAACAGCGTTGCTCACATCATTGATATCTGGAAACCTATTGTAGGTTCGAAGGAAGATTCCAAAGAATAAATGATTCAAAGAATGATTATTTGTATGATCATGAATGAAGAATAAAAGAATACTTGAAAGAAAGTCCAAAGAACAAACAAAAGAAAAAAAAACTAAGAACAATTATTTGTACAGTATGAAATGGAAAAAATAAAAGAATATTTGCTCAAAAATATGCATTTTATTGAAATAAAAATTTCAGACATGAGCCTATTTTACAAAAGGATTCTTATTGCATCTAGGCTTAAGGCAACAAGCGTGTTTTGAATATTACTCTAGATTAGCTCTAAAAATACAGGGATCTCTTTCACAGTCCCATTATTCAAAACACTCCCAAGTACGCAAGGGCTTGGAAACTTCGTTCCCCGGTTCCCTCTTCGCTTTTGATTTCTTCAAGGAGTCGCAACTTTCTTGTCTCCTCCTTCAATTATCGCATTTACTACCTCGTCAAAGTGATCAGGTTTTGATGAAACGCCGAACTTCACAATTCCCATTTTAATGAACCTTTCGGCCAACTTTTTAAACATAATATAGTTTTCAATTGAGTGACCCGTTATTCCCGCGTGGTACTCGCATTGGGCATTCTCATTATACCATTTTGGGAACGGAGGTTGCACGGGTTCCGAGTAGGACGGAGACACTACATGCACATCAAAAAGATTCTGATACAGTTCCTTATATGTCATTGGGATGGGTGTGAACTGGAGCTTTTCTGTATTTGGCCTCGAATTGGATTCCTGGCTTGAATAGCCTTGATAGCTAGTGGTTACAGCCTTCGGCTGGCCTACGGTGACTGATTTGGGATGCATGTTCAGGATACTCACTTCTTTTTCCTTGTTTTTTGGGGCTGATCTTTTGGCACTTTTTCCCGTGTCAATCCTCTCACTCTTTACCGCATTTTCAATCATCTCACCGGACATTACTATATCTGAAAAGCTTATGGTGGCGCTTCCCAACATATGGTTAATGAATGAGGCATTTAAAGTATTGATGAAAAGCATCGTGGTTTCCTTTTCTAAAAGTGGCAGCTGAACTTGTATGGCAACTTCCCTCCATCTTTGCGCATACTGCCTGAAACTTTCATTCGATTTTTTCTCCATGTTTTGTAAGGTAATTCTGTCAGGCATCATGTCTGTCACATGATTGTATTGCTTCATAAATGCTTGTGCAAGGTCTCTCCGCGAATTAATCCTAGCACGGCTCAGTTGATTATACCACTTTGATGCTGCCCCTACAAACTATCTTGGAAGCAGTGGATCAGCAATTGATCATTATTAACATGCCCAGTAATCCGTCTACAGAACATGGTAATATGGGCTTCAGGACAGCTAGTCCCATTGTACTTCTCAAATTCTGGCATTTTGAACTTGTGAGGAAGCACCAAATCTGAAACCAAGCTCAAGTCTTTAGCATCAATTCCATGGTAATTATCAGCATTTTCCAAGGCCTTGAACTTTTCTTCCAACCATCTACAACGATCCTCTAACTGCCTTGAAGATTCAATTCTTGTCCCTTCCCTCTCTGTTATATCTAAATAGGGGATAACAGGATTAGCAGGGTTATCTCCTGGGTTAGATCCTGTGCCAACTTGGAAGTTCATGGGCACTCCAGTATCAGCTTGACCTTGTTGAGGCCTAATTGTAACGGACGACCTTCGAGGATATGCTTCAGGTTGTGTTTGTGCATGTGGTGGAGTGAAACCCAGAGGATAGTCTTCATTATCTTCTCCAGCATTAGTCATGGGACCTTTTCCCTTATCCATTGCCCCATTTAGTAGTTGAGTCATTTGAGCCACCATATTCCTTTGGGCTTCCAGCATTTGGTATCTCATCTCTTGCTGGAGCTTTGCCAATTGCTCTTGCATCTGGTCTTGCATGTCTCTTTGGAACTGTTCAAGTCTTTGATCCATATTATTTGTCTTAGCGTGAGTACCGTAACAATGTTTAGTTTCCAGATTATCTTTCTCTCTTTTTCTGAAATAACTTCAACTAATTTAGGTCCCTCTATGCATATGATAGGATGTAATGCAAATGCATGAAATGAATGCAAAAAGAAAGAGAGGCGTTAATTCTGAATTCAATTCCATTAGAACAACTTTTCTAGAAAGCAAATTTCTTTACATAAAACGGATATTTGTACGGCTTTTCCCTATATTCTAAGCGAAGACATTGGTTCTTTTCTTCTTATCCGAACATTAAGGTCCAATCTCGCGAACTTTCTGATAGATGCCTCCGTTAGCTCCTTTTTGCTTGGGCCACAACTCATTCCTCACCTATCCTCGCAATGCTTGTTAACCTCTTCAAGAAAGCCGAGACGTGGTGATTCTCGAATAGTCTTTGTCAGCTTGAATCCTTGGGCAATAAAGTCTTGTATTCCTTCACAGACTATCAGTCTTCTCTCGTTGTGTTTACTTGGACCATATTCGGACGACCGTATTATAATTCACTTTATCAAAAAATCCATTTTCTCATGACAAACTCTTCTATTTAGCAATCGAATTTGAATCAACACCTCTTTTCTATGATGTGAATGCAATGCAATCAAAACAAAAGAGAACACGTTAGCACAAGAGAAATAAATAACAAAATAGGGCACCTATATGGGTGACCACTAGGGTTTGGCATAGTTCTACCTAGCGTAAGCCCTTAGGTTTTCTACATGTGGTTTAGCTCTAAAGTTGAGGTACCCGAACCAGCAAATTCCTCGATCCTTACCCATTATAGGCTCATACAGACCGAGTTCAGTTCAGGGGAAATCATTTCCCTATGGCTACACGGAGATGAAAATCTCACGAAGACATAGGTATGGATGTATCCCGAAAGCGATTCACTATCCTGCACGAAGGTGAAAACTTCACGAAGGAGTAGCTTCTCACTCCCACTTAAAAGGGTGTGACCAAAACGGTCATGCAATGCAATACAGAAATACTTTACAAGATTAGAACAACATTCAATAAAAAGGATCATAATTTTTCAAATCGGATTTTCAAATTTAGATAAAAGGACAGGAAATAATCAATTTTACGGCTTGACTCTCTTATTATGTCCCCAGCGGAGTCGCCAAGCTGTCGAAACCAGTTTTATATTTTGAAAAACGGGGTCGACTTAAAAAACGAGAATGGAGTCGCCACCAATCCCTTTTTGCTTAGGTGTGATCGGATCACCTTATAAAACATTTTATTTCAAAACATTGATTTTGGCCTACGAAATTCAAGAAAACGGGTTCGGGAGTCGGTTACATACGAGGAAGGATTAGCACCCTCGTAACGCCCAAAATTGGTACCGTATTGATTAGTTATTTCCTAATGTCGAAAATTCGAAAAGATTTGAAAACATAATTTCTTTAAAAACTTGAACAATTTGAGTTGGAACTTGAGATTCCTTTGTTCTGAAAGAATACAAACATCACATCCAGCACGTTAGGACATGATGTTTTAAACCCTCGTAACCAACATCATCTCATGATTTACAAAATTCATTAAAAGGATATTTAGTTATTTAGTCAAACGGAAAATCGAAACTCACACGTTAGGGCACTATTTCCCGAATTTCTAAATACAAAACATTGCCTTATTTAAGAAAACTTTTAGATAAAATGTGGTAATTAAAGGAGATAGATATTTTTAAACAAAGATTAAAAATAACATTAAGTTATTACAAAAAAAAAAAGTGCAATTTATTAAAGTTACAGGTCATATTAACATTTAGCACTAACATAAACAATTAAGTAAAAGAATGACAAGCAATAATAATAACGTTAAGGTAAATAAAGATAATGGATTCAATTTTTTTTTAAAAAAATGAACAATCAAAATAAAAAATATAGAGTAGATAATAGCAATTTTAAAAGAATCTATGAAAAAAATTAAGGAAAAAAAATTATTCACAAGATTAATTTCATGTATAAAAAAATAATAATATAAGGTAAATAATATACTCAAAACAATTAATGAATATTATAACAACTTTTTTTAAAAAAAAGTATAAAAATGATATGGATAAATAAATAAATAAGTTAAAAAAACGCATAAGTTAACCTAACTCCCGCTATATGAGGATTCAACGAAGTTCCTCCACCAAAATCTAACTCGAACGGAAGCAACTAAAAAAGAAACGAAGATGAGCGAAGAACAAAATAAGAACAAGCCACAGAAAATAAGAACGCAAAAAAGAGAGAAATTTGAGTGAATGCTCTCAAGAATTTTTATTACTCAAAACTCAAGTGTGTTTTACAATGAAGGGAGAGGCCTCTATTTATAGTTGAGCCTCCCCAAATCCAACAGTACAGATCAATTACATCAACGGCTAAGATTAAAAGATATCTACAAATTAAATCTCTAAGATTACAAAATCATATCTTCTAAGATTACATACCATATCTTCTAAGATTGCATATCATATCTAAGATTTGCATATCATATCTAAGATTGCATATCATATCTTCTAAGATTGTATACCGTATCTTCTAGGATTGCATATCATATCTAAGATTTGCATATCATATCTAAGATTGCATATTCTTGAAGATTGTGTTCCCATATACGTCAAGCTTGTAGATGGACCTTCAATCTTTTCAAGTAACGGGTCATTCCGATCGGGCCAAATGATATATTTTAGACTGGACTTGGACTTTGTTTTATTATATGGTTTATTATTTTTTGTATGGGCCCGGGCTAAATTGGCCTATTATAATCACCATTCAACATCAAATCATAGGATTGTAATTCTTTCAAAAGTTGAGTCAAGGTAAGTGCCTTATTCCCCAAGTTGTAAGCGGACCTAAAGCTAGCTAACTCCTTGGTTAAGGATTTAAACACAATTTCAATTTGAGTATTCACGTCTAGTTCAGCCCCATTGTCCTCCGCTTTCACAAAGAATCCCATAAGCTTAAGCATATGATCTTTGACTGGAGTGCCGGTTTTGTTGAAAATTCGTCAAATTTTTAATAACGGATTGTCGAGCCAATATGACTTGGCCTCCGAGCAAATCCTCCAAAATTTTCATGATTTCTTTGGCAGTATGAAAATTCTCATTTTGCTTTTGCAACACACTGCTCATACTCGCTAACATGTAACATCAAGTAATCGAGTCAAAATCTCTCCAGCGATTTCTCACTTTAGGTTGAGCTTCAGGAAGGCATGTTTCATCAAAAATGAATTTGTGTTTCTAACAGCTGAGAACTATCAGTAAGTTCTGTTTCCATTCTCGAAAGTTATCCCCATTTAATTTATTCTCAGTAAGAATTCTAATAAGAGGAGTAGGAGACATATTTGAACTGAAAAAAATGAAGATTCACTAATTACTATCTTTGTATTAAGTAAATATTTTTCATTTCAGCAACATATCAAGAATGCAGTATGATGCATGTGTCTTGTGTTAAAACCTTGAAAAAATATTTTTTCCATTGCTATGATCATTCTCACACCCATCAACCATGTCGCATTGGGGTCTCATGATTAGCTAGAAATAACATGGATTACATCCAATCAGTTCATGAATCTTAATTCTCAAGACTCCGCATGAATTAATGATCATTTAATGTTTGGCCATAATCTCTAGCTTAAATATCGTTTCTTAGGAAACTATTTAATAAGAGATGATCTTGAGTGTGTAACCATTGACTCAACACCCATCATGAACATGCTCTCATTTGTGAGTCATCTTGGGACAATCCCTCTGAAAGTTATGCATGACTAGTTGTCATTAAAAGGAAATCTCATCTAGTGAACCCATGACAAAGTTTACCTTGGGGTACGGCCAGGGTGGGAAACGACTCGAAACTTTATCATGCTATCACTTGGGGACCATCAATGGAGGCAGTAAGTCTTGTTTAAGGACCTTCTCCCACTCAATATGTTAAAAATATGCAAGGTTTTTTATACCAAAATTCAAGAATGATCATACAATAGTCCTAATGGCATTCTTACCTAATCTAAATGACATGTTTCCGATATATGCATGGCATGCTATGACAATTTTATGATATTCACATTCATTCACAAGAATCAATCAATCATAAAAACAAACAATTTTAATTCTCCACATTTTTTCTTTTAAGGGAAAAACCGAAGAAGTGAATGTGAACCGTGCACCAGGTAGGGTCCGAGGAAAGGGAGGTGACTCAAATTTGACTGCTAAAAAACTAAGTCTTTCCTAGCCAGAGACCATCCTAGACATGCACCTACTCATTATCACACTTCTCAAAGTTATTGAATAACCTAAAGAAGTGAATGGAACAATACAACACATGTATTTTCTCATTACCACACTTCTTATTTTTCAATCGATCAACTGTGGATCATCTCATATATATATATATATATATATATATATATATATATCACAATTATAAAATTACATAATATAAATATTATAAACATGTATAAAATAGATATATAATGAGATAGGTAATTAAAATAGAATTGCCAGCCAAGGTTTCCATGGTTCTATTTCTATAAAATAAATGAAAAGAACTACATAATTTTTTACCGCAAGGCATTTTTGGGGTCTTCAACCGCCATCGCATCTTTTCATCGTCATGGACTCCTTTTGAAAAAATTACATTTAAGTCCTATATCCATTTCAGGTTCACAAGAATTCTATGAATTTAAAAAAAAAAATTAACCCTACGTGGAGATGATAGCCTACGGTCTATGTAACACCCCAAACCCGGTCTATGCGTTAAGACCAGACTTGGTATGCTACACAAATCGAACATACATCTAGTCATCTAATGAAATAAAGAAAAGAGATCTTCAAAAACTATTTTGGAGATGGAGTTTATCAAAAATCGAGGTTAATTTGAAATCTATGATTTTAGAACATAAGAGTTTATAATTTGATCTCAGAGAAATAATTGGTTATAATTTTTAAAGAAGTTTAAAAGAATTCAAAAGGAATTTGAAAACAAAATTCATAAAAGAGTTTTCACAGAAATTTTTACGAGTTAGTGATATTTAAGAAAAACCCCTTTTTATACGTAAATTTAAGAAAACATTTATAAAATTAAAATAGTCCCATTTTAGTATCTAAAACATATTAAAATCCATCCACGAGTAAAAATCCATAAAAATAATACCAGAGGCCTTATTACATCACAACTGAAAAATTAATTAAGTAAAAATACTAAGAGTAGTTCAAAGTTCATAAAAACCATCATTTGAAGTATGCCCCCCGCGAAGTCATCCCCGGCCCAAGCCTCCATCAATTATCATTACCTGAGAAGGGTAAGAAAACAGGGTGAGTTACTTAGAACTCAGTGTGTAACCCACTTACCAAGTCCACTGGGCCAAACCATTCAAGCATTTAATTGGGCTTGAGCCCATTTACAAATATAACAATATAGTAATTAAAAAAATGTATGTGCAATGCAATTCCCAACCAAGATTAAATTTCCATCCGCTACACACCACCCGTACCAACCAGCACACCTGTGGGGATCAAGTCAACCCACCCCGCCACCACACCAATCGCAGGCATTAAGCCATTTAATTCACAGGCAAAATGCCATTTAAATCAATGATTCGCAGGCCAGTGGCCATTAACACGCAGGCATTAAGCCATTTAATACAATATTTCGTAGGCCAGTGGCCATTAATACGCAGGCATTAAGCCATTTAAACTGGGCACGAAGCCTTCTTCTCTTCATCAAAATATCCCAACCCATGCAATCATGTATTTAAAATGCATAACCATTCATTTATAAGATAAATTCAACATAAGGCCCATAAATAATTAAAATTATTACAAAACTGGCCCATTTCACAATTTGGCCCATTTTACAATTTGGCCTATTAAGCAATATAACAAATCGGCCCATATAGCAATCTATCAAAACGGCCCATTAACACATGAGGCCTATATATCACTTTTTATCATATTAGCCCATTAAGGGCGATTTCGTAACTTTCACGATTTTAATACCGATTTCATGCACTTACACTAAAGTATTAATAAACCATATTTTTTTCCGATTTTACCAACTTTGCGATTATTAGTTTAATGCTTAATAACGGTATAACATCTAACCCATGACATAAGTGTGAAATTACACACCTGATTATGGTGAGAACTATACTTTCCCGCTTGTCGATACCTAAATACGTGTCACGCTTGATTAGAACACTAATACTTAATATAAATCTATACTAAAGATAAGCGATCTAGATCTTTACCCTCGGAATCTCGAACAACAACTATTTTTCGGTTCTCCCCAGTTGACGGTTCACAACCCGATGGGAAATCCCGAACAGCTAATGGCTCCGAACTATGAACAACTTCGAATAATCGATTCTCCTCGGATGAGGGTCCACAACCCGGTGGAAAATCCCGGATTGCCGAAATAGCCCTTCGCTTGAATCTAGAGGGAATAGCAAAACCGCCCTTCTTTCGAACACTATTCACCACCCTTTTCGACCCTATTTTTTTTGCCACGAAATCCTACGTTCATGGCATGAAAATCGAGCGATAACGTCCCTAAAATAAAATCGATTAATAACTCATCTTTGACGAAATAACAAGTAATATGGAAGTCCTTGATATAAACTCTTACCTTAACACTTTGAACCAAATCCTAACGATTCACGATGATTACGAATACTCCGAGTTTCGGCCTTCACTTTATCACTATAAAGATGAAAAGATTGTCTAAGAGAAAGGGATAGAGGATGCTATTTTAGGTCAAAAGACCCTCCCAAACTAATATATATATTCGGCTAAAGAAAAGAAGAGAATAAAGATTCGAAAAGGGTTCTTACCGATTATTCAAAATGAGTGTAAAGAAAACGATTGATAAGAAAATATATGTGAAGAGGGAGGTTCGGACAAGAAGAAAAATTTGATGAAGATGATGCTAGCAATATTCGGCCATGGAGGAAAAGAGAAGGGAGAAAATGTTGAATGTTGAATGAATTTTGTAAGAAGAAAAAGATGAAATAGAGGTATAGGACAATTAGAGGTTTCGGTTTTGGTTCATTTCAAGAATGAAAGATGATCAAAAAAAAGGTTTGAGGCTAGAGAGCATTCGGCTATGGAGAAAGAAAAGAAAAAGAAATTGGCCTTCAAGTTTTGGTCTTCTCGGCACTAGGGGAAAATGACTTGAGAGAATAGGCAAATTTAGACCAAAATGGTCAAAATGGAATGACCAAAAGAAGAAAAACAAAGATGTTCACCAAGGCCTAAAGTGCATTCGGCTATGAGAGGAAAAGATGAAAAGAAAAGTGCTTTGGGAGAAACAAAAATGACCAGAATGAGAGTGACTACTAGCTACACATCCTTACCAATGCCATCAACAAAAATTCGGCCACCCCCCTAGACCCCAAAATCGTCCAAGTTCATGGACAAAGTTTGGCCATTCCAAACTTTCCAAAACACATTCCTTAAAATGTGCCTTGTGTCCCCTACATACCTTATCCCATTGATTTCTTTCCCTATGTTCAATTCTTGCCTTAAACCATTAGTCAACTTGCCATAAAAATAAAGTCCAAGCTACCATAAATACTAGCTTGACCGACACTATAAAGATGGGAAGCAAAAATAAAAATTTCACATGCATAACAAGGGATTCGATCCTCTTCCCTCAAGCAATACTTATGGTGCCAACTCCACTTTACTACTAGCTCATCTTATGCCAGCTTTTGTCACTTAATTTTCTTAAACATCAAGGTCACTTGTTCCACTTCAATAAAGTACTCCTTACTAAAATTTATTCTAATTTTGAATAAATCCCGAGCCTTCTCAAGGCTATAAAATAAACACACAAATTAAATCATTCACTAGCTAAGCACCAAAGTTATGCAACATAACGATACTCAATTTTTAGGATGTTACAGTCTATTTCGTAAGAACCACAACCTCTACAATAAAAAATAATTATATAACAAGTATATCATATCACATCTATTCCTATATATAACTCAAAACATGCATAAGATCTAAATAATGTCACTTTCTATGTAATCAAATCATTCAAGGAGAAGAAAATTTTATTTTGATTATCTGTTTATACTTATAGATAGAACAAAACCTGGCTCTGATACTAATTGTTGGAAATAAACGAGTTTGAAAATCGCAGCGGAAAATAAATTTAGGGAAAATAGAGTTGTAAAAATTTTTCAAAACAATATCTTGGTTGTGATATCTAAAGTAATAAACACTTAATCAAAATTGTACCTTTTCGATTCATCTAGGATGAATGCTTCAACTGAGTAGTCTTCTTTGCTATCCTCAAGCTCACGTCTGCCGAGTGTGGACTCGCTTCGAATAAAAAAAATTCACAAAAATTAACAGTGGGGTAATTTTGTAATTTCTCTAAACTTTTGGGTCAAGTTGTAAATCAGAAAAACATCTCTAGAAATTTTCTGAAATAATCTCTTTAAATAATTTTCTCTTTACAGCTTTCTCTTGAATTCAAGTGTGTGTAAAATAATTACCCAAGGTTCTCTTTATATAGGGAGAGTTTAGAGAGTTCAACTACGATTAAACTTAATCACTTTAATATTAAATTAATATAATATTTATCAAGATAAATCTTAGATTAAATTTAATATTAAATCTTATTAAAATAATAGATGTAGATAAACAGTAAATTTAATTTAATTTTAAGATAATCACTCTAATATCAAATTAATAAATTTTTCTAGTAGAGTCCCTATAGGAGTGTAACTCTTCCACTTCTCAACCACTGAATATCAACCACCGCCAGCCACTGGAACACCATCGTCGCAGTCGCCGTGTCTAGTTATAGAGGTACGACACCTTTACGACACCTTGAACCGGTTCAATTACTGTCGATTCGGTCCGAGTTAGTGACGAGCCAATCGGTCTGGTCTAGCCACCGGTTGGATTGTCGACCCGGTTTCACATACTGGGCCCAATTCAACCAGTTTTTAGGTCTTGGTCTCAGTTTTGGGCTCCCGTGCCCAACTTATGATCTCAAGTCCAATTTTTAAGTTCAATTACTCATTGGGCCAATTATCTGACTTGAAAATGAATTTCCAAAAATATCATATTAATTTTAATTAATTTGATTAACTTAATTTTACTTGATCAAAATTAATTTTTCCAAAAATCACTTAGATTTTCCAAATTAACTTTTCAAGAAAATTATTTAATCAAATTCTCTAGTTGAACAATTCTTACGACCACCTAATTTAATTCCACATCGAATAAATCGACTCAATTAAATTATTTCCAAAGTCTTAGAATTTTCTTCTGATTCAAATGCAGTCTAATCGAACTTTGGTTGAGCTAGCGAAGGGACCAATCGAACATATACAATTAGGCTCTAGTAATTGCAATTATGTCCAAAAGCATCGTTTCGATAATTTGCAATTACTTAATCATGGAGTTAGTCCACAAGAAGTACCATGGTTGAAAAATCCTTATTGTATACTCTTTATGAAAGCAATTCATCCAACTGCTTTGTCCAATGACATCGTCATATGTGTGTTACCCTCATATGTTATCCTTGATTCCTTTGAGTTAAATCCGTTCACTCAATACACTATTATTTTATCTTATTGTCACCATTGTGTCTTCTTAATGATTAATATGATCACTGTCAACAAATGAATGTGATAAATTGCTCGTTCGAGAACCAGCAACCCGTGGCCACGTTCCATATTTATTAATCCACACAATGCCAATGAGAGGATATTATTAACTCTTTAATTGAGCTATGAATTCCACTGTTGCTAGTAAAGCAAAGCCATACACAAGTCATGTACCCAACATACCGGCTATAGGCTCGATCATCTTTAGAGCATAAGTCTCTACTTATATCAAAGCACATGAACTGCATACACATGATCAATGACTAACTCAGGATTTAGGTAGATCACACCATGAATGTCACAAAAGAATTAATTCACAAACGAATTCAGAATTAATTCATCTTGGGCCCAATCCAGTGTATCATTCTACCAATGAATACATCTATGTCTCTACCCGTAGAGTCAACTACTCTGATAGCCAAGACTAGCCATATCCCCAATTGGAATTGTAGATGACATAATAATCATTCTCAGTATTAGAATCAAATGGTCACTTCGATTCTTTTACAGGATTACGGGCTTATTTAGATTATCTACTGAAGTAAGTTGTCTTTTTGGCAATGTAAACGTTCTTATAATGCCATTTATCTTTAGTTTCAACTTAGACAATTAATGAGCTAATTTATCATTCAAATAAATAGAAAACAACTATATGTTTATTATAATATGGGCACATTTCCCAACAATGGGTGGCACACAAGGTTCCTAGAAGGAGTGTGACAGTTCTCATAGTGAGTCTGCTACCACCCACCCCTATTAGTCCTAATAGGATATGTAATTTTCTCTCTAAATAGAGACTATAGGCTAGGTGAAAATAGACAACACTAAGCGTTGTTACTTTGTCAAATTTTAGTGAGATTATTCCATAAATAAATTATAACTTTGAAAGATTTTGCTTTTGGTTTCTAGCCTATAGGGAGATACTGATTTTTCCTATTAAAACATAAGTAAAGTTTTCATTGTGTTTATCGGTTTGTGACTTAGAGCCTATACTCTAAGAAAGCCGAGGGTTTGAGAATAGCGGAGAAGATCTGTTGGTAGAAAGTTTGGAAATAACCTAAACCACCTATTCTTAAACACAAGTATGAATTTGGTAATGGGTTCATTTCTGTAAATAATACAACCATTTGGTTTTAGTAAAAAATATTAACTTTCTGCTATGCAAAAAATCGATTTCTAAACTAAAATTTTCCCAACACAAACCTATTAAGGTATGCATGCATCTCCTCACTTCTTTGAGTTTCATTCCATCCCAGAATAGGTGTTTGTGATAAACAAGACCCCAACTTTTCCTTTCTTCATAAAAATTAAGTAGTCATTCGTTTCCATCCAAGCGATGATTATCGATAAAACATGCCTACCAAGTTTTTAATTTAGCTATGGTTAGGCATCATTAAACAATGACCTTGAATTCCTTCTATTTTTCCTTATAATCAGCAACACAATTCAGCTTTGTAGAAATCTTATTGCAGATGTGCCATATACAAAACTTATGGGTTGTGTAAGGCATCACTTCATTTATCACCGCCCTTATGCTTTTACACTAGTAAGCCAAAGTTCAATGAGGTTGAATGTCTCCTATAGTAGAAAGCCATGTTGTAAACAACCATCTAAAATTCTTGCATCTTCGCATGAAACCAAAGCACACCCAAGAAGGATATAATACCATGGCAGCTAATTCCAACAAACGAAGCAAATGGGATTTTATACCTATTCATGAAATAAGTTGTATCAAAACTAACAACACCATAGAAGTCCTCATAAACTACTTGACTCTAATATTGGATCCAAAATAATAATTTCCAATCTTCCATCCCTATCAAGATCAATCTAGTGGTAGAAGTCCATGTCTTTCCTTTGCATTTCACAAAAAAACAATTACAAAAAAACTCAACATCCCTCTCTTACAAGATCAACCTCCAATTGCTATGAATAAATTTCTACAATCATTTAGTAAACAACCCATTCTTCATGACCACCATGTTGAACTTGGACCAATTTAATATTCTTGCAAATTTTGAAGGCCAACCATATATTTGCCTAAGGCTTTTCTTTAATCAGTTAGACACATGCCTATGTACAAAATAAGCCTAAACACTTCGAGAATAAGTTCATGAGAATGATATGTGATTACCTTCATTACATGCCAAGTCACATCATCATTTAATATAGCATTAACCCTTGCATCATAACACATTCTCTTGCTACAACTTTTGTCATTAGATTTTCCATCTTTATCATAAGTTAAAAGAGGATACCTGGGGACTTCACTTCCTTTTTTACATAACGATCTTTCCATTATAGTGAATCATTTAGAGTTGGCATGTTTTTGATAAAATTTGAACAATGCATCAATGCTTGTGAAGTGCATACCTCTTGTTGGACCTGATTCTAAGTTCAAATTATGAACATCGCGCATCTCATTCTTGGCAACAATAGGATCTTCCGCATTAGTACCATGGAAATCTTGATGATGCACATCTTGATCATTAACCTCATTCATAGAACTAGAATATTCATCCATTCTATTTTGTTTATAGGATGACTCATTGATTCTTTTGTTATCCATTATGCTATTATCATCAAAGATTTTTTTTTTTTGATACAACGCCTAGAACTACCCATAACCCCTCCCAACCCTTAAACAGAAGGGTAATGTGCTTTAGCGCACTCAAACTTATGTCCTTTTGCACTGGAAACAATGTTGATGCCAACTAAACTAAGACTCAACCGGCATCATCAGAGAATTTAAAGGAATCATTCAAGGTTTGTCTGATATCATGGTTTTCATTTTTGTTTGGATTTTTCTTTTTTTTTTCAAAAACTTTTATCTTTATAGTTATAGAATGAAAAACTAATGTGATAGAGAGTAAGGAAGAGTTTGAATTGTGATAATCAAACTTTTCATATTCTTGCAAAGTTAATTATATATTTTTGAAAGTGAAACTTAATTAAGATACGTTGAGAACCATGTTAAAGTTAATTAACCTATGAGAAAGATGATTTTGGAAACATAATGGGATGGAAAAAATAATGTGCTAAAGCAGCAATTCCCTTAACAATATAATTATAAACGTTTTGTAAATATTTTTTAGATGTTTAACAAAGTCCATATAAAAATTGAGTAAATATATAATAGTATATTTATATTAGCAAAACAAGGTTGTTTCTTTGCAAAAATAAAATAAAAAGATATTCATCAATTCTTTCCATCAATTTTAATTTTTAATAATAGTATAAATTTTAGTTTCTACATATTATCACACCTTTTTGTTTTCCATCAATTTTAATTTTTAAAACTTTTAAGTTGGTCTTGCACCATTTTCCGGCTAGATTTCCGCTGGCACAAGTTAGATCCGTGTGATGGACAGAGTGGTCTGGAGCAGCTGGATGAATATGATGACTGATGAGCCACCAAAAACATGTTCTAACCTTTTTTTAGCTATGATAAATAGCATATTGTTGGATCAAAGTTCAAAATGGTTGTAAAACACAAAATTAAAGACTTTAGGAAGATCCTTAATTAGTGTTACATAGGGAAATTGGGAAACCATATAGTCAAGTATTTGTTGCTGTCATTATTGATTCATATGGAAAGGTTATGTATCTCTATAAATTTGAGAAAAAAAAATCATATTTTTCTTCCCTAAAAGTGTGCATGCATGTTACAACACATATAAAGGTTTCCCAGAAAATTTTCTTTTTTGAAAGAAGAAACAATAATGACCTCATGAATCACGATATAATTTCCGATTTGCAAACAACACGTTTGTAAGTAAGCACAACATTGTTTACCAATCATTGGCTCTTTCCATTTTAGGTGTAATTTTGTCTTTTATGGTGGGAAGTAGTCTTAGTTCCCCATGTGCGTCCTTTGAAAAATCTTAACCATGAAAGCCAAGGGATGAGCATACATGCATTTTCTTTTGTGCATCAAAATCGGCTTACAACTAGGCAACCATCAAGGCATGACACCCAAATCTTGTTGCTCAAATAGTTAACCACTGCTTATTAATATTATTGCCAAATATGATTTGCAAGGCTTCTCATGATCCAGAGTCTCACTTCATTAATTATATATATACCTTCTAAACTTGCAATCAATAACTTTAAACAACAATATTAACATCAACATTTGTGATTATTAAACCTTAATTAATCTTCAATGGTTGTTATCGTAATTTGACATGTCATGTTTTGTAATAAAATGTCATTTCTCACTGGTTGTTGGTGCACTCTTTAAGGACTTGATCATACCGACATTTTATTGACTATTGACTTATTAATTAGGTAGTTTTGTGTGTCTGGAATTATTCAAATACTTCATATAGATACAGAGTATCTCCAATGAGAGCCTCTAATTCTATAATGAAATCGTGTAAAATGTACCAAAACTTTCAATTTCAATTTTTAATCGGCATAATTATTACAAAGTAAAATTTGATGTAATAATTCATTGAATTCATGGATATAATGAATGAATGATGCCTGTGGTGGTTAATGTAATTTTTCTCGGATGAATTTTGAAATTTTACAACGCGATAATATAGCGTCATCAAATTTCGACAAAATGCAAATAAACCATAAATCTAGTTACAAAAGTCAAAATATAATAATAATAATGGAAGAGCGAGCTCAGCATGTTGGGCGATGATGTGAATTAGTAGGATCACAAATGAGAAAGCCACGACACTGGCCATTTGCAGCCCAAACGGCTGACCATTTGATGTTGTTTAAAAACCAGACAAGCTCAAGCAAATGCACCCACCTTTCTAATTTTCTTTAATTTTTCTTTCTTTCTTTAGTTCTTGTTTTCTTTTCTTTTTTCTTATTGGTGTATTTCCTAGTCCTTATTAAAATATTTCTTTTTGCTCTGCCCTTTACATATAAAAGAGGGCTTACCTCTATATAACCTTAAAATAATGATTTAAATAACTTTAGAGTAGAGTAATAATCGTAAGGCAAAAATCCTGATGAATCTAAACTTTTTAACATTAAAAGCTTATAATTTGAACTTGTTCAACAAATAACTCAAATTTAAATTAAGTATAAACTTTTAGAAGATTAATAAATATTCTTGTATGTTGTCATAAAGTATCAAATTATTTTGATAACAATTGCAAATACAAAGAAATATATCTCAGTAGAGTTGAAATTCGGGGAATCTTTTAGGTTCCGCCATTGAATGGAAGAGACCTGTACTTGTCGCTCGAGAATTGAGGATATTCACAACGGGTATGAGTGTTTTCATATCAAACATTGCCATGGGTCTCAACCACATGTTCTTACACTTATTTTCGTGTCGTCATCTACCAAGCTAGTTAGTAATATACTTGCCTTACCAAAGGCATCACAAGGGACGTTTTACCCAGAATTTACTTACCTAGATTGTTCATGCATACTTAATCAATTCGTATATTCCTATATCAGACTTTACCTACATACTTACCAATAACTTTCTATTCATACAATAGCTCATACATAATATCATCACACACATATAGCATATTTTCTATGCTTCACCCACTAACCCATTTTATGAGGTGTTATCATTATATATAAGTCTTTACTTGAACAATTAACATACAGGAGTCAAAATAGAGACTCACCTGATGCTCACCTTAATTATAGCTCGAACTCCAAAGTCGGGCATCCCTCTCGACCCAGCAACAACAATAGGAGGTAGAACAACCACTGATTAAATCAATAACCTTAGCTTCCAACTTGATTAGGAAGAAATAATATTTAAATTTAAGAAAAAGAAGCAGAGAGTAATATTGAAAGAAGAAGAAACTATTGGAAAATTGATTTTGGAAAACGCAGCGGAAAATAAATTTAGGGAAAAACCAGAGTTTAAAAAAAAATTCCAAAACAAGAACTTGGTTGTGAGATCTAAAGTAATAAACAGTTAATCAAAATTGTATCTTTTCGATTCGTCTAAAATGCCCTTCGATCGAGTAGTCTTCTCTACTAGCCTCAAGCTCATGTTTGTCGAGTGTGGGCTCGATTTGAATCAGAAAATTTTTCACAAAAATTACCAGTGGGGTAATTGGCCAAATTGTAAATAAGAAACATATCTCTAAAAATTTTCTGAAATAATTTCTTCAGAAATTTTCTCTTGAATTTAAGTGTGTAAAATAATGACACAAGGCTCTCTTTATATAGAAAGAGTTTAGAGAGTTCAATTATGATTAAACTTAATCATTTTAATATTAAATCTTATTAAATTAATAGAATATTTATCAGATAAATATTAAATTTAATTTAATATTAAGATAATCACTTTAATATTAAATGAATAAAATATTATTAAGATAAGTATTAAATTAATATTAATATTAAATCTATTAAAATAATATTATTTTTGGAATAGTTAATCTGAAATCAAATTCTCTAGTAGAGTCTCTGTAGGAGTGTAACTTTTCCACTACTCAACCTCCGAAGATCCATCGCTCTAGACCATTTTTCAGCCATCGAAATGATTCCGTCGCAGTTGCCGACACCCCGAGCAGGTTCGGTTGCAATCGGTTCAATCCAAGCCAGTGACGGTCCGACCGATCCAGTCCAACCACTGGTTGGACCGTCAGCCCGGTTTCACATACCAGGCCTAGTTCAACCAATTTTGGGTCTTGGTTTCGATTTTGGACTCCCGGGCCCAATTTACGATCTTTGATACAATTTTCAAGTTCAATTACCCATTGGCCAATTGTCTAACTTGGAAATTAATTTCCAAACATATCATATTAGTTTTAATTAATTTGATTAATTTAATTTTACTTTATCAAAATTAATTTTCCCAAAAATCACTTAGATTTTCCAAATTAATTTTTCAAGAAAATTTTTTAATCAAATTCTCTATTTAAAAAATTATTATGATCACCCAATTTAATTCCACATCAAATAAATCGACTCAATTAAATTATTTTCAAAGTTGTAGAATTTACTTCTAATTCAAATGCAACTCGATCTAACTTTTATTGAGCTAGCGAATGGACCAATCAAATATATACAATTAGACTCTAGTAATTGCAATTATGTCCAAAAGTATTGTTCCGATAATTCGCAATTACTTAATCATGGAGTCAGTCCAAAAGAAGTACCACGATTGAAAACTCCTTATTGTATACTCTTTACGAAAGCAATTCATCCAACTGCTTTGTCCAATGACCTCGTCATGTGTGTGTTACCATCATATGATATCCTTGATTCCTTTGAGTTAAATCCGTTCACTCAATACAATCTTATTTTATCTCATTGTCATCATTGTGACTTCTTAATGATTAGTCAACAAGTAACTGTGACAAATTGCTCGTCTGAGAACAAGCAACTCGTGGCCACGTTCCATATTTATCAATCCACACAATGCCAATGAGAGGATATCGTTAACTTTTTAATTGAGCTATGAATTCCATTGTTTCTAGTAAAGTCATGTCATACACAAGTCATGTACTCAACATACCGGCTATTGGCTCGATCATCTTTAGAGCATAAGTCTCCACTTATATCAAAGTACATGAGTTACATACGCATGGTCAGTGACTAACTCAGGATTTAGGTAAATCACATCATGAAAGTGAATTAATTCACAAACGAATTCAGAATCAATTCATCTTGAATCCAGCCCAATGTATCATTCTGCCAATGAATACATCTCTGTCTCTACCCGTGGAGTCAACTGCTTCGATAGCCAAGACTAGTTATCTCCTCAATTGGAATTGTAGATGATATAATAATCATTCTCAATATTTGAATCAAATGTTCACTTTGATTCTTTTACGGGATTACGGACTCGTTTAAATTATTTACTGAAGTAAGTTGTCTTTCTCGTAATGTAAATATTCTTACAATGCCATTTATCATCAGTTTTAATTTAGACAATCAATGAGCTAATATTTGTTTGTCACAATCTCGCTATGCATGCAAAATATGAAAGACAGGAATACAAAAGACATGACAGTGAAATGTGAAATTTATTTATTCATTGTTCAAATACAAAGAAAATAAATACATGTTTACTACAATATGGGCACATTTCCCAACAGAAACTTCCTCACTCATATATATGTATAACCAACTTCCTTTATTGGAACATGACAAGTGTCGCTCGAATCCAGAATTTGTCCTTCTTAATGGCCTACAGGTTCTGAAAGAAATAAAAATGAAAATCTTATATAAATGATATTTGACCAGTCAATCCAGTTGACCCCTAACCATATCACATTACAACACCCAACTAACACAATACTCAGGCAAACTGGGCATGGTATGCATATGGCGGTAACTCACTTGGCTTATACTTCACTTGGCATATTATTCTCTTAGATAACAAAATAAGAATAACCTAAAACCTTTATTTACCTCTGCGGCGGTATTATATGCCACATTCCAATTCGCCAAAAGACTGTAAAGTAGCGGATTACACTACGCCAAACAGATAACTTTCCAACTCCACGCCTTAAACTCGGATTCGCCAGACTCGGGGTGTGACAGAAATGGTAAAGTTAGAGAATTGAGAAACATTTGGAAATGAATGTGGGTTTTTTCTAAATGGAAATAACCTGAAAAATTAATTTATTGTTTTTCAAATTATTATTTAATTAATTATATAATTCAAGTTCAAAAATGGAATTAAATTAATTGGTCATTGTGAATACGTTCAATGAAGAAATATTAAATATATTTTCTCATAGATTCTTTTACAGTAAAGTTGCAATGATTTTAATGAAATTAGAATCGGGTTGAGAAAATTATTTAATTGGGGAATTAATTTATTTATTTAAATTAGTTATGATGTTTATTTTGGGGAAATAGAAAAATAAGTATTGGGCTGGATTGAATTATAAAGTTCAAGGTTAAAAGTTCAGGGAATACTTATAATGAACCCGATACAGGAGAGGCCCAAAAGCCTTTCATGCTAATGCTAGGGACGACAAACTCTAGTAATTTTTACTAGGGTTGCCCCCCTAATCCTAGTTAGACTAGGATTTAATTTTTCTATTGAAATAGACTTCTACTAATTTAATAAGGGTTTTTTCTTCTCCATATAGATAGATGGCATCGGTAGGGCTAAATACATAACTTTAAGATATTGTTATTCTGCTCGAAAATAGTGAGAATTTATTTTCTAAGTATAAATTCTATTTTTCGAAATAACAATACTACCAATTTCTATTAAAGTAAATAATTTATGGTTCTATGTTTGATTCAAGTTCGTTCAAGCCCAGATTCGAAACAGTTCTTGGTACGAGAATAGCAGAGAAGGTCGTTCAATTGAAAGCTGAGAATAATAAGGATCCGTCTAGCCGAAAACACAAGTGTGATTTCGGTAAATGGTTTATTGCTATAAATATTACAAACTGGCTCGATTTTCGAAATTTTAATTTTTCACGGTGTAAGAAAACTGTTTTCAAACCGGATTTTTTTTCCAACAGTCCACTAGCATGATGTGGCAGATCATTTTGAAGAAGGTTGACAGCGTACAATACGTGAAGGATGTGCACCTTAAGGCCCATTCTATTATGCCTTTGGTTAGTATGAGATTGTTATGCCTAGGTGAGCCCCTTTGCCTTGAGGGTGTGTACACAGTTGAGGAGTGTTCACACTTAAAAAGAGGGTGTCTGTCACATCTTAAAAGAGCAGATGGTCATGCACATAGGAAGTTGGTACCCCTATGGTTAAGATGGATGGTCGAGTGAGGTACTTTCTCAAGTGAAGTCAAAGGGAAAGCCAACGAAGTCTGTCTTGCGGACACATGTACAAGGTGGGGAGAGGTATAACAAATTTAAATTGATTAAATAATTTATCTAACTTTGATTTAATTTTATATCAAAATTAAAAAAAACTAACTTTATCAATTTTAATAGTAAAAGTTAAAGGATACAAATAACTTAATTTAAAATCACCAAATTCACCATAATTTGTGTACTAGATAAATTTGAATGACTAAATTAAAAATTACTATAACTCGAAATGACCTGACCCTCAAACTTAAAATGACCTAAATCTAAAATTAACTGAAACCAGAGTGAATTGAAATCAAAATTATCTTCATCGAAATAACTAAAAATTTTAAAATGTAAATTGACTTGACCCAAAACCAACCCAACTGGCCCAACTAACATGTTTAGAATTTAATTTTAATATGAATTCCAAAAAAAAATTAAAATAAATAAAATTGGGTATAATGTTGTTAAGGATTCAAGAGCCATGGAACTTGTGTTTATGCTTCGGGTCCCCTAATTATTTTTCTTTAACGTTTATAAGTGTAATTATATTAATTAAAAACTATAAAAATAATACATTTGAATCGGTAGAAGTAGTATACTTTTAAATAAAACCTATGTGCAATTAGATTGAATTTACATACAACAAGACTCGAATCTAATCAATAAAAGTTTTAAAGCCTCAACCGATGCCTTAATTGGCTCCTCTTTTCTTAGTTTTGTAGTTTTTTTTCAGATTTTTTTTTTTATTCCACGGCTTTGAAACCTTGATGAACAAACATTACAATAGCCACCCATGATGTATTTGGACCGATCGATTTGGACAGTATAACCAGACATTAAAATGTGAATGCTTTTCTCCATAGTCTATATTATTCATCATGTGACTGTTAGCATTGTTGTCTGATAACAGTCAATCCCCTTGAAACAGACCCAAGCCAAGAAGGAACAAAACCAACCCAAATCACCCTGCAAGGAGAGAAGAAAAAACTATGTGGTCCAAATCACTGCTAAAAATCAAACCTTGAGCCATTCTCTTTGCAATTTAACCATGTGCCTTGTTTCAGACATCAATCTTGAAGCTTTCAAGTTATGCATCCTAAGACTGCAGCAACCCTGCTTTTATATGGGATTCTCACCCTTTCAACTTTAGAAATATGATATTTTTGTTGGAAATTATGTCAGTTGAGAACCATGTGATTCACTTTTCTATTGCCCCCTTTGTTGTTGTTTTTTAAGACAAGACAACAATCTGAAACCTGTTCATGATAAGCAAGTAGATTTAGCTTAACTTGTTTTTCTTTTTCAGTATTTTTGCTTCAGCAATTTTCATTGTTTTAATATCTAGAAATCTGACCAAGGATGAATAAAAGGGAATGCATATTCTAGGACAGACCAATGGGAACAAGAGAACCCAAATTTGTGAATGAAGTGGTGAGTTTGGTTTGATCTCTTAAAAACAGCAGGAGGCCGCACATGCAATGTTTTTTCAGTTGATTAATTTGAAAGGCAGCTGAGAGACGACATAAACGGTTAATAGATAGAGAGTGAGGGTCAGAGTCTCAAAATTATAGCTGATTCAACTCAATCATACATGTGATTATGATATGAATCCCCCATATTCTTGTAGGCCCATCCTCGTATAATGATGTTATTATTATCTCCTTCTCATCTCTATTACACTACTCTCAAAATTTTACAACATTTTATTTACATTCTTAAACTATTATTGCTATATTAATAAGGTCTTTTCGTTATTAAAATCATCAAATTTTATGCAACATAATTTAAAATAAAATATTTTTAAAAAATTAATATTATACAAATCTTAATTTTAAGGTTTTTAAAATTTTTACAAAATTATTGTTCCCTAAGCTTTTACAAAACCCATCATTCACTCTCCTTTTTTATCAGTTTTTTTTTTAATTTTAAAAATTATAAGCAGAGTTTATGTTTTTTTTCTTTTAAAGAGAGAAGTTTCTAAGTGAGATAGTTTTTTAAAGGTTAAAATGTGTTTTCTTTAATGTGTTGTTGGTTTCTATATTTTAATTTAATTTAAAAAATTCTAACCTATATCGTCATTGGTAGTTTGTGTCAAATTTTATTAATTTAGTATATTTATTTTTTATCAATCATATAACACATCATATGAAAACAGCCTTGTCAAAATTGTAGGTTGACAAATTTTGATAAAAAATACTTACAATTTTAATGATTAGATTGAGATTTTTAAATTAAAAAGCTGACTTATTTTTTTAACTTTTTTAAGTATAGGAACTAAATCTCAAATTTTGTCAAAATGCAGGGACTAACAACATATTTTAACCTTTTCTAAAGCATGATCTAAGTTATTTCATTTAAATATCTATACTTACTAATATTAAGCTATTGACTGAATTGTTATCACAAGTCAACTGAAACAATTGCCCTCTTTTGATAATTGTCTGAAAGAACCGCTTCAAACAATAAAGATTGTTCTATTCAAATTTTGAGACAAAGGAGTGCCTTGTTTATATCAAGATCGCAATCAAATATGTCAAAAATTTACGCTAGTTATTGAAACTATATATAGTCTAGAGTCCAGCAATAATTGAAAAAAATTAGGAAAAATATTATGCTGATAAAAATTGAGTGACAAAAAAAGACAAAAAAGTTATCATTATGTTTATCATCGGTTAGAAAAATAACAAAAATGCTCTTCCATAATAAAAATAAGTTATATTATTTAATGATACTTTAGTTTTTTTTAAAAAAATAAAAATAAAAAATTGCATATGGTTGGATTTAAACTTGTGTCATTTACAATAATGAAACATTAATTTTAGCAATTTTAATATAATATTCACAGTTTTACTTATTATTCATACGCTATTACCTCCATCAATTGTATCCATCAATTGTATCTATTGATAATATTGTTAATTGAGTTAATGTTACAAGGTAACTTGATACTAACTCAAGATTGATGAGAACACCATGATAAATAATTTTAGTACATTTAGTATTCTTAATATGATATATTTATGTGTTTAAATTTCATTTTACTCAAATCTATTTTTTATTTAATTTCGTACATATTTCATGTGTTATTATTAGTTAGTTTTAAATCATATGTTTCATCATTTATTGTATTTTTCATTTGTTAAATACATAGTTTACCCGTACATACCTGTGTGATAAAATTTTTAATACTAATAGTGAAAAAAAATGTAAAAATACATTTATTTTATATTAATTTTTTTTTAAGAAAGTAATGTTTGGTTGGTTTTTTTATTGGAATCCCATCCCATACTTTTTCAATCATTTCTTTTATCACCGTTCAGGTTCTTTGTGAGTTGTCAAAATTATATATACATGTTTTTTGAATTGAATCAATCTTATATTTTTAAATGGTAATTAAAGTTGTATTAGATAAAAATGGTTAGAAAATTAATGTATGCCAGCCAAACCCAATTTTTCTAAGTAGTTTTAAGTGAGATACTTCTTTTAGAAGTTTCTTTTAAGAACAATATTTTAAGTTATTTTATTTAAATATATGAAAATTCCACAATTGAGTTTAGAGTGTAATAAAAGGATAACTATTTTGATACACCGATGGTGAAGTCTTTTAATTTCATAAGTGGGGTTAAGAAAACGTTACATATCTCTATTAATAAGAATGTATTTGGTACACTGGCACTAGAGTTTTTAAAATGTAGGGTCAAGGGGTTAATAAATGTCCTACAAGAGTGTAGTAAAATATGAAAAAAATAAATATATTAAAAAAGAGACGTATGTGATTTTTTAAGGTTACTTATGGAATAAAACAAGTACATTGCTAACGTACCAAATACTAATCATTATTAATGATTAAAAATAAAAATTAAATAAACACATGGCAGTTTTTAACATCGCTTATGGAGTTTAAAAACTACATTGCTTGTGTATCAAATAATAATTCATGGTAAAAATAATATATATAAAGGGTTAATTTAGTACATTGACCCTGTACTTTTTTTTTTTTACAAAAAGTCTTAAAAATTGACATGTCTTTTTTAAAACATATATAAATGCTTTAAAAGTCAAAAGCACTCTTAAATTATTTGTTAATTTCTGGAAAAACAAATTTTCAGCATTTTCTTTAACTAAGTTGATATACGATTAACTCATAATACGAAAATAAAGTTTTGTTTAATAAACTTAAAAAGTTAAGTGTTGAAAAAAATTATTTGATATATTATTTAAGATTAAATACTAAATATAATCAAACTCTTTAACGAATGATAATATAATCTTAAAAAAAAATTAAAAAACGATAGAACAAATTTCTATTTAAATTATAAGTAAATTCCTATTTACTTATCATTTTTCACACCTATTTGTAATATATATAGAAAAAAATTATTTACAAATTTTCATTGTAGATTATCAAAGATATTTAAATAATAAATTAGTAAAAGTATTAATCTTCAATGACATTTTCAATTAGACCATTTTTTTAAGAGTTTATCAAACATAGCTTAACTTAGTGAAATGTTTTTATAATATTAGATATAATCTCAATAAAGTAATAAAATAAGAAATCAAAACATAATAGTAATTTTATATTATTAAGAAGAATTATAAAAATCCATACCATCTTGAAAATTTTCATTTATCCATAAAAATAATATTTTATTCCTTCTTTACAATACTGTATGTTGATCTTATTTTTAACCACAAAATAACTCCTTTAATATTTTTTATTATTTTTCACATGGTGTCCCAATTTGTAGTCTGTATCTTCTTTGCCTTCAATATAGATGACAGTAAATTTCAATGAAAAGCTAATAAGAAATAACCAATGGTTTAAAACAAGAGAAGAGATTACAGTGTATATTGAAGAAACAAATGCATATAAGATTTCCAAGAACCTCCAAACTAAATCAATAGTAGGGAGTGCACTTAATCCCCTTTTATTCTGATAACCAAGTCCTTCAAAGAAATTGAAAGATTAATATATTGAAGTTTGCCCAGATAGATATTCAGTACACTTAATCACAATCATTATTATTCATCACAAACCCATGTTCTCAGCTGTCAGCACTAGTTGAAAACTGAAAGCAAAATCAAGAGGATTTCAGGTCAACATAAACTTCTTTCCTTCTTTTTACCATGGCTAGGTACATGGTATTGAACACTTTCTGGTCACCAATTTTCTACCAGAATTCATACCTGCAACCCTGTCTCTGACTTCATACACAACAGCAAGGTCTTGACCATTTCCTTTGCTGATCCAGATGTTGTTTTGATATTCAAGGGAAGCATTTCATTCGCTGCAATGGTACAGTATTTAGTCACACCTTACCAAGAGAACATCAAATGATATCGATTTTAATTGCACGGACCTATAAACACCTCACCTGACGTTCAATTTCAACAGCAGATGCAGCAAGCCTTCGCTTCAAGATACCCCTTTCCTGTTCGCAACTCTCCAACTCGGTATCTAAACTCAATTAGATTAACAGCAACATTACAAATGAGTAAGAACAGAATTTCAAAATCAACGGTATTCCCATGTTCATGTCAAACGCAAGCAGAAATAACACTGTGAGCAGGCTAGGTTAAATTGCAGCAACATTCTCCATCAATTAGCTATATAGAATAATTGTTATTTCCAGCTCTGCTAGCAGTCATGCATGACACCATTTAACCCTTCAAATATTGTTACATGGACCACAAAGTGTAACAAGGAGAGTGAACCTTGGTGCAAAAGTAAGGTCAAGTGATCATGACCTAGAAGTCGCAGACTCGGGTCATGAGACAGCCTCTAAAAGTGAGGTAAGGCTGAGAATATCTAGAAAATCCAGATCCAACTATGTGAGAGCTTCATGCATTGAACTACCCCCTTATAAAATTTCTGACCCGATACTGGAACCCTATTTATCAGGTAAGACTCATAAAATTTTGCATTCAAGAACTCATGCCATACAAACGTATGAATTGAGTTGAGACCTGAGAGTAGATCAGTTTGATCCAGATAATAAAATTTATATAAGCCACTTAGTAAAGTTTGAATAATGAAAGTTTCACATGTTAAATGCACTGAATCAACTAGGTTAAGTAATTTCCTAGGGTTGTGATTCTTCTAGCTAGGTGTAAATCCTTAGATCTCAAGAATTACTACTCTTTAAATATGCGTAACATAAAAATGCATCATGCAGACCTCTAAATCTTTGAACTGAGTATTTTATATGAAGGTGGAATTAAAACCATCTGTGTGCGCTCTTAAATTCTATATGGATGTGATGTAAAACCCTTTAGGCCATCCAATTACACCAGTCGGAGAACTAGCCATCATCAAAGGCAGTTGTTTTCTTTTGTCTAGACGTCCAAGGAAGTTGAAGATTGCTCAAAACAGAAAACTCTATCTCACCATCAGAACTTTTCAAAAGTCTCTTTTGCTCTGTGTGGGAACTTGGATTGAAATTTTCAATTTGGATTCATTATGTAAATGGTAAGGATGAAATGCATATATTGCGAACAAATTAGTTGAGAAAAGTATAAAAACATGGATTTGTCAAATCCAAAAATATTTTAAGGATTTCAAATTCATTACCAAATAGGCCTCTAGCAAATCCATGATTGAGAAATTATAATGAATGTTACATGTTTAATAGTTTACTACTCAATTTACACTAATTTTGAAATCCAAATACAAATTCTGAAATCCCAATTCCCAAGTGCTATCTTTAGCTTTCACCCTCAAATGGAACCATGTTGATGTCTCAAGAATTTATCCCTTTACTTAACATTAAAGGCCCAGAACTTTTGCCTATCTATTTCAAAAAGTTGTTTCAGTCGAGCAAGAACACGTCCTATTTCTCGCAATTATCAAGCTAACTTTCTCCGTTTCACTGGAAACAATCTCAGACATTAGCATCCAAATATGGGTTTTTCCAGAAGTATGTAATTGAGTTTTCTTTAGCTGATAAAAGGATCAATGAGTGAACAAATAGTGGATTGGTAGAAGATCCCATAATGGTTTATCTTACTCTACAATAGGTTTTTGCAAACTGCAAATCTTTGTGGTCCCTTCCAGGTGCAAGGCAGTACAAGTGGATGGTGTAATGATAGATGTCATACCTTATTAAAATATATACAGGGAAAATTATGGACTGAACTCCATGCTTTTTTTGTACGTTAAATGCTCATGACATCCAGGAATACATGCAGTCATTATGCAACCTTTTACCTAATATCTTGTCAATGCTGTAGAACATAATTACTTATGTCACATCTTAGAAAAATTCCCAGATAACTGCATCACATAACCAGCTTCATGATATCCTGGAAAGCTAAAGTGCTCATATTTTTTAATGCAATATAGTGATCACAATTATTGTCCGTGGAATAGTTTATGTTACTATAATGAATTACATGCAAGGATATATTTCAGCAATGACATGAATGTACCCTTAGCCATCCTTGAAATGCAATTATAGAACAAAATGCCATAAGAGGCTGATTAGTTCTCACCATAATAGTAGGATGAAAGAATCGTGATGCGCTCCACAGGCTGGGGAAGATAAACAAAAGTAAATTAGTATTCACAGCAGAAAAAGATGACATGGACTAGAATCAGCCACAAATTGCAATAAACATTACTTGTTTTCTGAATTCCTATCAGATTAGTTGAATAGAGGATAGAGAAAAGGCCAAACTTTTAAGATATAATGTAAGAGTACAGTTACAAAGGAATAACAAAGACAGAGATCCTGGACAGGACAGATTTTGTGCATGAGTGCTGAATAAGAAGATTATAACTGATCAGTAAATTAGCTACATTAAGCTCTATACATCATGGTGAAAGTTGTATGATTATATAACTGCCAGTTCCTGATTTACAACTGTATGTTGCTCATGTTAGTGCTTTATCTTTTTCTTTTCCCTCTTTCTATGGATTATTTAAAAATAAGAATAATATTACTAAGAGGTAAATTTCCTGTTTAAGAAAATGAAAGAAAAGAGGCCATAAAGGTGAAACAAGAATAGCTAACAATCAAGGAAACTGGTCAATCTTGAGAATTCTCAACTGGTAAGTAAGAACTCATACTATGGAGTAAAATGTTAAAAATCATTAGAGATGGATCCACCATGACAACAGTTCTCAAAGGTAAAAAGCATCTTAAAAAACAGAAAGAGCATCACATTTATACCATTACAAAGATCCCCTCACGACGGGTAGGAAGTTCCTCAAGCTTTCGCAAAGTCTCATCACCTTTAGTGACTTTCCCAAATATTGCATACTTGAAAAGATAAACAGAAAGTCATGTAATAGATATGCTATTTGTCAAATAAGATTCTGAAATAATCATTCACAATGATGCATAGCAAGTGTGACTGGAATACCTGCCCATCAAGATGAGGAGCATCTCCAAGAAGTATTGAAAACGAGGACTGTGCACTGTCTGGATCAGAATATCTACACCAAAGCAGAACTCGGGGTCATATATAGAAAAATGTATAAGATTAAATTAAATATGAACTCCCAATACATAAGGTGTTTTTACCTCCCCATAGAGAGAATACCTCTCACGTGTTTTACATCACTAAATTCACCAACAATTGTCTTTTCAGCTTCCTTTCTTTGCTCCTCATTCATGGGAGCTGATCTTCCACTTGCAACATCTGCCACTTGGGCTACAAACCCCCTATCAACCTGCAACAATTTTAAATATGTATAACCTCACCCACACCTCAAAATCAGATTAATTAACAACCAAAGACCAAAACCAGTGTTTTCAAGTTCTACCACTCACTCTGAAGAAGTGGTTGGTGTTATAGCAACCAAGACGCACAAGCTCAAAAATGTGATCAACAGTTTTTGGTGCAACACTAGGGTAAAATCCAAATTCAATATCTCCATAACTTGTCTGCATCACAACCAAAAGTTCAAAAAAGAACATTCACAAAATCGAATACCCTTTCACACTGGCATTACCAATAACAACTCCCATTTATAACATAATTCACTAAATATAAAACACAAGTACTGGAAAAACTGGGGTAGATAATATGGGAACTGAATGCTGGAATTAGCGGAGTTAAGAAATATATATATATAGGTGAAAGTGAAGTGCAAAGGGAAAAAAGAAAGAACCTGGAAAACAACACGAGGCGAGCTTAGCTGGGGTTCTTCAGCCAAAGCACCAACATTAGTAATTACAAATACTAAACTCACCCACCATAAAATCTTCATCTCTTCTTTTCTCCTAGTCTTAGATTCTCTTTACAACCTTCTTGGCGCTTGATCTAAACTTGCATTTGTCAACTCCCAAACTTTCATTTGACCAAAAAGCTATTCTGCCTAAAATTATTTCTTTAAAAGGGGCAACACTAAATTCAGCCGGGTCTTTGAACTACAATAACAACGCCGGGTAGAAGATGGATAGATCATAGTGAATGGTCCAATTTGCTTATGCTTATAAGATCCAGAAGGGCCCAAATGGCTTATTGATCTTAGTATTGCCAATGAATTCATATGACTCCGGGGAGACCTTGTCGAAATTATTTTTATTGGTGTTTTGAAAAAACGGGGATTGACTTTAAAAATATAGAGTGGCCACCAACCCTTTTGTTCAGGTGGGATTGGATCAACTTGGAAAATGATTTTGGTCTACGAATTAGAAAAACAGGTTCGGAAGTCGATTACACACGAGGAAGAATTAGCACCCTCACATGCCCAAAACTGGTACCAAATTGATTAGTTAATGTTCTTGCGTTGAAAACTTGAAAATGTTTAAGGTATGATTTTTTTTAAAGAATATTAATTAATTTTGAATTGAATCTCAAGATTCATTCGTTTCAAAGGAATAAAAACATCACATCCAATACGTTAGGACATGACGCGTTTATACTTCGATACCGATATCATTTTTTATTTTCAAAACATGCAATTAAAAGGATATTTGGTTATTTGGTTGGACGGAAAATTGACACCCAATACGTTAGGGCATAATATTCCCACCTTCCAAACGCACAAATATTTACCTTATTTTAAAAAAAAAGCTCAAATACGCAATTTTAGAATTGGCTCAAAATGCATTTTATTGAATCATTTTTTGATAATGAGAAACAAAATATAATATGGAATTATAATACATGAAAACAACTTTATACAAATGGATGACAAGAATAATATGAACATACAATTCAATATACAACAGCGATAATTGCATAGTTTAAAAAACACATATTAACAATCAAAGATCAATAAACTACAATATACGGTAATCTTACAAAATTCACAAGGCAAATTAATATAAAACAAATTTTAAATGATAGAAAATGGATTCAAAACAACTAAAAAAAATAAGTTTGAAATCAACAATTAATGAAGTAATTTAGAAAATGAGCTAAGAAAGCTTAATAAATAATGTATATAAAAAATATAGAAAAGTGTTTGAAATAAATAAAATATAATTTAAGGAGATTTTTTAGAACAATTATAAATACATATACATAGATAGATTAATAATAAAATGAAATATATAGATTTAAAAGAAAATACATGCATAAAATTATATGAAATTAAGGGTATATACATAAAATACGATGACTTTGGTACAAATTATATATACATATGTATAAATTAATAATGTATAAGAGTATTTAAATTAGACATTATGCCAATTATTAAAACAAAGAGGCGTATAAAAGAATATTTTGAAATCAAATATTTATACAAGAAAATAAAAAATATATAAATGAGAGTTTAAAACAAATTAAAACATTGTAAAATTAATAAAAGAGTTCAAAGTAATTTGTTAAAATAATTTCTACAAATAAATGATGAATAAATTTTATAAACTAAAATAAATACTTAATTGAAATAAGAATAAAATTAACAGGCTGTTTTTATAAAAATCTAAACAGAGTTAAGGACTAGATTAAAACACGCTTAAACAATCGGGGATTAAAATAGAAATTATTTAAACAATCAAAACGCAGTGTATAGGCTGGGCTAAATCGAAACGGCGTGCAAATAATAGAGATAGATTAAAAAAAAAGAAAATTAATAACATGTCTAATCCAGAATCAGCACAAACAACAAGGACTAAACGCGAATTTTCCCATCACTACGGAAATGCGCGGGTCCTAGGTATACCGGGTCGGGTCAAAACGGGTTACTCAATACGGTGTCGTTTTGGGCTATTGAAACGAGCCCAAACGACGCCGTTTCTTTAATACAATATTATCCCTAAAATCAAGTTAAAACAAAACAATCATCCTCCCTTTTTAAAACAAAACCCCAGCCCCTGTTTTAGGAAAAATCAAACCCTCTCTTCATTATTCGGCCGCCTCAGAGATCAGTGCTATCCGACCACCATTTCACCACCGTAATCGGTGGATGATGTCGCCAGACGGCGCTCTCTTATCCTTGTTTGGAACCGAGACCCAAAGAGCACCTGATTCTAACCCGAAATCCTCGTCTCAGGCTTCGATTTCGACGAAGGAGATGAGGGTTCGGATGGCCCCTTTTGCGAAGGTAAACCTTCCTTTTTGTTCACTTATTCCACTCGATTGAAAAGCGAAAACGAAACAAAAAAGAAAAATCAAATAGATAGTAACCTTTTATTTGAATCTCTTGTTTCTGTATCTTTTTTTTTTGGTATTTCTTGCGTATTAAAAATTGTGAAACCTTTACAATGTTTTTTGTTCGACCTTTTTATGGTCGAAAATGAAGAAAAATACAATATTCTCCCTCGTATTTCTCTTCTGCTGTGCTGTATTGTTGCTGTCCTTTGGCCTCTTTTGCAGGTACAACGATCGTACGAAGGCGGACGTGGCGGTACGGAGCTGTTGCGGCGCTGGAGGCTTGCGTGTGGGGCTGCGGCGCAAAAATTCCAGAAAGCTCCCCTAGGGTTTTTGTTTGCCGAACTCGTTTAGGCCATTCGGGCTCTTCTGATTTGGGTCATTTGTAGTTCTGGGCCGCCAATTGGGTAGGGGTTATGTTTAGTTTATTTGGGTTTGTATTTGGGGTTTGGGTTTGTGTAGGCTAAAGTTTGGGTCAATTGGGTCATTAGTACTTGGGTTTGGTAGTGGGTTTGAGATTTTGCAATGGGCTGGTATGGGTCTGTAAAGGGACTGTTAATTTTGGATTTTATTCTGTTTGTTGTATTTTTGGTTTGGTTTAATAAACTGGTTAATGGGTTTCAAATGGGTTAATGGACTGGTTAATGGGCCCGGGCAAATTTTGGGCCCTACAAGACCCAATATCTTTATACATTATGCGCACGAAATTGTAGTTGTAGTTTAGACGCTTGATTTAATTATACATATTTAACAAATACATCTCAAATGATATTTGTAAAATAATAATTTACAATTTTTAAGTTTTTGTTTTTGTCTAGCAGTAGCCTCCGGGCTAGCTCCTGTCCGTCTTTTTCTCTTGTCCATAATTTTTTTTTCTTTTTTTTTCTCATTCACTCAATGTGTCTTCTCTCTTTTCAGTTTGCAGATCTGTAATGACTTGTTAGTCACGAGTGTTGAAAAGTGTATTTTCAGAACTTCGTTTTCGTAAATTAAACTCATAAATATTTATTAAAAATATTTACGAAGTTAGTCGCGTGGTTTATTAGGTTTTGGTTAGGTGAATTTGCATGAATGAAGAGTAATTAGGTATAAGGATTAAATTGCATATAGGGTGAGAGTTGAATTATAGATTAAAGAAAATTAAAGGGACTAAAGAGACAATTATGTCATTTTTCTTAAATGAAGCGGCATAAGATAGATATTTATAAAACTTAAAAGTTAAAATATATATTATAATATTATATCTTAATTATTAAGTATATATATTTATAAGTAAATATAATAAATAAAAGAAACAAAAAGAAAGAAGGTTAAACGAAATAGAAAGAAAAAGAGAACGAATGAAGGAGAAAGACACAAAGTTAGGGATTTCAATTGTTCAAAGTTCAATTGGTTAGTCAATTTAATTCTTTTTTTGTAATTTTTATGTTTTTGGAGTCTCGATATTAAATACTACCCGACCCATGTCAAAATTTTAGAAATTATTAAGTTTTTAAGTGTTGTCTATGTTGAATAATTTTAGTATTAGGGATTAAATTGATAGATTTTTAAGTTAGAAATGAAAAAGGATTGAATTGTAGAATAAATTGTAAATTATGAGTAATAGGGACTAAATTGTAAAAAATTCAAAATTTAGGGATTTAAGTGAAATTAGGGAGTTAAATTTAGTTTAAATTAGAATTTGTATGAAAATATAAGATTAATTGTGAAGAAATAAAATTAGTCTCGGTTTAGGGACTAAATTGAAATTTAGGCAATATTTCAGTAAAAAAATTGAAATATTCAATATGAAATTTGTAACAGACCATTTTCAGTGAAATCGGAACTGTGGTTTTGGGACCACAAATCCAAGTTGGAAAGAAAATTTTTTTTTATATTATTACATGGTTGACATTATAATAGAAATGCCATATGAAAATTCTGATAAGAAAATTTTACCGATTATGTGCTTAATTACGGAAAGGACCAAATTGCATAAAATGCAAAAGTTGGATTCTAGTAGCTAGAAGGATCAAATAGCTATGAAATTCAAAATTTGAGGTCCTTATATGGTAATTAGACCATTAAAGAAAAGTTAGTAGATATTTTTGATAATTCATCCATGGAAAAAAAAAAAGGGGCAAGGATTAAACTGAAAATAGAAATAATTAAAAGATGATAAATAATTAAAATAGAATTAATATCATTTTATATCATCTTCTTCCCCAAATATTCCATGGAAACCATAGGAAAGAGAAAACAAGCTTTCTTGGCATAATTGGGGAAGTATTCAAGCCCTGTTTTAGTCATTTTTATATTTTTGAAACTGGGATAGTCTAATCTATCTATTTAGGGGATCAATTTGAAAAGTTATCAAAGTATAGAAATTTTTTCATGGATGAATATGTTAAAAATTTGGAATTTATGGTAGAAAATGAAAGGTTGTTTATAGATAAACACCTTTTACAAAGTGAATGGTGATGAAAACATGATTTAGGGACTAATTTGTAAACTTGTGAAAATTGAAGAAAAATTATGAATTTTATAGAATACATGTGCTATAAATTTTATATTGAAATCCGGTTAGGCTTGGAATAAGGAGTAAATGGCATGAATTTCATTTTCAGAGCCTAGAGACGAAATTTGAATCTATAGGAAGTTAAGGGGCAAAATGGTAATTTTTCCTAGGATATAAATTGAGTCCAATTGAATATGAAATGTGATAAATTGATGATTAAATTCATTTATATAGATCCGGATAACTCAAATTCGAAGATAGATCGAGGAAAAGAGAAAATTTTGGATTAGTAGATTTTGTTGTACGAATTATTATCGAGGTAAGTTCGTGTAACTTTATTATGCATGTTAACATGTTTGAATTGAATGATGTAATTGAATTGAATGTGGCATGTAAATATGTGATTTATATGTATGTTAAATGTACAAGAAAGATCACATGAACAAAAATGTTATAAAGATATTGAGTTCCGCTTGAACAATGAAAATCGATGGATACATGTGATTTCCTTTACATGAAATGTGGTTTTGCATATGTTGCAGATGGGATTTAGCTTGGACAAGTCATCCCGATATAGCCTCTCGAGCATACTAATATATATAGTTCCTGCAAGTATTCTGATCGGTAGTGATATTGCATTTGTTGCACATTACCGCAGCTCTTTGTGAACGTCTTGACATATGATCGGTTGTGATCCTGCATATAATGCGGACACAAACGCAGATCTTCATGAGCGTCCTGTTAAGATCACTTGAACTCTCTGTTACCTTATCCGAAGCTCCCTGATATTATCTTTTCAGAGATATCTGAAAGGCTTTATGAGCTTCCTGAGTAAAAACTCTTATGAGTTTCCTGATTAGCTCGGATAAGTGTCCTGTTACATGATTACAAGGCTCGTTTGAGCATCTTGACATGTGGCTCGAGAGTATACTTCCTGAGTAAGAATTGACGGTTTATAGATATGTACACATTGAGTGTACTATTAAAGTATCTATCGATATTTCAGTAATTCAAAGGATAAAACTCCCGACAAGAGAAAGTGATGAAATAAATAAAGTTATATTTTGAATGATTCTAAGAAATCTGATGAATTGTTTGTGATGAGCTCATCTATGTTATTTGATATACATGAGACTTATGTAACTAACTTGCTTGATTGAGTGTATGTCTGTTTAGGTAAATTTGCCAATTTGATGAAAAGCATGTTATTGAATGCTTAGTTTTAATAAATGAGATTGGTAAGTTTAACTCTTGTTATACGAGCTTACTAAGCATATAATGCTTATTAGGTTTTATTTTCTCTATTTTATAGTACTCGAAAGCTCAAAAAGGTAGGAGATTGGTTGGAGCATCATCACACTATCCACTAGTTTGTTTTGGTATAAATGGAAAATTTATTTTGTATAATGGCATGTATAGGTAACTTGGCCATGGTTGACTTACAAAACGTTGTGTTGTAATCTAGCCATTGGAATGGCTAGTGATGATTATATTTTGGTATGTCTATTAAATATAAGATTATAAATATGTACGCATGTAATGATATACCATGTTAGATGTTAGAATTGCTTGAAATTAATGCTTGGATTGGTTTATATATGAAAGCAAGTTTTGGTGTAGGTTATTGGCAAAGTTTTGGGTGAGAAATAAAGCTAAAAATGGCTTTATTTTTTCTACACAGGTAGACACACGGGTGTGTGTCTTGACCGTGCGTGACACATGGCCTGGTACGTAACACCCCTTACCTGTGTCCGACACCGGGACCGGATACGAGGCATTACTATCCTTGACCTTACTTAAACATGTATTAACGGGCTATAAAATTTCGTTTCGATTTAAAAACTTTCCATTCTTGGTCATAAAATTCATCTTATGGGCCTACGAGGTTGCCGTAACCATGTTTTGAAAAAAAAACGGGAATCGACTTGGGTTTTGGAAATGAAAGTGAAAAATGGGAGTCGCCACCGACCTTTATTTGGTGTGATCGGATCACCTTTGTTTTAATAAAACGTTTTAATTTATTAAAACAGTGTTTTTGGTCGAAGAAATTTGAGAAAATGGGTTCAGGAGTCGGTTATGTGCGAGGAAGGGTTAGCACCCTCGTCACGCCCAAAACTGGTACCAAATTGATTAATTAATGTCCCAATGTCGAAAGTTTGAAAATTTTAAAAGAATTTAAAAATCTGATATCTTTTGGAAACATTTGAATTTTCTCGAATTGAATATCAAGATTTTCTCGTTCCGAAGGAACAAAATATCACATCCAGTGCGTTAGGATACGATAATTTAAATCCTCGAATCCAAGACCATCTCTTAATTCTCGAGACTTGTGCATTAAAAGATGTCAAAAGGGTACTCGATTGTTTGACCAAGCGAAAGAACCGAAACCTAGCATATAGGGCACGATCTCTCGGGTTTCCAAACATAGAATATTGCCTTATTTTGAAAACTTTTGCTTTTGGATAAAATTTATAAAGAATTTTAGAACAAACAGTATATGAAAATTTTGGAAATGGATAATGTATGTAGAAGGTCTTAAAGAAAAGTATATATGTATATATAAATTTAAAATAACAAAACCATTCAACAATAAAATATAACAAGTTTTAGAATAAATAATATATATATATATATATATATATAATGTTTAATAAAAGTAGTATGCAAAATCCAAATAATAATAATACATTTTGAAGGAAAATAAATAAATAATTAAACTCATTAAACGTGTCAAGGACTAAATTAAAAACGGACTGACATTTAAGGTATACATTTGAAATAAGGGAAAAGTCATTAAGGGTCGGATTGAAACGCGCCCAAAAACAGCGGTGACCAAATGGGTAAAATTCTCAACCCTCGTGCGCAGCGCTTCAACTGATCTGGGCATGGACTAAATTAGAACGCAACAAAAATAATAGGACACAATTGCAAAAAGGGAAAAAAGTAAAATAGGACCTGATCCAATAGCGTCACAAGAACTGGGGACTGATCGCGCAAATATTCCTTTTGAGGAAAATGCGCAGTAACCCTGTTAGCCAAACGGCGCCGTTTTGTTTATTACTTAAAAGGCCTAATCCTTTTTGAAGCCACATTTGAAACCCTAAAAAAATTTTTTTAAAAAGAAAATAGAGCAGCCAAGCCACCCAGGCCTCTCTCCCTTTCGTCTTCCCCGACGAGCAGGGGGTTCTCCGGCCGATAGAAGCCCCCATTCGCAGGCTATGCCTTCGGGCTCTGAAGAACTGAAAGAAAGAGAGAAAAAAATAAAGAGACCCCCTTTTGGCCTTCGATGACGTGCCCCGATGACTCAGGTATGGTTTCCTCGCTCTTCCTCTTCTATTAATGCTTACAGATATTTCAAAAAAAGCATAAAAATAAAAAAAACAGTAACGGTAGTGCGAAAGTGAAAACGAAAGGGTTACAATCAACCTTCTCTTGTTCTTTCTGCTTTTGATTTCTGATAAAGTGTAATAGAATACAAGAATTCTTTTTCGATTCTTTTTTTTGATTTCAGATATTCGTGTGTAGTCAGTGTGCGTGTAAAATCCCCCCTTTTCGTTTACAATGGTTTCGGTTTTTATAACCGATCTACAATCTTCGATTTTGCTTTTTCTATTTTATTTTTGTTACGCTTGTCGCCTTCTTCTTTGTCGTGTTGTTTGGTTTTGTTCTTCTTTGCAGGTGATGGGCGATGGCATGCGGAGCGTGTGGGCCGAGAAGATGTCAGAGATGCGGGGCGTGAGGCGTGCGAGAGTTGTTGGCCGGTGTGCGTAGTGGCTGTGGGCACGGGAACCGACGCACGTGGAGGCCGAGGCGCGTGGTGGCAGACGAAGGGTCGGTGGCGCACAGCTTTGGGACTCCTTAGGGTTTCTGAAACCCTAAGTGTTTTGGGTCATTCAGGCCGATTGGGCCCTTGTAATTGGGCTCGGGTAAATTGGGCCATTGTTTTGGTTATATTCTGTTTAGGTTTGGGTTTTATTGGGCTGAGTTTGTTATGTGGTTTGGGTTTGGGCCGAGTTTGTTATTTGGCTTGGTTTTGGGCAGGCTGATTGTGATTTGGGCCTTGTAAAAACTGTTTAAAAGGGACTGTTGTTTTTGGACTTTATTTTTTATTGGTTTTTTAATGGCTTTTGTTTTATTGATTGGGCCTCTAGTCTGTATTGGGCTGCATTGGGTTTAGTTTTTAGGTTTGGTTTTGGGTCTTATGGGTTTTGTAATTGATTGGACCTTTTTGGTTTTTTAGTAATTTTGTAAAAGGGCATTATGGACCATTTTTATTATTGGACTTTTTTGGTTTTATTTCTTTGTTCATTTTGGGTTTGGTATTGGGTTAGGTTTTATTGGACATGGGCCGGGCAAAAATTGGTTATTACAGAGGCCATAAACAAACATCCAGAAGATTTCGGAGTTCAACCGGAAACTTTTACCCTCTTTGAAAATTTTTGTCTAAACAGGGGTCACACGCCCGTGTGACTTGGGCCACACCCGTGTAGGCAGGCCGGTGGTCTCACACGCCCGTGTCCCTAGCCCGTGTACAATTTATTTTATTTACACACCTACAGGGGTTTTCACACGGCTTAACACACGCCCGTGTCAATGGCCCGTGTCTTTCACACAGCCTGGACACGCCCGTGTCAATGGCCCGTGTGAAAAATTAGATGTATTCAGTTTGTGATGTCAGCAACCCTTAAGGAGCACACGGCCTAGACACACGCCCGTGTGGCTAGCTCGTGGTCGACACTGACTTAAAACACTAACATGCAGGGGACACACGACCTATTAACACACCCATATGGGTTGACTGTATGTGACACACGGCCTAGACACACGCCCGTATGACTACCCGTGTGGACACTTAAAGGCTATTTTCCAAGCCATTTGCCACCCTGAAATCAAAATCATTCATATACCCAATCCAACCACTCAAACACTCCATCAAAAACATGAACATTAATGCATAAATCATCATCAATTGATTTATAAACTTAGTAAATATTGGCCAATCTCTTTAGCCATATACAAAAAGAATAATAACCTTAATAGCCAACACTTTGGCCCCTCTTAAGAATTACATCAAGATGAAATAATTCCTATACATGCCATACTTAATAAAAACAACTTGGCTATACCAAAGTAGTGATTGATAGTGTGCTCCGAGCTCCGACGTCAATGATCCACGAGTTAGCTTGGCAAGACTACAAGGAAAGAAATAAATGAAAGAAGTAAGCATATAGCTTAGTAAGTTTGCATGAAATTCATATAGCAATTATATTTGCTTAATATAACTCATCCATCAAGAGACAAATACAACTTGAGTTCCAAGTGCTTGGGCTTACTTACTCATACTTATTCATACTCATCAAATGATACATAAAAATTTCATACTTGACATGTACTCATTGTACCTGTATCACTTAATCACATAAATTAGTATATTTTGCTAATACAAACATAAATTCAATCTTCATCTTTCTTAACTTGAATGAAACTCTTTATCAACTTTGAATAACTTAACATATTACCAACTCTACTTGCTTAGCTTTCTTGTTACCTCTTTCATACTTGGCTCCTTTGCCTGATGAATTACCCAGAATAACTGAGGTTACTCAATCTCATCACACATGGATCTCGATGCCAACGCCATGTCCAAGACATGGTCTTACATGGGATCGCCTCATTATGCCAATGCCACATCCTAGATATGGTCTTACATGGGATCCCTTAACTTGATGTCGATGCCATGTCCCAGACATGGTCTTACATGAGATCTTCCTTTGGTGCCGAAGCCATGTCCCAGACATGGTCTTACACGAGACCTTCCTTGTATGGTGTCGATGCCACATCTCAGACGTGGTCTTACACGAGACCTTCCTTGTTCGATGCTGATGCCATATTCCAGATATGGTCTTATAGGATCTACGTTCAGTACCGACGCTATGTCCCAGACATGGTCTTACACAAGACCTACATTCCTTGGGTGTCGATGCCATGTCTTGACATGGTCTTACACGGACTTTCCTTGTCTCATGTTGTGATATTAGTATTCCTCATTATTCCGAGTCTTCAACCGGGACTTCCTCTTACATTTTCATTCATTTTCTCATCGATATATCATTAATCATAGCTTCATGAAAATAATGTACATTAACATAATAAGCAATTTATTGAAAATACATGTGAAACCATAAACTCATACAAACTTAACTCGGTATTCAAAATGTATGTAGATATGCAATTTAGTCCTCGACTTTGTTCTTGCCTCGGTTTCGATTCGGACTTCGTATCTCTTGATCTATAATAACAATTTAGCTCATTTTAATCATCACATTAATAAAAGCATTTCGATAATCATGCTTTGGAAAAATTACTATTTTGCCTCTAGACTTTGGTAAAAATTACCATTTTGTCCCTAGGTTCGGAAATAAATTCTAATCACATTTCTACCTTCAACAAGCCCAGGTGAACATTTAATACTCTTATAGCTATCATCAGAACTCAACATTTCACATAATTACTACAAATTTGTAATCTTTTCATCAAGGTCCAATTAGGTGTTTTCAAGACAACACCTTTCACAAAAATTGTTTATCTAACAACTAAGACTCAATTTCTTCCATAAAAATGCAGCAAATAAAAATGATAGCTCTCATGGAAAAACTATAAAATTTTCACCATATTGCACAATAGTCCCCTCATTTGAAAGCTTAAGCTTTAGGGGTCTCAAAAGTACAATTATTATCAAGAAAGATCATCAAAATCACTTACTAGAATGGAGAAGAGCTTGCTGAAAATTTTGAGTTTTCAAACCCCTCTTTTACTTGCTAATTTCGGTGGATAAGGATGGGTAGAAAATATAATATTTTTTCTTTCTTTATTAAATATTAAACTATCCATTTAGTCCACCTACTATCACGAACTTTGACCAACATTGTCCATCTTTGTCTCCTATGGCCGGCCATGCTAAATTTGGGGATCTAATTGTCTTTTAAAGACCTCCAATTAACAATCTATGGCTATTTGGTACCTTTAGCTTATAGAATGGAACTTTCACACTCTATGCGATTTAGTCCTTTTTCGCGATTAAGCAAGAAATCGCTAAAATTAATGTACCAAAATTTTCATGTAATTCTAAAATCATGCTCTAACATATAAAATAATATGAAAATAATTTTCCCTAACCTCGGATTAGTGATCCCGAGATCACTGTTCCGACTAGCCCCTAAATCGGGCTGTTACATGGCACATGGGTGTTTGGTTAGGCCGTGTGTCCCCTACATTTTAAATTTGAGAAATAGAATGCTCAGAATTGAGCACACGGGTAGAGGCATGGGTGTATGTCTCAGCCGTGTGTGCTATACGGCTTAGCACACAGGCGTGTGGTTGGCCATGTGGCACAAGCCAGAGAGTTACACAAGGTCGGACATGGCCTATAGCACGGGCGTGCCAGATGGTCACACAGATGTGTCCCTTGACCACACAGGTGTGTGCGCCCTATATTTAGGAAAAATTTTGAAATTTTGCGAAAAATTCTATGAGTTCCCAATTTAGTCCTGACTCGATTCCAATGTTTATATTGGGCCTCGAGAATCAATTCAAGGGACAATATGACCACTTTCGAAAATGAATAATAATTAACATGAATTATCTATAATTGTTCTGTAAATTTTGATAATACTCTGTAACCCTATTCCGGCGACGGATACGGGTTAGGGGTGTTACAAAATTGAATTGTGTTGTATTGATGATTTTTAATTGTTTTAATTCCGTAGCTAACGTCGTACCGGAACCCTCGACTAAAAAGGGGAAATGTAAAGTCAATGAGGGATATCTCAGAACTTCTGATTTGTATTTTTATAATTCGAATTGAGGTGTTAATTGTTATAATTCAATTTAATCTATATGGTAAGTGTTGAGGTGAGAATTATGTTGTTTTGCAATTGAAATGGATTGATTTGGTATGTGATGAATTTATTGAATTTATATTGATTGAATTGGTATATATATATATTGAATATATTAATTATTTGAATTGAAATGAATATTGGTTGTATTTGAAAATTGAATTGGAACCCTATTAACTGTGTCGGGCTGAGTCAGATATAGATGGCATGCCATGGAATTGGAAGAGTTTAGGGATTTCTTCGACTTCGAGTCAATGAGACACTGTCTATCAATTTACTACTTCAGATTAATTCGATGCGGCATTGGGTGCCAATTTACTTCGTTTAGCCAATGAGACACTGAGTGTCAATTTTATTTCTTTGAATTATCCAATGAGGCATTGGGTGGCAAACTGATGTGTTTTGGTTGGATCCGTGTATCCATCCGATTCCCAGTCGTGTTAATAGGGGTAAATGAATAAGAAATTTTTATGATCGATATTAAATTAGCATGGAATGAAAAAATGGAAGTGAAATAGTGAATTGAAAATAGAATGTGAAATATGTTGCAAATATATGAAATATATGAGTTATATACTCATGAAATGAATATGGAATGGATAATGCAATTGTATAATGAAATGTGAAATAAATTGTGAAAAGCTATTTATATAGCAAGTATGAGAATTGAGATATTTGTGAAACAAATGAAATATGATATGGTTGTTGTAATATTTAAATATTAATATGTGTTTATATTTTAATTATATATTTATAATTTCTTATCAGTAAATATTTGGATTATAGAAATACCACTGAATTTTTACTCAGCGTACGATTTTGTTTTCCATGCGCAGGTTAGGTACTTAATTTTGATCACCGATTCAACATCCAACAACGGTCCCGATCTCAAACGTGGTGATGTTTATCCTTTTATGTCGGCATGTACCTAGGGTGTCTGACTATTAATCATTTTGTGGATTGATTGTAAAAAAGATTATAAGTTAATATTTGTTGGTTATATACATATAAATATGTGTTTATGTTTGAGGTTGTATTATAGCATGTTTAAGTTAATGTTTAAATGAACATGAAATAGGCAAAATAGATTAAATTTGGCATGTTTACAAATTGGTCCTGAATGATACTTTGATGATATGATTTGATGATATAATTGTGGTACCAATAAGAGTACATTGGTTAGACACCTAAGATATATGTTTTGATATGATTTGGATGTGTTTGATCGTGTTTTGAATTGGTTAAATGAATGACTTTTGAGTTGCTTATTGTCCAAGCTTGCAGGGAATGGTAAACTTGTTGTTTATGGTTCATTTTGAGTCCACACGGCCAATCGCACGGGCGTGTGACTGGATCGTGTGAGACACATGGCTAGCACACAGGAGTGGGAGTCTATTTCAAAATGGCACATGGTCTGGCCTACGGGCATGTGGCTTGGTCGTGTGACCCAAGTCAGAGAGTTACACGGGTATAGACATGGGCTGGGACATGGCCGTGTGTCCTTATTTTGAATACCCACACGGCCTGAGACACGGGCTTGTCTGTTGACCATGTGAGTCACACGGCCTGACCACACGGCCTTGTGAACCCTGCAGCTTTGAAAATTTTTATTTTTTTAAAAAAAATTTTGAATTTCTAAATTAGTCCCGATTTGTTTCTAACACGTATTTTGGGCCTCGAGGGCTCGAATAAGGGACAATATGTATGAGTTTGATTGGTTTTAACTTGAATATTATATGATATGAAATGCTTGAAAGTATGTCTGTTTGATCGGTAATGCTCCAAAGCCCTATTCTGACGACAAATGTGGGTTAAGGGTGTTACAATTTAGTGGTATCAGAGCTTTACAGGTTTAGTCAATTCTTAGACTAAATCGAGCTTGAAATTGAGTTTAGAGGTACATGCCATAATTGAGTCGAATTGAGTCGGGATTTGGATACTGATATCTATTTTTTTTGTTTTATAGTTGAAAATTTCGGATGATTATAATGATGATGTTGGTCAAGAGATGTATATCGAAGATGATGTTTCCAATGAATTAGATGAAACCGAATTGGCAACACCGAGTGTTAATCCAGTTAGTACTTAACAACCTAATGTTGAACGAGGTAATATTAGGGAAAGAGATGATTCACAGTTACCTAGAGCTATCGCTGATGCTCTTTAGCAAGTGGTGAAATTACATCCGCTACGACATCTACTCCTACTGTTCGTCGAGCTCTGATAAAAGAATTGCATAAATATGGTGCAACAGAATTCTTGAGGTTGAAAGGAGTTGATCCTTCTGCAGCTTGGATTGAATCTACTAAACGTATTCTGCAGCAACTTGAATACAACCCACTAATATGTGTTGTTTCTCTATTGCAAGCAGAAACATATACCTGGTGGTAGTCAGTGACATGTCATGTACCTGCAAATCAGGTAAATTGGGAATTTTTCCAAAAGGAATTCAAAAGAAATATGTGGGTGAATTGTATATTGAAGACAGAAAACAAGATTTTTTTATGCTGAAACAAGGTGAAATGTCTGTGGTTGATTATGAACGAGAATTTTTGCGACTTAGTAGGTATGCTGCTGAGTTTGTGTAGAATGAAATTGATAGTTGCAAGCGATTTCTGCGTGCTCTACGTGATGAGTTATGAGTATAGTTGGTATTGCATAAAATTACTGAATTTGCAGATTTGGTGGAACGGACAAGAATGGTGGAACAATTTCTGGGTTTTGATAAAAAGACTGAGAATATCCGTACTGTTAGAAAGTGCCCTAGTGCTGCTAGTTCAAACCCACCATCGAATATATCAAAAGAATTTCGTGGTAGTTGGAGATCAAATTTTAAATCAGATAGAACTGATAAAAATCGTGATAGACAACCGACTGTGTCTACGAGTAGTGTGCGAAGTCCATCTTGGGATACTAAAATTTTGAATTGTAAGTATTGCGGGAAAAAGCACCGTGGTGAATGTTGGAAATTAACTCGAGGCTGTTTTCGCTATGGATCTCTAAAACATTTTGTTAAAGATTGTCCGAAGAATGAAAATGCTACACCTGTTACTTCTCAAAGATTTATGCATGCTTCTAGGGGTCAGGGGTCAAGTAGAAGTGGTTCATTTTCGAGAGGTGGTGGTAAAAAGGGAAATGATGCCGTTACTCAACAATCGGAGGCCAGAACGCCAACTTGAGCTTATGTTGTGCGGACTCGTGAGGATGGTGATGCTAATGATGTTGCAATATGTATATTTTTATTACATTCAGAACCTGTTTATGATTTGATAGATCCGGGATCTTCACATTCATATGTTAATACTAAATTGGTTGAGTCAAGAAATTTAAAATCTAAAACGTCTAGAGTATCGATAGTGGTGTCTAGTCAATTGGGACAATTTGTGTTAATAGACCAAGTGTGTAGGAGATGTCCGTTAATGATACATAATATAACTTTCCCTGTTGATTTGTTAATAATTTCGTTCGGTGATTTTGATATGATTTTGGGTATGGATTGGCTTACGGAGTACGGGGTGATTTTAGATTGTTGTAAGAATAAGTTTTTTATTCAGAGTGAAAGCAGTGATGAGATTAAGGTCAATGGTATTCCAACAAGTGGTTCAACTCGTATCATTTCAGCAATTCGAGCTAATAAACTTCTTCACCAAGGTTGTGAAGCTTTTCTAGCCTATGTCATCAATTCGAATTCTGTTGATAGTCAGTGCAGTAAAATTTGAACTGTTTGTGAATTCCCTGATGTGTTTCCTAAGGAATTATCGGGATTACCACCAGATCAAGAGATTGAGTTTACAATTGAAGTGTTTCCTAGTAAGACTCCGATGTTAATGCCTCCCTATCGTATTTCATCTACGGAGTTGAAAGAATTAAAAGTACAATTGCAAGACTTATTGGATCATGGTTTTATTCACCTTAGTGTATCGCCTTGGGGAGCTCTAGTGCTTTTTGTAAAAAAAGAAAGATGGTTCGATGTGGCTTTGTATTGATTATCGACAATTAAATAAGTTGACGATTAAGAATCGATATCCTTTACCTCGTATTGATGACTTATTTGATCAACTAAAATGAGCTTCTGTCTTTTCAAAGATTGATTTGAGATCGGGTTACTATCAGTTGAAAGTGAAAGAAAGTGATGTACCGAAAATGACATTCCATACACGGTATGGTCATTATGAATTTTTAGTGATGCCTTTTGGATTGACGAATGCTCCGGTAGTATTTATAGATCTAACGAATCATATTTTCCAACCGTATTTGGATCAATTTGTGGTAGTCTATTCGAAATCTGAATGAGCATGAACAACACCTCAAAAATGTTTTTCCAGTGTTACGAGAGAAACAATTATATGGAAAGCTTAGTAAGTGTGAATCCTGGTTATTAGATGTTGTATTTTTGGGTCATGTTATCTCAGCAGATGGAATTAGCGTTGATCCGAAAAAGATCGGGGCAATTGTTCAGTGGAAAGCACGAAGAATGTGTCTGAGGTTCGTAGTTTTCCCAAACTAGTTGGTTATTACCAAAGCTTTTTAAATAGATTTTTGAAGATATTCTTGCGGATGAAAAATTTGTTGTATAAGAATGTTCAGTTCGTCTGGGATAATCAATGTCAAGAAATTTTTGAGAAATTGAAGCAGATGTTGACTGAAGCGCCGGTTTTGACTTTACCAGAATCGGGAAAGGATTTTGTTGTTTTTAGTGATGCTTCATCTAGCGGTCTTGGTAGTGTTTTGATGCAAGACGAGAAAGTGATTGCTCATGCGTCTCGTTAGCTAAAAACGCATGAATGTAATTATCCGACACATGATTTAGAGTTAGCTGCTGTGGTTTTTTTTCTAAAGATCTGGAAACACTACTTGTATGACGAAAAGTTTTATATTTATACTGATCATAAGAGTTTCAAATACCTTATATCTCAAAAGGTGTTGAATTTGAGACAGCGTCGTTGGATAGAGCTTCTGAAAGATTTTGATTGTGTTATTGATTACCACCCTGGTAAAGCTAATGTTGTAGCTGATGCGTTCAGTAGAAAAGTAGCAATCGAATTACGAGCAATGTTTCCTCAGCTCAGTATCAATAATGATGGAAGTCTATTGGCTGAATTAAAAATCAAACTGGTGATGTTTTATCGGATTAAGTCAAAGCAATTAGAAGATGACAAGTTGGTGAAGAAAAGAGAAATGGTTCAGAATGGTACATTGGAAAAGTTTAGCATTGATGATTATGGCTGCTTGAGATTTCATAACAAAATCTGTGTTCCAGATGTTTCTGAATTGAAAGAGTTGATACTTCACGAAGCTCACAATAGTCCTTTTGTTTTTCATCTTGGAGGAACGAAAATGTATCGTGATCTGCAAGAATCTTATTGGTGGTCAGGAATGAAAAGAAATGTGGTTGAATATGTGGCTAAATGTTTAACTTGTTAGTGAGTTAAGGCAGAACATCAAGTTCGTACTGGATTACTCTAGCCTATTACTATTCCTGAATGGAAATGGGATTGTATCATGATGGATTTTGTAATAGGGTTACCTTTATCGGTAAGTAAGAAAAATGCTATTTGGGTGATTGTTGATCGACTTACGAAATCAGCTCATTTTATAGCAGTCAGGATTGATTGGTCACTTCAAAAGCTTACTGAAGTTTATATTCAACAAATTGTGAGATTGCACGGTGTTCCTTTGTCGATAATTTCTAATCAGGATCTGCGGTTTACTTCGAGATTTTGGAAATAGTTGCATGAATCTATTGGTACACGACTTAATTTTAGTCTAGCTTTTCACCCACAAACTGATGGACAATCTGAGCGTGTTATTCAGATTTTGGAAGATATGCTTCGTGCTTGTGTGATTGATTTTGAATCAGGTTGGGAGCGTTACTTACCTTTGGCCGAATTTGTATACAACAATAGTTTTCAATCAAGTATTCAAATGGCTCTGTATGAAGCTTTATACGGTCAAAAGTGTCGATCACCTGTTTGTTGGATGGAACTGAGTGAAAGAAAAATGACCGGGCCAGAATTGTTCCAAGAAATTGAATACATTGTTAAGAAAATTTGAGATAGATATAAGACAGCTTTTGATAGACAAAAATCATATGCATATTTAAAACGTCGAGATATTGAATATTCTGTTGGCAATAAAGTATTTCTTAAAGTTTTGCCTTGGAAGAAAATTTTGAGATTTGCCCGAAAAGGGAAATTGAGTCCTCGTTTTATTGGACCTTATGAAATCACGGAAAGAGTGGGACCAGTTGCATATCGTTTAGCTTTGCCTGCGAAATTGCAGAAAATACATGATGTTTTTCATGTTTTAATGCTTAGAAGATATCGATGGGACCCATCTCATGTTATTTTGACGACGGATATTGAAATTCAACCTGATTTGTCATACGAAGACGAGCCGGTTGAGATTTTGGCACTTGAAGTGAAAGAGTTGCGTAATAAACGAGTTTCGTTAGTGAAAGTGTTGTGGCGTAGTCATAGTGTTAAAGAAGCGACTTGGGAACTAGAAGAAACAATGAGATCTCAGTACCCACCTCTTTTCAGGTAAATTTCGAGGACTAAATTTATTTAGGGAGGAGAATTGTAACAACCCGATAGTCACGGGTGTCAAAAAATTGCATTTTCGGGACTCCATTTTCGTAAATTAAACTCGTATAAATATTTACGAAGTTAGTTGTGTGGTTAATTAGGTTTTGGTTAGGTGAATTTGCATTAATTAAGAGTAATTAGGTATAAGGATTAAATTGCATATAGGGTGAGTTGAATTATAGATTAAAGAGGAAATTATACCATTTTTCTTAAATGAAGCGACATAAGATAGATATTAAAAAATATATATTATAATATTATAATATTATAATATTATATCTTAATTATTAAGTATGTATATATTATAATAAGTAAATATAATAAATAAAAGAAACAAAAAGAAAGATAGGAGGTTAAACGAAATAGAAAGAAAAAGAAAGAAAAAGAAAAAAAGAAAGAATGAAGGAGAAAGACATAAAGTTAGGGATTTCAATTGTTCAAATTCAATTGGTTAGTTAATTTAATCCATTTTTCTTGTAATTTTTATGTTTTTAGAATCCCGGTATTAAATACTATTCGACCCATGTCAAAATTTTAGAAATTATTGAGTTTTTAAGTGTTGTCTATGTTGAATAATTTTAGTATTAGAGATTAAATTGATAGATTTTTAAGTTAGAAATGAAAAATGATTGAATTGTAGAATAAATTGTAAATTATGAGTAATAGGGACTAAATTGTGAAAATTTTAAAATTTAGGGATTTAAGTGAAATTAGGGAGTTAAATTTAGTTTAAAGTAGAATTTGTATAAAAATATAAGATTGGTAGTGAAGAAATAATATTAGTCTCGGTTTAGGGACTAAATTGAAATTTAGGTAATATTTGAGTAAAAAAATTTGAAATATTCAATATGAAATTGAATTGTGTTGTATTGATGATTTTTAATTGTTTTAATTCCGTAGCTAACGTCGTACTGGAACCCTCGACTAAAAAAGGGAAAGAGAGAGTCGACGAGGGCTAACTCAGAATTTCTGGTTTGTATTTCTATAATCTGAATTTAGTTGTTAATTGTTATAATTCAATTTAATATATATGGTAAGTGTTGAGGTTGGAATTATTGTGTTTTGCAATTGAAATGGATTGATTTAGTATGTGATGAATTTATTGAATTTATATTGATTGAATTGGCATATATATTGAATATATTGATTATTTGAATTGAAATAAATATTGGTTGTATTTGAAAAGTGAATTGGAACCCTATTAACTGTATCGGGCTGAGTCGGATATAGATGCAATGTCATAGGATTGGAAGAGTTCAGGGATTTCTTTGACTTCGAGTCGATGAGACACTGGTGTCAATTTACTACTTCGGATTAATTCGATAAGGCACTAGGTGCCAATTTACTTCGTTTAGCCAATGAGACACTGAGTGTCAATTTTATTTCTTTGAATTATCCGATGAGACATTAGGTGCCAAACTGGTGTGTTTTGGTTGGATCTGTGTATCCATCCGAGTTTGAGTCGTGCTAATAGGGGTAAATGAATAATAAAGTTTTATGATTGATATTGAATTAGCATGGTATGAAAAATGGAAGTGAAATAGTGAATTGAAAATAGAATGTGAAATATGTTGCAAATATATGAAATATATGGGTTATATACTCATGAAATGAATATGGAATGGATAATGCAATTGTATAATGAAATGTGAAATAAATTGTGAAAAGCTATTTATATAGCAAGTATGAGAATTGAGATATTTGTGAAACAAATGAAATATGATATGGTTGTTGTAATATTTAAATATTAATATGTGTTTATATTTCAATTGTATATCTATAATTTCTTATCTTTAAATATTTGGATTATAGAAATACCACTGAGTTTTTACTCAGCGTACGATTTTGTTTTCCATGCGCAGGTTAAGTACTTAATTTTGATCGCCGATTCAGCATCCAACAACGGCCTTGATCTCAAACGTGGTGATGTTTATCCTTTTGTGTCATCATGTTCCTAGGGTGTCTGACTATTAATCATTTTGTGGATTGATTGTAAAAAAGATTATAAGTTTATATTGGTTGGTTATATACATATAAATATGTGTTTATGTTTGAGGTCATATTATGACATGTTTAAGTTAATGTTTAAATTAACATGAAAAATAGATTAAATTTGGCATGTTTACAAATTGGATGTAACACCCCCTACCCGTACCCAATACCAGAGCCGGGTATGAGGCGTTACCTCAATAAATTATTTACTAACTCTCATCTACTACTCAAGGAAATGTGTTCTCATTTAAAACTTTTTCATATGGTCTTGTGGACCTTTATATGGGCCTACGAGGCCCTTAACATGGATTGGGAATGACCCGGAACTATATCGAGTATTTAAGAAGATTTCCTATATTTTTCTTTATAAATCACGTCACACGCCCGTGTGACCCTTCTCACACACCCGTGTGGACTTTCAATACGGCCATGTCCACAACCCGTGTTGATTCATGTCTAAAACTCGAGCTACTAGAAATTTAACATGGCTTGGGCACACACTCGTGTCTATGACCCATGTTCCATCACACCGCCTTGACACATCCGTGCTAACATCCCGTGGAGCATCCTGTCAAAATCACATGGCCAAGGCACACACCCGTGTGCTCAGCCGTGTGGACAATGTGAGAGCCCAAATTTTCCCGGGCCCAATACCAATATAAAAGGCCAAAAAACAAAACCAAATAAAATACAAATAAAACAAAAGCCATTAAAAGCCAAAAATTACAGTCCAAATACATATCCAATGAAGCCCAATTAAAAACCCCTGAAACCCAAACCCGGAGCCCAATTACTAAACCATTGAAGCCCAAAGAACCTAACCCAACTCATCAGCCCACCACAAAGAAGATGAAACAGTAGCAGTAGCAGCAGTCCCCAGGCGTCGACCCTTCGTATGCCTCTGACTCCACTGTCTTGGCCACCATCCACCATGCGCCTCTAGTTTCGCATGGTCACTGCCCCCTTTTGCCCATACCCTGCAAATAGAGAAAGGCGACAAACGACAGAGAAAACAAGAAGAATAAAAAAGAAAAACAACAAGAATCAAAATTGTAAAATCGGTTATAAAAACCGAAATGAAACCACTGTATCAGGACCTTTTTTTTGGACACGGACACTTGAACAATCAATCAAAAATCGAAAAACAAGAAAAACTTTTAAGGTTGATTCCGATTTATTATTATTTTTATTATCGTTTACCTTTTTCATTCATTTTTTCGTTTTATTTGTTTTAGATCTTTTATAAACTAATAATAAAAAAAAAAGAAAAAGGGAAAACCTACCGGATTCGCACCGCGCCTCCGTCGCCGGAACCATCCCTTTTGTCGTCAAAATCGACTTAAGGGATGGCTAAAAGGCCTCCTTCTTTTCGGCTTTTAAGGCTAAGAAGGCTTTGCCTTCGGTTTCCTTTTCAAAAGGGGCTTAAAGGGGGTCATTTTCTTTTCTGATCACCGACCACGGTGGTCCGATGACAGACCCTAGGCCGGCCAAGGGAGGAGGAGTGAAGAGATGAAAGGTTTCCAAGCCTTTTCTTTTTTTTTTGAGAGAGGAAAGGTTCAAACCTTTCTCTTTTTTTTTTTTTTTAAAAAAAGGGTACAAAATAAGGAATAGAAAAGGGGTTTTAAAACATTAAATGAAACAGCTGTTTGTGAGGGGTATGTATGCGCTTATACCCACCTTAAAAGGAAGATTTATGCTTCTGGTCCCCGCATAAGTTCGCTTGTTTCAACTTGGTCCACTGGAGCACAGTGCATAGGGATTGGGTTTATTCCACGTTCGGCCCTCATCCAGTTGTGCGCGCTTCATTTGGCCCCCTGTGTGTTATTTTTAGATTTGGCCTTTCAATTTAACTTCGACTTTAATTTAGTCCCTGACCTTTGATTTTAAACTGATTATATATATATATTAGTTATTTAAAATTCTTTTTATATATATTGTTTATTCTAAAATGTTATACGTCATATAGTTTGGATTTTTTTTAGGTTGTTTATTTTAAACTTCTTCATATATATTTATTTTTATTTTATTTTTTTATATATTATTCGTTTTAGTTTATCTTATATATTACTTATTTATTTTTACATATACTGATTATTTTAAAAAAAACACTTCGTATATTGCTTTTTTAATTTCTTTCTCATATTATTCATTTCAAAATCATGTATTATTTAAAGTTATATTATCCATTTTAAATTTCATATATTATTTAGACTAAAACTATGTTATATGTTATTTTAAAATTCGTTTGTTTTTAAACTGTAATTTTATTTCAAGTTTCATATATTTGTTTATTTTAAAATTCACTTTTATGTGTGTTTTTGATTTATAGATCTACACAATATATTTTGAATACTTTTATACATTATTATTCTTTTACATACTAATTATTTTAATTTTCTGGTTGTATAATGCTTGTTTTAAAATCCTTTTGCACACATGTTTTGAATTATGTGTTCGCGTTGTTATATTCGTCATTTGTTTTTTACAATGTTGTATTCACACATTATTATTCCATACTCGACACTACATCCTTTTTATTATCGAATATTGGTTCAAAAAATGTACTTGGAGATAATTTTAAAATGGTGTATCTTGAAAGTTTCCAAAGATAAGGCAATGTTTGTATGTTTGGGAGTCTAGAAAATTATGCCCTAACATACTAGGTGTAAATTTTCTATTCAACCAGATAGCCAAATACCCTTTTTAATTAAATGTCTTGAAGATTAAAGATGATCTCAGTGTCGGGGTATAAAGGTGTTATGTCCTAACGTACTGGATGTAACATTTTTATTTATTTCGAAACGAGTTAATCTTGGGATTCAAATTCAATATTGATTAATTTTCCTTAGAAAATTTATGATTTTTCCAAATTTTCAACGCAAGGACACTAAATAATCAATTAGGTACCAATTTTGGGCGTATCGAGGGCGCTAACCCTTCCTCATGCGTAACCGACTCCCGAACCCGTTTTCTCGAGTTCCGTGGACCAAAAATGCCGTTTTAGTAAACCAAAATGTTTTATTAAAACAAAGGTGATTCGATCACACCTAATAAAGATCGATGGCGACTCCTATTTTTAAGTCGATTCCCGCATTTTTCAAAAAATGGTTTCGACAGCTTGGCGACTCCACTGGGGACTTCGAGAGTCAGGCCATAAGATTATGCTTCGTCCTCTTGTCGAAAATTTGGAAAATTGTTTTGAAAAATCATGTTTCTTTTGATGCATCTGTTGGTGCTATGATAGCAATAATGTTGAGTCTCGTAGGATATCTCTGCATTCATATTTGTATGACCATTGTGGTCACACCTTTAAGTGGGAGTGAGAAGCTATGCTTTCGTGAGGTTTTCACCTCCGCATGGGCTAGTGGACTGCCTCCGGGACACATCTGTACTTATGTGCTTCGTGAGGTCTTTACCTCCGCATGGCCATAGGGAAATGTGTTCCCCTGAACTGAACTCGATCCATATGAGCCTATAACGGGTGAGGATTGAGGAATCTGTCGGTTCAGGTACCCTCTCTATAGAACCAAACCACATATAGCAAATCCCAGAAGCCTACCCTAGATAGAATGCCGAACCTTTAATGCTTACTTAGATGAGTGTTTGATAACATTTTACCTGTTTTGATTTTTTTATGCGATACTGACTCGTTTCGATTGGCTTATTATTTGCATAACATTTCGCATTAAAGAGGTGTCAATTCCTATTCGGTTACTAAGATAGAAGATTTACCATGGAAAACGAATTTCTTGCTAAGGTAGAGGACAATGCTGCTGTTCGTGCATGGTCAGAAGGATTACAAGTGGAAAAGGGGGACAGTCTAGTTGAAGGGTATGTCTCTGAGTCATGTGATTACACCCGCATTAGTGTAGCACAAAATGAGCTTCAAGAATTAAGGGATATTTGGACTCATTGGGAGGATGGTACTAAACAGATGTTCTGTAGCAATTATGGCGATATCTCTCATTTGCTTGATGTCAGAGTAGATCGACACTTATTTCGGGCTATGGTGCAGTTTTGGAATTCGACATATAGTTGTTTCACCTTTGGGAGCGTAGATCTGATACCTACTATAGAAGAGTACACTACTTTGCTTCGTTGTCCGGGGATCCAAGCTGATAAAGTTTATACTAGGATTGCTAATGTTTCGTCCTTCGTGAAAAAATTGATGAGCATTACCGGGATGAGCGAGTAGTAGGTTTCGGCTCGGATACAGCAAAAGGGCGAGGGAAGATGCTTTCCTTGGGAAAATTTAAGGGACTTAATTTCGGCACACCCCGATGTGAAGAGAAGGGTGGACATCTTTGCTTTGAGCATCTACGGATTAGTCATTTTCCCCAGAGTTCTAAGGCACGTAGATGAAGCAGTGGCAGATTTGTTTGATTGATTGAATAAGCAAGTTACACCAGTTCCCGCGATTCTTGCCGAGACCCTTAGATCTTTAAATGCATGTCGGAAAGCCGGAGAAGGTAGGTTTATTGGGTGTGCACAGTTATTGATAGTATGGTTTCATGGTCACTTTTGGAAGATAGATAAGGTTTCCTACAGACCCTATTGTGAGAATTATTCACCTTTGGAAGAGGAATTGGCTGCACCGAGACGGGAGGATATGTCAGAAGAAAGGTGGATAATAGTCTTCCAGAATCTTCAAGAAGATGATGTTGTGTGGAGAGCTCCTTGGATGGTGCCCGACGAGATACTGTACAGATGCGGGGGTTTTAATTGGGTCCCTTTACCGGGAATATGGGGAGCCATTGGGTATGCTCCGCTACTTGCGGCGAGACAGTATAAGTCTAGGCAGTTTATACCGGTAAAACACGGGTTGGCCCAAAGTGAATTTTCTTATAAAGTGGAAAATTACAAGAAAAAGAGTCGGGAGATTGCTGATGCTTGGATACGACCTCGTCGGATGAAGGGAATAAGCATGGGCTAAATGGTGACTGTTGAGTATAAAGCATGGTTGAATAAAAGAATCAATGATAATATTCTGGGTCCGGCTTTAAATGATGCTCGATCAGTGGAAGAATACCTGCGGGTAGTTCCAACGGAGCTAGAAATTATAAGGCAGGATTTTGTGAAGCAAAGTTCAGAACTTGGGAAGAAAATTGAGCAATTGGAGTAGGAAAAAATGCATTTGAAGTTGGATATGGAGATACATAAGTCAGAAGCAGAAAAGATAAGAAAAGGGAAGAGCAAAGCCGAAGAGGATCTGGATAGCCTAAAGAAGGACTACAAGAAGATGCGTCTCTCAATGAGAACTGCAGGGCTAGGAAAGACTTTAGGTTAATGGCGACAAGAGTTACAAGAAGAAAGAGCTAAGGCCGAGCAATGGGAAAGGAAATTTCAAGAAATGAAAGCTCAGAAGGAGATCTTAGAAAGACAAGTGTTAGAAGGCCAAAACGCAAGAAATGAATTGAAGACTAGAGTGGCGGAGTTGGAAAGGTCCTTAAATCATTATCGAAATCGTAACTCGATAATATTAAAGGCAAGTTTGAGTAGAATTGAAGAAATGGAAAAGAAGACCGAAGAGTTAGAAATGGCACTGCAGGATTGTCAGAATTATATTGGGTACTTGAAAGAAAGTAAAGAGCAATAGAAGGAGGAGTTACATAATGCTTAGAATTAAATTGAAAAGAGGGATTATTTCATGAGAGAAGCCATAAATCAGATTCGAGAGGTGGCCGAGTACTTGCAAATTTTGGCAGCAGAGGCAGATGTATTAAGCGTGCTGTATGAGTCACAGACAAGCCGAGGACAGGAGTTGGCTTCGTTACTCCGAAAGATTAGGGCTCTGGGCGCTAAGGCCAAACCATATCTGTAATCTATTTTATGTAAAGAGCTTTATTTTCTAATAAAGTTTTCTATAGGGAATTGAATCAGAGTTGACACCTTTTTGCATTCATACCATGCATTTGCATTGCATTACATGCAGTAGTATCATATTACCCTAATCATTTACTGAGGCTAAAATCAAATAATCCACAGTTGTGACACTACGAATCTGGAATCACGTCATCCTTATAGGACACGTCTAAGAGCTAGAGCTATGGATGCTGAACTCAACGAAAGAATCGAAAGAATGGAAATAATCGAAAGAATGGAAAGAATCCAAAGAGAGTTGCAAAAGCAGCTGGCTAAGTCACAACAGGAAGCAAGAGATCTGGTGGTAAGATCTCGAGAGGAATTGCTCGAGCAAAGGGACCAAATGGCCAAAATGATGGAGATGATGACAGCTTTGGTCAAAGGAAAAGGACCCACACAGAGCCCTGACATCACAAAGCCCCAGTCAAGAGTTAATCAGGATCCGCTCTATCCCCCAAGATTCACTCCACCCTACGCCCATGCAACGCAAAGAGGATATCCTCAAGGGGAACCGGTAGGCCTAGAGCAACAACCTGCACCACCTGCTCATCTAGGGCAGGGTATGTTTGTATCGAACTCCGGAGATAATTCTGCTAATCCAATTGTTCCAAATTTGGATGATCCGTTAGAAAAAGCCAGGTTGAAAATGGATGATCGTGATGCTCAGGACAAGTATAAGAGTCTGGAAGAAAGACTCAAGGCGATAGAAGGTATTGGAGTCTTCTCTGCACTGAGTGCCAAAGAGCTCAGTTTGGTGCCCGATCTGGTCCTACCTCCGAAATTTAAAGTGCCAGATTTTGAAAAATATGATGGGACGAGATGTCCAAAGGCGCATCTTATCATGTTTTGTCGGAAGATGGCTGGTTATGTGAATGAAGACAAATTGCTAATACACTATTTTCAAGATAGCTTGATTGGATCAGCCCTCCGATGGTATAATCAACTCAGCAGAAAGAGGATCCGATCATGGAAGGACCTAGCATCAGCATTTTGTGAACAATACAAGCATGTCTCCGACATGGTGCCTGATCGACTAACGCTGCAGATGATGGAAAAAAGCCAAAAGGAACTTTTAGACAATACGCTCAAAGGTGGAGGGATATCTCGGCCCAAGTAGAACCCCCACTGACTAAAACTGAGATAACGGTCCTCTTTATCAACACTTTGAAAGCGTCATTTTATGACAGGCTGGTGGGAAACGCCACAAAAGACTTCGCCAATATCGTAATGTTTGGGGAACTCATTGAAAATGGCATCAAGAGTGGAAGGATGGAAGGTCCTGAGAGTTCGAAAAGGCCAGTACCTGTAAAGAAAAAAGAGCCTGAAACCCATATGGTGGGGACTGTGAGCCACTATACTTCTAATCCGTACCCAACCCAACCACGACCTTAGTTTCGCCCATCTCCAAACTTCTATTTTCCTCCTCAAAACCCTTACTATCAAACACCTCCTCCTTACCCCGTCTATGCCACTGATAACCAAAGACCATTCACTATATTCCCGCCAAGTACTATGCCTGCTCAAAGTCAACCCAAAAATGAACAAAGACCGACAAAACCCAATCCTAAAAAACTTCAATTCACCCCTATTCCTGTGTCGTATGGAGAGCTGTGCCCGAAATTACTAGAAAAACAATTAATTTCCCCACATTATATGGCACCCCTGAAACCTCCATACCCAAAATGGTACGATCCTAATGCTAGTTGCATGTACCATGCTGGAAATCGGGGACATTCTACAGAAAATTGTCTAGCCTTTAAAAAAAGGGGTTCAAGGTCTTATTGATGCAGGCATTTTACGATTTGATGGTGTTAGTAACATGGCTGGAAATCCTCTCCCTAATCATACTGAAAGGAACGTGAGCATGGTGACATAGGAAGACGGGTGGCGAGCCAAAAGTTGTGTTTCCGAGATAAGGACACCTTTATGGAAGATATGGGAAATAATGACTGAGAAGGGTTTGTTCTGTCCACTCAATAGAAGCTTCAAGGAAGAAAGTACAAAAGGTCAAAGTTTTTGTATCTTCCATGGCATAGAAGGGCATAACATCCAGTCTTGTGGGGAATTGAAAAAATTACTCCAAGACATGATGAACAATAAGGAGGTAGAGATCTGCAATAAGATGGAAAAGGTCGACGAAGGGGAGATATGCGCTTCTGATGGTCAATCATTAGGTTCCCCTTATAGCATTGACCGACCTTTGGTGATCTACTACGAGGCAAAAAAGGAAGAAGTGAAACCAAAAATGATAATTCAAGTACCTTTTCCTTTCCCTTACAAGGACAGCAAGGCGGTGCCATGGAAATACGATGTCAACATTATCATACCCGAAGCTATGACTGGAAGTGTTAGCGAGGTGGGGTATTTTACCCGCAGTGGGAGATGTTATTCTCCTGAAGTGGTTGAACCAAGGAAGAGGACTGGTGACTCGAACCAAAAAGGAAAGGCACCAATGCATGATGCTGAGGCTGATGTTGAAATACGGTCTGAGTAAGAAATCAAAAGACCTGTGAATGAGGATGAAGCACATGAATTCTTGAAGTTCATCAAGCACAGTGAATATAACATCGTGGAACAGCTGAACAGCAGCCGGCAAGAATCTCGATGTTGTCTCTACTGTTGAACTCAGAGTCACATCGGAACGTCTTGCTAAAAGTGTTAAATCAAGCTTACGTGAAAAGCAATGTATCTGTAGAAAAGCTTGATAGGTGGGTGAACAACTTGAATGCGGATAATTTCATCTCTTTCAGTGATGATGAAATACCGCCAAATGGTAGGGGCTCCGTGAAAGCATTGTATATTACAACTAATTGCAGGGGTTACTAGTACCGAATGTACTCATCGACAACAGATCTGCACTCAATGTCATGCCTTTGGCCACACTTTCCAGGATGCCAGTTGATATGTCTTATCTAAGGCCTTGTCATTCCACAGTAAGGGCATTTGATGGGACACGACGAGAGGTCATGAGAAAGATTGAAATTCCTCTAGAAGTGGGCCCATGTACATACGACATAGAATTCCAAGTCATGGATATCACGCCTTCGTATAATTGCCTATTAGGGATGCCTTGGATCCATTCTGTTAGGGCAGTTCCTTCATCTCTCCATCAAAAAGTAAAGTTTGTCATGGATAAGCGTTTGATCACGGTCGCTGGTGAAGAAGACATTGTTGCCTCTATCTCTACTGACGTGCCCTACATTGAAGGAAACAAAGATGAAGTGGAATGTTCCTTCCGTTCCTTCGAGTTTATCAATGCCACATTCGTTGTTGAAGGAAATAAGATTTCCACACCCAAACTGTCAAGGAATACCAAGATGGGAATTAAGTTGACTGTGGGAAAAGGAGCCCGAGCGATGAAAGGTTTGGGAAAATACCAGCAAGGGATAGTCAGAGCACTAAAGCCAGTACACCACAAGGCTCGATGTGGTTTAGGATTCAAGCCCGATGTGCAACAAAGAAGGAAACAGTTACAAAAAGATCAAGAAAGGAGGATTGCGAGAGCCTCAAGTCGGGAATTGGAATGGGAACCCATAGCGTATCTTCCTTTGTCAAAAACATTTACATCTGCAGGAATGACGTACCCAGGGCGAGATAAGCCACAAAGCACATTGTTATTAATTGAAAGAGGTCTTCAGAACTTCAGTATAGATGCCATTGACAAAGGGGATGATACAATTGAAGACATTTCAATGATACGCCCTGGTCCTCCCGGATTCATCTTGAACAATTGGACTGCTGTGGGTCTTCTTGTAGTTTCGAAGTCCTCCCCAGAGTAATGCTCAATGTTAACTCTCCTTTTTGTGTGCCCCTAAGTAATAGTGAGATCCTTTTGTAAGAGCTTATGTTTGATCTTTATCATTCGAATGAACGATAATGGAGATACATTTTGTCATCAGCTTCATATTTATTCCCTCTTCTTACAGTCTTTCCTTACATATACCTTATATCATGCTATAACATTATGTTTGTGGGTTCCAATACCTTGATGCTCTATAGTTTTCTTTTCCATTCACCTTTCAGGTGCTCAGATATCAACGACATGAACAATCCCGTTACAAGTCCTGAAATCAATTTTGAAAAAGCTATTTGTTTAGGAGAATTCGAAGCTGAGGAAAATGCTGAAGATTATGTCTCGTCCCCTAACTTACTAAGGATGATAGAACAAGAAGATAAACAGATTCTACCCCATCAAGAATCCGTTGAGACAGTAAACTTGGGAAGTGAAGAAAAGAGGCAAGAAGTGAAGATTGGGACCTCCATTTCAGAGAACACCAAACATGATTTGATTACCTTGCTTCATGAGTACAAAGATGTATTTGCATGGTCGTATTAGGACATGCCAGGCTTGAACGAGGATGTAGTGGTCCATAGACTCCCACTGAAACCAGAATGCAAACTTATTCAACAAAAGTTAAGACGAATGAGACCAGAAATGCTTTTAAAGATAAAAGAAGAAGTCAAGAAACAATTTGATGCTGGGTTCCTACAAGTCTCTAAATATCCGAAATGGGTAGCTAATATAGTCCTCGTACCGAAGAAAGACGGCAAGGTACGAATGTACGTGGCTTATCGCGATCTGAATCGAGCAAGTCCTAAAGATAATTTTCCCTTACTGCACATCGATACGTTGGTGGATAACACAGCAAAACATTCATTGTTTTCTTTCATGGATGGGTTTTCGGGTTATAATCAGATAAAGATGGCCCCCGAGGATATGGAGAAAACTACCTTCGTAGCGATGTAGGGAACATTCTGCTACAAGGTGATGCCATTTGGATTAAAGAATGCCGGGGCAACCTATCAGAGGGCTATGGTGATGCTGTTCCATGACATGATGCACAAAGAAATAGAAGTTTATGTCGATGGTATGATTGCCAAATCTTGGGGGGAAAGAGAACATATTGAGAACCTCAGGAAATTGTTCGAAAGACTAAGAAAGTTCCAGCTGAAGCTTAATCCAGCCATGTGTACGTTTGGGGCTACCTCGGGAAAATTAGTAGGCTTCATCGTTAGTGAGTGAGGCATTGAGGTTGATCCAGATAAGATAAAAGCCATACAAGAACTACCGCCTCCGCGTACACAAAAAGAAGTCAGGGGATTTTTAGGGAGGTTGAACTACATCGCTCGATTCATTGCTCAACTTACCAACCAATGTGACCCAATTTTTCGACTCCTTTGGAAACATAATCCGGGAGAATGGAACGAGGAGTGCCAAGCGGCTTTTGACAAGATAAAACGGTATTTGTCTAACCCCCCGGTGCTAGTACCGCCAACTCCCGAGACCGTTAGTCTTGTATCTGACTGTGTTCGAAAACTCAATGGGTTGAGTACTGGGGCAACATGATGAGTTAGGGAAAAGAGAAAAGGCAATTTACTACCTCAGCAAGAAATTCACAGAGTATGAAACAAAGTATCCGTCAATTGAAAAATCCTGTTGTGCTTTGGTCTCGGTCGTTCGAAGGCTCAGACAATATATGTTGTATCATACGACGTGGTTAATTTCAAAACTGGATCCAATAAAATACATGATGGAATCACCTGCACTCTCAGGAAGAATGGCACGATGGCAGATCCTACTATCGGAGTACGACGTTATATATGAGAGTCAAAAATCGATAAAGGGGAGCGCAATAGCTGACTTCTTAGCAACTCGAACAACAGAGGAATACGAGCCATTAAGATTTGATTTCCCAGACGAAGACTTTATGTGCATTACAAAAAAAGAGTGCGAGTCGTCAAAAGAGAAACCATGGAAGATGAGCTTTGACGGTGCATCGAATGCATTAGGGCATGGGATTGGAGCAGTCTTAGTGTCACCAGAAGCCGTTCACGGCCAGATTGAATTTCTTCTGTACTAATAACATAGCAGAATATGAAGCTTCTGTCTTGGGACTTCGTGCAGCTATCGAACGAAACATCAAAATCTTAGAGGTATCCGGGGCCTCAGCGTTGGTGATTTACCAAATCCGTGGAGATTGGGAAGTGAGAGACTCGAAGTTGGCCAAATATCGCGATCTTGTTGCGAAATTGGTCAAAGAATTCAAAGAAGTGACTTTTAATTACTTCCCACGAGAAGAAAACCAATTGGCTGATGCCCTAGCCACTTTGGCTTCAATGTTCAAAGCAAACCGAGAAACGAAAATAATGCCTCTCCAAATGAGCATATACGAGGTCCCTGCACATTGTTTTAGCATTGAAAAAGAGGCAGATGGAGAGCCATGGTTCCATGATATCTTAAAATATGTCAAGAATCAAAGATATCCCGAGCAAGCAAATGAGAACAACAAAAGAACAATCAGAAAAATGGCAGTGGGATTTGTTCTTGATGGGGACATCCTATACAAAAGAGGAAAAGATCAAGTGCTCCTGAGATGCGTGGATGCTGTCGAAGCCGAAAAAATACTTGAAGATGTCCATGAAGGAATTTGTGGAATGCATGCTAATGGTTTCACCATGGCTAGGCAGATTATGAGACTCGATTATTACTAGCTGACAATGGAAAGCGACTGCATTAGTTACGCGCGAAAGTGCCACAAATGTCAAGTTTACGGCGATAAAATTCATGCAGCACCTTCACCCCTTCATGTCATGACTTCTCCGTGGCCTTTTTCTATGTGGGGCATGGATGTTATAGGGCCAATTTCCCCAAAAGCTTCTAATGGATATCGATTCATTTTCGTGGTCATAGATTATTTCACAAAATGGGTAGAAGCCGCTTTGTTTGCTAATGTGACAAAGACCGCAATTTGCAAGTTCTTAAAAAAGGAGATCATATGTCGATACGGATTACCTGAGAGAATCATTTCAGATAATGCTTTGAATCTGAACAACAAGACGATGAAGGAGGTGTGCGAGTAATTTCAAATAAAGCATCATAATTCCTCACCCTATCGCCCAAAGATGAACGGAGCAGTAGAAGCGGCCAACAAAAATATTAAGAGGATTATTGGGAAAATGACCGAGACATATAAAGACTGGCACGAGAAGCTACCATTTGCTCTATATGCATATCGCACATGTGTGCGGACCTCTATGGGGGTAACTCCTTTCTCTCTGGTCTATGGAATGGAAGCTGTGCTACCTATCGAAGTTGAAATCCCCTTATTACGAGTCCTAATGGAGTCAAAACTAGAAGAATCATAATGGGTTCAAGCTCGATATGACCAACTAAATCTGATCGAAGAAAGACGCTTGAAAGCAATTTGTCATGGACAGATGTACCAGAAGAGAATGATCAACGCCCATGACAAGAAGGTGCGGCCAAGTGAATTTCGTGAAGGAGAACTCGTACTGAGAAAGATTCTCCCAATACAAAAAGACTTTCGAGGAAAATGGGCACCGAATTGGGAAGGACCATATGTCGTAAAGAAGGCCTTCTCGGGTGGAGCTTTGATTCTCACTGAGATGGATGGGAAAGAGGTACCAAATCCAGTGAACTCAGATGCCGTAAAAAGGTACTACACCTGAAAAAAAGAGAGAAAAAAGAGAACAGAAAAATCACCATGACGAAAACCCGAAAAGGGCGTCTTAATAAAAAAATCAGGATAAAAACCCAAAAAGGGCGTCTTGATAAACAAAAAAATATTAGGATGAAAACCTGAAAGGGCGTCCTAATGAAGGGGATTCGGACATAAGGAGCAAAACAATTTGAACATAGAGTTAAATGGCGAGATTATAATATTTGAAGCAAACTCGGAGGCTCAAAATCTTCTACACAAGAAGCTTTGCTCGAAAAGATCCAGGATGAAGGAACGTGGAGAAGTTCATGCGTTGGATATCTAGAGCATTTGTGACAATTGAACCCTGCTTTCTTTTTACAGTGCTTTCTTTATTGAATTATTCCTTGTCAATTTTCTTTGCTTGTTGCCTTTAAAATAAATATAGATGTGAGGTATCCCTTTCATACCCACTTGGTCATTTTCATACATCTCATGTTTGGTCCATTTATATGATAATTAGTGAAATTACATACTCTAAACGAAAGGAATGTTGAGCATTACCTGGGTGAGAATTTGGCAAGTACAAGAGCCTCAAGGCAAGGACAAAGTTCAAAAGGGGGCAAAAGGGTGATATACGAGAAACGTAGATCACTCGTAAAACTTGAGGACGGGTACAAAACCTGAAAGAAAAGTCAAGAATCGAAGCAATGAATATAGGTCATCATGAAAGTTGTAACGAAAAGAGATACATGACAAACAAGCCCAGGGCGCATGGGATAATCATGTAGGCATAAAAGCATTTAAGACAAACACGTGCATATCATGATAACATCACGCATGACACAAACAGGTACACCAATAAAACGAGAAATTTTGACGATAGTTGTACCAAACCAAGGAAAAGAAGACATCCGAGTTCCACCAGATGATTTTTTTTTGAAATTCTGATTGAAAAAATCAACTCATAATACGAGAGGTGAGTTGAGCCTCGGGTCACACGCCGAGGTATTTTTAATTTCTGTCTTTCAATTTTTATTTTTCAAATATCAACTCATAATACGAGAGGTGATTTGAGCCTCAGGTCACACACTAAGGTGTTTTTCAATTTTTATTTTTCAAATATCAACTCATAATACGAGAGGTGAGTTGAGCCTCAGGTCACACACTGAGGTGTTTTTCAATTTTTATTCTGTTCAAAAATCAGCTCATAATACGAGAGGTGAGTTGAGCCTCGAGTCGCACGCCGAGGTATTTTAATTTCAATCTTTCAATTTTTATTTTTCAAATATCAACTCATAATACGAGAGGTGAGTTGAGCCTCAGGTCACATGCTGAGGTGTCTTTCAATTTTTATTTTTCAAATATCAACTCATAATACGAGAGGTGAGTTGAGCCTCAAGTCACACGTTGAGGTGTCTTTGAATTTTTATTTTTCAAATATCAACTCACAATACGAGAGGTGAGTTGAGCCTCAGGTCACATGCTGAGGTGTCTTTCAATTTTTATTTTTCAAATATCAACTCATAATACAAGAGGTGAGTTGAGCCTCAGGTTACACGCTGAGGTGTCTTTCAGTTTTTATTTTTCAAATATCAACTCATAATACGAGAGGTGAGTTGAGCCTCAAGTCACACGCTGAGGTGTTTTTCAATTTTTATTTTTCAAATATCAACTCATAATACGAGAGGTGAGTTAAGCCTCAGGTCACACGCTGAGGTGTTTTTCAATTTTTATTCTGTTCAAAAAGTCAACTCATATTGCGAGAGGTGAGTTGAGCCTCGGGCACATGCCGAGGTATTTTCAATTTCTATTTTTCAATTTCTATTTTTCAAAAAAATCAACTCATATTGCGAGAGGTGAGTTGAGCCTCGGGCACATGCCGAGGTATTTTCAATTCCTATTTTTCAATTTCTGCTTTTCAAAAAAATCAACTCATATTGTGAGAGGTGAGTTGAACCTCGGGCACGTGCCGAGGTATTTCCAATTTCTGTTTTCCAATTTCTGTTTGTCCTCCCAAAAAAAAAATCAACTCATATTGCGAGAGGTGAGTTGAGCCTCGGGCACATGCCGAGGTATTTTCAATTCCTATTTTTCAATTTCTGCTTTTCAAAAAAATCAACTCATATTGTGAGAGGTGAGTTGAGCCTCGGGCACGTGCCGAGGTATTTCCAATTTCTGTTTTCCAATTTCTGTTTGTCCCCCCCAAAAAAAAAAAATCAACTCATATTGCGAGAGGTGAGTTGAGCCTCGAGCACATGCCAAGAAATGACAGTGGAGTAGACTAAAGATTGAAGTCTTCCCGAAGATAATAAGGAAACAGACTGAAAGATTCAGATCTTATCCCCTCGAGATAGAGTGAAGCTACTTGAAGGAAAGAAGGGCCAAGGAGTCAAGATCTTACAAGACCAGGCAAATTTGGCTCTCTTTAAAGTCTTTGCTTCATTCCCGTTACACGACAATGAGCAAAGAGGGGCAGCTGTGAGAGCCCAAATTCGCCCGGGCCCAATACCAATATAAAAGGCCAAAAAACAAAACCAAATAAAATACAAATAAAACAAAAGCCATTAAAAGTCCAAAATTATAGTCCAAATACATAACCAATGAAGCCCAATTAAAAACCCCTGAAACCCAAACCCGGAGCCCAATTAATAAACCATTGAAGCCCAAAGAACCTAACCCAACTCATCAGCCCACCACAAAGAAGATGAAACAGTAGCAGCAGCAGCAGTCCCCAGGCGTCGACCCTTCGCATGCCTCTGACTCCACTGTCTTGGCCACCGTCCACCATGCGCCTCTAGTTTCACATGGTCACTGCCCCCTTTTGCCCATACCCTGCAAACAGAGAAAGGCGACAAACGACAGAGAAAACAAGAAGAATAAAAAAGAAAAACAACAAGAATCAAAATTGTAAAATCGGTTATAAAAACCGAAATGAAACCACTGTATCAGGACCTTTTTTTTTGACACGGACACTTGAACAATCAATCAAAAATCGAAAAACAAGAAAAACTTTGAAGGTTGATTCCGATTTATTATTATTTTTATTATCGTTTACCTTTTTCATTCATTTTTTTCGTTTTATTTATTTTAGATCTTTTATAAACTAACAATAAAAAAAAAAAAAAAGGGAAAACCTACCAGATTCGCACCGCGCCTCCGTCGCCGGAACCGTCCCTTTTGTCATCAAAATCGACTTAAGGGATGGCTAAAAGGCCTCCTTCTTTTCGACTTTTAAGGCTAAGAAGGCTTTGCCTTCGGTTTCCTTTTCAAAAGGGGCTTAAAGGGGGTCATTTTCTTTTCTGATCATCGACCACGGTGGTCCGATGATAGACCCTAGGCCGGCCAAGGGAGGAGCTGAAGGAGTGGAGAGATGAAAGGTTTTCAAGCCTTTTCTTTTTTTGAGAGACGAAAGGTTCAAACCTTTCTCTCTTTTATTTTTTTTAAAAAAAAGGGGTACAAAATAAGGAATAAAAAAGGGGTTTTAAAACATTAAATGAAGCAGCTGTTTGTGGGGGGTATGTATGCGCTTATACCCACCTTAAAAGGAAGATTTATGCTTCTGGTCCCCGCATAAGTTCGCTTGTTTCAACTTGGTCCACTGGAGCACAGTGCATAGGGATTGGGTTTATTCCACGTTCGGCCCTCATCCATTTGTGCGCGCTTCATTTGGCCCCCTGTGTGTTATTTTTAGATTTGGCCTTTCAATTTAACTCGACTTTAATTTAGTCCCTGACCTTTGATTTTAAACTGATTATATATATATATATATATATATATTAGTTATTTAAAATTCTTGTTATATATATTGTTTATTCTAAAATGTTATACGTCATATAGTTTGGATTTTTTTTTAGGTTGTTTATTTTAAACTTCTTCATATATTTATTTTTATTTTATTTTTTTATATATATTATTCGTTTTAGTGTATCTTATATTACCTATTTATTTTTACATATACTGATTATTTTAAAAAAACACTTCGTATATTGCTTTTTTAATTTCTTTCACATATTATTCATTTCAAAATCATGTATTATTTAAACTTATATTATCCATTTTAAATTTCATATATTATTTAGACTAAAACTATGTTATATGTTATTTTAATATTCGTTTGTTTTTAAACTGTCATTTTATTTCAAGTTTCATATATTTGTTTATTTTAAAATTCACTTTTATGTATGTTTTTGATTTATAGATCTACACAATATATTTTGAATACTTTTATACATTATTATTCTTTTACATACTAATTATTTTAATTTTCTGGTTGTATAATGCTTGTTTTAAAATCCTTTTGCACACATGTTTCGAATTATGTGTTCGCATTGTTATATTCGTCATTTGTTTTTTACAATGTTGTATTCACACATTATTATTCCATACTCGACACTACATCCTTTTTATTATCGAATATTGGTTCAAAAAATATACTTGGAGATAATTTTAAAATGGTGTATCTCGAAAGTTTCCAAAGATAAGGCAATGTTTATATGTTTGGGAGTCTAGAAAATTATGCCCTAATGTACTGGGTGTAAATTTTCTATTCAACCAGATAGCCAAATACCCTTTTTAATTAAATGTCTTGAAGATCAAAGATGATCTCAGTGTCGGGGTATAAAGGTGTTATGTCCTAACGTACTAGATGTAGCATTTTTATTTATTTCGAAACGAGTTAATCTTGGGATTCAAATTCAATATTGATTAATTTTCCTTAGAAAATTTATGATTTTTCCAAATTTTCAACGCAAGGACACTAAATAATCAATTAGGTACCAATTTTGGGCGTATCGAGGGCGCTAACCCTTCCTCGTGCGTAACCGACTCCCGAACCCGTTTTCTCGAGTTTCATGGACCAAAAATGCCGTTTTAGTAAACCAAAATGTTTTATTAAAACAAAGGTGATTCGATCACACCTAATAAAGATCGATGGCGACTCCTATTTTTAAGTCGATTCCCGCATTTTTCAAAAAATGGTTTCGATAGACAACATCAGACCATTTACCAAGCCCTTTTTGCCACCCTTTCTTATACCATACTACCCAATCATAATCAATACTTCAATACATCATTCAAAAGCTTCTTTAACCCTATAATTAAAAGTTGTATACTAGCCTATACATGCCATATAATTAAAAGTTGTAGAACTTTAAATACCAATTCATGACGAGATAGTGTGTTGAGATCTCCATTGCCTTCCAACCCGAGCAAACTCCCAAAATCCTACAACATAGGAGAATAAACGGAGTGAGCTATAAAGCTCAGTAAGCTCATATAATTATTTGGTTTATGATATCTATCAAATATAATTTGAGTAATTTCACAGGCAAAAAGAGTTTATATATTCTCATCATACAATCACTTACTATCATATAGAGTCAACATTGACTTTTGGAAACTTATTCATTTCAATATCCCAATGAGACAATCGCATATTTACCGAATTGATATAATTACTTATGCATAAGTGGTAAGAAATAATGCAGAATTAATTCGTTGATCTTTTCATAGGCATCAAATAATAATTCCTCACATATCATCTATAACTTTCCTTATAATCTCGACATGGGCCTGTAACGAATCCTTGGGCCACTACCACTCGATATTTACAAGATTTTCATACATACTCGTATCGCTTAATTTGTTTACATTCCCACTTTCTCCTTGCCTTTGTCCATTATTTCACTTAAACATCAATAACAACACATTATTTCATGCCATCGTCCATAAATTTCATAAGCTCACAAGTTCCTTACATTTCATATATATTTATCATACTAAATATGGATTCTACAATATCTGACTTACCCGTCGAGTCATTCGTAACGTCATCGAATGTATTAGAAGTCTCGTAGGTACGGTACCACTGTCATATCCCAAATATGGTCTCACGTAAGATCATCTGCCGATGCCATGTCCCAGACATGGTCTTACACTTACTCTCGTAATGTGGCCGATGCATGTCCCAAACATGTCTTACACTAGCTCACATACTATGCCATGGTCCAACCATGGTCTTTTTCCATCAATTCATCCCAAATCATAGTGCCATTGTACTTGACTCGGTATTTCTCCTGGTTGATCCTTCGATTCGATCTCATACTTGCACATTATCATGGTTAGATAACAACACTTTATATATTATAGTAACTCATCTCAAATTTAATAATTAATCATCGTAAATTCACCCTATGAACTTACCTCGTTTGCTGAAACAATGAGTTTAGCTGATAAACCTGATATTTGTTCTCCCTCGTTCTCTGACTACAGCTCGTTTCCCTCAATCTATAAAATAATCACTGTTACTTATTTAATTGTCTATTTATACGATTTAATCCAAAATTTCACATTAGGGCAACTTTACGCTTTTGTCCCAAATGTTTCACTTTCTTGCAATTTAGTTCTTGTCACATAAAAGTGTCAATTTATGAAATTAAACACAATCTATGCTCATACAGATTTTATAATCATTACTAGCAGCCTACAACACATACTTTGAAAATTTTGCAGTTTTACCCCTAAACTCTTGAAAAAATTATGATTTTGCCCCAAGGCTAAAAAAATTGATTTTTTTATTCAATTTCTATAAAATTCAAGGTCAATCGAACCTTTTTCTCTATAACAACCTCAATTTCTCACTATCTTATACAATTTCAACCTATTTTTCAAACTTTGCATATTAAACCATTGTAGGTAGTTTTCATGAAAATCCTTTCACAAAAGTTGTTTATCAAACAACTAGGATTCATTTTCTTTCATAAAAATTCAGCAACCAAGACATTTTTCCTCATTGAAAAACCATCAACCCTTCACCATTCTTCAAAATAGCCCTCCCCAAATAGCTAGCCCATGCTATAAGGGTTCCAAAAGTACAAATTTTATCAAGGGAATCTAGCAAAAATCACTTACTTGAGGTGATGAGAAGTGGCTGAAAATTTCAGCTTCCATGGGGGTTTTCTTCTTCAATTTCAGCAGAGAAAGGAAAAATGGGGAAGGAAGATGACCACTTATTATTTTTATTAACTTTTGCTTATGTCATCATGTACCAACCCATACCAAAATTTTGGCTTTTCAACCTTTCTTATCCTCTTGGCCGGCCATTACTTTAAAATTGGCCTATTTGCCCATTAAAGACCCCCACATTATTTGACAACATTTGCTAGCAATTCCCAACTTTTGTCCTTTACTCGATTTAGTCCCCTTTTTTCAAAATTAAACATGCAATCACCAAAATTATTTCACCAAGATTTCCATACACTCTTATAATCATGTTATAACTCATAGAATAATATCAAAAATATTTTTTTCTGGTCTTGGGTCAGTGGTTCCGAGACCACTGTTCCGACTAGGCCCAGAATCAGGTTGTTACATTGGACCTGAATGATACTTTGATGATATGATTTGATGATATAAATTGTGGTACCAATCAGAGTACATTGGTTAGACACCTAGGATGTATGTTTTGATATGATTTGGATGTGTTTGATCGTGTTTTGAATTGGTTAAATGAATGACTTTTGAGTTGCTTATTGTCCAAGCTTGCAGGGAATGGTAAACTTGTTGTTTAAGGTTCATTTTGAGTCCATACGGCCAGTCACACGGGCGTGTGACTTGACCATGTGAGACACACGACTAGCACACGGGCATGTGGGGCCATTTCAAAAAGGCACACAATCTGGCCCACGGGCATGTGGCTTGGACGTGTGACCCAAGTCGGAGGGTTACACGGGTATAGACACGGACTGGGACACGGCCGTGTGTCCCTATTTTGAATACCCACACAGCCTGAGAAAAGGGCGTGTCTCCTGTCTGTGTGAGTCACACGGTCGTCTGAACCCTGCAGCTTTGAAATTTTTTATTATTTTTCAAAAAATTTTATGAGTTTCCGAATTAGTCCCGATTTGTTTCTAACATGTATTTTGGGCTTCGAGGGCTCGAATAAGGGACAATATGTATGAGTTTGATTGATTTTGACTTGAATATTATATAATATGAAATGTTTGAAAGTATGTCTGTTTGATCGGTAATGCTCTAAAACCCTATTCCAGTGAAGGATGTGGGTTAGGGGTGTTACAAGATCTATTTTATGGGTATCTTTATTGTCTTAACAAGTTGTGATTGACAGATTATGGTGCCTGTCATCGTTGAAACACCATTGCCCACTGACAGTTTCTTTTAGAAAGTGGATAGCTCTTCATGGACTTCTTCATCTATTTCTATTTGAAAAGTCTAAGAATAATAAATTATTTCACAAGTCAATGTGGACTCGTGTTGTTTTCAGTTTTATATGTTTTTTTGTTTGTTTTTCCATTATTTAATAAGTCTTCACTTTTAGGTTTACTCTTGTAGTACGCTTTTTAGTCTTGCTTATACATGTAGTTTTGCTTTTGCAAGTAATTTTAGGGTTGGTTTTGTCGTCGTCCCCTTTAGTTTAGTGGATGCTTGGTTCTTTTGTCAATTTATGCCTGCCGTTTTGGACCATCCGGGGCTGATTTCCTTATTGTATTAAGTGCTTGCAATCACTCCTAATATGTTGTGCATGAGTTGTGACAGAACCAATTGTCAACATGCCATAATGTTCTATTGGTTTTGAGACTGAAGTTTTTGTTGTGTTGATAGAGCTCTTGTCCTTCAGCGCGTACAACGGGTGTTTGTTATTTTTTCCCCAAATTGTATGGTCTCATTCAAATCAATGAATTTCTCTTCCAAAAAAAAATATACATATTTTAAAATATATATATATTAATTTATTTTTTATATAAGATAAATATAAGTATTTATGTATGCAATATATAAACATAAAATGACGTTATATTGATAATTATATTAATAATTTGTGAGAATTAGATAAAATCATATTTTCATATATAAAATTGCACAAGATCAAAGTTCTTGTATAAATTTGTACATTAAACCAAAGTTCATGAGTAGTTTTGAGATTTATTTAAAGAAATTTTGAGATAATGTCATAAATAGTATCTGTAATTTAATCAATGCCCAATGTGGTACCTCCATATTTAAAATATTTATTTTAGTAGATGAATTATCAATTAGTATGTTATTATTATATTTAGGGTTAACATTGTTAACAATTGGCAAGCCAACCAATGAAATTATGTCAGGATAATTTTTTTATCCAAGCCATTAATGTCATGTGTAATAGTAAAATGTGACTATTTGTAATGATATAAAGAATAGATAAGTGATAACTGATCAAATTATCAATTCTCGATTCAATTTATTTGATAATTGATCTAATAATAATTAATTAAATTTCATAAAATTTTAAAAATTATAAACAAATTTAATCTTCAATATTTTTTTTTGGTCCCAATTTCCAATTTTTTACCACTTTTGAACCGTATGCTCATAGGTTGATTCAATCCTTTTTATTTGGATTGATATGCTAATTGATTCTCGATTTTCCGGACAAGTCCATTTCATTTCAGTGACTATTTGGATATTAAAAATAAAAGAAAAACTAGAGCTGTAAAAACAAAAATGCAGAAGGCAACTAACACTCGACAAAGTAAAAATAAAAAATATAAGGAAAGTAAAAAAAGCAAACTCTGGAGGCTTCCGTCTCTTGAAATCCGTCTTCTCCTAAAAAAAGAACCATTCGAAAGTTCATCTTGTTCAAAGTTAAGCAGAAGTTTGATCTTTATCTTCTTTAAATTATGTTTCGAAATCTTCACCCTCTTCAGCTTAAGATGAACTAAAAATTTTCAAAAACAAAATATGGAGAATCATATGTTAATTAAAAAAACATGTTATTTATCCTCTAATTTAAGCTCCAGAAATGCTTTTGCAGTGTGCATTCTCCAATTCGGGTGTCAAGGACAAACAAAAATTCAAAAAGAAAATTTTATGGCTGTGAAAAATCTCAAGAGGCAATTTATTTAGGGTTAGGAATGATATATATATATAATTTAGAGTAAAGCTTTTAAGCGAAATTGGCAACATTTTAAGTGGCAGGCTTCATTTCAAATGACACTCTATTTCTATGTACGTTAAATATTTGAAATACTTTTTATAGTAAAAAATTGACAAATTTTATACTCATTAAATGCAATGTTTTAGCATAAAAATGAAAATGAAAAAGAAAAAAGAAAAAGAAATTGTTTCTGCGTCAAATATGTTTGAATATTTTATATCCATTATGAGTACAGTTATTAAAAAAAAATTAACCATGTAATGTTTGAATATCATTCCCTTAATAGTAGAGAAGGTTACTCAATAGGAAGCTAGAGAGGTCGGTTGGAGAATATATCTTAGTTGATAGGGTGGACGAGGGTACAAAGATGGGTGTTGAGATGTTTTTAGTGGTAATGTTCATGGTATTCATGGTTGTTCGTTCAAAATGTTCCTACATATGGTGCCAAAATGTTAGTCTTCTTTGGATCGGTGAGAATTTGAGCTTGAAAATGGGCTTTTTAAATCAGCTAGATCTATAAAGTAAAAGACGGTGAGGTTTGTGACTATTGGAGTTGACACTTCGATCACTCTTTAATGCTTATATCATTTTAGGGTTTAAAAAAAAAGAGAGATTAAAAGTGATAAAGAGAACTTAGACACAAAATATACTCCCAAGAGTCTTTTTATGCTTACCCCGTCCTTACCTCCCACATGATAATCTTCTTAACATTGGAGTCCAAGATGATTGGGATTGGCGCTATTAGTAATCCCACATTACTAATATATATAAAGTTAAAGAATTTAAATAAAGAATGCATTATTACTTAAATATTTGAGTTGGGTGCCTAATTCATTAGATAAGTGGATTTACCTATTAGGCTTTCTATATGCGTATATTAAAATTAAGAGATTTTATTTTTCAAAATAATAATAAAATTTTTTATTTTACATCTAAATAGATTTATTCAAATAAATATAATTTGACACACAATGAATAAACATATAACTTTTCTAAAAATTGTGATGTTGTGAAAAAAAAAAATAGCTTGTGGCACAAATTACATACCAAGTGACATTCTTTGATGAAAAGACATCATATATCTATATATAAAATTCAATAATAGTATTTTCATTGTTGTGTTTGGTTGTTTTAGAACTTGTTACATCTTAGAGACATCTCATAATTTTCTTTCTTGCCTCACAAATTTTTATCACATTTTTTTTCTAACGAGCTCTTCTCTAGTTCATTCGTTTTCTCTGTGCAAGGGTCTGACCGTGTCAGTCCTTTGTCTGAGGTTGATCCTTTGTCTCTTTGTTGTTAGTACTTTTACAGCTCAATTCTTTGTTGTTTTATTATTATTAATTGCACTATCATATATTTTATAACTATGCTTTTGGGCTATTTGGGCCCTTTTATTACGGGGCTTGGAGCATGATATAACATATTTCTTATATTTTATTTGCACATTTTGCTTTCATGATTTTAGTTTTAATTTTTAATTTACTTATTTTGTGAAAAGATAAAAATTTTAATACAATCATGCTAACTGTTATTTATTAATTTTATATTTATGAATACAATTTTTATTTTTATTAGATTTGGCTCTCATAACTATGCAAAGGAGGGATTGCCTCTTCCACCTTTACTCACGTTTGCATACATTTTTACCAATGAATTTAATTTAATATTATAAAATATATTTATGAAAATGATTTTGGTATATATGATTATTTAATGTATGTAAAACATAAGTAAATAAAATATACATATATGTTGATGTCTTCTTGGTGGTGGACTCAATCTAAAGATAACTACTTGAAGAAGGTTAGGCGTTCTTGCAAAATAAATGTAAGCTTTGGAAACGTCGGAGCTTGTAATTCGTAACTGTTGGAAAATTTAAACAACACATATATAATAAGGATAATTACATGTTATTATTTATTATCATGATAGGTTAGCCCAAATTAAAAGTGATCTAATTTGGTTAGAATTTTATTGGACTTTTAATTATTAAATAAAGTATGGGCCAAATATGTGTGGATACCATTCTAATCAAATTCTAATTAATGATGAGCTAATTAGAATTTGATTAGAACTAATATACTAAGGTTATAAATATTAGGGTTATGGTTCTCAAATTATACACAAGATATCTTTTCTAATATCCTATCATTAGGAAAGAGAGAGAGCAAATATTCTCTAAATTTCTTGTGTGCTAATTTGGAAGATCAATTCCCCAAAATTCGGTAAAACTACAAGGAATTCATGGATTCAGGTACGACTCCGCATTTAGTTTTATTCTTCATTTATTCTTAATGATTTGACATGATAGATCCTGGTTTATTAAGTTTTATTTTAGATTTATTTTACAAATCTAATAGTAACATGCTCTAATGTTTAAGTTAGCCAAAGTGAAGTCGGAGTAAGGAAGCATAAAAGCTCAAGTTGAAAATGTAGTTAAATCATACTTGGTATTTAGGCTACCCGTAGACCGTTCATTGGCAAGTCGTCTGGCCTAGGGGTGTTCAGTCGGTTAACCGATCCGAAATAACATTAACCAAATTAACCGACCTTTCAAAATTTTTAATCGTTAACTGAACCGAAATTTTTTCAAAAAAATTAATTGAACCGAAATTTTTTCGGTTAATTCGGTTGGTTAACCGAATTAATCAAAAATTATATGTTTTTTATTTTTGGTTAAAAATTAACCGAATTAACCGAATTACCCGAAATGAATCACTACATAATTAAAAAGATTACATAAATATTTGAATCACTATATAATTAAAAACATTACATAAGTCTTGAAATTAACACATAATTGAAATGTAAGTCTTTAATATTGTCCATTTGTATCCATTTCTTCTCTCCAAAAGATCTCCATTTGCATTAAACCTACAAAAAGGAAAAAACATGTGCAAAAAATTAGCATATAATAGTGGGTTGGGTTATTTATTTTTATTTTTATTTTTATTTTTATTACAAAAAGAAAAATAAAATTTAGAATTTTATTTTTATTTTTATTTATTAAATTATTTGTAATTTTTATGATTGGGTTGGGTTGGATACTTGAGTTTGGATTGGGTTTAGGTGAACAGTGGGCCTATTTATATATTATAATTTTATTTATTAATTTTTTCGGTTAAACCGAAAAAATTCGGTTAACCGACCGGTTTCGAACCGAATTAACCGTTTACCGAAAAATTAAAAAATAATTAACCAACCTCCGACCGAAAAAATTCGGTTAACCGACTGATTAACCGAATTCAGTCGGTTAACTAAATTTTTTCAATTTTACCCGAATTCTGCACACCTTTAATCTGGCCTGCCTAGTAATAAGTTTGATAGCCTTGAAACTTTAGTTGCTCAAAGTCTTTTCCTGACAAGGTTGTTAATACTTATTGCCCAAGATGGTTGGCTCTCTACCTACCAGCACATTTAGTTGTATGCTTAGGGCCTTGTGGGCTTAAACACTGAGATATTCAAGAATGGTTTTGTAACAACTTCCAATAGTGAACAATATGCTGAGTAATTCAACAAGTCAAATAGAATTGAGTTGATGGGTATTTAATTTTTTATTAAACTCAATAGAATGAAAAGAAACTAAAGATGAGTCAAATAGACATATTCCATTTAGAATAAATATTTAAGCATTATAAATCAAGTCATGTGACTTGAAAATTCAGTTAAAAGATCATGGGATTGGAGAAAAAATGTTTAAAGACCAAAAAGTATAAAAATTGACCACGACGTGATTCCCCTTAAAAATAGTATCACATATTTTAATCATCAACCATAAATCTCCATTCTTAGCTATCTAATATAAAAAATTAGATAATAATTTATTTAGATTTCTAATTTTACCAAAAAAATCATTTTAACTATTCATTTAGTTTTTTATTTTTTTATTTTTACGTTTTTTGTTAAATTACTCCAAAATGAATAAAAAATTAATATTTTTCTAACTTTTTTTGATGTAGCATATACATGTTACGTATATTGTCACGTTAATGACACGTCAATATTTAATTAATTTTTTAAAATTTTAAAAATTTTAAAAAAAATTAAAAATTAAAAATTAAAAATCATTAAAATTATTAAAAATATTTTTGACTATTTTTTAAAAATTAAAAAATTAATTAAATACTAACACGTTATTCACGTGATAATTCATGTGTATGACATATTAACAAAGTTAACAAATGATTAGACGATTTAAGTAAAAAATGTAAATTTAATAACTAGAAAAAGTTAGCTCTACATTTTAATAAAATAAATTCCGATTTGTTTTCTCATGTAAACATATTTCTTTTTCATAATAAGGGAAAATTTGAAAATTTTCATTGTTTAGATTATATATCTTAATGGTCTATTGATTAGACGATTAACTTGATTGGTATTAACATCAGTCTTCTAAACATTGTGAAAAGAAAACTCTTAAAGTTGAATTACAATTACTTATTTAAATTATTGGAATAATTAGGGGTTTAAGCAGATGCTATTAGTTTTTTTTTCTCCTATTGCTGTTTTCTGGGTGCTGACAAATACTATATAATCCTGTGAAAAATATAACGTCGGTAATGACAAATATGTTACAAAGAAAAGAGAAATAAAATAAAGAACACACATACAAATTTTGCGTGGAAACCCTTTCGGGAAAAAAATCACGAGCAGAGGAGAAGAAAATTTACTATGTCGAATTCGAATCAATTACAAGAGAAATAGACTATATCTATTTATAGGCTTGTAAAGCCATATTCTAATAAGAGTATAGTAAGATTGAAACTCATTATTCTAATCAATATCAAATAGATAGAGTTTAATAAAATTTAAAAAAACTTTATTAAAATAAAATAAAAAATATAATTTTATAGAGATTTTTCTTTTCTTTTATTTTACTATTATATTTTATTTAAATAAAAATTCAGGTTACTTAATTCTAACAAATTCAAATTCACTTGTGGTCCAATCTTATAAACACAGTTCACTAGAGCTGCTTGTCCACCGGCTGCTTTTGTTAGGATGAAGGAGCTGCAACAAAGGAAAGCAGGTCAAGTCAGATTTAATTATGATGTTTTTGGGAAAAGCAAGCAGCACAATACTGGTTGAATTCCAAATCCTCCCCAGAGAAATGTCTTTTTCAACTATAAAATAGAACCCGTGTTTACTAGGTTCATGAAAAGATACTCTTTCCAAATCCAAACCAGGAAATTTCCTTCTTTCACATTCATGCTTTAATGAAAAACATAAACCCCTTTTCTTTTTCTTGGGTGCAATTAAATGCCTGTACTTTATAAAGACGACAATTCACAAAGCTACGTACCAGACTGCCTTAAGCTATGGATGAGAAAATGATTTGTCTAGAATAGTATTTTAAAATAAATTCTGATTTGTTTTCTCATGTAAACATATTTCTTTTTCATACAAAGATATGTCTTTCAAAAAACTTAGCTCTACATTTATTCCTCAACCTACTTTTTCTCTACCTAAAAAATAATTCCAATATAAATTTTATAATTTTTCATTTTGAATATTCTCTTTCTTCATTTTTTTCAGGATTTATAAAATTATTTGACAAATTTGAATTTTTTTCTATTCAAAAATTTCAAAAAAAAAAACCCTATAAACATTAACATTTTTAAAATGATGCATTTTGAAAATTCTTTATTTTTTAATTTTAAAATTCTCATCTAAAACAACCTAAGAGTCCTACATTTTCAATGAAAATAATTGAAATAAAATAAAAATACCATTTAATCTTAAAGTATTATTATAAAATATTTTATTAATATTAAAATGTATGTTCAAAAAACTTTAAATTCAATGAAAAAAATTTAAAATAAAAAAATATTTCTCTACATTGGCTCTATATATTGATTATGATTGTTGCTCTAATTACTTAACGTTGCTACACTGTAATTTTTTTATTAGTAATTTTTAATTTTATATTATATTGTTTATTTATTAACATATATCTATAATATATATATATATATATATATATATATATATATATAAGATATTCGTCTCTATATGATTTTGATATAAAAAATAGATATAATTCTTAATTTCATTCCTCTATTTTATTTTATTATGTTAGTCTCTTTACTTTAATTTTTTAAAATTTGATCCTCTTATTTTAAAATTAATAAATTAGTCCAATTGAATGCTGTTGAATCTTACTGTTAAATTTTTACCTATCAATTAATAGTTCCACAAGTTATTTGTAATGAATTAACGAAAAAAAATAACATTTCAACAATTTATATACAATAAACTAGCAAAAATTAGTAGTTAAAGTTTATGTATTTACCAACAATTAGGCTAACTTCTTGATTATCCTAAAATACGATGATTAAGTTTTAATACATTAAATTAAAAAAAACTAACTTTTGAATTTTCGTAAAATAAAAAATGTAATTTATAATTTTTTTTAATAAAAAACGAAACTTACATAACCTAAAAAAAATTATGAATAAAATATATCAAATATTTAACACATTGAAAATTCAAAATTTAGTTTGATTCTCAAATGAAGAATCTTACACGACATTAACCAATAAAATATAAACAACTTATGTAACAAATAAAATAAACGTAATTAGCAAAGCATGAACAAGACCATATGCACAAATTATGTTAACTAAGGGTTTTGTTTCATGTTTGAAATTTAGAATCAAGAGAGTGGTGTTCTTTTTATCTTTTTAACTAGTGATAATATATATACATAACGATCATGTGAATATGTTAGCTCGACGAATAAACTCAAAATTGGCAAGAGGGGGTGAATTGGCCTTTTAAAAATTTGTGGTTGCTAAGAAAAAAAGATAGAGACAATGAACACGTTGGTATATAGTGGTTTGGCCCCAATTGCCTACTTCACTACCTTAGCTTTCCACAACTAAGGATTTTCACAAATTCACTAATTTAACAACCTTTAAGGATAATATTTAACCTTACAAACTCCCTTAAGGTTTTTACCCAAATTTTAAGACAAAACCCTTTCAAACAGAATAACAAATAAGAAAACTAAGAACAAACCCTTACAAGATCAAAATGTTTGAGCTCAATTACAAAGAGAAATATTTTAGCTAAATGAATACAATGAAAACTCACAAGTGTGTTTAAAGAATATTGTTGAGAATAGTAAGCACAAAGTTGTTTTTGATTGATCTTTAAGCTTGATAATATCTCTTATTATTATAGGATCTTTGGAAGCTGATATTTATATCCTCTAATTGATTTCCAACCATTGCGGTTGTTGGAGAAATGAAAGCCATTGGGGATGAAATAACAAGCACATTTACTTCACTTGCAACTACGAGTATCGATACTTGCTAACAAGGTATTGATATTTTTTACATTTAATGCAAAATTCAGTGACCACTGGTATGACATCCCGAAATTGGGTCTAGAATTATGGCCTGAAATGGGGTTCGAGAATTCAGAATATGCAACCCAAAAATATCTTCGTCTATGGCTTTTGAAAATTTAAATTGATTTATGAAAATAATGTTGAAAAGACTTTCAATTTTAAAAAGTGGACTATTTTGTAAAAGGGTTTAATTTAAAAGTTGCTTAAAAATAATTATACCAAGTATTAAAAATCAACCTATTTCCCCCCCTTTCACCTTATTGTTGATGTAAAAAAAAAGAAACACCTCTTCTCCCCTTTTCTTTGTGTCGTTTATTAGGAAGAAAAAAAAAATCTAAACACCATTCTTCAAACTTTTGTCTTCACTACTCCAATCCTTTGTTTTCTATCATCCTCCAAACATCAAACCTCCTTTAAATACAAAGAAGAATGCCAAAATACCATTTATTGCATTGATATTCTTCAAGTGGGTTTTCTCAAATTTCAATCAAACCATTTTTCATTTTCTTCAGTCGAGGTAAGTCTTGTATTTCTAATAGTTTTTAATGCACTCTAGCTATTTAAATCGAGTTTTAAATCAGTTGAAACAAGGATTTTCCTTGTTAGCCGAAATTAGGGTTGTTAACGGTTGATTTTATATTTTTAAACAAAACTACTATTTCTATGTATTTTTTAAATTTGTTTTGATGTGATTATAAGGTTTTTAAACTCGCTTTAAAGTTTCATTAGAAGATTTGAAGGTTTTGATGAGTTTTCATTAAGAATGGCTATGTATGTCGAAATTTTTGAAACCATAAATTTGAGGAGTTTTGGGTGATTTTACGGTTGAGAATTATTCTTAGACGAGTAATTAGATGTTTAGAATCGGTTTTAAGCGTTAGGAATGAATGTAGATTAAGATATTTGTGTATAGACTATGCTAGCCAAAAATTTCAATTCCAAGTGGAACTAACCTTAGATTTGCATTTTTGTTTGATTATAGAGTGTTATGGATGCTAATTAATTGCGTATGTTGTGTGGTTAATATGTGAGGAGATTCAGAATTGTTGGAGCCCTCAACAAGCAAGGCGAAAGGTAAGGAAAAGATAGTTTAAGCTTTCGACAAATAGGCAAAAGCGTGAACGGTGAATGTTTGGAATCACTGTTTGTAGACACAATTCATAGTGTTAAATGAGAGCTTAGGAGTAACTTAAACCCCTATCCTAACTTTTGAGTGTAAGCTTTCTTACTCCTTTTGTGTACTTTGCGGCATTGTGGTTATGTGATTGTGTTAATATGTAATATGGAACTATTGTTTTATGCATGTATGTGTGACTTATTATGATTATAGCTCACTGAGTTATATGTTAGCACTTGTAAGTGTTGCAACAGAAAGCATGGTAAGCATGTTGTGTGGTAGTGACATTGATGTGTGTATGATGTAAAATAGTAGTGAAAATATGCAGAAAGCGATAAGTAAATATGTGTATAATTGTGGATACTTTGGCCTTGTAACCTTTTGAGACCGTTGGATATAGTTGGCATGTTATAGGATTTTGTGAGTACTCACCCTTTTGTTGTGATTTGGGGCATTGATGCCTGGGATAGTTTGGATGGATAAGGAAATGTGAGCTAAGCTACATTCATCGGGATATATTGGTGTGTTGGAGAGTGTTAGCTTGATGCTACACTTATGAGATATGTTCGACTCTTCGAGCCATTGGTGTGTTGGAGATTCGTGTATCCAATGTGTAGTGATAGAGCCCACTTTTATGTTTCATAGTCTCAAGTGCTAAATTTATCAATTAACGAATTGTTATGAATTATGCTATATGTATAAGTATGTGTGTACAAAGTTAGATGTATTTGTAAGCAATGCATAATTAAGTTAGTTTGGCGTTATAGTTTAGTATTGTTGTAATTGTGCTTTAGATGCTCTTATTTAATATATGATATTGTGTTTATTTACTGTAATTCTGATCATTCACTAAGCTCGTTAAGCTTACACACTCCTTTCCATACCATTACAGATAACTAGTGTTTCCGATGTGAACGGTGCGACCAATGAAGAGATCCAAGTTAGGCTATAGTAAATTGAGTAGGTGACATTATTATTCTTTTGAACTTTGGGAATAAAGGCAATGTGTTTGGCTGATTGTTTTTGTGTCTTTAATGGTTTATTATGATTTTATACTTTTAGGATTTTGATGGATTTATTATCATTTTATTGGTTTTATTTTGGCTTGAATAGTTGAAGTTTTGATGGTGCTTTAGACTATATGTATGGTCAATTTGATGTAGGATAATGTGTTTGCTGATACATGTTGAAGAGGAATATGTTTGAGCATGAATTTTGCCCTGTTTTGTTGTGTTTTTGTCGAATAGTATAGAGGTATCGATATTTAGAGTATAAGTATAGATACCTCAGTATTGGAACGAATGTACAGGTAAACAATAACTCAATTTGGTATCGATACCCTTTCACGAGTATCGATACTCGAGGTAAAAATATAGATACATTTTTTTAGATATCAATAAAACATTTGGTTTCAAATTTAAGGAAAAGTGGAATGCTAAAATGGTACTGATTTTCTTAACAGTACCGATACTTGTTTTAATAAATATCGATACCTGTGATTGCGTATCGATACCAAAGTGATTTCTTTGTAATTTTTCTAAATGGTCTATAAGCACATTTTTAAATTGTTTCTAGTGACGATTAATGTCTGTTAAGTCGTGAACACCTTTGTAATTGATTAAGTTATTAATAATTGACCTCGCTTGAATATTGTGCATGTACGTGTAAGTTATGATGGTTGTTATGGATTCCTGTTACTCGGGTTTGGCAACCGGGCCAGGTGTAGGGTGTGTTTCATTTGGTGGTATCAGAGCCTAGGTTCTCTAACACTCGGACCTAAGTTAACGATGTACAGATTAGTGTGACGTAACCCATGTATTCAGAAACCCAAGTGTCTAAATTTTCTTAATACTTGAACTGTTTGATTTAGATATCTCTATTTGAAAGTGTATGAACTTGCTTGAAATTGGGGTAGGATTGAAAATGCATTGCCTTTATACAAAAGTTTTCTTTTAGGAATATGCCTTGGATCTTTTCCCTACCACTTACCCCTTTGGTTTGTTTGTGTGTGAGATATTATATACAAAATTCCTCATAGACATATGAATGTAAACGCGAACGCTAAAGAGGATGATACACCTTTTGCACCTCATGTGCCACCGCATAAAGTGAATATACCTGATGAGGGTGTTGGTCCTCTGATGGAAGATTGGGGCATTTTAGAGGATTGCTAGTGGCAACTCTGTTCCTGCACCTGCCAATCGGGGACTTCCACTTGAATGTTTGCGAGCGTTGATAGGTAAAGATTTTACTAGAGTGAAAGGAGCCAATTCGACTGTAGTGAAATACTAGCTTGAAGGTGTTGAGAGGATCATTGAACAGATGTTCTATACTGATGAGGAGAAGTAGGATTTTATCTTGTCCCTACTCGACGGTGAAGTCCATCGTTGGTTCAATATGGTAAAGGGAGGTACCACTATAGACCGTTTGACGTGGGGTTATTTCTTAGAGGTTTTAAAAAGGAATTTTATGGGTGAACAATACACGGAAGCCCATAAACATGAGTTTCTAGACATGGTTCAAGGTAGCTTGACTGTGGCTGACTTCAGAGTTTGTACTACTCAGACAGTATGCTCTTGAGATGATTCTTACTAGAAAGACCGATGCAAGAGGTTTCGTTTTGGGTTTAATCGAGAGATTCAGGTTTATTTGGTAACTCAAAATACTAAGCTGTTTGATGAGTTGGTAGAGAAAACCTAAGCTGTTGAGGAGACTTTGGCTGAGCTGCCGCACTCAATAGTGAATGAATCAGGAAAAAAGAATCTTCGTGTAACACCCCTTACCCGTATTCGACGCCGGAACAGTGCACGAGGCATTACCAGACTTAAACACAAGCAAACATACAAAACCGAGACGTAATTTTCATTCAAATTTAAAACTTTTCACATATATTCATATCGTCCCTAAAACGAGCCTACGAGGCCCAAAACATACATTGGAAATAGTTCGAGACTAAACCGAGAACTTCAGAAAAACATACAACACTTAGAAAACTTTTCATGTTACAGGGCTCACACGCCCGTATGGTTCAAGGGACACGCTCGTATGAACTTTAGATACGCCCGTGCTACAGGCCGTTTTCAAAATAGAGAGCTCTTTGACTTGTGCCACACGGCCGTACCATACGCCCGTGTGCTAGGCCGTGTGGTCGATTTAATTTTCATGATTTTTCATAAAATAGGTGCAGACTTCACACGGCCAGGGCACACGCTCGTGTTCGAGGCCGTGCCATCCACACGGCTGAGACACACACCCGTGTGCTCGATACTGAGCATTCTGTTTTGCAACAATTAAGATGTAGGGGACGCACGGCCGAAACACATGCCCGTTGGGCAGCCCGTGTGTCACACACGGCCTAGACACACTCCCGTGTGTCTACCCGTGTAGACAAAAATAAAGCTATTTACCAAGCCATTTTGTCACCCTTCCATGCGTAAACCTACACAACAAACATAGAACCATTCCAAGCATATACCATCAACCAAATCAGCCACAACTAAGGCATCAACACCTCATTCACATGCTATCATTTATCATACACAAACATCACATATATCTCAACTCAAATCATGCAATTTCCCACATCCATGAAAAGCACCATCATATGCATATATATACTTAAACCAATATTAGCCAATTTCAATGGCCATTTACAAAATGAATTATCAGCCAACATAAGCCAACACATTTGGCTAAATCAATTATGACACATAACAAAATGACCAAGTCCTTATACATGCCATAACTTAAAATATTAAAATCAATGGTACCCAAAATATTAATTTAATAGTGTGAATGGATCTCCGACAGTTTTCGATCCCCGAGCTGGCTTGGTGACACTATAAGACAATGAAAAAGAAAGGGGAGTAAGCTATATAGCTTAGTAAGTTCCTATGCAAATAATAAGCATTATAATCATACATGTATCATACAAATAAACATGATGAACTTGACATAATTAATATCAAGATCTTCTAATCTTAACTTACTCATTCATAACCTTACAGAGGGATTCATTACATATCGAGCTCATTAGTAAATGAGTTTTACGTACGTACCTGTGCCAGCTCGCAACATAATCATAACCTTTCACAACTTTGACATACTAGTTGAATTTCTCGTTGAACCACTTGGAATACTAAAGGATACTCGAGAATCTTGTACACACAATACCATACCAATGCCATATCCCAGATATGGTCTTACACGTAATCTCAAATAACCCTAATGTCATGACATTCGTATCCTACCTATTCCTAAGGTTCAACAAGGATTTCTCACTTGTCAAACTTTATCTATTACATCCAATGAGTCAATCATAATTCATACAATATTAAAGTATTTAAAACATAAATAAAACAATGCATTATTTACATACGAACTTACCTCGGTACAAAAAATAGTAGAAATGGGATTTAATCGTCAAACACCTTATTCTTTCCCCGATCAAGGTATGAACTTCGTTTTTCTTGATCTATAATAGCAAATTTAGCTTATTTAATATTCACATTACTCAAATCAGTCCAAACATTACATAATGGAAAATTACCTTTTTGCCCCTAAAGTTTTACATTTTTACAAATTAGTCCCTAGGCTCGTAAAATGAAATGTATTCAATTTCTTGATAGACCAAGCTTAGTTGAACCAATTTCATGCTTATAGCAACCCACATCTTCCATTAAATCAAATTTTTACTACCCATTTTACAACTTTTTACTAATAGTTCCTTTTTAGGTGTTTTCATGAAAAATCACTTAGTAAAAGTTGTCTATCACACATCAAACATGCATAACCTACCATTAGCCATCAAAACACATACATTTCTAACATGGTTCAAACCATGGACATCAACCATAACTCAAATTAATTGTAGAAATAGATAGATCGGATGATAACAACTTTAAAAATGTAAAGAGCATTAAAAACGGGACTAGGATGTACTTACAAGCAAGCTTGGGAGTTGAAAAAAACCTAGCTATGTTGACCTTCTAATTTTTGGCACATGGAGAAGAAGATGGACAAAAATTTTGGCTTTATTTTCCCTTTTTATTCATTTATTTACCAAAGGACCAAAATGCCCTTAATGCATAACTTTGAAATTTCACCTATTCATGTCCATTTTTGTCCACTAACTTAACAAATGGTCTAATTACCATCTAATTATATTCAATTTAAAATCTCATAGCAATTGGACACCTTTAACAAGTAGAACTCAACTTTTGCACTTTTTACAATTTAGTCCTTTTTACTAAATTAAGTGCCCAAACGTCAGAATTTTTGAACGAAATTTTCACGAAATCATTTCAAAAACTGTAGACCATAGAAATATAATAAAAATAAATTTTACCGCGTCAGATTTATGATCCCGAAACCACTGTTCTGACTAGACCCAAAGTCGGGCTGTTACACTTCGATAATTTTGCTGCATCTGGGAGACCACCTAAGAGAGGATGTGATACTTAGAGTTCTGGTAGAGGTGCTAGATGTGGGTTTTGACTAAGTTAGTTTGAGCAGTAGAGTAGTGTTGTGGTTAGTACTGGTAGATCATCGAGTGGTTTTGGATGGTCTCTTTGTGTGCATTGTGAGCATAGGCATCCTAGAGAATGCTAGAAATTGTCAGGTGGATGTTTCAAGTATGGCTGTAAGGAACCCTTGTTAAGAGATTGTCCAAATAGAGTTGAGGTTTCACAGACTCAGAGTTTTGCACCAGCATCTATGCCTGCTAGAGGCCGTGGTCGAGGTAGAGGAGGTAATGGGAGATCGATTGGGCAACAAGTCATTACTCATACTCTTGCTACTCATGTTGAGTCAGGAGGTCTAGCTAAGGTTTATGCTGTTAGAAAGTCGCAGGATCAAGATTCAACAAACCTTATTGCATGTACTTTTAGTTTGCTGTCTATTCAATTATTTTCTTTGGTTGATTTTGGCTCTACGCATTGGTATATTTTGAGCGAACTGGCTTACGATCTAGGAATTCCTGTAGAAATTATTGGTTTGGGTATGACTGTTATTAGTTCCTTCAATGAAAGTGTTATGGTGAATTGAGTATATTATAGGTGTCCCCTCATGATTCAAGGGCTTGTATTTTCGGTAAACCTTATGAAATTGCCTTTTTATGGTTTTGAAGTCATTTTTGGTATGAACTTGTTAACTGAGCATAAGGCTAAGGTAGATTTTGAAACGAAGCGGATTGTTCTGCAGAGTAGTGATGGATTGGAAATTGTAGTTGTCAGAGAAAGACCTAAATTTTTGTCTAATGTGGTTTCGGCTATCAAGGTTGAAAAGATGATGGAGAAAGATTGTGAAGCTTATATGGCTTATGTGATGAACTCAGTTAGCAAGGAATTCAGAGTTTAGGATATCCATACCGTTAAGGATTTTCCTGACGTATTTCTGGAAGAGTTACCTAGTTTTTCATCGAATCGTGAAATAGAGTTTGACATTTATCTCTTTCCTAGTATTGCATTGTTGTCTATTGCGCCCTATCGCATGGCACCAAAAGAGCTTAATGAGTTAAAGATTCAATTGCAAGAGTTACTTGATCAAGGTTTCAGTTGACCAAGTGTATCTCCGTGGGGTGCACCGATTTTGTTATTAAAGAAGAATGATGGTACGTTGCGATTATGTATAGATTATAGACAATTGAACAAGTTGACTATCAAGAATAAGTATCCTTTTCTTTGAATTGATGATTTGTTTCATTAGTTCAGGGGAACAACGATGTTTTCAAAGATAAACTTAAGATCAAGGTATTATCAGTTGATGGTGAAGGAGTCTGACATCTTGAAAACCATATTCAAGACCCGATATAGGCATTGTGAGTTTCTAGTCATGCCATTTGGTTCAACTAATGCCCCTACTACATTCATGGACTTGATGAACTGTGTTTTTCATTCATACTTGGATCAATTTGTGGTTGTCTTCATAGATGACATTTTGGTATATTCTCATTCTGAGGAGAATCACGACGCACATCTGGGAATTATTTTACAGATATTACGGGAAAAATAGTTGTATGTTAAGTTGAGTAAATGCGAATTCTAGCTAAAAGATGTAATGTTCTTAGGCCATGTTGTATCGGCAGATAGGATCCGAGTGGATCTGAAGAAAATTGAAGCGATCTTAGAGTGGAAACTGCCGAAAAGTGTTACCGAGGTTCGAAGTTTCTTAGGTTTAGTTGGTTGTTATCGTAGGTTCATGGAAGTGTCTTCCTTTATTTCTGCACCTTTAATGAAACTACTTTAGAAAAATGTGTTGTTTGAATGGATTGATAAAAGGCAGAAAAGTTTTGAGCAACTCAAGGCAGTTTTGATTGATGCACTTGTATTAATTCAATTGGAGCCTGGGAAAGATTTTGTGGTTTATAGTAATGCTTCGTACTTAGGACTTGGTTGTGTTAATACAAGAAGGCAAGGTTGTGGCTTATGCCTCAAAACAGTTGAAGACACATAAACGTAATTTCTGACCTACGACTTGGAGTTAGTTGTCGTGATATTTTTGCTTAAGATTTGGTGCCATCGTCTATATTGTCAAAGATGTATTATCTATACAGATCATAAGAACCTTAAGTAACACCTCACCAAGAAAGAGTGGAATATACTTTTGAAGGATTATGACTATGTTATTGAATATCACCTTGACAATACGAGTGTTGTTGTGGACACTTTGAGTAGGAAGTCGATGAAGACATTGTGAGCTATGTTTGTGCATATGAGTGCAATCGGAGATGGTGGATTGTTGGGTGAACTTCAAGTGAAACGAACCTTGTCTTGACAAATTAAGGAGAAACAGTCATTAGATGAGGAATTAGTAAAGAAGATTCGACAGGTTGAACAAGGCATTAAAGGAGACTTTGATGTTAACACAGATGGTGTATTAAATTTTCGAGGAAGATTTTGTGTGCCATATGATATTGATTTGATACAGGCAATTCTTATCGAGGAGTATAATAGCCCCTACTTTATGCATCCTGATAGTGGTAAAATGTACCATGACCTCTGAAAGATATATTGGTGGCCTGATTTGAAACGTGATGTTACATATTTTGTGACTCAGAGTTTGGTATTCTGAAGGTGAAAACAAAACATCAGTATCCTTCAGGTTTGCTTCAATCGATTACGATTCCAAAATGGAAATGGGAAAAAATCAACATGGATTTTGTCATGGGTTTGCCTTTGACCCCGTCAAGGAAGGATTTTGTGTGGGTAATTGTTGATCGGTTTTTGAATAGTGCGTATTTTTTGGTTGTGCATACTAATTATTCTTTGCAGAAATTTACGGAATTGTATATAGTTGAGATTGTACGTCTCCATGGAGTTCCAGTTTTTATTATTTCGGATATGGATCCGTTGTTTTACCTCTAGGTTCTCGAAGGGTTTGCAAGAGGTATTAGGGTCGAAACTTAGTTTTATTATGGCTTATCTCCCCCCAAAAAATGGTTAGTCGGAAAGAGTAATTCAAGTTTTAGAGGATATGTTGTGTAATTGTGTGATTGAATTCAATGGTAGTTGGGAACAGTATTTGCCCTTAGTAGAATTTTCCTACAACAACAGTTTTAAGATGAGATTCAAATGATTGCCCTTAGTAGAAATTTCCTACAACAGTTTTAAGATGAGAGTCAAATGACTCCCTTTGAGGCGTTCTATAGTAGGAAATGTAGAACTCCCTTGGGTCGGAGGAAATTGGATGAAAAGTGAATTATTGGACAGAATTTGGATAGAGAAACTGAAGAGAAAGTGAAATTGGTTTGTGGAAGGTTGAAAGGAACATCAGATAGGCAAAAATCTTATGCGGATTTGAAATGTTATGGCATCAAGTTTCAAGTCGGTGATAAGGTGTTTTTGAAAGTTTTACCTTGGAAGAAAGTTCTGAGATTCGGACAGATGGGCAAGTTGAGTCTGAGGTATGTTGGACCTTATGAAGTTGTTGAGAGAATTGACTCAGTAACTTATCGACTCAAGTTGTGTAACGACCCATTTTTTAGTGAAATTGGAACAGTGGTGTAATAGCCCAAATTTCAGCTGTGTCAAAAATAGTGGTTCGGAACCATCAAATTCAACAAATGAACTCGTAGATTATACTATTTAATATTTACGAGCTAAATGTAGCTTTTAAAAGATTTTTGAAATAGTAAATTATGTTTTATAAAGATTTATTTGGTCAAGAAATTGAGAAAAAGAGGTATCGATATCTCAGTGTTATAAACTGAGTCATAAATATTTTTATAAATATTTATAGAATGTCAATAAGGTAGTATTAAAATTTCGTTAGAAAATTTTGACGTTTGGGTGGTTAATTAAATAAAAAGGACTAAATTGAAAAAGGTGTAAAAGTTGCTAGAAGGATTAAATAGCTTAATTGTCAAATGAGTAAGGACCTAAAGTGCAAATAAGCCCAAAGGAGATATTTTGGGCAGCAATAGCTGAGAAAAATCAGGAAATGAGTGAAATAAGGGCAAAATTGGAAAATTGCCAAAATTAGCTAAATAAAAATGGGACCAAATTGGAATATCTAGAATTCTCTTCATTTCTCTTTATTTTCATCAACTGAAAAACAACCATGGAAGATGGTTCAAGCTGGTTTTCATACTTTAGCTTCATGTAAGTTTAATTCTTGCTTTCTCTTTGAAATTTCTATGTTTTTGGACTTTTACAATTGGGTCCAACTTATTATGTCATTAGTTTTTGATTCTATTGCTATTTTTAAAGTTTCTATGGATGAGTGCTGGAAGCATATGATGAATAAACATAGAAATGAAGCTTTAATTTTGATAAATGATGATTTTATCAAGTAAAATTGATGGACATTGGTTTTAGGACCTAATTGTGGAAGAGTTTGGAATTAAGGTTTAATGCTAAAGTTCTGATTTTCAAGGGTTAGGAAGTAGTTTAAAATGTTAGAATAAGGTATTAGTTGAGAAAAATTATCCCAATTGAGGGGTTAATTGGACAAGGACTGAATTATATAAACTGTGAAATTTGGGGCAAAATGGAAATCAACACTTTGCACTAAAACAGTTGTGGACAGCAGCAATAGTCTAACTTTGAAAAATCACCAAAAATTTTATAAATCGAATTAAAGGAAGAATAAAATATGGAATTAAAGCTTATTGAGTCTAGTTTCTTATAGAAGAAACGGTGTAAGTAATAAAATTGTAAATCATGAGATATAATAGCTTTTGTTAGACAATGTCAGAATGATTTTGGGTTCCCCTATTCTGATTTTGGAAAATCATAAAACATTTTATAAAAATAATTAGAGGCTTAAATTTATATATTTAAAATCCTGAATGATTATATTTTTAAGAGAAATAAATGGGAAAATCATCCGAATCCTGTACGATGAGATAATTAATTTTTAGTGAAAAAGGGTCAGAACTGTCAGATAGCAGAATAGGGGTGAATTTAAAGAATAAACTGTACTTATTGGCTAAACCAAAAATTCTGAAAGTTTCATGGCAAGAATATATGTGATTCTATTTTTAGGGAAAATTAGCAGATCTTAATTTTGAGTTCTTTAGCTCAAGATAAAAATAATTTAGTGATTATGACACGGATGGACAGCTTGAATATTCACATAAATAAATAGTGAAAAAAAGTATAGATAATGTTACTTACAAGTTTGTTATTTATACTAAGGATGTGGATGGAGAGGAAGAGGAGGAAAAATATATGAATGACTTATGCATAAATTGATCACATGCCCGATTATAATCGATAAGCGTTGAATTAGAAATGATATAATGTTTTATTTCAAATATTTATTATGAAACTAAGATTATCGTTATGGTATAAAAATCAAATTGTAAGTTTGTGTAACTTGAATTATATTCTTAAATGCTTGGAATGTATGTTTATTGATGTGAATATGATTTGAATGTTCATTGTATGAAAGTTGATGAAACGTTGATATATTTGATAAAAAAGGGAAGAAATCCCGGTTGAATGAAAGGAAAATTCGATGGATCTCTGAAAAGAAATTGATGGTAAAAAGGATCTAGCCCGGACGGGTGATCCTATGCTGATATAGCCCTCCCGAAAAATATGTGGAAAATGGACTTAGCCCGGACGGGTAATCCGAATTAGGGTCTGAATTTAGCCTGGACTGGTAATTAGGGTCCAAGCTCATTAGAGTAATTGTCGTTGTAGGGGATTTAGCCTGGACTGGTAATCCCTACAATACTCTATGAGTTTATATTACAAGGGATTTAGCCTGGACTGGTAATCCCGCTGTAAAAAATGAGGTTCGCGGGAGTGTGCTCTCTTATAAGAGATTTAGCCTGGACTGGTAATCTTGCTGTAAGAAATGAGGTTCACGGGAGTGTGCTCTCCGAAAAGGACTATGTATATATGAGTACAAGTTGACGGTTAATGAGATTGTACACCATGGGTGTACTACAGGAAATCTATCGAAATTTTGATGAATTCAACGGGATAAATATGGAAAACGGTAAATACATGGAATTATGAAATTGGTGAGCGTATTCACAAGAATTTGTCATTTGAAATTGTGATTGATAGGAAAAAATAGCGAATTGCATACTTATGTATGGTTACAAGTATTTATCTGAAATACAAGAAAATGATGGTTTTTGATATATGGAGACACGAAACTATGATATATGAACATGGAATATGTTTGATAAATATGCTCATTCATAATTATGGAATTATGTACCTCATGTTACTATTTGCATAAAGATGATATTTCAAATACTTTGATGAGTAAAGCTCACATACAAAATAGTATGAAATCAAGACAAGTTGTTATGAAAATGTATTTAAAATACTAAGACATGGTTGTTATACGTTATATGGTTACATAATGTGAAATTGTCTATATATATGAGAAATTTAATAAGAATTGAGCTCATATATGTTACTTGTTATTTATATGAAGTGTACGACTAAAAAATGGTATTAAGTATAAGGCTCGGTTGAATATCTTAAATTAATTTTTGTATGTATTGAATGTGGGTGAAGAATGAGGATCAAATGACTGAGAAATATGGCTTGGAAAATAGCCTAATTTCTGAAAATTAACTTTACCACACTACCTAGCAACACGGGCGTGAGGCCCTTGTAAATGAGATAAACTTAGGGATTTTGCAAAAAAATTCATTCGGTTCTGATTTAGTCCCGACCCGATCCTAATGCATGATTTGGCCTCGAGGGTCCATTAAAGGAACTTTTATAATCAATTTCGTTATGTGAGTGATAAATGGTTTAAATTGTCTGTATGTGTTCCGTACTCCTCGGTAATGCCTCTTTATTCCGGCAACGGATATGGGTAGGGGGTGTTACAAGTGGTTTCGGGACCACAAATTCGATCCAAAAATAAAGTTTATTTTTATTTTATTATATGGTCCGTATTATGCTAGACGTGTCATGTGAAAATTTTGATACGAAAATTTTATCGATTAAGTGTTTAATTACGAGAAGGATTAAATTGCATAAAATGTGAAAGTTGAATTCTAGTAGCTATAATGATTAAATAGCTAGGGAATTCAAAACTAGAGGTCCGTATATGATAATTAGACCATTAAAGAAAAGTAGGTAGATTTTTGGTGACTCATCCATAGAAAAATTAGAAAAGAGTAGGGACTAAATTGGAAATTGAAATAATTAATTAATTAAAAAGATGATAAAAGATATCATCTTATTATTTTGTCATCTTCAACCCCGAAATGATATGGAAACCCTAGGAGAGAGAGAAGAAACTTTTAAGGCTTAATTGGGGAAGTTTCCTTGCCCTGTTTTTAGTAATTTTGATATTTTTGAAACCGGGATAGTCTAATCTATCTATTTGGGGGATTGATTTGAAAAGTTATCAAGGTATGAAATTTGGGTCAAGGATGAATATGCTGAAAATTTGAAATTTATGGTAGAAAATGAAAGGTTGTTGATAGATAAACAACTTTTACAAAGTGTTTTTTTGATGAAAACATGTTTTAGGGACTAAAATGTAAAGTTGTGAAATTTGATGAAAAATTCTAAATTTTTATGAATACATGTGCTGTAAATTTTGTATTGGGATTCTGGTTAGGCTTGGAATAGGGAGTAAATTACACAAGTTTCATTTTTCGAGCCTAAGGATGAAATTGGAATTTATGGAAAAGATAGGGGCAAAATGGTAATTTTGTCTAGGACGTAAATTGAGTCCAAAATGAATACGAAATATTGGAAATTGATGATTAAAGCTATTTATCTAGATCCGAACAACACAAATTCGAGGTTAGATCGAGGAAAAAAAAGGTTTCTGATTAGTAGATTACTTACGCGAACAAGTGTCGAGGTAAGTTCGTGTAACTTAATCGAGCATGTAATTATGTTAATTGAATGTTGTGTTTGTATGTAATGTGACTTATATTGACATGCATTGCTTGAATGCTATAATGGAAAAATTAATACATGCTTGAAATGATGAAAAAAAGGGTGATGTCCCGATTGAATATTGAATTTCGATGAATATATGCACTTTCCCGAAACGAATAAGGTCTTGCATTGGTTGTGGATGGATTTAGCTCGGACGAGTAATTCTATTGACCTTGTTATAGAAAGGATTTAGCCCGGACGTGTAACGACCCGAATTTGGGCCTAGTAGAATTGGGCCTATTGGGCCTTGGGCTCAGGAGCGTTTAAAATTTTTGAGAACGAGAGAATGGCACTAATGCAAGTTGGGCCTATTAGGTGAGTGATTTTGGAAGGTTAGAGGGCTTCTATGAAGTCCCGGGATCAAACTTGGGCTTTAGAAAAATTTCGGTTTTAGGTGAATAAAACCCTGGGAGTTAGTAAGTAGGCTTTAAGAATAAAATGTGGAGAAAAAATAACACAAAAGGAGTTGTGGTCTAGTGGCAAATGGCGCCACAAGGGAGACAAGGGAATGACGCCACAAGGAAGCAAGGGGTCCAAGGTTCAAGTCTTGGCGCTTGCATTTCATTTTGATTTACTTTTTTTTAAGTGAACTTAGACGTTGGCCATAGACTTATATTTAGTTGCGCATGATTTTAGACACAAGAGGAGCTTGTGGCCTAGTGGCTAGCTACGTGGATTAAGTTACAGGGGAGCCTAAGTTCGAATCCCATCGCAAACAAAAAAGGATATTTATTTTGATAAGTTGGGACAACCAGAGTTTGTGTTGGAATTAAACTCTGCTGAAGGAGGGATCCCACATCGGGAAGCTAGCAAGAGGGAAGGTGAGAAGATGGCTTTAAATAGAGCAATCTATGAGAAGAATAAGCATACCTGGGTTGGCGTTTGAGCGTAGGAGTGTTTGGAGCACGGATCAACTCCAGATTCCTATCAGGTGTGTATTTCGCACTACTCTAGCTGTAGAGCGGCAATTGCTGAAATGTCGGTCACACGACAATGGTAGCCACACGAGCGTGTGAGCACACGTGTGGGAGCTTTGACGCGATAGTTGAGGCCCTCATGAGTGTTCTCACGAGTTTAGGCTGCCTTGGGCCGAGTGGGCCCAATGGGCCCATGGGCCCATATAAATAAGTTGTATGATTGTGTAGTAGATATTGAACTGGTCTATGTGAATTTCATATCTGTGGCTAGATTTGGGCTAAATGGACCACACGAGCATGTGGGCCCATTTGGGCCAAGAATGGGCCCTAGACCCATTCGCATTGTTATCTCTGTTTAGAATACCTTGGTTTACAAAATTACTGAAATACCCTTGGTTTACAAAATTACTAAAATACCCTTGGTTTGTAAAATTATCGAAATACCCCTAGTTTATGAAATTACCAAAATGCCCTCGGTTTGCAAAATTACCGAAATACCCCTAGTTTATGAAATTACTGAAATACCCCTGGTTTACGAAATTATTGAAATACCCTCAGTTTGCAAAATTACCGAAATACCCACGGTTTGCAAAATTACCAAAATACCCTGGTTTACAAAATTACCGAAATACCCTGTAGGGTAGAATTACTGAATTACCCCTGTAGGGTAGAATTATCGAAATACTCCTGAAAGGTAGGATTACTGAAATACCTTTATAGGGTAAAATGACTATTTTGCCCTTGTAGGTAAATGACTGATTTAGACTGTGAATTTGACTGTTTTGACTGTGATTGTATAACTATGAGTTTAACTGACTTGACTGTGGGCGTGTGACTGATATGCTGTTAATATATGTTTAGATGACTGTTACTGAGCATGACCATTTTGCATACATATGTAATGATTGAGCATGACATACACGACATATTGCATGGGGTTGGTATTTGTATTTTGAAGGAAGTACTGTACTGGTGGCTATGCCACGTTTTACTGATCTAGTGGCTTTACCACGTATACTGATTCTAGTGGCTCAGCCACATATTCCGTTATTAGCAGCAAGGTTGCATTATTGGAGAGCTTGGCTCTATGCCATCTTCATTATGGCTTTGTGCCAATCGTATTTACCCGTGGCTATGTGCCTAACAGATATCGATGACTTTGTGTCGATCATATTTACCCAAGGCTGTGTGCCGATTATATTACCGTCGCTGATGGCTATGTGCCAAACATAATACAGTTACTGATGGCTCTATGCCAATTATAATACCGCTATTGAAGGCTTAAGAGCCGTATATATATATACTGGTAGCTCGGCTGCGATCTTGGTGTGTAGGGCTGGGTGGGTTGACTTGGTCCCCACAGGTGTGTAGGGATGGTACGGGTGGTGTGATGGTTGGTTTGCGTTGGGCTGCATCCTTATACTGTTGCATATATGTTTACGAGATCTATCACTGTACTGGGCTTAGGCCACTTGTTCTGTTATTGGTTTGGGCTAGGCCCAATCGATACTGTTATGGGCTATGACCCAAATAATTTTGTAGTGGGCTTTGACCCACGTATGCTGTGATCTGTACTGTGCTGTGACTATTGAAAGGGCTTCGGCCCAGACTGTTTAGGTTTCTGCTTCTATATACTGACTGTTACTCTTGCAAGGGGATTATACACTGAGTTTTCATAAATTCACCCCGTTTTTAACTGTGCAGGTAATCCTCAGCCTTAGACAGATCAGAGCTGCGAGGGACTCGGAGGTGACCACACGTCTGATTGGCTTTAAAATACACGTCCTATTTTAATTTTAGTTTAATTTGTTGGGTTATAAATTTTTGTAATAAGGCCTTAAGATTTTTGAACTTTAAGTTTTGGGTTTTGATTGATTGTTTTATAATTGCTAGAAGTAGAACACGATTTATCGGAAATAACTATTGTTTTTCAAAATATCACGTTCCGCAACTGTTTTAAATTAAGCTTTCCGCAACAAACAAGGTTTTAAAGATAATAATGTTTTCCAAGAATGATTTCTAATAAATCACGTTTTGAAAATAAGCAAACGAAATCTGAAGTTTTGAATACCAGAAAGTTTTAAGTTGTAAGAAGGGTTTCTAATGAAAGCATGGTTTTCGGAAAACTCTTCAATGTGACACGCCAGATTCGGGCCTAACTTCTAGGTCGGGTTTGGGGTGTTACAGGACAGATAACCCTGACATAATACCTCTCGAGTATATGTTACGATTAGGGTTTAGCTTGGACTGGTAATCCTAATTAAGCTCTTTTGAGTATACGTTATATAAAGAATTTAGATTGGAATGGTAATCCTATTATGCGATACGTGTTTTGAGAGTGTGTTTCTTAATTAAGTGCCGTAATTGGTACCCTCGAATAAGAATTGACGGATTATTGAATCGTACACCTCGAGTGTACTTCTTAAGTATCCATCGAAATTTCAATAATTCAACGGTCATAAAACTCTTGACATGGTATGAGAATTATGAGATGAAATGATAATGTCTTGAAAGAGTATTGTATGATGAGCTCATCTATCCTTGGTGTATATGTAAACCTTGTGACTAACATGTTTGATTGGACGCATGTGTTTAGGAAATTTTGCCAAATGGATGGAAAACATGTTGTTGTATGCTTAGATTTAATAAACGAGATTGGTAAGTTTAGTTTCCGTTATACGAACTTACTAAGCATGTAATGCTTACTCTATTTTATTTCCCCTGTTTTATAGTGCTCGGAAGCTCGCGGAGGTTGGATATCATTGGAACATCGTCACACTATCAACTAGCTTATTTTGGGTATACTTAGTAAAATCATTTCGGTATAATGACATGTATAGGGCAACTTGACCATTAGTGGCTTGATAATAATGCTTGTAATCTAGCCATTGGAATGGCTAGTAATGGTTGTTTTGATATACTTGTAATGTCATGCTATGGTAGCTAATTATATGTTAAGTAGTTGATCAATTTAAGTCTAATATATGGAATGAACCAAGGTAAGAATGTATGCATGTAACGGTATGCCATGATGAATGATGGAATTTGTTTAATTTAAATGCTTAGAATGGTTAGTATTGGATGTATGTTTCAAATGCAGGTCAGGGGTGTGATTTTGGGTGTTAGAAATGGCTTTATTTTGTCCACACGGGCAGACACAAGGGCGTGTGTCTAGACCATGTGTGACACACGACCGGGTGCATGGATGTGTAGTTAGGTCGTGTGTCCCCTGCACCCCAAAATTTTGAGAAACAGAATGCTCAAAATTGAGCACATGGATAGGGACACGGGCGTGTGTCTCAGCTGTGTGTGCTAAACGGCCTAGAACACGGGCGTGTGTCTTGGCCGTGTGAAACCTACACCTAACTTTGAATTGAATTAATTAACCACACGGCCTAGCATACAGGCGTGTGGCATGGCCATGTGCACAAGTCAGAGAGTTACACGGGGTCAAACACGGCCTGCAGCACAGGCGTGGCCAAGGGTTAGATGGGCGTGTGCGTAAGAGTATGCCCAAAGATCAATCATGAGATGGTTGTAATAACATACTTAATTTACCATGTTTATTAATATAAAGCGTTGTCATTATTATTTCAGTTTTTCTTTCTATGTGTATAGATAAACTATTTTATAATAATGTCCTAAGAATAATATGATTATTCTTAAAAGATCCTTAGTCTAGTATTATTGTTGACTAGGACAACAATAATGCATTAAGACTAACATGTAGTTGATTGATGATAAAGAGTTGTCATTGATATGGAGTGTCAAAATCAATGCATGGATATGTGTGTTAGAGAACAACATATTGGATTGACCCGCTATGAGTATGTTTCTTGGATTATTATGTAATTGACACAACATTACTCATAGTGATTAATATGTATATGATCCTCAGACTTGAGATCATTATTATCCCAGCATCGTGAGTTGTATATTTTGATACAGTCAAACGTACACCGTAACAGGTTGTTCTATAAAGGCTGATGTTGGATATACCACAATCTATGTAGAGGGATATGGTTGATCAATAAAGGATAAGTCCCTCCTACATAATAGGAGTAATATCTTAGGCCACTTGATTGAGTGAGACTAGAAATGCATGGCCATGCTCAAATAAGTTGATATGAGATGTCATACTAATTTGTATATCATAGTCTACTCAAGATATCAAGAAACATGGGATGGACTATGCAAGTGTGACTATCCCATGACTTGTATCCGTTCCAGAGATAAAGGACTTAAGGATTAATGCATGAAAGGTTAATCACAAAAGGTTATGTCGAATCATGACTTCTTGTAACTTAGGTGGCAATGATGCATTGCTAGATGCCACTCATTGTTTGTGACAATAGAATCATTCTAGTATTACTGCTAACGTTGCAAGAACCTACAGGGTCACACCCTATTGTTGAAATGAACGGAATAAAATATAGTTGGTATTGTGTTTGGTTGTCACATGAATTAAATTAATTAACAAATTAATTTAATTGGGCAATCAAATATTGAACATATTATATGTACAAGGATGTTGTACACATAATGATAACAAAATTTTATTAATATATGAATTTGATTCATATTTAAATTTAAATAAATATAGTTTACCGAAATCCTTATTATAATTAATGTAATTATAATTTTTGGGTATAATTAATGTAATTATAATTTTCGGTTAAAAACTTTATTGTATTTATTTAATCTTATAATACATTCAAGAGATACCAATTATAAAAAGCCCAATTAAAAGGATACCAATTATAAAAGGCCCAATTAAAAGGACACCCATTATAAAAGGTATTAAAAGGAGACAAAGCTGAAGATGATAAACCCTAAGTGATTGCTTGTTAGATCTAGCAGCCGTCAAGCAAATAAACCTCCAAAACAGTTTTGGAGATTTCTTCCGTTCATAGTCAAACCGGGTGGATTACGTAGAGGCAGACATCGGAAAAGGTTGTGGCTTGATTCGACAATAGATCAAAACTCTTGTTGCCAAGGCGTCGCTGTCTACTCAGATTGAAGTTTTGGTAATTTCGAAACCTTTATTTCACCCTGATTTGTTCCTCACACATGGATTCATGGTTTGGATCGCCGGATCTAATTTTATTTTGCTGCGCCATGGGGTATCGGCGTTCCAACAGTGGTATCAGAGCCACTTGTGTGATACGAACTCGGGTTTAAATACTTGGGTGATGCAATTGTATGAGATGCATGTTTTGATCTTATTGTATTTTCAATTATTTAAATCGTTTAAGCATAACCTAATAACTGTTCCTTTCGGTAATTGATTAAATGTTAATCATGGTGTTGTGGCTTATTCGATTTTATGTTATTACTGTTAACTATTAACAAATCTGTAATAATGCGACGGTGGTATTTATAGTTTCCAGTAAGAGTTAACTGGCTAGTGGAACAAGGGTTGTTCCGATATGAAACCTCAAGGATTAAAATCCTAAAAACACGATTCTGTTGATAAAAGTTATCAAATCGTGAGGTTTCATTTGACTGGGGTATGCGATTCGTATCGCGGGGGCTCCGCCCTCGGACCCCTGGTCTATGACGCGGGTTGAAAGGATATTTTATAATTCACCTTAGCATAAAAAAAACATTGAATTATGTATGCTATTTTTGACATGCACGGTGTTTGAAATGCATAGTTATAGCCCAATGACCCATTCGATAAAAGGTTGTATTTTTTTTTTATAAATACGGCCTGCGTGTCGTGCCTTACTACTATTCTCTTGTATTTCTCTTCTTATCTTATTCCCTCGTATGTAAAACGAGTTTCTGCATATTGTAATTTGCAAGAGTTGCTGTAGGCCAAACGAGAAGCAAGGTGGGACAATTATTGTGGATTGATAGCTTGTGAAATGGCTTACACCTTTAGGTTTCTTTTTGGTTTTCCCATTGGCTTGGGTTGAACCACCTTAGTTTATGGGATGTAACTATTGCATTTATTTATTACTTTATTTATTCATGTATGAGATGCTATGGATGTCTAAAGCATGCCAATTATATATATATATATAATTGAAACTTGATGATAATAAACCCTATTAATTGATGAGATCGATTAGAAGACTAAATGGGCTAAAGTAGACCATAATTGGTGAGATGCAACAACCTTAATAAAATCCCTCTATTAAAATATTAAGTCAACACGGCCTTCCAATTTTGCCCTCGTTAAGGCCTCGATCAATACTATGTAGGTTCTGCCAAAGCGAAGTACTAGTATTTATCTTGGTTAAACGCGAAGAATAAACAAGTGATATTCGCTGGTCAAAAAATTGGTTAATGACTTAACTAGGTTACTCTAATAGGATTAGAAACTTAGAGGCAAGTAAATTGGATAAATCATAAGATGATTAGAACAAGAGTTGTTCACCAAATATTAGGAGTTACATATGATATAATTAGCAAATGTTGCTTACCTAAATAACCATAATCTTAAGAGTAAAGCCAAAGCTGACTTAAGAGGTGGTGAAATATGGATCCTTAACCTACTAGAAATACTTTTGAGAAAGTTTTTCCGAAATTAATATACGAGGGTTATTAATTTTTAAATAAAATAGTGGGAATATCATTTAATAAAGTCTTTTTAATGATTGATATAAAATTGGTAAATTTACTCACATGCATATTTAATTGTTGTAGATATATTATGGCTGCAAACACTAGCACACTCATTGCGATCGGTCCTTGAGAAGGACAAATTGAATGGTTTGAATTTTCTTGATTGGTTCCGTAACTTGAGGATTGTCCTTAAACAAGAACGGAAATTATATGTCATTGAACAACCACTTCCTAATGAACCAGCCGCTAATGCCTCGAGGACTGATAGAGATGCCTACAAGAAGTATCTCGATGACATGATAGATGTTGGATGTCTTATGCTTGCCACTATGAATCCTGAACTTCAGAAGCAACATGAGGACATGGTTGCTTATGATATGATCGAGCACCTGAAAGAACTTTATCAGGGGCAAGCACGACAAGAGAGGTTTGATATCTCTAAGGCCCTATTCCAATGTAAGTTGGCTAAAGGAAGCCCAGTAGGACCTCATGTCCTTAAGATGATTGGCTATATTGAAAGCCTGTCTAAGCTTGGGTTTCCATTGAGCCAAGAGTTGGCCACTGATGTTATTTTACAATCATTGCCGGATAGCTACAGCCAATTTGTCCTCAATTTCAGTATGAATGAAATTGACAAGACTCTACCACAATTGCTTAGTATGTTACGAACTGCTGAAGGCAACTTGAAAAAGGTTGGATCCAAGCCCATACTGATGGTCCGTAATAACAAGGGCAAGGGAAAGGCCAAAGTTCAAACAAAGCCCAAGGGCAAAGGTAAACCCAAATTTGGAAAAGAAAAGGCTGCACTGAAACCTAAAGGTGGGGTGTCTAAGGAAGGAAATTGTTTTCATTGTGGTGTGACTGGACATTGGAAACGGAACTGCCCTGTCTATCTTAAAGAAGTCAAGAAGGCTAAAGCAAGCGGAATGTCTGCTTCAGGTATTTATGTTATTGATATTAATTTATCAACTACTACTTCTTGGGTATTAGATACTGGTTGTGGTTCTCATATTTGTACTTCTGTATAGGGACTACAAAGGAGTAGGACTTTGGCTAGAGGAGATGTGGACCTACGAGTTGGAAATGGAGCAAAAGTTACTGCATTAGCTGTGGGAACATATACTTTATCTTTGCCTAGTGGACTTGCTTTATGTTTAGAGGATTGTTATTTTGTGCCCAGTTTGACTAAAAACATTATTTCAATTTCTTGTTTAGACAAAATTGGTTTTGAGATAATTATTAAGAATAATTGTTGTTCATTTTATCTCAATAATGTTTTCTATGGTTCAGCACAATTGATTAATGGCCTCTATATTTTAGATCAAACGAATCCCATTTACAACATAAATACTAAAAGATCTAAAATAAATGACTCAAATCAAACTTATCTTTGGCATTGTTATTTGGGCCACATAAGTGAGAAACGCATATCCAAACTCCATAAAGATGGTCTCTTGAATTCATTTGTTTTTGAACAATTTGAAGTATGTGAATCTTGCTTATTGGGAAAAATGACTAAATCTCCTTTTATTGGTAAAAGTGAACGAGCTAGTGATTTATTGGACCTAATACATTCTGATGTATGTGGACCAATAAATACACAAGCCAGAGGTGGATTTCACTACTTCATTACTTTCACTGATGATTCCAGTAGATATGGGTATGTTTATATCATGCGCCATAAGTCTGAGTCCCTTGAAAAGTTCAAGGAATTCAAAAATGAAGTACAAAATCAACTAGGCAAAACTATCAAGTCACTTCGATCTGATCGAGGTGGAGAGTATTTGAGCCTAGAGTTTGATGATCTTTTGAAAGAATGTGGGATTGTCTTACAACTTACTCCTCCTGGTACTCCTCAATGGAATGGAGTATCTGAGAGAAGAAATCGAACTTTGTTAGACATGGTTCGATCCATGATGAGTCATGCTGATCTACCGACTTCCTTTTGGGGACATGCACTTGAGACAGCTGCTTTCACACTAAATCGTGTTCCATCTAAATCGGTTCAAAAGACGCCATATGAGATGTGGACTGGGAAACGTCCTAGTATGTCTTTTATGTAAATTTGGGGCTATGAAGCTTATGTTAAACGTCAGACGTCTACTAAGCTTGAACCCAGATCTGAAAGGTGTATTTTTGTGGGGTATCCAAAAGAAACCAAAGGATATTATTTCTTTAATCCCATTGAGAACAAAACGTTTGTTGCTCGGACTGGTGTCTTCCTAGAGAGAGAATTTACTTCTAGAAAAGGAAGTGGGAGAAAGATTGAACTTGAAGAAATTCGAGAATCACAAGATACCACTGAACCAGAGATTGAACAACAACAAATTCCACAAGAAATTGAGGAACAAACAACTGTTGTAGAAACACAACCACCGCGTAGATCTTTAAGAGAACGCCGTGCACCTGAGAGATATGGATTTCTCATTACAATGCATGGTGACGTTCTTCTTATAGATCAAGATGAGCCTAGGACTTATCAAGAAGCGGTGACAAGCCCAGACTCTAAGAAATGGCTTGAGGCCATGAGATCTGAGATGGATTCCATGTATGAAAACCAAGTATGGACTTTGATTGACCCACCCGAAGGGGTTAAACCTATAGGGTGCAAATGGGTTTTCAGAAAGAAAATAGACATGGATGGTAATGTACAAACATACAAAGGGCGATTAGTCGCTAAAGGTTTTCGCCAAATTCATGGTGTTGACTATGATGAAACCTTTTCTCCTGTAGCTATGTTTAAATCCATCAAGATCTTGCTCGCCATAGTTGCATTTCATGATTATGAAATTTGACAGATGGACGTCAAAACAGTTTTCCTTAACGGGAAACTTGAAGAGGAAGTGTATATGACACAACCTGAAGGTTTTGTAAATCCAAAGGATGCTAGAAAGTTATGTAAGCTACAAAGATCCATTTATGGATTAAAGCAAGCTTCTCGAAGTTGGAATCTTTGTTTTAACGATGCAATCAAAGAGTTTGGTTTTATCAAAAATGAAGATGAACCATGTGTTTACAAGAAAGTTAGTGGGAGCACTATCACATTCTTGGTACTATATGTGGATGACATACTTATCATGGGAAATGACATACCTACCTTGCAGTCTATTAAGACTTGGTTAAGAAGTTGTTTTTCTATGAAGGACTTGGGCGAAGCCACTTATATCTTAGGAGTCAAGATCTATAGAGGTAGATCAAGACGACTACTAGGTCTAAGCCAAAGTACATACATAGATAAAGTACTGAAAAGGTTCAGTATGGAAGAATCTAAAAGAGGATTCCTACCTATGAGACATGGTATTTCACTCTTGAAGGAAATGTGTCCTTCAACTCCACAAGAGAGAGAATGTATGAGTAAAATTCCATATGCTTCTGTTATTGGATCTATCATGTATGCTATGTTATGTACCCGTCCAGATGTCTCGTATGCCTTAAGTATGACGAGCAGGTATCAAGTAGATCCCGGTGAAGGTCACTGGACCACAGTCAAAAGTATCCTTAAGTACTTAAGAAGAACTAAGGATACATTCCTATTATATGGAGGTGAGGAAGAGTTTAGTGTAAAAGGTTACACTGATGCCAGCTTCCAAACTGACAAGGACGATTCTCGATCGCAATCAGGTTTTGTGTTTTGCCTTAATGGTGGTGCTGTAAGCTGGAAGAGTTCAAAGCAAAGTACAGTAGCCGATTCTACAACAGAGATTGAGTATATTGCAACCAGTGAGGCAGCAAAGGAAGCAGTTTGGATCAAGAAGTTCATTACTGGACTAGGGGTTGTGCCTAGCATATCAGATGCTATAGAACTCCGATGTGATAACAATGGAGCTATTGCACAAGCTAAAGAACCCAGATCTCACCAGCGATCCAAACATATACTTAGACGCTACCATCTTATTCGAGAGATTATCGATCGAGGGGATGTAGAGATATGCAGAGTACCTTCAGATGATAACATTGTTGATCCCCTTACCAAGCCTCTGACACAGCAGAAGCATGATCGTCACACTAAGTCACTTGGTATTAGATATATGAGTGATTGGTCTTAGTGCTAGTGGGAGACTGTAAGAGTATGCCCAAAGATCAATAATGAGATGGTTGTAATAACATACTTAATTTACCATGTTTATTAATATAAAGCGTTGTCATTATTATTTCAGTTTTTCTTTCTGTGTGTATAGATAAACTGTTTTATAATAATGTCCTGAGAATAATATGATTATTCTTAAAAGATCCTTAGTCGAGTATTATTGTTGACTAGGACAACAATAATGCATTAAGACTAACATGTAGTTGATTGATGATAAAGAGTTGTCATTGATATGGACTGTCAAAATCAATGCATGAATATGTGTGTTAGAGAACAACATATTGGATTGACCCGCTATGAGTATGTTTCTTGGATTATTATGTAATTGACACAACATTACTTATAGTGATTAATATGTATATGATCCTCAGACTTGAGATCATTATTATCCTAGCATCGTGAGTTGTATATTTTGATACAGTCAAACGTACACCGTAACAGGTTGTTCTATAAAGGCTGATGTTAGATATACCACAATCTATGTAGAGGGATATGGTTGATCAATAAAGGATAAGTCCCTCCTACATAATAGGAGTAATATCTTAGGCCACTTGATTGAGTGAGATTAGAAATGCATGGCCATGCTCAAATAAGTTGACATGAGATGTCATACTAATTTGTATATCATAGACTACTCAAGATATCAAGAAACATGGGATGGACTATGCAAGTGTGACTATCCCATGACTTGTATCCGTTCCAGAGATAAAGGACTTAAGGATTAATGCATGAAAGGTTAATCACAAAAGGTTATGTCGAATCATGACTTCTTGTAACTTACGTAGCAATGATGCATTGCTAGATGCCACTCATTGTATGTGACAATAAAATCATTCTAGTATTACTGCTAACGTTGCAAGAACCTACAGGGTCACACCCTATGGTTGAAATGAATGGAATAAAATATAGTTGGTATTGTGTTTGGTTGTCACATGAATTAAATTAATTAAAGAATTAATTTAATTGGGCAATCAAATATTGAACATATTATATGTACAAGGATGTTGTACACATAATGATAACATAATTTTATTAATATATGAATTTGATTCATATATAAATTTAAATAAATATAGTTTACCGAAATCCTTATTATAATTAATGTAATTATAATTTTCGGATATAATTAATGTAATTATAATTTTCGGTTAAAAACTTTATTTTATAATACACTTAAGAGATACCAATTATAAAAGGCCCAATTAAAAGGATACCAATTATAAAAGGACCAATGAAAACGACACCCATTATAAAAGGTATTAAAAGGAGACAAAGCTGAAGATGATAAACCTTAAGTGATTGCTTGTTAGGTCTAGCAGCCGTCAAGCAAATAAACCTCCAAAACAGTTTTGGAGATTTCTTCCGTTCATAGTCAAACCGGGTGGATTACGTAGAGGCAGACATCGGAAAAGGTTGTGGCTTGATTCGACAATAGATCAAAACTCTTGTTGCCAAGGCGTCGTTGTCTACTCAGATTGAAGTTTTGGTAATTTCGAAACCTTTATTTCACCCCGATTCGTTCCTCACACATGGATTCATGGTTTGGATCGCCGGATCTAATTTTATTTTGCTGCGCCATGGGGTACCGGCATTCCAACAGTGTGAGCCCTGCACCTTGGAAAATTTTTGAAATTTTGCGAAAAATTCTTAGAGTTCCCGATTAAGTCTTGACTCGATTCTAATGCTTGTATTGGGCCTCGAGGGTCCAATTAAGGGATGTTTTGAATGATCTCAATTTATGAATGATAATTTACATAAATTATTTGTAAAATATTCTGAAACCTTATTCCGACGATGAATATGGGTTAGGGGTGTTACAAGTTGCCACCAAAACTTGAGCGAATTCATGACATTTTCTATGTGTCCATGTTACGGAAGTACCACTCAGACCCATTGCACATCGTGCTAGTGGAGGAGATCGAAGTTCGAGCTAATCTCACTTATGAGGGGAAGTCGATTGAGATTTGGGCTCCCGAAGAAAAGGTTTTGCAAAACAAGAAAGTTCTATTGGTTAAAGTTTTATGGCGTAACCATAAAATTGAAGAGGCTACTTGGGATGCTGAAGTCGCGATGAAATACAATATCCCTATTTGTTTAGCTTCGGTAAACGAGGATGAAATTCATTTTAGAGGAGGAGAGTTGTCACACCCCAAAATAGGGTTTAGAAGTTTTGAGGGTACTTTTGGAATTATGGCCTGAAATAGGGTTTGAGAATTCAGAATATGCAACCCAAAAATATCTTCGTCTGTGGCTTTTGAAAATTTAATCTAATTTAAGAAAATAATATGGAAAAGACTTTCAATTTTTAAAAGTAGACTGTTTTGTGATAGGGTTTAATTTAAGAGTAGCTTAATAACAATTATACCAAGTTTTAAAAATAAACCTATTTTCCCCCTTTCACCCCATTGTTGACGTGAAAAAAAAAAGAAACATCTTTTCACCCTTTCTCTTTGTGCCGTCTATTAGAAAGAAAAATCCCTAAACACCATTCTTCAAACTTTGGTCTTCACTACTCCAATCCTTTGTTTTCTATCATCCTCCAAACATCAAACCTCTTTTAAAAACAGAGAAGAACGCCAAAATACCATTTATTGCATTGATATTCTTCAAGTGGGTTTTCTCAAATTTCAATCAAACCATTTGTCATTTTCTTCAATCAGGGTAAGTCTTGTATTTTTAATAGTTTTTAATGCACTCTAGCTTTTTAAATCGAGTTTTAAATCAATTGAAACAAGGATTTTCCTTGTTAGCTGAAATTGGGGTTGTTAATGGATGATTTTATAATTTTAAACAAAACTACTATTTCTATGTATTTTTTAAAATTTTTTTGATGTGATTATAAGGTTTTTAAACTCGCTTTAAAGTTTCGTTAAAAGATTTGAAGGTTTTGATGAGTTTTCATTAAGAATGGCTGTGTATGTTGAAATTTTCGAAACCATAAGTTTGAGGAGTTTTGGGTGATATTAAGGTTGAGAATTATTCTTAGATGAGTAATTGAATGTTTAGAATCGGTTTTAAGCATTAGGAATGAATGTGGATTAAGATATTTGAGTATCGACTATGCTAGTCGAAAATTTCAGTTCCAAGTGGAACTAACCTTAGATCTACATTTTTGTTTGATTATGGAGTGTTATGGATGCTAGTTAATTGTGTATGCTGTTGGTTAAGATGTGAGGAGATTCAGAACTGTTGGAGCCCTCAACGAGCAAGACGAAAGGTAAGGAAAAGATAGTTTAAGCTTTCGGCAAATAGGTGAAAGTGTGAATGGTGAATGTTTGGAATCACTATTTGTAGACACGATTCATAGTGTTAAATGGGAGATTAGAAGTAACTGAGACCCCTATCCTAAGTTCTGAATGTATGCTTTCTTACTCTTTTTGTGAACTTTGCGACATTATGGTTATGTGATTGTGTTAATAAGTAATATGGAACTACTACTTTATGCATGTACGTGTGACCTATTATGATTATAGCTCACTGAGTTATATGTTAGCACTTGTAAGTGTTGCAACAGAGAGCATGGTGTAACACCATAACTCGTATCCATCGTCGAAACAGGGTTACGGAGCGTTACTAGAGACTTTTAAAACATTTACAAACATTTCATGTTATCACTATTCATTTACCGAGATTATACACGTCCCTTAAATGGGCCCTCGAGGCCCAATACGAGCATTAGGAATGAATCAAGACTAAATCGAGATCTCAGGGAATTTTTCGTGAAATTTCAAAAATTTTCCCAAGTACAGGGCTCACATGCCCGTGTGGTCTAGGGACACGCCTGTGTGGTCGGGCCGTGTGGTCTCACACGCCCGTGTCCCTAACACGTGTAACTCTCTGACTTCTGAGGCATGAAGAAATTTAAGTCACACGGGCAAGTCACACGCCCGTGTGCTAGGCCGTGTGGCAAATTTTTATTTTCGAAATTAGGTGTAGTTTTCACACGGCCGTGTAACAAGCCCGTGTTCAGGGCCGTGTCAACCACACGGCTGAGACACACGCCCGTGTGCTCAATTCTGAGCATTTTGTTTTCTCGAATTTAAGTGCAGGGGACACACGGCCTGGCTACACACCTATGGGTGACACACGGCCTAGACACACGCCCGTGTGTCTACCCATGTAGACCAAATGAAGCCATTTCTTAGCTTCATTTTCTCACCCAATTTTGCCAACAACCTACACCAATACTTGCATGTATATATCATCCAAATCAAGCATTAAAACCAAGCCTAAACTAACATCTATCATGGCATAATATTACATGCAATTCATGTTTATAATTATACTTTTAGGGCATATACAATGTAACACCCCAAACCCGGTCAAAACGCTACGACCGAATCTGATATGTTACAGAAAAAGGACAATTTTAGAAACCGAGTTAGAAAACATGAGTTGAGAAAATTTTGCACATCACTATGCCTTCGATGAAGATTTAAAAACAGTTGTTTAGCTTAAGCCATAGTACAGTTCAGGTTTCGTAATCCAAAGTCGAATTTTGAAGAAAAACTATATTGAGCGATCAATTGAAAACTAACTTGAGTCTTAGCTTGAAAATTTGAGTTAATTGTTACTAAAACCCGATCTTAATTAGCCAATTGTAAATCTTAAAATCTAAAGTTTGTAACGGTAGAAAACACCTACTTAGGTTGTTTCTTAGGCATGCCATAATATTTAAGACAAAATCGAATGAATGAAACCAAATTAACGTTTAAAAGGCCTTATTACAATACCAAAATCCAAATTAAAGTAGTAATAATCCAAATAATTATTAAAGATAAAAATGACTAAAAACGTTATGCATGGCCACCTCGAGTCCACCTCGGCTCCACATCCGTGGTCTAAGGATTACCTGCAAAAATTAACGGAGGGGTGAGTCACCGAGGCTCAGTGTGCAAATCCCCGTCCAAATGAGCTTTGGGCTCTCACATAGTTTCATATATTATGCAAGTATGCAATACAGCCCAACCAACCTATTATGTTTAGCCTCCACATCTCCTGAATTTACCCAAAATCTGTGGCACCTAGCCACTGGTGGTACCTAACCACTGGTGGTTCCAAACCACTAGTGACAAAAGTCACAAATAATAATACGTGGGGCCAACCCACTTGTGGTACCAAACCATTGGTGACAATCCCTTAATAGATATATATATGTGGGGCCAACCCACCGTGGTACCGAACCACTAGGACGAGTCACAAATCATCATATATATTTTACCAAACAACTGGTGGTTCCAAACCACTGAGACTTAGTCACAAGATATAAGATTATGTGGGGCCAACCCACTTATGGTACCAAACCACTGGTGACAGTCTAAAAGAGATCATATTTCCTCCCTCTTCACCTCATATCCCAATTTCATGCTCATGTTTAACAGATAATTAACATGGTATGCTCAAGCTTACAATACATGCATTCATTGATAACAAGCATAGTAGAACTTACCCGGAGTCCTCGCTTTTACCCACAAGGGTATTTTACTGACCAATAACGTCACTTCGGCTTTCAGACATAACAGTTACTAACAAAATAACATACAAAGTGTGTGAGAGTTACACAACTGATAATATGTAATACCACACTATCTATGTCGGTACTCTCGCTAATTGGAACTACTGCTATCTGTCTACGACTCTGCTCAGAAGCCGGCCCACAACTCGGTGGCCAATCTCACACAGCTGACACTGCTCGCTTCTTAAACTTAGGGGCTGGGACTACAGGTCCAACCCCTCCGATCGTTTGGCTGACATTTGAGTCCATGAACAAACCTTGGTCACCAGATCATATTAAAGTAATGGAATTGAATAAAAGGGAATGACACTCAATACTAAGGGTCCTTACCTAGATCGACAAATCCCGGAGATTACGAAGGTTTGAATCCCGCACCACTCGAGTACTTGAATTGACTAGAACTGATTGTCCCTTTCAACACTCCAAACGCAAACCAAAAGCCGGAAGAATGCGAAGATAAAGCCCCCTTCATTCGGCCAAGAGTTAAAAAAATGGGATTACTGCCTTCAGCACTCAAACGCAAGAAAAGATAATTGAAACGAAAAGAAAACACTTACCACAACCACTAGAGAAATCGAATGGGAGTGATGGAAGATAAGTAATGGCGATCCACTGCAAACAGGAGTCGAATGAGGAGGTTTGAATGCCAGAGAGAGATTCGGCTAGAAAAGATGATAAGTTTCGGTTTTCCTTTTTTAAGAAATCAAGAGGAAAAGAGATGAGATGGTTTGAGAGGTTCGGCTAAAGCAAAACAAAGAACCCAAAGAACGAACAAAAATCGAAGGTGTTCTGCTCAGGAAAAGAAAGAAATAGAGAAGAATGGAGTTTCGACCAACCAAACAAAGAGTAGCAGAAGGGAGGAAGAAGATGTAAAGAGAACAAGGAAAGAAATAAGTTTCGGCTAAGGCTCTTACCAATCGGCCAAGAAGAAACAAGGGAGTAATTGCCTTGAAGAATTCGGGTATGAAGGAAATGACTAGCAACACAAAGAAGAAAGCAAAGAGAGCACAATCAAAATGCACTTTCGGCTAATCACAAAAGAACAAGAAGAGTAGAAGAGCATTAGGAGGTGTTTCGGTTTTGCCCACTAAGAAATGAGGCAAAGGTTCCCAAAATGCAAACATAAAAGAAAAGGAGAATGCTTTAGGTGTTTCCTGGCTAGCAGAAATGCTCACCACACCCTCTAAGTGCTACTACTCAAAGTTCGGCCACCCCCTAAACCTCTAAACCGTACACACACACTCACACACCCCACTTCCCACTTTTGGCCAACCTCTCCTCCTCTCTCCCTAATCCCATAATTCTCTCCACCGAACACTCTCCACTCCCCATTCAAAATTGTTGACTGATTCCTCCTCCTTGAATTGCTCTCCACCCTTCCTTTGAATTGTTTGACCAAGTCCTACCTCTCTCCTCCAGAGTCCAAGCTGAAAGCAACTCTCCCCCACCTTGGCGTCAAAAGAAATCCCAAAAAGGGATTCACGCAGCTCGAACCTGCTCCCTGCCAACACACCTGAGGCGTCACTCCCCTGCCTCCTAAGTGGCACTTCATTGCCACTTTACCAAGGCACTTCTTGTGCCAAAACATACAACCAACCACCCTTAAGTCCTATCCCATTCAGCTCCCCTTCAAAGTGCCCAAAAAGCAAATTTTTACCAAGACTCCGGCTTACCCCTAAGTCATTCCTAGACCCTAAAACACCCTAAACTAGCATGACAAACATAGCATTCACACACTAACACATAAAATGCAAAGGCCCTAATTCAGGATGTTACAGTTCTACCCCCTTAAAATAATTTCGCCTCGAAATTACCTGGTGAAAAGGGATGAGGGTATTGCTGCCGCACAACATCCTCCGGCTCCCACGTAGCTTCTTCTGCTCCATGGTTCCGCCACAACACCTTCACCAAAGGAACTGATTTCTTACGCAATACTTTGACATCCCGATCCAGGATCTGCACTGGATCTTCCTCAAAAGATAAGTCTGGGCTTACTTCAATTTCTTCTACTGGTACAACATGAGACGGATCTGAACGGTAGCGTCTAAGCATCGAGACATGAAACACATCATGGATCTGACTCAATTCTGAAGGTAGCTCGAGCTGATAGGCTACTGGCCCCACACGTTTCAACACGCGATAAGGCCCGATAAATCTGGGGCTTAGCTTGCCCTTCCGCCCAAACCTAAGCACTTTCTTCCACGATGACACCTTTAAGAACACCTGGTCACCCACTGTAAACTCTATGTCTTTACACTTCAGATCGGCATAGGATTTCTGCCTGTCCGAGGCTTCCTTCAACCGAGCCCGAATTAACTTAACCTTGTCTTCTGTTTAGCAACCAATTCTGGACCCAACAACTGACGCTCACTCAACTCTGTCCAACATGTAGGAGTACGACACTTCCGACCATACAACGCTTCATACGGTGCCATCTGAATACTGGATTGGTAGCTGTTGTTATACGCGAATTCCGCCAATGGTAGAAATTCTTCCCAACTACCTCTGAAGTCCAAGATACAGCCTCTCAACATATCTTCCAAAATCTGAATTAGCCTCTCCGATTGTCCATCAGATTGCGGATGAAACGCTGTACTAAAATCCAACTTTGTACCCAACGCTTGATGCAACGCCTTCCAAAATCTTGACGTAAACCTGGGGTCCCTGTCTAAGATGATAGACACTGGTACCCCGTGCAACCTTACGATCTCTGCTGTATACAACTTAGCAAATTTTTGTAGAGAGTAGTTGACCGTACTGGTATGAAATGAGCGGACTTCGTCAGACGATCAACTATTACCCAAATCGAATCCTTCCTAGTAGGCTTAAGGGGTAGCCCACTAACAAAATCCATCGTGATCCTTTCCCAATTCCACTGCGAAATCTTGACCGGTTGCAACAACCCCGAAGGCAACTGATGTTCTTCCTTTACCTGCTGACACATTAAATACTTACCCACAAATTCGGTTACTTCTCGCTTTAAACCTGGCCACCAAAACTGTTCCTGCAAATCCCGGTACATCTTACTACCTCCAGGATGCATAGCGTATGGACTGCTATGTGCTTCCTGAAGAATCTCCTACCTCAACTCCACATCTTTTGGCATGCAAACCTTTCCATGGAAACATAAAACTCTATCGCTGTTCACACTGTACTCATTTAATCCACCATTCTGCACCTGCTGAAGTCGAGCGCTCCAGACATCATCTGATAATTGTTTCTCTTTCACCTGACTCACCTATGTCGGCTTCACTTGCATTTCCGCTATTAAACTTCCGTCGTCGTACAAACTAAGGTGGGCAAACATTGCTTTCAAGTCTGATATTACCTTACGGCTCAAAGCATCTGCCACCACGTTAGCCTTACCCAGATGGTACTCAATCGAGCAGTCATAATCCTTCAACAGCTCGATCCACCTCCGCTGTCTTAAATTCAACTCCTTCTGGGTAAGGAGGTATTTCAAGCTCTTGTGGTCCGTGTAGACGATGGACTTCTCTCCATACAAGTAATGTCTCCAGATCTTCAGGGCGAAATCCACTGCAGCCAACTCTAGGTCATGCGTCGAATAATTTACCTCGTGAGGTCTCAATTGCCGAGAAGCATACGGTACTACTTTCCCCTCTTGCATCAGCACATATCCTAACCCTGTATGTGACACATCACAATAGACAATAAACTCTTTCCCTGCCTCAGGTTGAATTAACACCGGAGCTTCTGTCAGAATCCTCTGTAACTTCTGAAAACTTTCCTGTTGCTTGTCAGACCATACAAACGGAACCCCTTTCCTTAACAACTTGGTTAACGCTGCTGCAATCAAAGAGAACCCTTCCACAAACCTTCTGTAATACTCAGCCAGACCAAGAAAACTCTGAATCTCTGCCACAGACTTAGGTGGTTTCCAATCCAACACAGCTTTAATTTTTTGAGGATCCACCCTAATCCCCTCAGCTGACACCACATGGCCCAAAAAGGTAACCTCCCTTAGCCAGAACTCGCACTTACTAAACTTAGCGAACAGCCGCTTCTCCCTCAGAATTTGCAAAACCACTCGAAGATGCAAATCATGCTCCTCCTCGGACTTCGAGTACACCAGAATATCATCTATAAACACTACGACGAATCGATCCAAATATGGTTGAAAAACCCGATTCACCATGTCCATAAACGCTGCTGACGCGTTGGTCAACCCAAACGACATCACCAAAAATTCGTAGTGACCATAGCGAGTACGAAATGCCGTCTTATGAATATCCGCCTCCTTGACCTTAAGCTGGTGATAGCCCGATCTCAAATCTATCTTGGAGAAGACTGATGCTCCCTTAAGTTGGTCGAACAGGTCGTCTATCCTTCGCAATGGGTACTTATTTTTGATCGTTAACTTATTCAACTGACGGCAATCAATACACATTCGCATTGATCCGTCCTTTTTCTTAACGAATAGTACGAGTGCTCCTCAAGGCGATTCACTTGGTCGGATGAAACCCCGATCCAACAATTCTTGAATCTGCGCCTTCAGCTCCACTAACTCATTCGGTGCCATTCTATATGGGGCAATAGACACAGGCGCTATTCCTGGTAGGAGATCAATACCAAACTCCACCTCGCGATCCGGAGGCAATCCTGGAAGCTCTTCTGGGAAAACATCAGAAAATTCCTTCACCGTTCGAACATTTCCCACAGTTGATTCCTTGACCTCCAAAGCACAAACATAAGCCATAAACGCCTTACATCCTTTTCTCACCATTCTCTCGGCCTTCAAAACGGATACCACATTAGATAGGTAATTCCTTCTCTCGCCTATCACCATCACCTCTACACCCTCAACAGTTCTCAACACTATACGCTTGGCCGCACAGTCCATATTTGCTTGATACTTCACTAGCCAATCCATACCTAAGATCAAATCGAACTCCCCAAACGGCAGTTCCATCAGATCAGCCGGAAAAACTACCCCTTGAACTTCCAAAGATACATCCTCATACAATTTATTCACCACTACAATTTGTCCTAGAGGGCTAACTACAGTCATCTCCCTAGAAGAAGTCTCAAAGTCTAAGTTCAGAGTTCCCGCTATAGCACTAGCAACATAAGAGTGCGTCGAACCAATATCAATCAAAGCAGTATAAGGCAATCCATAAATTAGAAACGTACCGGTTATGATGTCTGGTGCGTCGCCCTCCTCTCGACGCCTAGCTGCATAGACCAACCCAGGCTGTCTCGCATCTGTATTCCCAATACCTCTGCCCGGTGCTCCACAGCCCCGACCGAAACCATTACCTCCTCTGGCTGAACCACGACCCCTCTGGGGTTGCTGGCCATCTCTTCTAAATTGTACACGCCCTTGACCCTCAGACTATGCCCTCACTGGCCTCCATGGGCAATCCTTTTTCTGATGATCCATTGACCCGCATCCGAAGCATCCTCTATTACCTGCCCAACACTCTCCTGAATGAGACTTTTCGCATCGAGTACATTGCGGTGGCCACTGAGCAGCAACAAGCTTCGCAGCTTGACTCCGCTCGCCTAATCTAACCCTTTTCTGAAAACCCCCAGTAGACCCTGATAGCCCAAAACTCCTTTTATTTCTATTCCTTTCCTGATTCTGCTTTTTGGACTGCTTCACCTCCTTAGCTATCTTAGCCTTTTCCACAAGAACAGCAAATTCCCTCTCTCGCTGTGGAGCAATCAACACTCGCAGCTCATCTCTTAGCCCGTCCTCAAACCGAACACAGCGCTCGTGGTCCGTGGCCACAATACCCCGAGCATAACGGCTTAACCATAAGAATTCTGCCTCATACTCGGACACCGACTTACTCCCCTGAACCAGATTTAGAAATGCCTTACGCTGCGCATCCACATAACTTGATCCGACGTACTTCCTCTGAAATGCTGTTTTGAAGAGATCCTAAGTGATATCCTCAACCATCCTACCATGACCGTGAGCCACCACTGATAAGCCTCGACTTGCAGAAGAGACACGATCCCTTTCAACTTCTCCTCTGTCGTAAAATCAAGATCATCCATTATACGCTCAGTTGCTTCTAACCAATATTCAGCTGTGTTGGGAGCTATACCAGAAATGCCCCTAAATATTTCCGCTTTATTGGCTCGGAGTCGTTTAGACACAGATTTCCGGGCCCCCGTACCCAACCCTGCTCTAGCAACTCTCTCCAAGACCCGTAGCGTCGCCTGAGACACCGCATCATCTCCACTCGTTTGATCCTGAAACTCTGCTTCCGCAGCTGGCGGTGGTGGCACCTCACTTCTTGACCCATGACCAGACCCCACTGGTTCTGACACAGTAATCCTACCCCTACCATGTCCACCTACATTGTGCCCACGTCCTCGAGTGCTCATTACTAATGTTCGCGATTTAATCTGATTAAGAGTTTTATGAGTTAGCTTTTCTTCCACTGTTTATTACAAACAGTCTTATGAGTATATTATCAAAGTAGTTATTTTTTTACAAATGGCTACATTTCTACAGGCTTCAGTCTCTAAGGTAAATTTCCTAATACTAGCAATCATATCACAGAACAATTAATCCATACAACCAATGATTAAGGAACTTACCCTCGCGGATCGATGCCAGAGACTCAGGTGCCATGCTTCCTGAAAACATGCATTTCTTCAAAACCAATTTTCAAGCCATCTACTGAAAATAATTTTGGGCCTTATACTTACAGCCGAGCTTTTGAACCTGGCTCTGATACCACAATTGTAACACCCCAAACCCGGTCAAAACGCTACGACCGAATTTGGTATGTTACAGAAAAAGGACAATTTTAGAAACCGAGTTAGAAAACATGAGTTGAGAAAAATTTTGTACATCACTATGCCTTCGATGAAGATTTAAAAACAGTTGTTTAGCTTAAGCCATAGTACAGTTCAGGTTTCGTAATCCAAAGTCGAATTTTGAAGAATAACTATATTGAGCGATCAATTGAAAACTAACTTGAGTCTTAGCTTGAAAATTTGAGTTAATTGTTACTAAAACCCGATCTTAATTAGCCAATAGTAAATCTTAAAATCTAAAGTTTGTAACGGTAGAAAACACCCACTTAGATTATTTCTTAGGCATGCCATAATACTTAAGACAAAATCGAATGAATGAAACCAAATTAACGTTTAAAAGGCCTTATTATAATACCAAAATCCAAATTAAAGTAGTAATAATAAAAAATAATTATTAAAGATAAAAATTACTAAAAACGTTATGCATGGCCACCTCGAGTCCACCTCGGCTCCATATATGCAGTCTAAGGATTACCTGCAAAAATTAACGGAGGGGTGAGTCACCGAGACTTAATGTGCAAATCCTCGTCCAAATGAGCTTTGGGCTCTCACATAGTTTCATATATTATGCAAGTATGCAATGCAGCCCAACCAACCTATTATGTTCAGCCTCCACATCTCCTGAATCTACCCAAAATCTGTGGCACCTAGCCACTGGTGGTACCTAACCACTGGTGGTTCCAAACCACTGCTGACAAAAGTCACAAATAATAATACGTGGGACCAACCCACTTGTGATACCAAACCACTGGTGACAATCCCGTAATAGATATATATATGTGGTGCCAACCCACCGTGGTACCGAACCACTGGGACGAGTCACAAATCATCATATATGTGGTACCAAACCACTGGTGGTTCCAAACCACTGAGACTTAGTCACAAGATATAAGATTATGTGGGGCCAACCCACTTGTGGTACCAAACCACTGGTGACAGTCTAAAAGAGATCATATTTCCTCCCTCTTCACCTCATATCCCAATTTCATGCTCATGTTTAACAGATAATTAACATGGTATGCTCAATCTTACAGTACATGCATTCATTGATAACAAGCATAGTAGAACTTACCCGGAGTCCTCGCTCTTACCCACAAGGGTATTTTAGTGACCAATAACGTCACTTCAGCTTTCAGACATAACAGTTACTAACAAAATAACATACGAAGTGTGTGAGAGTTACACACCTGATAATACGTAATACCACGCTATCTATGTCGCTACTCTCGTTAATTGGAGCTACTGCTATCTGTCTACGACTCTGCTCAGAAGCCGGCCTACAACCCGGTGGCTAATCTCGCACTGCTGACACTGCTCGCTTCTTAAACTTAGGGGCTGGGACTACAGGTCAAACCCCTCCGATCCCTTGGCTGACATTTGAGTCCATGAACAAACCTTGGGCACTAGACCGGATTAAAGCAGTGAAATCGAATAAAAGGGAATAACACTTAAGACTAAGTGTCCTTACCTAGACCGACAAATCCCGAGTTTGAATCCCGCACTGCTCGAGTACTTGAATTGACTAGAATCGATTGTCCCTTTAAACACTCCAAACACAAACCCAAAGCCGGAAGAATGCGACGATAAAGCCCCCTTCATTCGGCCAAGAGTTAAAAAAATGGGATTACTTCCTTCGGCACTCAAACGCAGGAAAAGATGATTGAAACAAAAAGAAAACACTTACCGCAACCACTAGAGAAACCGATTGGGAGTGATGGAAGATAAGTAACGACGATCCACTGCAATCAGGAGTCAAATGAGGAGGTTTGAATGCCAGAGAGAGATTCGGCTAGAAAAGATGATAAGTTTCGGCTTTCCTTTTTTAAGAAATCGAGAGGAAAAGAGGTGAGATGGTTTGAGAGATTCGGCTAAAGCAAAAGAAAGAACCCAAATAACGAACAAAAACCGAAGGTGTTCTGCTCAGGAAAAGAAAAAAATGGAGAAGAAGGGAGTTTCGACCAACCAAACAAAGAGTAGTAGAAGGGAGGAAGAAGATGCAAAGAGAACAAGGAAAGAAATAGGTTTCGGCTAAGGCTCTTACCAATCGGCCAAGATGAAACAAGGGAGTAATTGCCTTGAAGAATTCGGCTATGAAGAAAATGAGTAGCAACACAAAGAAGAAAGCAAAGAGAGCACAATCAAAATGCACTTTCAGCTAAGCACAAAAGAACAAGAAGAGTAGAAGAGCATTAGGAGGTGTTTCGGTTTTGCCCACTAGAAAATGAGGCAAAGGTTCCCAAAATGCAAACATAAAAGAAAAGGAGAATGCTTTAGGTGTTTCCTAGCTAGCTGAAATGCTCACCACACCCTTTAAGTGCTACTACTCAAAGTTCGGCCACCCCCCTAAACCTCTAAACCGTACACACACACTCACACACCCCACTTCCCACTTTTGGCCAACCTCTCCTCCTCTCTCCCCAATCCCATAATTCTCTCCACCGAACACTCTCCACTCCCCATTCAAAATTGTTGACCAATTCCTCCTCCTTGAATTGCTCTCCACCCTTCCTTTGAATTGTTTGACCAAGTCCTACCTCTCTCCTCCAGAGTCCAAGCTGAAAGCAACTCTCCCCCACCTTGGCGTCAAAAGAAATCCCAAAAAGAGATTCACGTAGCTTGAACCTGCTCCCTACCAACACACCTGAGACATCACTCCCCTGCCTCCTAAGTGGCGCCTCATTGCCACTTTACCAAGGCACTTCTTGTGCCAAAACATACAACCAACCACCCTTAAGTCCTATCCCATTCAGCTCCCCTTCAAAGTGCCCAAAAAGTAAATTTTTACCAAGACTCCGGCTTACCCCTAAGTCATTCCTGGACCCTAAAGCACCCTAAACTAGCATGACAAACATAGCATTTCACACACAAACACATAAAATGCAAAGGCCCTAATTCAGGATGTTACATACAAGATAAATATACTCTATTCATCCATATTTAACACATAAGCATTGAACATGAAATAACTTATAAACACACCAAATAAGTCATTACTAGCCATTCCAATTGCTAGATTATAAAACATCACTTACAAGTCATTATTTGGCCACATGCTATTATAACAAAATGAGATTTCTAAATATACCAAAAAGGAGATAGTGGATAGTGTGATTATGCTTCGACCGATCCTCCAACCTTCGCGAGCTTACGAGCACTATAAAACAAGGGAAAAGTAAATGGGGTAAGAATTTTCATGCTTAGTAAGTTCTTATAACGAAAAATAAACTCACCGGTCATATCTATCCAAACAAGTATACATAAACATACATTTCATCTATTATAGGTAGTCCACCTAAACATATACACTGGATCAAGCAAGTTAGTCATATGACATCATATAAATCTCAAGTAAACATAAATGAGCTCATTACATACAAACTTCTATTAATTCCATATTTCCATATTTTCAGAGTCTTTTTCGTTGAACAAATGAAATTTCGATGGTCATTCGGGTTGTAACATCCCGATTTTGGGCCTAGTCAGAATAGTGGTGTAAGACCACAAATCCGTGGTCTATGTATGACTGTTTGAGGTTTATGCTATGTTTTCATGTTAGTGTGAAAGTTTTATGAAGCAATTTTGTAAAATTGCGGTTGAATTGTCCAAAAGGACTAAATTGCAAAAGTTGCAAAATGTGAGATTCTATAAGCTATTTGTGTGAAATTGCTTTAGAATATTAATTAGAGGCCCTTAATGAGTAATTTTCCCAATTTTTAGTTTTTGGACAAAATTGGGCATGGATGAGTTAAAATAGGAAGTTTATAAAAAAGGGCATTTTGGTCATTTGGCAATTAAATGATTAAAAAGGGAGAAAAGATGACAAAAAATCATTCATCTTCTCCCCCAAGCTGCCAAAATTTGAAGGAAGCCATTGTTAGGGCTCTTCAACTTTTCAAGCTAGCTAGTAAGTGTATTCTAGCCCCGTTTTTGATATTCTTTGTATTTTTGAAGTCCTTATAGCATGAGTAAGCTATTTTTATCCATTTGATGAGCTATAATGGATGTTCAAAAGTGTGGCCATATATGACATGCATGTATTTTGATGTTTTATGGAAGATTATGAAAGCTTGATGTAGTAGGAACATCTTTTGTTAAGTGATTTTCCATGAAAATGCATGTAAGGACTAGTTTGTAAAAGTTTTAAGATTGGTCATACATGTGTGATTTAGTGAGAATTGATGATTGCTTTAGTTGAGTAAGTGATTCGGCTAAGCATGAAAGGCCAGAAAGTTGAATAAAAATCACTTTCCGAGCCTTGGGCCAAAAGTGTAAATATGAGAAAGAGTAGGGGCAAAAGAGTAATTTTGCTGAAGTATGAGATAAGAGTCAATTTAGTCAATGTGTATATTAATGAGTTGAATTATCATTATAGATCAAGAAAAACAAAGTCCGGATTGAAACCGAGGCAAAAGCAAGTTGGTGGACTAAATTGCACGTTTCTATACTTTTGAGTATCGAGGTAAGTCTATGCATAAAAAATGCATTCATACTTACAATTTGTTAATGCTAGCTAGTGTGTAGCATGATTTGGAATGATTGAGAACCTATGTGGGATGAATGTGGTAGAAAAATTTTGAATGGATGTATGGTTAAGTAAGTAGATATGTGAATGTGTAGTGAGAATGCTAAATGGTGGGCTAAGTGTGATACCATCCTAATACATATTGACGATGAGCTGGCTATGTGCGATGCTGTGGCTAGGTATATCGTCTAGTGGGCTATGTGCGAAACCACTATGAATACCTTTGTGGTAGGCTAAGTGCGATACTACCTTATTAATTGATTGTGGAGGGCTAAGTGCGAAACCATCGAGAAATTAGCTGTGTGGATGAATTATCGAGAAATGATGTTGTGTTGTATATTGTGTAAATGTGATATTGAAATGTAGGGGTGCATTTCAATGGTTATGAGTATGTGACTCATGAGGTGTTGGAAATGTGGTAAGGGATAGAAAGACTAAGCATAGTTGTACGTTATGTGTTAGTATAATATTAATTGTTGTTTGGCTTATACTATGATGCTTAATTGTTTATGTGTAAACTTACTAAGCTCAAAGATTACTCCTTTCTTTCCCCTTGTCTTATAGAGAAAAAGTGTTGAATCGAGATACGAGGATCAATTGGAAGACCGCCCACACTGTTAGCACACTCTGGTACATGAGACTAAATGTGTTGGATATGGCATGTATAGGGGCTAGACAAGTTAAGTGAATTTTGTTGTAAATGGTTAAGATGTGTTAGTCTTTAAATGGATGATACATTTTGTATAATGCCATAGTTGTTGGCCATTCTATATTATATGAAAAGATGTAGTTATCTATGTGAGATTGCACTTCAATTTGAGTTGATTATGGATGTGTTGAATGAATGCATATTGTGTATGCTACAGGGGTGAGAGGAACTTAGCACATAGCTTTGTTTTTGTCCATGTGGATAGACACACGGGTGTGTGTCTAGACCATGTGTGACACACGGTCAGACCACGGGTGTGTGACTTAGCCATATGTCCCCTGCATGTTAACATTTTAAGTCAGAATAGACCATGGACTAGCCACACGGATGTGTGCATAGGCCGTGTGAGTTTAGTCAGTGATGGCCACGGGCTAGTCACACGGGCGTGTGACTAGGCTTTGAGGCCGTGTGTATGTAGTCAGTATTCTCCACGGTTGTGGAGCATGGGTGTGTGGGTCTATGCACGGGCGTGCCTCATCTTGCACGGGCATGTGAGCCCTGTATAAAAGAGGAAAAAATTAAGATTGGGAAAAAGTTTCGAGATAGTCTCGAGAGCCCTCGTGTATATGAGTGAGGCCTCGTATGTCGAGAGTGAGGTTGTTGAGGTGGCTAAGGAAAGTAGTCACGATGAGCCTAAGTAGCGATTAAGTAGTTTTAATACGGTAACGCCTTGGGCCCGGTTTCGACGTAAAATTCGGGTAAGTGGTGTTACATTTAGTGGTATCAGAGTTATGGTTTAGTCGGTTCTAGGATTACCGTAGCGGGTGTAAGAGTCTAGCTATACAGACCATAAGTGTACAATGATAGTGTGGTTGTTTCTGATGATTTTAAATCTTGTTTCATATAGTATATGGATCCCAATCAATCTACTGCTGATGAAGCAGCTAGTAATGTGCCGGCTCCTGCTCAAGGAACTGTGCCTGTACAAAATGGACCCGAGGCTAGGGGCCACGGAGAAGAGGCACGAGAAGCCTTTCTCCAGATGATGAGTAATTGGTACTCGGACTATGTTCGAGCGAACCCTAATGCTCAACCTCCTCCACCTCCTCCTATACCTTAGCCAAGTCCTGTGGCTCCTCAAGGTATTGATGTAGTGGGGATATCGAAACCCCCAGTGGATAAGATTAGGAAACAAGGGGCTAAGGAGTTTAGAGCTAAGGTAGATGATGACCCTGAGAGGGCGGAGTTCTGGTTAGAGAACTCGATGAGAGTGTTCGATGAACTCTCATGTGCACCAGAGGAGAGTTTGAAATGTGCCGTATCCTTGCTGAAAGATTCAGCATACCATTGGTGGAAGACATTAACGTTAGTGGTCCCAAAAGAACAGGTGACTTGGGATTTCTTTCTAGAAGAGTTCTGGAAGAAGTATATAAGCCAACGGTTTACTGATTGAAAGAGAAAAGAATTCCTTGAGTGTAAGCAAGGAAGAATGACGGTAGCGGAATATGAGCGTGAGTTTGTTAGGCTCAGTAAATACGCTCAAGAATGTGTGTCGACAGAGACCATCTTGTGTAAAAGGTTCGAAGATGGACTGAACGAGGACATCAAACTCCTAGTAGGTATTTTAGAGTTGAAAGAGTTTGTGGTATTGGTTGAAAGGGCAAGTAAGGCTGAAGAGTTGAGTACAGATAAGAGGAAGGCTGTGAGTGAAGCCCGAGATGCGAGAAAGAGGCCGATGGGCAAGTCGTATCAAGCCTAGTCGAAAAGGTCCAAGGAAGTGAATCCTCGGACGATAGCACCAGTGGGTTATTCGCATCGAGATTTGGGCAATACTTATGCGAGTTTGAGAGTCCAACCTACCTCAATGGAAAGTGTGGGCAATACGAAGAGTAAATCGGAGTGTCTGAGTTATGGTAGGCATCACACCGGAGAATGTTGGGGAAATAGTCAAAAATGTTGTAAGTGTGGTTCCCCATACCATTTTATCCGAAACTGCCCCGAGAGGGATGATAAGGAAGAGAAGCAAGATATGAGACCGTGATGTGCCTACAAGGGGTAGACCACCAAGAAACCCAAGAGGTGGGGTTAGTGGTAGAGGTGTGTCCAGAGACTCTGCTGTAAGACCAGAGGGTCGGGCACCTGCGAGGACTTATACTATTCGCGCTCGCGAAGAGGCATCCTCTCTAGATGTGATAACGGGTACTTTTTCTCTCTATGACACCTTTGTTGTTGCTTTAATAGATACAGGGTCTACTCACACTTATATTTGCATGAGATTGGAATTTAGTTTGAGTATGACCATTGAGTTTACAGATATTGTGGTTAAGGTGTCAAACCCGTTAGGAAAACATATGTTAGTGGACAAGGTGTGTAAGAGTTGTCCTTTGAAGATTAGAGGTCATTATTTTCCGGCAAATTTGATGTTGTTGCTGTTTGATGAGTTTGACTTGATCCTAGGCATGGATTGGTTGACTACCCATAGTGTCTTAGTGAACTGTGGTAGTAAGTTTATTGAATTGATTTGTGTCGAGAGATGGTGTCAGAGTTGACCCAAGTAAGATTTCGATTATTGTGGATTGGAAACCGCTGAGGAACGTGTCAGAAATCAGAAGTTTGTTGGGATTAGCAGGATATTACAGACGTTTCGTAAAGGGGATCTCTGTGATTGCTACCTCGATGATGAAACTATTGCATAAAGATGCCAAGTTTGAATGGAATGAGACATGCCAACAAAGTTTCGAGAAACTGAAAACAATGTTGACTGAGGCACCAGTTTTGGTTCAACCAGAATCAGGGAAAGAGTTCGTGGTTTATAGTGATGCGTCGTTTAATGGTCTCGGTTGCGTATTGATGCAAGAGGGTAAGGTAGTCGCTTACGCCTCGAGACATCTAAAATCGCACGAGAAGAATTATCCGACTCATGATTTGGAGTTGGTTGCGATTGTTTTCGCGTTAAAGGTTTGGAGACATTACTTGTATGGTGAGAAGTGCCGAATCTTTACAGATCATAAGGATTTAAGGTATTTGATGGATCAGAAAGATCTGAATTTGAGACAGAGGTGGTGGCTTGAGTTGTTGAAAGACTATGAATTAGTCACTGATTACCACTCGGGAAAAGCGAATGTGGTTGTGGATGCCCTGAGTAGGAAATCTTTATATGCTCTAAGAGCTATGAGCACGAGTTTAGCATTATCTGATGATGGTGCTATTTTGGCAGAGTTGAAAGCTAGGCCACTATTTGTTCAACAGATATGTGAGGCTCAGAGAAGTGACAGTAAGATACAAGCTAAGAAAGCTAAGTGCGGATCAGAAAGTGATTCTGATTTTCAAGTGGACTCGAATAATTGTTTGTTATACTGTGACAGAATTTGTGTTCCCAGAGATGAAGAGTTGATCCTAAAGGCTCTGCATGAGGCACAAAGTGGTTATTTGTCAGTGCACCCGGGCAGTACGAAAATGTACAACGACTTCAAAAAGTTATTTTGGTGGCCAGGTATGAAAAGAGATATTTCAAAATTTGTGGCAAAGTGTCTGATTTGTCAACAGGTGAAAGCTGAGCATCAAGTGCCTTCAGGATTGCTTCAGCCTGTGATGGTTCTCGGATGGAAGTGGGATCGGGTTACCATGGATTTTGTAACGGGGTTGCCGATGACTCCGAAAAAGAAAGATGCTGTGTGGGTTGTTGTGGATAGACTAATGAAGTCGGCTCACTTTATTCCTGTACGTGTTGATTATTCACTGGATAAGTTAGCTGAGTTGTATGTTGCAGAAATAGTGCGATTGCATGATGTGCCTATATCTATTATATCGGATAGAGATCCAAGGTTTACTTCGATATTTTGGAAGAAGTTGCAAGAGGCCATGGGTACAAGGTTAATTTTCAGTATTGCGTTCCATCCTCAAACTGATGGTCAGTCTGAAAGTGTAATTCAAGTTCTTGAGGATATGCTCCGATGCTGTGTGTTAGAATTCGAGGGTAGTTGGGAGAGATATCTACCTTTGGTCGAATTTGCCTATAACAACAGTTATCAGTCGAGTATACAGATGGCACCGTATGAAGCTTTGTATGGTCGTAAGTGTTGGACTCCATTGTATTGGACTGAGCTTAGTGAAAAGCGGATCCATGGGGTCGTTCTAGTGAAAGAAACCGAGGAAAAAGTGAGAGTAATCCGTAATAGTCTGAAAGCTGCTTCGGACCTACAGAAGTCGTACGCAGATATGAAAAGAAAAGAGATTGAGTTTGAAGTGGGTGACAAAGTGTTTTTGAAAGTGTCCCCATAGAAAAAGATTATGAGATTCGGACGAAAAGGGAAGTTGAGTCCAAGATTTATAGGGCCATATGAGATTACAGACAGAGTCGGGCCAGTAGCTTACCGGTTGGCTTTGCCGGTAGAGTTGGAAAAGATTCATAATGTGTTCCATGTATCGATGTTGTGATGGTACCGTTTCAATCCTTCACATATGATTCCTTCAACGGAAATTGAAATAAGACCGGATATGTCTTATGAAGAGGAGCCGATTAAGATCTTGGCTCGAGAAGTGAAACAGTTGAGAGATAAGAGCATAGCATTAGTGAAAGTGTTGTGGTAGAAACACGGCGTGGAAGACACTACGTGGGAAACGGAAGAAGCTATGAGAGAGCAACATCCAAACCTCTTTACTGGTTAGATTTTCGAGGGTGAAAATCTCTAAAAGAGGGGAAAGTTGTAACATCCCGGTTTTGGGCCTAGACAGAATAGTGGTGTGAGATCACAAATCCGAGGTCTATGTATGAGTTTTTGAGGTTTATGCTATGTTTTCATGTTAGTTTGAAAGTTTTATGAAGCAATTTTGTGAAATTGTGATTGAATTGTCCAAAAAGACTAAATTGCAAAAGTTGCAAAATGTGAGATTCTAGAAGCTATTTGTGTGAAATTGCTTTAGAATATTAATTAGAGGTCCTTAATGAGTAATTTTCCCAATTTTTAGTTTTTGGACAAAATTGGGCATGGATGAGTTAAAATATGAAGTTTATAAAAAAGGGCATTTTGGTCATTTGGCAATTAAATGATTAAAAAGGGAGAAAAGATGACAAAAAATCATTCATCTTCTCCCCCAAGCTGCCAAAATTTGAAGGAAGCCATTGTTAGGGCTCTTCAACTTTTCAAGCTAGCTAGTAAGTGTATTCTAGCCCCGTTTTTGATATTCTTTGTATTTTTGAAGTCCTTGTAGCATGAGTAAGCTATTTTTAGCCATTTGATGAGCTATAATGTTCAAAAGTGTGGCCATATATGACATGCATGTATTTTGATGTTTTATGGAAGATTATGAAAGCTTGATGTAGCAGGAACATCTTTTGTTAAGTGATTTTCCATGAAAATGCATGTGAGGACTAGTTTGTAAAAGTTTTAAGATTGGTCATACATGTGTGATTTAGTGAGAATTGATGATTTCTTTAGTTGAGTAAGTGATTCGGCTAAGCATGAAAGGCCAGAAAGTTGAATAAAAATCACTTTCCGAGCCTTGGGCCAAAAGTGTAAATATGAGAAAGAGTAGGGGCAAAAGAGTAATTTTGCCAAAGTATGAGATAAGAGTCAATTTTGTCAATGTGTATATTAATGAGTTGAATTAACATTATAGATCAAGAAAAACAAAGCCCGGATCGAAATCGAGGCAAAAGCAAGGTGGTGGACTAAATTGCACGTTTCTATACTTTTGAGTATCGAGGTAAGTCTATGCATAAAAAATGCATTCATACTTACAATTTGTTAATGCTAGCTAGTGTGTAGCATGATTTGGAATGATTGAGAACCTATGTGGGATGAATGTGGTAGAAAAAGTTTGAATGGATGTATGGTTAAGTAAGTAGATATGTGAATGTGTAGTGAGAATGCTAAATGGTGGGCTAAGTGTGATACCATCCTAATACATATTGACGATGAGCTGGCTATGTGCGATGCTGTGGTTAGGTATATCGTCTAGTGGGCTATGTGCGAAGCCACTATGAATACCTTTGTGGTAGGCTAAGTGCGATACTACCTTATTAATTGATTGTGGAGGGCTATGTGCGAAACCACCGAGAAATTAGCTGTGTGGTTGTATAATTGAATTAATTAGCTGTGTGGATGAATTATCGAGAAATGATGTTGTGTTGTATTGTGTAAATGTGATATTGAAATGTAGGGGTGCATTTCAATGGTTATGAGTATGTGACTCATGACGTGTTGGAAATGTGGTAAGGGATAGAAAGAGTAAGCATAGTTTTATGTTATATGTTAGTATAATATTAATTGTTGTTTGGCTTATACTATGATGCTTAATTGTTTATGTGTAAACTTTCTAAGCTCAAAGCTTACTCCTTTCTTTTCCCTTGTCTTATAGAGAAAAAGTGTTGAATCGAGATACGAGGAGCAATTGGAAGACTGCCCATACTGTTAGCACACTCAGGTACATGAGACTAAATGTTTTGGATATGGCATGTATAGGGGCTAGACAAGTTAAGTGAATTTTGGTGTAAATGGTTAAGATGTGTTGGTCTTTAAATGGATGATACATTTTGTATAATGCCATAGTTGTTGGCCATTCTATATTATATGAAAAGATGTAGTTATCTATGTGAGATTGCACTTCAATTTGAGTTGATTATTGATGTGTTGAATGAATGCATGTTGTGTATGTTAGAGGGGTGAGAGGAACTTAGCACATAGCTTTTTTTTGTCCATGTGGATAGACACACGGTCAGACCACGGGTCTGTGACTTGGCCGTGTATCCCCTGCATGTTAAAATTTTAAGTCAAAATAGACCACTGACTAGCCACACGGGCGTGTGCATAGGCCGTGTGAGTTTAGTCAGTGATGGCCATAGGCTAGTCACACGGGCGTGTGACTAGGTTTTGAGGCCGTGTGTATGTAGTTAGTATTCTCCATGATTGTGGAGCATGGGCGTGTGGGTCTATGCACGGGCGTGCCTCATCTTGCACGGGCGTGTGAGCCCTGTATAAAAGAGGAAAAATTTAAGATTGGGAAAAAGTTTCGAGATAGTCTCGAGAGCCCTCGTGTAAATGAGTGAGGCCTCGTATGTCAAGAGTGAGGTTGTTGAGGTGACTAAGGAAAGTAGTCACGATGAGCCTAAGTGGCGATTAAGTAGTTTTAATACGATAACGCCTCGGGCCCGGTTCCGACGTAAAATTCGGGTAAGGGGTGTTACACGGGTGATGTACATAAGGTATACATATAAATTATCCGTCAATTCATATTCATAATTACCCATTAGACATAAGTTCTAAGAGCACACTCTAGAGCCACATATTTTACAACAGGATTACCAGTCCAGGCTAAATCCTGGTTTTTCAACTGACGTTCACAAGAGCCATTTCGGATTACCAGTCCAGCCTAAATCCTATTAGTGACCATAGCTCTAAAGATCTTAATTAGGGTTACTCGTCCGGGCTTAGCCCAATCTATAACATATGCTCGAGAGGCTTAATTCAGGATTACCCGTCCGGGCTAAATCCTATTTGTAACATTTGTCATATCCTACTCGTTTCAAGAAATCACCATAATTCATCGAATTTCAATGTTCAGCCGGGACATGACATTTTATCCATATTTTCTAAATTATAGTTATTTCATTATGTTCATCATCACATACATATCATTAAAATCATATAATTCAATTCAAGCAATTTAACATACATATTTAAGTTACACGAACTTACCTTGACAATTGTTCTTGTTTAAATTCCAACTAATCCGAAACTTTTTGTTTCCCTCGATCTAATTCCGTAGTTGGTCTTTCCGGGTCTATATAAGCAACTTTAATTATTAACTCATGACATTTTACATACATTTGCATTCTACTACATCCTAGGCAAAATTACTATTTTGCCCCTACTCTTTTCAAAAATTCTAATTTCGTCCCTAGGCTCGAAAAATGAAATTCTTACAATCTAGTCCTCTTTCCAAGCCTAACCGAAATTTAAATAACAATTTTTAAAGCACACATATTTCACAAATTTCAACATTTTTCATGGGTTTTACTACTTTCTTTTTCATTTTAGTCCCTAACTAAGTTTCCATGAAATTTTTTTGTAAAAGTTGTTTATATATCAACTATTTTTCATTTTCTACCATAAATTTCAAATTTACAGCATTTACATCCATGGCAAAGTTTCTACACTTTGTTATCATTTCAAATAAATCTCATAAATAGAAAGATTAGGCTACCCCGATTCTAAAAATATAAAAATCATTAAAAATGGGACTTGATTTCATACATTTTCAAGCTTGGCAAGTTCTCTTCCTCTCTCCTAGGGTTTCCATAGAAAATATTGGGGAAGAAGATGAATAGAAAAGATGATAATTTCTTTTTATTTTTCTATCATCTTTTTAATTTGTTGATTTCCAATTTAGTCCCTAGTCATTTCTAATTTTTCCATGGATGAGTCACCAAGAAAAATCTACATACTTTTCTTAATGGTCTAATTACCATATAAGGACCTCTAATTTTGAACTCCATAGCTATTTAATCCTTATAGCTTCTAGAATCCAACTTTCGCATTTTATGTGATTTAGTCATTCTTGTAATTAAGCACTAAATCGATAAAATTTTCGTACCAAAATTTTCACATATCATATCTATCATAATACAGACCATTTAATAAAATAAAAATAAATTATGTTATTGAGTCAGATTTGTGGTCCCGAAACCACTGTTCCGATTTCACTGAAATTGGGCTATTACACATGGTAAACATGTTGTGTGGTAGTGACATTGTTGTGTGTATCATGTAAAATAGAAGTGAAAATGTGCAGAAAGCGATAAGTAAATATGTGTATAATTGTGGATACTTTGGCCTTGTAACTTATTGAGACCGTTGGATGTAGTTGGCATGCTATATGATTTTGTGAGTACTCACCCTTGTGTTTTGATTTGGGGCATTGAGGCCTGGGACAGTTTGGAAGGATAAGGAAATGTGAGCTAAGCTACATTCATCGGGATATATTGGTGTGTTGGAGAGTGTTAGCTTGATGTTACACTTATGAGATATGTTTGACTTTTCGAGCCATTGGTGTGTTGGAGATTCGTGTATCCAAAGTGTGGTGATGGAGCCCACTTTTATGTTTCATAGTCTCAAGTGCTAAATTTATCAATAAATGAATTGTTATGAATTATGCTATATCTATATATAAGTATGCGAGTACAAAGTGAGATGTATTTGTAAGCAATTCACAATTAAGTTAGTTTGGCATTATAGTTTAGTATTGTTGTAACTGTGCTTTAAATGCTCTTGTTTAACATATGATATTGTGTTTATTTGCTGTAAATCTGATCATTCACTGAGCTCGTTAAGCTCACACACTCATTTCCAATAGCATTATAGATAATTAGTGTTTTCAATGTGAACGATGTGACCAAGGAAGTGATCCAAGTTAGGCTATAGTAAATTGAGTAGGTGACATTATTATTCTTTTGAACTTTGGGAATAAAGACAATGTGTTTGGCTGATTGTTTTTGTGTCCTTAATGGTTTATTATGATTTTAGACTTTTAGGATTTTGAAGGATTTATTTTCATTTTATTGATTTTATTTTGTCTTGAATAGTTGAAGTTTTGATGTTGCTTTAGACTATATTTATGGTCAATTTGATGTCGGATAATGTGTTTGTTGATGCATGTTGAAAAGGAATATGTTTGAGTATGAATTTTGCCCTGGTTTGTTGTGTTTTTGTCGAATAGTATAGAGATATTGATATTCGGAATATAAGTACCGGTACCTTAGTGTTGGAAAGAATATGTAGGTAAACGGTAGTTCAATTTGGTATCAATACCCGTTCACATGTATCGATACTCAAGGTAAAAATATAGGTACCTTTGTTTAGGTATCGATAAATGTTTGGTTTCAAATTTAAGAAAAAAAAATGCTAAAATGTTATTGATTTTGTTAACGATATCGATACCTATCTTGATAAATATCGATACATGTGATTGCGTATCAATACTTATGTGATTGCTTTGTAATTTTTCTAAATGGTCCCTAAACACGTTTTTAAATTATTTATAGTGACGATTAATGTTTGTTAAGTTGTGAACATCTTTGTAATTGATTAAGTTATTAAGAATTGACCTCGCTTGAATGTTGTGCGTATACATGTAAGTTACGATGGTTGTTGTGGCATCCTATTACTCGGGTGTAACATCCGGGATTTAGGGGTCTTGCATTTTACTCCGTATCTATGTGTTGGTATGCTTTGCATGACTGTTTGAGTGTGTCTGGGGTTTTGGGAAACCTTGAGGTTAAGTCGGAGCTTTAGTGGAATTTTTGGTTCTAAGCTGTTAGGGGAGGGCTGGTGGAGCCAGGCTTTAAAGGATTAAATTTTGGGGTTGTTGACACAAGTGAAGAGGTGGTGTAGTGGCAGGGAGGCGTCACTTTGGGGTGCTTGGAGGTTGCGTCAGAGGGAGCTACAAGGGGGAAGGAGTTCGAGCTACATGGATAGCATTTTGGGAGTTTTATTTTTCGCCTGGGGAGGTGAGTGATGGATTCGGCAAGGGCACCTAAGGGGGAGGTTTGAAAGAGTCAAATATTATGAATGGATAGTGGAGAGTGAGGCATGAAGTTTGAATTGTTCAAACTAGTTTGAAAGAGTGGAGGAGAGGGGATTAAGGAGAGGATTAAGGGAAGGTTTGGGGAGTGAGGTGTGAGGAAGTGTTAGCCGAATTTTTATTGGGTGATGGGGGGCTAGGCATTCGGTTTTGGTTAGGGGGTTTAGGTGCGGAATTTAGGTGTTTTGGTGGCTTGAGTGTGTTCATCTTTTGAGCTTTTCTCTTCTCTAGGTTCTGGTCGAAAAGTGCCAGCAAGAAAGCCATTCGTTTCTTTTCTTCTTTTCCTATGACCTAAAGCCGAAACATAAAGAGACCTTTGGTGCATTTTCGTTTTATCTTCTTTCCTCTCTACCCATACTTCAAGACACCTTAACCGTAAGCATCATACCCATTTCTAGCAACCTCTTTGTTTTTCTCTTCTTTTCTACTTACTCCTTAAAGCCAAATCTTACCTCTTTCTTCTTCTCTTTTTCACTTTGATAGCCTTAAGCATTCACTTCTCATTCAAAAGCCGAACAACCCTTCTCTTCTGGAAGCCGAATGAACCTTCTATTCATTTGAACCTTAGCCGAATTCCCTAATCATCTTTACTTCCTTCTTTTTCTTCTTCTATTTGTTATTCCTCAAGCCTCATCTATTGGCCGAATCTTTCAAAGCCGAATCCTTCTCTCTCGTATGGTGACTCTCTTTGGTTGGTAATCTTTAGAGGAAGTGCCGTCACTCATCTTTTGCCAATTCTCTCAACCGGTTCTTAGTGATTGTGGTAAGGGGTTCTCTTCTCTTTGAATCTTTCTCTTTTTCTCTTGGTTGTCGAGACCAAATGTTTAACTCTGTTTCTTATGTGTGTGGCCGAATCTATAAAGAGCTTGACTTCGGGTTTTTTGCTTGTAGCCAGTGTGAAGGGTATTAGGGATCTTTCGGGGTTCGATCAACCAAGGTAAATGAGTTACAATATTCGTTCGGCCGAAGGCCACTTCTTTTGGACCACAGGTCATTAGGCCGAATCTAATATGGGTTATGTAGGGGCTTCGGCGATCTTTTAGTTCAAGTGTGGACCCTCCGGGTGCTGTCAATTTCGGTAAGGGGTATTCGATTAAAGTATTTATTTAGTTTCGTTATTATCTGAATCAACGTCTTAACCGAGTCTTCTGACCAAGATCGTATTTTATAGATTTGAGAACCAGTCAAGTGAAAGAAGGGGTTGGACACGTAGTCCCTACCCCTAAGTTCAAGAGTCGAGCAGTTTCAGTGGTTCGGGATTGGCCGTCGGGTTGTGGGCCAGCATCTAAAAAAGACAGGCAAATCGCTGTGATCTCTTCGAGTGAGGACGTTAGGGAGATCGATAGTTTAGTTCTCCAAGTTTTCAGGTGTGTAATTATCACACTTAACCTTTAATTTTATAAATATATGTGTTGTGCTTGGAAACCGGAAATAGCGGCAGTGGAGGGTGATTTACCTGTGTTGGGTAATCAGTAAACCAGGTTAGTATACTACTTACATTAATAATTGTGGATAAGCTGTTTTGGACACATGTGAGTATGAAATATGCATATTTATGTTTATCATGTTGCCTATTTGTTGTATTATGTTGCATGTGCATGGGTTTTGGGATATAAATGATTAAAGGGGAAGTGTATATATATGGGTGACCTTGTCACGATTAATGATGGCCCCGAGTCTCATTGTGGATTTTGTGATTTAATCACGTGGATTCAGTGGCTAGACCACTTATGTGGACTTCGAGCAGTGTATCTGTCTGCATGACTGCCGAAGAGGTGTGTAGCGGATGGAGGGTTGATTGTAGAAATCCCTAGGTGTGTATGAGGATGGATGTACGGAGTGGTGTGTAGAGGATGGACATTAGGTTGGGTTGGGCCATTATGTTGATCAATGATGCATGGTATGATATTTTGATGATGATTTTGGGCCAAGCCCACTTGTGGAATGTGGCGGTATAATTGCACACTGAGTCTGGCGACTCACCCTGTTTTCTTAAAACATCGTAGGTAGCTCGTGACTCTTTGGACTGGGTTGGAATGGACTCGAGGTGGCCATGCGGTAGTTGATTTAGTAAACTTTATTTTAAACTGTTATTTGAAACTTTCTTTTGGGACATTTTCAATATGTAATAAGGCCACTCTAGATTTGGTAAATTTCGGATTTATAAGTTAATTTATTATTTAATATTTAGCTAAGAAACCACTATACCAAATTTTTTTTTGACATGAGATTTAAAATGGAGCTTTCAAAATTGGGGCAATATGAAAACAACCGTTTTTCTTGTATCAATAAGGGTAATAAGCATAATCTAACTTAACTCGGAAATTTTTTTCCTTCAAGTTCAAATCACTGATTTCAAAACCACATCTCAAGCGTAAAGTTTTTCTAACTTACGGCATTTTCTGACATTAGAATTAAAAATTCGTTTTTACACCTTTTTCCTAGTAACATGCCAGATCCGGTTGTGGTGTTTGGGCCGGGTTTGGGGTGTTACATCGGGTCTGGCGACCAGGCGGGGTGTAGGGTGTTACAGTTGGAGCTAAAGATATCGATACCAGTGGACTTTTATCGATACCATATAAAATGTATCGATATTGGATCAATACTTAGGTGAATTGATTGTGAAACAAAATGTCAATTTGATACCGATTTTTGAAGGGGTATCGATATTTTGGAAACTATCGATACTTGGCAAAAGAAGTATCGATACTTTTTGACCTGAAGCTATAATGACTTGTTTTGAAAACAATTTAACTTTGATTGAAAAATTCTAACTTGATTAAAACGATTTTAACTTTATTTAAAAGTTGATTAAAATTTTTTCTAAGAGTTCAAAGGAATAGGTTCAAAATTTTAGCTCTTAGACTTCATTTGAAATATGATTTTGCTAATTTTGTTCAATTTTAACTTTTATTCAAAAAAATTTTAATTTGTTATATCAAAACATATTATCAAATAAAGCTTGGTATAATAAAATACATATTGGATTAAATGAAATATTGTAAAAATCAAATCGATAGTCAAATTGGTCAAACCACTAATTTTTAATTTATCCAATTCACTACCAATTCAATTATGAAAAAAATAAAAAATTTCAAAAACACAAATAGAAAATTAGAAAAAAATTTAAAAAAAATAAAAAAAACACAAATTTTATATTAGAAATATAAACTTTCATTTTATATATTATAGCAACAAATTGAAATATTTAAAGTAGTTTTAGCCCATTGTAACTGGTTTTTAATAAGTTTGATTGGTTCAATCGATTTACTAATTTCAGCATTAGATGAATTAATTGGACCACCGATTTTTGATTCAATCCATAGTCCAATCATGTTTTGGAAACTATGAGCTAACGATCATATGCATACATATAAAAGTTATTGAAAATGAAATTTTAAATATTTTAACTTATTGTCTTTAAAATTTAAAGTTATCTCATATACATGCATATTTCTAAATAAACTAGTGATAATTTGCATATATATTTATATACGAACTAACTAAACCCTAATATTCAAATAAAGGTGTTCATAGATCGGGTTGGGATAGGCCTAGTATATTTTATGCTTGTCCAGGCTCGACCCGAGTCAAAATATTGGCATTAAGTTTTGCTCAAGCTCACGCATATTTGACCTAAGTTTGTTTGAGACCCATCCATATTTTTTAACAAATTCTTTTTAAGAATCTATATTGTTTTTAATTTAATATCTTCTTTTATTTTTTTGGGAATTTCTTTATTAAATTTTAAATGTATCTTTTAATGTTTACATTATAATATTATACATTTAATTTAATTTTATATAAATTACATACTATAAATATATATATGATAGAGAACGAGTTGGGCTTGAACCTGTTAATGTTGGAGCCTAAGTTTGACTCATTTTAAAAAGGCTAATTTTTTTTGTCCAAACTTATTTTACAGGCTTCATACTTTTTATTCAAGTCATCTCATATTTTGAGCGCCCTTTAAGGTTGGGCGAGTAGTCTAGCCATTAAATAAGTCTATCTCCAATAAAGTTTATGAAATAACACATAATTAGCAACTAAAATTTGTAACACATGTGAAAGTATAATATATTATACATAAATTTAAAATTTAAAAATAATATTTTATATATAAATTTTACATTTGGACAAATAATAATATTTTAAAAAGGTGGATAGGTTTTTTTTTAGTAATATAAGTTAATGGATAATAATGGATAGTTTAGTTTTTGAGAAAAACAAACAAATAATTTTAATTGAGAAAACAATTTTTTCAGTAGTCAGTTTAAGAGTATTGAAAAAGTAATTTTGTTTTACAAAATGTTTAAATAATTTAATTATCTCTATTTTAACAAAACAATAAGTTTAGTTTTTTCGTGTTTTTACCAATTGAATTAGTGTCACTTGACTTGAGACATAAAACTTAATCAAATATTTTATTATAATATAAATAATTATCTTGTGATCATATGCATATTTACATATAAAATAGTGATTATATATATGAACTAACTCATATTTATCTTTGTTAAATTTTAATGCAAATTATACGTAAATTTCCATATATTTAATATTTGATATGAAATATGTAACTTTGGATAGACACCTTTATCATTATCGAACTTACGAGTTAAAGGTACAAGGACTAACTTGTAAAAATAGAAAAAAGTTCAATTCCTCAAAAAACTTATTCTTGGTACTTGCAGATGCACTTAAAATTGCAATTTATACACTAAGTAAATGTTAATAGACGATGACAAATAAAATTGAAATGCAAGTTAAAAAGAAATAACAAAATTCTTACAGTAATCAATTTTATATCGTAGAAAAAACATGAGTGCTATCGACGTTGAGGCCCCAATGTACCCTTCAATACAGAACATATTGCCTTCGTATGCCCTGAGTTTCTACGGTACCCAGATAATCTCTTTTGGTTGTCCCTTTCTGGAACATCCATATTGGTGTGTACCAGAGGGAAATTCGGGTGACCTTTCGGGACGCAATGCAAGTTCATTTTCGGGGTCAACTTGAATGGCGTGCTGGATACCAGCGGCCACATACTCTTATTTGGGACGGGTGGAATTCAGGTCTCCATACATTGTGCATGTGTTCCAGTTTGTACACATCGTTGATATAAGGCGTGTACCCAATTCGTACATTTTCTCATGCGACAATTACATGTGCGCATAAGAATCAAAGTGCCTAGAATCTCCTACAATCGCAAGTCCCTTCAGGTAGCTTGACACGATATGATGCCCCTGACATGTCCTAGTCAGGCCTAGCGTACTTCGTGACTCGAAATTGCAGGTTTGAATGCGAGTGACACACTATATACATAGTGTTCGCTCTCACTATATTTCGTCTAATTTCTTTCAAGACGTCTGTAACATCCTGAATTTTTGGGCCTATGCGTTTAATGGGTGAACATGTATAATGAGTTAATTTAAGTGTTAGGGGTCCAAATTGGGCTCAGGCTTAGGCAGAGGCCTTAGTTAAAATTATCTGTTTGGGCATTATAGGGTTTAAAAGGTAGTATTTGTGTTTAAAACATCAAAATGGGCTTGTGGCCCAATGGTCAGTGGCGCCACTTAGGGAGCAAGGAGGTGACGCCACACAAGGGAATAAGGGGCCCAAATTTAAGTTTCATGGAGCCCAATTCTTTTAGTTTAAGTTAGCTAATTTTCGGCATTTGGGTTAAGTGGAGTTGTAACACCCCAAACCCGGCCTAAACGTTACGACCGAATCTGGCATGTCACATAAAAGGGTTGTTTAAAAACTATGCGTTTGTTAAAAAGTTCGTATTCTTTTTGAAACTCCGCGTGTTGTGGTTTGTTTATAAAAGCCGATTCATTTAATGCCCATTTTACAAAGTTGTTATTAATTTGAATAAAATTGTATCTGTTGTGAAAATTGAGTTTAAGTAATTATGAATAAAAACGGTTTATTATCATTTTAGGAAAATCCCATATTGAACATTTAGTAATAAACAACAACCAAATTGAAAGCTAAAACCAAATAAAATACCAAAGGCCTTATTACATATCAAAATCCCAAAATCCAAAGTAAGTTTAAATATAAGAAACGAGTTTACGAGAAAACATAGCAGGGCCACCACAAGTCTGCATCGGCTCCCCAAATCCGCGGTCTAATGATTACTTGAAACATTTAAAAAGAGGAGGTGAGTCATCGAGACTCAGTGTGTAATTCCCCTTACCACGATAACTGGGCCTAAGCCCACAGTAATATATTAGCCCAATGTCATGGCATATCAAGAATGAGTGCAATGCAATTAATCCACATGATTCCACAAATGGGCTTGGCCCACATCCACACAAATCCACATACCACACATGATTATGCAAAATGAACCCCAACCCAACCTAGTGTCCATCCGCTACACACCCCCGTACCTGCCGCACACACCAAGGGATTACTAAATCACCCTCCAACCGCTACACACCTCCTTGGCAGACCTGCTGCCCAAGGTCGTGTCATAGCCACCGATCACCTAAGTGACCCCACATATCTGTATCCACAAGGTGACTCAAGGTCATCCTCAATCCACGGTGATGCACACAGCTATCATCCGTCCACGATGTGGCACATAGCCAACATCCCACCTTGATGAAGCACATAGCCAACATCAAGCGACGACGTAGCTCAAGGCTAACATCAGTCCACGTGCATAAATGTACACCCTTTCCTTCATTAATCATATCCCGATCCCCATGCACATACAATACATTATGATGAAATGGCAATGTAATCATTATGAACATATCAGACATCGTATGAAATGAATTACCATCATAATCAGAATAACCAATACAACATAATCAAGCTAATCAACCTCTAAGGGTATAACGGTAATTTTACCTACCAAGGGTATTTTTGTAATTTACCCACCAAGGGTATTTTCGTAAATTCGCACCTGCAATGGCCTTTCCGAAGGCCTAATGTCACCCCGAGCGACTCAACTACCATTTTCGGTCCTTATCGGACTATTGGGCCTAAAACTCGATTTCGGCCTATTCGGGCCCACACGCTCGTGTGGCCCACCTAGCACAAACCTAGCCACGTATATAAGTTCCACCTAGTCTAGCTCACTATATACTACATCATCATACAATTTACTCATTTGGGCCCACGGGCCCATTGGGCCCACTTCGGCCCATCATGGCCCAAGCAGCCCAACCCACAAGAATACTACTGATGGCCTCAACTATCGCGTCGAAGCCCCACACGTGCGCTCGCACGCTCATGTGGCTACTATTGCCGTGACCGGCACTTCGGCATTTGCCGCTCTACAGCTAGAGTAGAGAGAGTTACACACCTGATAGGACTCTGGTGCTAAACCGTGCTGCGACCACTCCTGTGCCCACACGCCCTCCAAAATGTGTTTACTCTCCTCCTAGGATGCTCTTTATATAGCTAGCTCATCACCTTCATTCTTTGTATCTTTCCGATGTGGGATCCCTTCGTCTGTAGAGTTTAAATTCAACTGAAACTCTTGCCGTCCAATCCGCAAAATAAATACTCCTTTGCTTCTCACGAGATTCGAACCCAGGCTCCCTTGTAGCATAATCCACGCTGCTAACCACTTGGCCACAAGCTCCTCTTGTGTCTTAAACCATGCGCAACTAAATATAAACTATGGCCCAAATTCTAAGATCCAAGTAAAAAGAAACTAAAATGCAAAAGCCAAGACTTGAACCTTGGACCTCCTTCCTTCCCTGTGGCGTCATCCCCCTTGTCTCTTATGTGGCGTCACTTTGCCATTACACCACACACTCCACTTGTGTCATTTTCTCCATATTTTATTCTTAAGGCCTACTTGCCAACTTCCAGGGTTTTTTTCACCTAAAACCAAAATTTCCCTAAAGCCTAAATTTTATCCCGGGACTTCCTAGAAGCCCTCTAACCTTCCAAAATCACTTACCTAATAAGTCTAACTTGCATTAATACCGTTCTCTAAAATTTTAAACGCTACTACGCTTAAGGCCCACTGGGCCCAATCCTACTAGGCCCAATTTCAGGATGTTACAGGAGTGGATGGCAACAAGGCTCAAAAATTGAAGGATTTATATGAATAAGATAATGTAGATATTATAGTTGATAATATGGAATATAAAAGGAGAAAAGATAGGAGCTATCTACAAGGCTAAGAGTTAGCCAAAATTTCTATAAATAGGGAGGGTTCTCTTCTTTATTTTGCGACATTTAGGGTTTTCACCTTTTCTTTCTCTTCTTTATTCTAAAAGCCGAACACTCCATTATTCTTTTCTCTTCTTTCTTATAAAAGCCGAAAACTCCATTATTCTTTTCTCTTCTTTCTCCTAAAAGCCGAAAACTTCATTATTCTCTTCTTTCTTCTAAAAGCCGAAAACTCCATTATTCTCTTCTTTCTTCTAAAACCCAAAAACTCCATTACTCTCTTCTTTCTTATAAAAGCCGAAAACTCCATTATTCTCTTCTTTCTTCTAAAAGCTGAAAACTCCATTATTCTCTTCTTTCTTTTAAAAGCCGAAAACTCCATTACTCTCTTCTTTCTTCTAAAAGCCAAAAACTCCATTATTCTCTTCTTTCTTCTAAAAGCCGAAAACTCCATTATTCTCTTCTTTCTTTTAAAAGCCGAAAACTCTATTACTCTCTTCTTTCTTCTAAAAGCCAAAAACTCCATTATTCTCATCTTTCTTCTAAAAGCCGAAAACTCCATTATTCTCTTCTTTCTTCTAAAAGTCGAAAACTACATTACTCTCTTCTTTCTTCTAAAAGTCGAAAACTCCATTATTCTCTTCTTTCTTCTAAAAGCCGAAAACTCCATTATTTTATTCTTTCTTCTAAAAGCCGAAAACTCCATCATTCTCTTCTTTCTTCTAAAAAGACGAAAACTCCATTATTCTCTTCTCTTTTTTCTTCTAAAAGCCGAATCTCTATAGATTTCTTCGAATCATCTTCTCTTCCTAATTTTCGCAAAAAGCCGAAATCTTCTGGGAGTAGCCGAATCTTCTCTAGTAAGTAGATCTCTTAGATCTAAAAGTCGGAAACACTAGTCCCTGAATCTCATATCTCTTTTTGGGATTTCAAGGCAGATAGCGGTGGTATTGGCTACGGATAGCGTCGACTTAGAGGGTCTCGTTATAACGGTAATCAGGTGTGTAGATCCTTATCACATAAGTTTTATTTTGTATTATACCTGTTAGGGGCTGAAAAGCCGAAAAATGAGGCTGTATGAACAGTCGTGTGTAGATCCTTATCACATAAGTTTTATTTTGTATTATACTCGTTAGGGGCTGAAAAGCCAGAAAATGAGGCTGTATGAACAGTCGTGTGTAGATCTCTAACACACTAATTAAACTGTATTATGTATGTTATGGGCTAAAAGCCGAAAAAAGGCTGAATAGCAATCTGAACTAAATATATGTTATAGGCTAAAAGCCAGAAAAAGGCTGTATAGACAGTCGGATTACCCAAAAAGGGTAGGCAAGGGATGCCAGGTACGTAATCATAGAAACTTCTCTATGTGTATTGATGTATGCGATAAACTAAAATCTCTTAGGTAATACATTGCTTGATTTTGCATGTATGTATGCATGGGATGGGATGGATATGATGAAGGGGAAGAAGGTCGCATAGCGATTGGTGGCTTTGCCACATAGGTCACATAGTGATCGGTCTTTATGACAGGCAGCTCAGCTGTCGAAATGCTACGATGTATTATTAAGGTCGCATAGCGATCGGTGGCTTTGCCACATAGGTCACATAGTGATCGGTCTTTATGACAGGCAGCACAGCTGTCGATATATTTTTAAGGTCGCATAGCGATCGGTGGCTTCGCCACATAGGTCACATAGTGATCGGTCTTTATGACAGGCAGCACAACTGTCGATATGGTGTGTAGCGGATGGAGGGTTGATTGTAGATATCCCCATGGTGTGATGGTTGGTACGGGTTGGTGCGTAGAGGATGGATTTCTAGGTTTGGGTTGGGCCATTCATCATTTATTATTTATCATGTAATTATGATTGTTGCCATTGTGTATGGGCTAAGGCCCATAATGTGTTTGTGGGCCAAAGCCTTTTATGTGTTTTCGGGATTTGCACAATGAGTCTTGGTGACTCACCCTATTATTTTTTTCTACTCTTTCAGATGAGCAGTAGATCGTGGACATGGGAGCCGAGACGGACTCGAGGGGCCATCAAGTTTTTATTTCCATTAATTATTTTTTTCAGTTTTTCTTTTATTAATTATTTTGGGAATATTTATGTAATAAGGCCCCATAGTTTATATTCACCTAAGTAGTTTTAATATTTGCAACCTATGAAATTATGTTAAAGGTTTAATTATACGAAATAATAATAATGCAAGGTTTTTTTTTTAAAATGTCACTTATTTATTCAAATATTATCTAATTAAATTACGGTTTCCAAAACCAACAAAGCAAAAGTTTTCAATGTACAACCCGTAGCATACCAGATCTGATCGAAACGTATGGGCCGGGTTTGGGGTGTTACATTTTGGTATCAGAGCCCAGTTCAAAACTCGGCCTGTGAAATGGGTCTAGTAATGTTTTTGTAAAGTTGGTGTGAATTTAAAAAAAAATTCTGGAAGAAGATATGGCCTTCGAGTCTACCGGCACCCGATCCACGCAGGTAAGTATTCTAAACTTTTGGATGTGATATGTATGTTAGGCTTGATGGGCTTTATGGATGTAGACTAGTATGATAGTATTGATGGACTATAGGCTTAGTTTAAACAACTCATTAAATTCATAAGACTTAATCTATCCAAACAAACCCGTGAACAAGTCGCAGGGTTAGGGTGTGGCAACAGGCATGCGCATGTCTAGGATTGGATCCGAAAGAGCCTGGTACTTAAGCAGTCCCAGTGACTCACCTCCTCTTTGCTGGAATCCTACCTGGTGCATAGTGACTGTTCACCTTAGCCGTGAGGACTTGTTGGTGGGCCAAACTTTGTGATTAAAACCCGAAAGGGACCAGCCACCCTATTTCGTAACCAAAATACCCCCAAGTTTTGTAGAATTACCAAAATTTGTGAAAATTACCGAAACACTCCGGTTGGAAAAATTTCCGAAATACCCTTGGTTTGTGAAAATTTCCAAAACAACCATGATTTTATAAAACACCCATGTTTTGCAAATTTACTCAAAAACCCCCAGATTTACAAAAGAACACGGTTTGCATAAAAAAAACTTGTTTTCCAAAATACCCTTGCTTTAAAAAAAATGTGTACCGAAGCACCTCTACTTCAAAGAAAATTACCAAGATACTTTATTTGGAAAAAAAATACCCTATAGGGCAAAACTACGGAAAAACCCCTGGCTAGTGAAATGACGAAAATACTCTTTAAGTGAGGAATGTGAGTTCACGGATATTATATGTATGTTGGTGTGTGATGATTGAATGTATGTGCTTCTTAGAACTAAGAGATGTGAACTTGAGACTGAATTGTAGATATAACTACGAATTCGAAAGAACTACCTTTAAAACTACTATTCATAAGACTGTTCGGGGTTAATCAGTGGAAGAAAACTAATAATTCATAAAATTCTAATCAGATAAACGCGAATCAGTAGAATGAGTACAAGGGTACGAGGACGCTTTAGATGCGAATATCGGTGCGTACTCTACCATAGTATACTAAGTGTTTCTTTTGGCTTTAGAATTAGAGTGCACAGCGAAAGCGTAGTGGTGAGACTTGGGTAGTACGATTAATAGTTAGTTGGAAATTTTGAGGACGAAATTTCTTTAAGGGGGGTAGAACTATAACATCCTAAATTTTTGGGCCTATGCGTTTAATGGATGAACATGTATAATGAGTTAATTTAAGTGTTAGGGGTCCAAATTGGGCTCAGGCTTAGGCAGAGACCTTGGTTAAAATTATCTGTTTGGGCATTATAGGGTTTAAAAGGTAGTGTCTGTGTTTAAAACATCAAAATGGGCTTGTGGCCTAGTGGTCAGTGGCGCCACTCAGGGAGCAAGGAGGTGACGCCACACAAGGGAATAAGGGGCCCAAATTTAAGTTTCATGGAGCCCAATTCTTTTAGTTTAAGTTAGCTAATTTTCGGCATTTGGGTTATGTGGAGTGGATGGCAACAAGGCTCAAAAATAGGAGGATTTATATGAATAAGATAATGTAGATTTATAGTTGATAATATGGAAGATAAAAGGAGAAAAGATAGGAGCTATCTACAAGGCTAGGATTTAGCCAAAATTTCTATAAATTGGGAGGGTTCTCTTCTTTATTTTGCGACATTTAGGGTTTTCACCTTTTCTTTATCTTCTTTCTTCTAAAAGCTGAAAACTCCATTATTCTTTTCTCTTCTTTCTTCTAAAAGCCGAAAACTCCATTATTCTCTTCTTTCTTCTAAAAGCCGAAAACTCCATTATTCTCTTCTTTCTTCTAAAAGCCGAAAACTCCATTACTCTCTTCTTTCTTCTAAAAGCCGAAAACTCCATTATTCTCTTCTTTCTTCTAAAAGTCAAAAACTCCAGTATTCTCTTCTTTCTTCTAAAAGCCAAAAACTCCATTACTCTCTTCTTTCTTTTAAAAGTCGAAAACTCCATTATTCTCTTCTTTCTTCTAAAAGCCGAAAACTCCATTATTCTCTTCTTTCTTCTAAAAGTCGAAAACTCCATTACTCTATTCTTTCTTCTAAAAGCCGAAAACTCCATTATTCTATTCTTTCTTCTAAAAGCCGAAAACTCCATTATTCTATTCTTTCTTCTAAAAGCCGAAAACTCCATCATTCTCTTCTTTCTTCTAAAAAGCCGAAAACTCCATTATTCTCTTCTCTTCTTTCTTCTAAAAGTCGAATCTCTATATATTTCTTCGAATCATCTTCTCTTCCTGATTTTCGCAAAAACCGGAATCTTCTGGGAGTAGCCGAATCTTCTCTAGTAAGTAGATCTCTTAGATCTAAAAGCCGAAAATACTAGTCCCTGAATCTCATATCTCTTTTTGGGATTTCAAGGCAGATAGCGGTGGTGTTGGCTATGGATAGCGTCGACTTAGAGGGTCTCGTTATAACGGTAATCAGGTGTGTAGATCCTTATCTCATAAGTTTTATTTTGTATTATACCTGTTAGGGGCTGAAAAGCCGGAAAATGAGGCTATATGAACAGTCGTGTGTAAATCCTTATCATATAAGTTTTATTTTGTATTATACCTGTTAGGGGCTGAAAAGCCAGAAAATAAGGCTGTATGAACAGTCGTGTGTAGATCTCTAACACACTAATTAAACTGTATTATGTATGTTATGGGCTAAAAGCCGGAAAAAGGCTGAATAGCAATCTGAACTAAATATATGTTATGGGCTAAAAGCCGGGAAAAGGCTGTATAGACAGTCAGATTACCCAAAAAGGGTAGGCAAGGGATGCCAGGTACGTAATCATAGAAACTTCTCTATGTGTATCAATGTATGCGATAAACTGAAATCTCTTAGGTAATACATTGCTTGATTTTACATGTATGTATGCATGGGATGGGATGGATATGATGAAGGGGAAGAAGGTCGAATAGCGATCGGTGGCTTTGCCACATAGGTCACATAGTGATCGGTCTTTATGACAGGCAGCTCAGCTGTCGAAATGCTACGATGTATTATTAAGGTCGCATAGCGATCGGTGGCTTTGCCACATAGGTCACATAGGGATCGGTCTTTATGACAGGCAGCACAGCTGTCGATATACTTTTAAGGTCGCATAGCGATCGGTGGCTTCGCCACATAGGTCACATAGTGATCGGTCTTTATGACAGGCAGCACAGCTGTCGATATGGTGTGTAGCGGATGGAGGGTTGATAGTAGATATCCCCAAGGTGTGATGGTTGGTACGGGTTGGTGTGTAGAGGATGGATTTCTAGGTTTGGGTTGGGCCATTCATCATTTATTATTTATCATGCAATTATGATTGTTGCCATTGTGTATGGGCTAAGGCCCATAATGTGTTTGTGGGCCCAAGCCTTTTATGTGTTTTCGGGATTTGCACACTGAGTCTTGGTGACTCACCCTAGTATTTTTTTCTACTCTTTCAGATGAGCAGTAGATCGTGGACATGGGAGCCGAGACGGATTCGAGGGGCCGTCAAGTTTTTATTTCCATAAATTATTTTTTTCAGTTTTTTCTTTTATTTATTATTTTGGGAATATTTATGTAATAAGGCCCCATAGTTTATATTCACCTAAGTAGTTTTAATATTTGCAACCTATGAAATTATGTCAAAGGTTTAATTATACGAAATAATAATAATACAAGGTTTTTTTTAAATGTCACTTATTTATTCAAATATTATCTAATTAAATTACGGTTTCCAAAACCAACAAAGCAAAAGTTTTCAATGTACAACCTGTAGCATACCAGATCTGGTCGAAACGTATGGGCCGGGTTTGGGGTGTTACAACGTCCTTATACCAAATGTGTCTGCCCGCAATCTGCCCAACATATGCCGCCCCTCACTTTGGAAATTAGGTAGCCAAAAGAAAGTATGTTTCTTTGACAACTGAGGTTATCAGCAAATGAGACGTCCCCTATAGTATGGAATTGATGCATTCAACTAAGTTTGTCATCATGTGAGTAGGGATACGGGATAGAGTTCGAATCTCATACGAACATAAAGTAGCACAAAATAAAATTGATATCCCGTAAACTACCAAGGATCTCATGCAATACGTAAAAATCGAAAAGGGAATAGTGAAAATTACCTTGTTTCGTTAAACTTCCAAATACTAATGCCTGATTTGAATCAGATCTCCGAAGGTGCTGCCTTGTTGGAAGACGACCACCCTTTACAAGTATCCACATTCGAACGAATGAGAAACGGTCAAATAGAATGCTAGTTCCTTCGTTTTCTCAAAATGTTTTTGGTTTATTCTCTCAAACAGCTGATAGCCAAAAACTTGTGTTATTGAAGAAGTGCACATATATCACATATATATAGGGTTAGGTAAAACTAGATTTGAGATTGTATATATATTTAAAACTCTTTTAAATAATTTAAAATCTCTTTCCTTATCTGATAAGGAATATCAAATTTTATCTTGAATTTTAAAAACTCTTTTAAATAATAATTTAAATTCTATTTAATTATCTTTTATTTAAAAATCTTTTAAATAATGATAATTAAATTATGTTTTAATTATTATTTATCTAAAACTCTTTTAAATAATAATTAAATTCTATTGCATTATCTGATAAGGAATATATCAAATCCCCTTTTTATGTCGTTTATTATTATTTTCGAATTTAACAGGAAATAGTAACAAAATTACTATTTGTTATAATTTTGGCAAGGAATTTAAATTTCCAAAATTAAATTCGACTCAAAATAATAACTAATTATTACTCGTAATTTAAAATAATCTTATCATTTTAAATTACTTAAAAGAGCAATAAACTTAACCATTCTTGTTCATTCTTAATGTGCGACCCTATAGGTTCAATTAACGTTGGCAGTAGACCCAAATCATATTTGGTCCTACAAGTCATAAGTGGCCTCTAGCAAGATATTACGACTACCCAAGTTAAATGAAAGCTCATGATCCGTGTAACACCCTTAACCCGTATCCATCGTCAGAATGGGTTACAAGGTACTACCGGGTGAGACACAAATTTCAATTAATCATATGAATACACTTGTCCATATATATAAACCAATCAAACACTATCATATATAACTAGATTAAATACTATACTAATCATATCATAATTTTTTTCAAACATATAACCAGTTACAAAGTTCATAAAAAATAGTATTGCATATACTAATTACCACATAACATGTGCATATACTAATTAACCAACTCCATTCAGCATTTGAATGTTACTACATGTGATACCCAACTACCCATTAAAACATATCAAATCTACTATTCATATGGTCATAACCGAATGCATCATGAGTAATGATGTACTTTCATAATATGATTAAGCATTAATGCACAAAGCTCAAATCTATTTAGCAGAATTCACATATAAGCATTTTTCATCAAATAGCAAAAGTTACTATTCATTTGGTCATTGAAATTGCATTAGCCGAATATGCACATGCTTATAATCACTTTACTAAAACAAGTTATCAATTACCAAAAACCAAACATAGATATATCCTCAATTTCAAACTGAAATATGCCAAATACCTTAAGAATATATACCATGTTCAAAATAAGCATAACACTCACATGTATCCTTTAGTAATTCCCAAAATAACTTTAATCATGAGTTCCACAACTCCTATTAGCCGAACATATGAACCGAATAAGAACTATGATACATATATTTGCATAAACCTTGCTGAACTGAAACTAAGACATACCAAATTCAATACACATATATTCTTTCACAAAACCAAAATACATTAATGCATTATAATGACTTCTAAACTAGTTCTTCATGAACATAAGTATGAGTCCAAATCATGAACATCTCACAATTTATCAACCATATTTAGTCCACCCCATAACCGAATATCAAATGCACATAACATTTTCCATTATAAACCAATTTACCTATGAACATATTTATTTACAAGCCAATGTAAAATAGCTATGACAAATATCATACACTTATAGTTAAACATGAATCAAACATATCATATCTTCCATTATCATACACATCAAAAGTTAATCCAAATTCAATACCAATTGCCTAATACATCCAACCATATTATCGAACACATCTCTTATAATTAACATAGCCAAATCATCAAGACCAAACATATCTAACATTTAACCAAGGACATATAAAACCAGGCTCATTACAAACATATATATACCATGACCGAACTTACACAACCATTAGCAAATATATCCAACACATCACATATAATTACGAAGACCTAATTTGCATAACTTAGACATTAAATTTAGCTATTTTCGTATGGCTTCATAATTACAACTTTAAAATTTACCAAAGCATATACTAGCCTATACATGCCATAGGTTCAAAATTCAACTTATAGAGGTACCAAAAAACAGTCGATAGTGTGATAGACTTTGCTGACGATCCCCGAGCCCGTAGCTAGTCTCTAAGATCTATAAGACAAAGAACAAATATTCCCACACAATAAGCTATTATAGCTTAGTAAGTCATAAGCAAATAACCAATCTAATGACATCATTAATTCAATAAAATAAAACAGAATCATGCTATCATATTTATAAATACATTTTCAATCGTACAAAAATCATATCAAACGTATAACTATACATAAATTATATCATTGCCGAATACACATTGATTCATTAACATGATCCAACTTTCATATTCAACCTCACGAATACCTTATTTAACCGAATAATTATTATCACATATGCATACTTGTAGATCACACTTCATTGAACCTATTTTCACTTTCAAATGTCATATAACCGATTGCACCTAAAGCCTTTGGTACAAATATAAATTTTCACACCTCAATTGATCATTCATATAATATTAAACCAAATATAATCATTCACATATATACACATTTTGTTTCATCTTTTTCATTCATAACTTATTCCATACTGCGAATAACTAACTTACCTTAATTCATATAAACATTTAGCTAACACACACCTGGACCCTTTTATTTTGTTTTCATATTAGGTCTTAATTTCACATAGCTCGTTGAATCTCTTAAACATCATCAAAAGCACATTATTTCTAATAAATATCAATAAGTTTTACTATTCAATTCTTACTCATGAATCACTACCTTTCTTTTTCCCTACCACTTTTCAAACTCATACACAAAGGTCAACAACCACATAGGTTTCGCACATACCTGTACCTCATCGTACTTATCTATTACATTTCCCACGTCACCTTATTGATCAATACGTTACATCATACGATAATATTTTATATTCAATGAACTGGCACACTTAGTGCCAAATGGATAACCGAAGCTATATATAGATATCGCACACACAATGCCAAATGAATAGCCGAAGCTATATATAAATATTGCACACACAGTGCCAAATGAATAGCCGAAGCTATATATAGATATCGCACACACAGTGCCAAATGAATAGCCAAAGCTATATATAGATATCGCACGGATAGTGCCAAATGAATAGCCAAAGCTATATATATATATATATATATATATATCGCACACTTAGTGCCAGCTATTTACTTGTAGCTATTTGCTCTTGTACACTTAGTACCACAATTTACTGAATCATCGTTGAGCTTATTTGTACTTCACAATTACATTTTAACTCATTTCATAAAATATAAACTTTGCTAAAATAATACGTATTACATACGATACTTTTCTCATCACATACCAAAATCACATATCAATCAAATCAAATTCATAAGTAATTCCTCCAAGTTTATAACCTTTCGACAATCACATTTATATAATCATAAATTCAATTAAGCATTTAAAGTTTACATATATTGAAATTTAACATCTATTTGCTTATAAACTTACCTCGGATAACGAATATCGAAACGGAACGATTAGTCGACGACTTTGGTTTTCCCCCGATCCAAATCTGATTTCTTTAATTCTTAATCTAACATATTCAAATCAAATTCATTTAAACATAATTCCATTCAATTTAGTCCAAAAAAACACATAAATGGGCAAATTACCATTTTGCCCCTGATAATTCACACTTTTTACAAATTAGTTCTTATATATAAATATGCCAAAATACACCAAATTTTCCATATACCCAATCATAGCCGAATATTCATGTATATTATACAAGCCCATATCTTCAATTATTTCACATTTCTAAGAACAAAAATTTTATCTTTTTCAATTTAATCCCTAATTCACATTTTTTTTGATCAAAAACCACTTTATAAAACTTGTATATCTTTAAACAACCATCATTAATCTTGCAAGAAATATCAAAATATACATGTATTCAAGAATGGAACATTTCAAAAACATTACCAATTTCAGAAATTGAGGTACGGGCTAGCTATATTGAGATGCAACGAGCTTAAAAACATAGAAATCATTAAAAATCGAGTAAAAATCGTACCTTAATTAGATTTTAAAGCTTGGTCGAATGTTAAATCCAACAATGGTGTAACATCCCAAAATTTAGAATTTTATGTATTACATTATATCTTGCGCGAGGCTAGTTAAATTATTAATCAAGTATGTTTTAAGGTCTTATGAAAGCTCGGGGTTTAATTGGGCCTTAGTAAAAATTTGGTATTTTAGCACTTTAAGGAGATATAGTAAGTGGCCTCAATGCTTATGGAAATAAATGAGTAATGTGCTAGCATAAATGAGCATATGGTAAAGGGGATATGGCGCCACATGAAGGACTTTAAGGGAAGAGGTTCAAATCCCATCAAGTGCAAAATTTTGACATTTTTTTTTTGTGTTCTTTCCCTAAGTGTCGGCCAAGATGTTATATAAGGCAAGGTGGACTTTTTAATTTTGGCAAGGTGGCTAAGGAAATAAGGAAAGGATGAGGGTAGGGAAAGAAATCAAAAGAAAAGGCAAGATAAGGGAACATGTTGGCCTTTTTCAAGGGAGATGTTTTGGAAAGTTTTGGTTGGCCAAATTTTGACCTTATTGTCAAGCTATGCACGGTTTTGGTATAGGGAGAGGGTATCCGAATTTCTTTTGCCTTTTGGTAAAAATTTTGGTGCTTGTTAGGCCAAAATTCTTTTAGTATTATTTGTGTCTTTTTCTCCAAATTTCTTCTTCTCTTTGCCAAATCTTCAAGCCAATAGTGAGCATTTTTCTCTTTTCTTTCTTGTCTTGCCGAAAACACCTAACCATTTTGACCAAATTGTTTCACTCATCTTCTCTTGAAAACCGAAGCTAGTAAGCACTCCTTCTCCACTTTTCTTTTCTTTTCTTTCCTTTTCCACAAAATTCTTCAAGCCTTCTTTCTTCTTCTCTAATCCATACCACCATAGCCAAATATTCTTGCCCATTTTTCCTCCATAGCCGAAACCTTCATCTCTTCTTTATTATTTTTCTCATTTGGGTTGACACTCTTTTCTTCGATTAAATCGGTAAGTGAATTCTTTTCTATGTTCATATTCTTTTCCTTCTAGCCGAATAGGTATCTATCACTATTCGATTGTAAATCTTGATCTTAACCGAAATGGTGTTATCTTCCACTCCTTCATATTTTAATCACCCTCTTTTTCGTAGTGTTCTAAGTGGGTGGCCGTGTATCGTTCTAGCCCTAAGTCTAACGGTAGAAATTGGATCCAAGATTGATAAGGTAAGGAATTCTTCATGGATTATTTGAAATCGTTCTGTATTCGTTCAAGTTGTTATCGGGAAAATAGTAGTTGTGACTACTCGATTATATTTTTAGAGACTTAATTGCTCGATCTATCCACTTGTTGATCATGCGATTATAGTGGTAAGCCGAACCCTTTGTCATTAGACAATCCATATTTTTATCGTAATATCGTTTTGACTAAGATCTTATTCAATGGAGGCAAGCGATATCGAATCGAAAGGGAAAGCGATTGGAGATCGCAAAAGGAGCGAATTTGTGATCCCTACTCCTAAATTCAAACGAAGGGCAGTATCGGTGGTTTGGGATTTTCCACCGGGTTGTGGACCATCATCCGGGGAGAATCGACAAATCGTGGTCATTAACGATTCTAAGGGTAAACACTTTAGATCGTTTATTTCAGAGTTAGATTAATAAAATCACGTATGTCGATTAAACGAGTGTTATGATATCATAGGTGTTGATGATCAAGACGACCTAGTACTCACCGTAATCAGGTGTGTAATCTCACATCATTTTTCTATGGGTGTCAAGATTCGATATCACATTGGAAATAGATCGTTATTAATTTATGATTAAAGTTGTAATATAGCATAAACTGGGAAAAATTGGCCTAAATTGCATTATTTTGATAAATTTGTCAAAATCGATATTAACACTGTGAGAATTACGAAAATGCCCCTAATGGGCCGATTTGATAGATTGCCCTAATGGGCCGATTTGCAAAGTGTTAATAGGCTAAATTTTTGTAATGAATCTCTGAATTAATGAATGTTGTTTATATTTGTAAATATCATGATTTACTATGTATGTTGCATATACATAACTTTGCATGGGATGGGAAAATGTTGAAGAGAAGTGTTTCCGGTGGCACTGCCACAAAAATGTTTGTTTATATGATTCAATATGATTCTGGTGGCTTGGCCACAATCAAAATATGTTATAAATGGTAAAATGCCTGCGGTTGGTGTGTTTGGCGGGGTGGGTTGACTTGATCCCCACAGGTGTGATAGGATGGTACGGGTGGTGTGTAGTGGATGGATTATTAGGTTGGGTTGGGTTGCATTACATTCATTTGATTTATTTGATACATTATTATGTAAAAGGGGCTTAGGCCCAAAATTTTACTAAATGGGTTCAGGCCCAGTGGACGACGGTAAGGGGATTATGCACTGAGTTCTAGTAACTCACCCCGTTTCCTTAACCCTTGCAGGTAATGCTCAGTGACGTGCACTTGGGCTATGGATGACTTGGTGGGGGCCATACTTCAGAAATGGTTTTATTTGGACTTTAGACTTCTTTCTCGTTCACTTTATTACTTTACTATTTTGGGTTAAATGTTGTAATAAGGCCTTCGGTTTATTTTATTTTGCTTTATGTTTGACGTATTTATATTTTGCTCAAATTACTTCAAATGGGATTTTTCTAAAAGCTTAAATAAAGATTTTCTAAAATGTTTACACAAATGGATTTTTATTATAAACTTATATAAATATTTTTAACCCAGAAATTTTCTCTCAAATTTTCATCAATATTTTTTTTCAAAAGTCACGATTTGTAAAATCATTAGTTCAAAATTTATCGATTTATCAATCAATCTTCGAAATTAGTAATATATTGTCAAGTATTTTAAATCAAAACTTGTTTTTCTTGATTTTAACAAAATCTATTTACGTACGAATGAAAAGGACTAAATGTATTTTTCTCATGTGACATGTCAGATCTGGCCTTAACGCATGGGTCGGGTTTGGGGTGTTACAAATGGCTTTCTAAGTCTTCAAATTCGGCTGGTGAAAAAGGAATGAAAAAGATGACACTTTGTTTCTTTTATTTATTATTTGTTTTGTCATTAGTAACTAACTTACAAAAATAACCTTTATACAACTTATTTATTACACCAAATGCCAAGTCATCATATTCCACTATCTCTTTTAATGGTCCAATTACCAATTAAGGACCTTTTCTTTAATGTTCTCTAGCTATTTGTAATGCCACAAAATTTAGGGGTTGGTATTTTTTCTTAATTCCATGTTGTGGTTGGTTGGCTAGCTATTTGAGTGTATTTGGAGGTTTCAAGGAGGCCTGGGTTTGAGTCTGAGCCTTGGAAAAATTTTAGCTTTTGGTCCTAAAGAGGATAGGGTTGTTAGCTGTAAGACTTAAGTATATTTGTGTGTATTTAAGAGTCACAAGATGAGCATGTGACTTGTGGCTGTGGCCTCAATGAAGTGGCCTGGGGGAGTGGGGTTTGAATCCTACGGAAAGCAAATGAGGGCTTTTATTTTGTGCCATGGAGCGGAGGAAGTAGAGTTGGGATCAAAGTCTACAAGGGAGGTTGAAGACTTGGTCAAGTATTTCAAACGGAAGGTGGGGAGAAATTCTAGGAGTTGTTGGTGGAGAAAATCAGGGAAGTGATATGTGTGGGAGAGTTGGCCGAATTTGGGAGTGTGGCTAAGTGGGAGATTTCGGCTAGAAGGGGCATTTGGAAGCATTTTCGGCAACTTTGAGTGTTAGTAGAAACCGAAACCCCTTTTTCTTTTGAAGTTCTCTTATTGTTCTTTTTGGGTTTTCTTTCTATGGTAACGTCTCGGGTTTGTTTTGTTTGCTCTTTGCATTTATGACCTCTGCCGAATTCACTTCTTCTCCCATTCGTCTACTTTTTTTCTTCACCTTTTGCTTGTTGTCGAATTGTTAAGCCTCTCCTCTTCCACCCTTTTTCTTCCTTTCAATCTTTATCTCCCAGTTGCTGCCCATTTGTTGCCGAATCCCTTTCTTATTTCAGTTCTCCTGAGGTCGAATGCCCTACCTCTCTTTTCCTCTCATTTTTCTCTTGACCTTACGAAGCTTGCCAAACCTTGAATCTTTTGTGGAGGCTGAATCTTTTGGGGTTGAATATTCTCTTCTCTTCGTTCTAATTGTTTCAGAATCTCCCCCACTCGTTGGTAAGTTATGGTTAACCGAATATAGGTTGGTTGTTTTTCTCTCATTCTTGATTTGGGTTCTCTAAAGCCGAAAGACTGTTTCTCTAGTTGCCAAGGAGTAGTGTTTATAACATGTTCTTTTTCGCTAGGAACTCGTTACCCTTAACTAGTAGGTGTAGGCTGAATATTCTTCCATTTCAAGGGGTCTTTCATTCTCTGGTAAGTAAGTTAGTTAAGAAAAGTATTTCAATATTATGAATCTCCTAGGGCGTTGAGACTAACTAATGATCATTGTTATCATAGGTGCCTCAGGAAGTGTCTCAAACGGCAATCCAAAGCAGGTGTGTAATCTTACACCCCCTTTAGTTCTGTCAATGTGATGAGTGAAGGGGTGCATTCACACCCTGATGATTTGTGAAACGGCTTAAAGCCGAAATATCGAGGAGCTGAAACATTGGCATCTGGGATCACTCGAGTGTGCGAGCGCCCGTAATGATAAATCGAGCCACAAACGTTAGCGATGGACCGTTGGGAGTGCCACGAACTTTCTCGTGGGCTTAGGCCGTAATGGGCCTTGATGGGCTGTAGTAGGCCGAGTGGGCCCAATGGGCTAATGGGTCCACAAGGGTGAAATCCATGGTAAGTACCGGATAATAGATATGGCTGCAGGGTTCACAGAACCGTGACTGAAAGTGAGCTGAATGGGCCATACGAGCGTGTGGGCCTGCTTGGGCCAAGAATTGGGCTTTAGGCCCAATTTCACCGTTTTGACCTGAAAGGGGTATCTCTGTCGCTCGAGCCGACAGTAGGCCTTTGGAAAGGCTATTAGATGTCTGAAAATACTGAAATTACCGAAATACCCCCGAGGGGTAAATTACTGTTTTACCCAACTGACTTAGTGACCATTATACCCTTAGTGGTAGTACCAGCAATGTATGTGTAATAATTGTATGATTGATTATGATTGTGATGCACTGCATACGTGGGGTTGGGTTTTTCTGATTTGGAGATAGTACGGTTATAGTGGCATCGCCACGTATTCTGATTCTAGTGGCTAAGCCACGTATATTATTATTAGTAGTTTTGCTGCATTGTCGTTAGCAGCTGGGCTACGTTATTGGTGAGTTGGCTGGGTGGGTCGACTTGGTCCCCACATGGTGAGATGGTTGATACGGGTGGTGCGTTGGCTGGACAGGGTTGGGTTTCATGTCTATTTTGCATTGATATGATTTAGGTCTTAGGCCCAGACTATTACTGAATAGGGCTTAGGCCCAGACTTATACTGTATGGGCTTGGGCCCAGACTGTGACCGTAATAGGAGATTACACACTGAGTTCTCGTAACTCACCCTTTTCTTTAACTGTGCAGGTAATCCCCAGCCTTAGAGGATTTGGAGCTGCGAGGGACTCAGAGGTGGCCACACGTCAGTTATGCTTTAAAGTTAAACTTAGCGACTTTATTTCATTTTATTTCAATCTATTGGGTTATTAATTTTGTAATAAGGCCATTAGGGATTTTTAACTTTTATATGGTGTTCCTTTTAGTTTCAACCTGCTAGGCTATTAAACATGGGTTTTTAAAACAACAACTACTTTTTTTAAAATATCACGTATCCGCAGCTGTTTTGATTTAAACCTCCGCAACAAACAAGGTTTAAGAAAATAGTAATAATACTTTGCAAGGGAATGTCTTTGAGTAAATCTGTTTTGAAAATAAGCAACGAAATCTGAGGTTTTAAATGGTAGAAAGTTTTAAATTGTAAGTAGGCTTTCCAATGGAAGCATAGTTTTCAAACAACACTTTGTTGTGACACGTTAGATCCGATCATAACGTCTAGGCCGGGTTTGGGGTGTTACACTATTTGTCATTTTTAGCTAATAGAACACAAGTTTTACGCTTTACGCGATTTAGTCTTTTTTTTACCAAATTAACCACTCAAACGGTAAAATTTCTTTACGAAATTTTCACACGAACATTCTATCATACTGTAAATATTAATAAAATAATAAAATAAATATTTTAACTTGGTTAAGTGGTCCTAAAACCACTCGTTCCGATCAGACTCAAAAATGGGCTGTTACAATCCGAGACAACCTAAATACAGCTCATGACATAATCCTTTTGTCTCACGATATCTAGATAAAGTATATGGCATGGATAAAGTCAACCTTATACTTCGCTATCTTTAATTTCTCAATACCCAATTAGACTGACAAAATGAATGACACTGATTTCGAGCACGACCATGTATTTTTCAGTCTGAATCGTCGAGGGGCCCAGAGATATCTTTCTTTTAATAAGAAGGACAAGTTCCTTCTTAATCACTCACATCTCACTACATGATTCTAATTATGTTAAAGCATGACTTTTATAGTTGTCCGGTTAAAGACAATGCTTGATTATTTCAAAACATAAAATTCCTCATCTTGAGAACTATAGTGATTTCAGGTCTAAGGATTTAATGACACAACTGTTTAGAGATTTAATTTATGACTTTGATCCATGTATTAATCTCAAAATGGGTCGGTCCAATATTCATTCTCAATAAATACATATGAATATGATTTGTTTCTCAAACACATATTCATCACATGAATATCTATCATATTTCATACAAATCTTAATTCATTATTGTTCCCACAACAATGATCGATTAGGGACATTTTAAGTAAAATTATTCAAGGATATTATTATATATTATACATGCAAATTATAATAATAAATTCTTTTAATCAAAATAAAGCGTCCATACAATAGGCCTAGGGCACTATTAAATATTCCACTTGCATTAGGTCCAATTATTAATGTATCTCATACCTATGAACCTAGCATTACGATCATGCTTTGCTTGTGGCAAAGGCTTAGTCAGTGGATCAACAACATTATCATCTATTGGAACTTTGCATATCTTAACATCACCTCTCTTAACGATTTCTCAAATGAGATGATAACGCCTTAGAATGTGTTTGGATCGTTGATGTCATCTAGGTTCCTTAGCTTGTGCAATAGCACCATTATTGTCACAATAAACATCAATAGGATTTGTGATGCTAGGAACCACTCCAAGATCACTAATGAACTTCTTGATCCAAACTGCTTCCTTTGTTGCATTAGATGTTGCTATATATTCAGCTTCAGTTGTAGAATCAACAACAGTGCTTTGCTTTGAACTTTTCCAACTGAAAAAACCACCATTTAAGCAAAACACATATCCTGATTGCGATCAGAAATCATCTTTTTCGGTTTGAAAGCTTGCATCTGTGTAACCGTTTACAACTAGATCATCTTTCAAACCGCCATACACCAAAAACATATCTTTGGATCTTCTTAAGTACTTAAGTATGTTCTTTACAACTGTCTAGTGACTCTCACCGGGATCTGATTGGTATCTACTGATTATGTTTAAAGTATAAGAGACATCTGGTCTAGTGCATAACATGACATACATGATGGATCCTATTACTAAAGCATGAGGAATTTTACTCATGCGGTCTTGCTCATCTTTTGTGTTAGGACACCGAGTCTTGCTAAAATTAATACCATGAGACATAGGCAAGAATCCTCTCTTGGAATCTTGCATACTGAACCTTTTCAGTACTTTGTCTATGTAAGCACTACTTAAACCAATCAACCTTTTATATCTATCTCTATGGATCTTTATCCCAAGGATGTAGGCTATTTTGCCTAAGTCTTTCATTGAGAAACACTTCCCTAACCAAGACTTGATATTCAGCAAGGTAGGAATGTCATTCCCAATGAGTAAAATGTCATCGACATATAAGACCAGAAATGCAACTGTGCTCCCACCAATTTTCTTGTAAACACAAGTTTCATCTTCATTTTTGATGAATCTAAAATCTTTGACCGATTCATCAAAACAAAGATTCCAACTCCGTGAAGCCTGCTTCAAACCATAAATGTATCTTTGAAGCTTGCATACTTTACTAGGATTCTCTGGTTGTAAAAAGGGTTGTGTCATGTACACATCCTCAAGTAAGTTTCCATTAAGAAATGCAGTTTTGACATCCATTTGTCAAATCTCATAGTCATAATATGCAACAATGACAATGAGGTTTCTGATGGATTTAAGCATGGCTACAGGTGAAAAAGTTTCATCATAGTCTATACCATGAGTTTGTTTGAAACCTTTTGCAACTAACCTTGCTTTGTAAGTATGCACTTTGCCATCCATGTCAGTTTTCTTGTTGAAAACCCATTTGCACCTGATAAACCGTAAAAGTAACATATTTTAAGCCCACATTTAGCATTCTTTTGGATGATTTAAGCCTTGAATTATATATTTTGGTGCTCTTAATCCTTTGTTTTCTTGTTTTACACTCAAGAGAGCACCGGATGATGAAAAGAACGAAAAACGGGCCCAAAACGGAGTAAATGGGCCATATCACGAAAACAAAATGGCCTGAGCCCAGGACCACACGGCCGTGCCTCATTCAACAGATTCGAACACGGCCTGGCCACGACTTACACGGACGTGTGCCATGGGCGTGTCCCTGCCGTAAGAAAGTAGAGTTTCACTCGGATTAGGATACTTAGGGGTATATAAACACCATAAGTATGACCTAAAAGGGTGGAACCCAAGGCTTTAGTCAGGGGGCGTCCAGCTAGGCCAAAGAGGGCAGATTTGTGGGGATTTACTCGAAGATAGCCCGTTGATTCATCTCAAGAAGCCGGAATCATACTCAAGACGGAGGATCTCTCCCTCAATTCCTTCAGGGGGTTTTAGGGATTTCTTATGTTTTGTTTTATCTTTTCTTCTGAGATGTTTTCTTTTATTGTTATGAACTAAACCCTCAGATACCTGAGGGGGATGAAACCTAAGATGAATCTTGTTATCGTTTGCTAAACTATATGATAAATATTTGACTTGTTCTTAATTATGTGTTCTTAATTCTTGTGTTAATATTTCCGGGATATTAATTCAAGTATGATGTGCTTAGGTGGAGGAGCAAAAGTCCCTTCCTAAGAGTAGATCTAACATAATTAAGCGGAGTTGATCGCACGCCTAGAGATAGGGTGACGAGATTTTGCCGGATTAGGGTGAAATCTAATATGGGAGTCCATAGATCGAGTTAATGCAATTCTAGGGGGTTTAATTAGAAAGAGATTTCAATTAATCAACGTAGGGTTAGAAGTTAGTCGCCTCGAGAGAGGGATTAATATAACTTAGGAAATCTTACGGATCAAGTCGAATGAATAAATTGTCTGGTTCAGAATTAGATAACAAGTGAAGTCTAGGTGGATTCTTCCTTGGGTGTCGTCTTAATCAATTGGTCTTTCCTCAAAGTTAATTTCCCAATTTCATTCTTCTTTGTTTTAGAGTCTTTAGTTTAGTAGTTAGTTAATTTTATATTAAATAAACAATCCCCTTAATTCTTAGGCTAAATAATAAAAAGAGAGTAAGTATTAGTACTTTTGGTTCCTTTGGGTTCGACAATCCGGTCTTACCTTAACTATACTACTGTTTGATAGGTGCGCTTGCCTCAAATCGTTGTCATAGTTAGTTTCTAGGTGTGATCATTCTTTTAATAAATTTTAAGACTTCGACATCGCATAAAACAAAGATCAAGTTTTTTGGTGCCGTTGCCGGGGCACTGAAATATTAAGAAAGCTTAATTTTTATTACTTTAGCCGTATTTATTTTATTTACTTTTATTTTTAACTTTTCTAAATTTTCTTCCTTTTTGTTCCTTTCAGGAACCTCTAGTTTATGACTAGAAGGAACCCGATAGGACCCCTACTTTACGACAATCATATTGAAGGTACCGTTTGCAGAAATCGTTGAGAAATAAGGCGAAGCTTAAACTACATAGAAGAAGAGCAAGAAGCCGAAATAAATACTATAGAAGAGATGGCTGAAAATAATCCGCCACCTCAAGAGATGGCCGAACATCATGCTCCTCGAACTATGTATGATTATGCTAAACCTATTTTAACATGAACTGAGTGAAGTATTGTTAGGCCTACTATTGCTGCAAATAATTTTGAACTGAAACCTAACACTAAACAGATGATACAATAGTTTGTTCAGTTTGATGGTTTGCAGGATGAGGATCCTAACACACACTTTGCAAATTTTCTAGAATTCTGTGATACCTTCAAAATAAATGGTGTTTCTGATGATGCCATCCGTCTTCAGTTATTTCCCTTTTCTTTAAGAATTAAAGCCAAACAGTGGTTGCAGTCCCTTCCACGAGGGTCAATCTCTACAGGGGATCAAATGGCCGAAAAATTCTTATTAAAATATTTTCCGCCGGCCAAACGGCCAAGTTGAGGAATGATATCTCTTCTTTTGTGCAGATGGATTTAGAGACACTTTACGATGCATGGGAGAGATACAAAGATTTGTTGAGGAGGTGCCCACACCACGGATTACCTTTGTGGTTACAGGTCCAAACTTTTTACAATGGTGTGAACCCTTCAACACGGCAACTAATTGATTCAGCCGCCGGCGGAACCCTGAACAACAAAACTCCTGAAGCGGCCTATGAGTTTATAGATGAGATGTCATTGAATAACTATCAGTGGCAAGTTACAAGGACAAGGCCAACCAAAGCAGCCGGAGTTTTCAACCTCGACGTAGTAACCACGCTATCAAATTAGGTAGAGTTGTTACATAAAAAATTTGATGGTGTATATGGTTCTTCGCAGGCACACCCAGTTATGCAATGCAACGCAAGTGAAGGAGTTGCGAATCCTGAGTACCCACCTTACGGACAGGGCATGGAGAGCGAACAAATAAACTATATGGGTAATAATTCCTGATCTAACAATAACCCTTATAGTAATACTTATAATCCAGGTTGGAAGAACCACCCCAATTTCTCATGGGGTGGTCAAGGAAATCAAAGACAACAACCATCCGAAAACTTCCAACAACAGCCCTACCCAAAGGAAAAGAAGCCAAACCTCGAGGAGATGCTGACAAAATTCATGGCAGCCACAGAAACACGTTTTCAAAATACTGAGATATCCTTTAAAAATCAACTTGAAAAATCGACACAGGAGCTTAAAGATCAAATCGGGCAACTTGCTAAGCAGATCTTTGAGAGACCACAGGGAAGACTACCGAGCAACACCGAGACTAACCCAAAAGAGCAAATTCAAGCCATAATAGCTCAAGATAGTGAAGGGTTAGACAAGCCCAATTTAAGGCAAAAGAATGTGGTAGAAGAAGGAAAGGTTGAGGTAAAACCAAAACCGGTAATCAAAGAGTACAAACCTCGTATACCATATACAGAAGCAATAAAGAAATACGACACAGAGGAACAGTTCGGTAAGTTTCTTAAACTTTTAAAGAAATTACATATCAACTTACCGTTACTTAAAGCTCTTTCGCAGATGCCAGATTCTAGGAAATTCTAAAGGGAGCTATTGACGAACAAACAAAAGATAGAAAAAGTATCACATGTGGAACTGAACGCAGTGTGCTCAGTAATGTTGCAAAATAAAATACCACAGAAATCAAAAGATCCAGGGAGTTTTACAATTCCATGCTTAATTGGTAGTTTATCTATTGACAATGCGTTAGTTGATTTAGGGGCAAGCGTAAATGTCATGCCTTATAAAACGTTTAAACAATTAGGTCTAGGGAAGCCCAAACAAACTAGAATAAGCATTCAATTAGCTGATAAAACTGTTAGAATTCCTAGGGGTATACTTGAAAATGTACTCGGAAAAATTGATAAATTCATATTCCTAGTAGACTTTGTCGTTTTAGACATGGATGAGGACAATACGATCCCCTTAATTTTAGGAAGACCATTTTTAGCAACTGCCAGGACTAAAATCGATGTCGATGCAGGTGAACTCATACTCTATGTAGGTGACGAGACAGTCACTCTTCAAGCTCTCGATTCAGCTAGGACATCAATTAATCAAGGTGAGAAAGTAAATTCTATTAATAACCATTTGGTTAACCCCTCTTTTCAGGAAGCACCACAGCATGATCCCGATCCTAGACCTCGTGCCAACAAAGAAATAAGTCATGAGAAACAAGGGATTCAGATCGATGAACTAGAAGAGTGGAAGACGCATCTCAAAGAAAAACTAGGGATACATGAAGCAGAACCAAAGCCACTCTACGAGACAGACAAGTTCAAACTCGGAGATCAAGTATTGTTAGATAAGGCAGACCCACGAATACCTCCCCCTGATCCTAACACAAACAAAGAAATCCCTTTTAAGGTGGTCAATGTTTTCCCTTACGGAACAGTCAAGGTAAGTAACCCTATTTTTGGCACTTTGAAAATAAACGCTACTCGTCTTACACTTTATCATGATAATAGAGCTGCTAGCATGAGGAAGGACTTTCAACTCCTCAAACCACCATGAATACGCAAATGAGAGGTAAGTCTAGCTTAAGACTATAAACGAGCGCTTCTCGGGAGGCAACCCGAGTACTAACCCCATTAACCTCTACATTTTTATTTATCTTATCTATTTTATTTTATTCTTTCTTTTTAGCACCTAACTATAAACTAACCAAAGGTACAGAAATTCAAGCCACATGGCCTTGCACACGGCCGTGGCCGTGTGGATGCACTGAATCTCTGTACTGACATGGCAGAGATGGTGTAACATCCTTAATTTAGGGGTTTGGAATTTTTGCGTTGTTGCACGCGTTTAGCTCACTTAGCTTGTTATTTAGGTGTGTTTGGGGGTCCTGGGAAGGCTTAGGTTCGAGCTAGAGCTTTGGTAAAATTTTGCTTTTTGGGCACTTAAGGGGGAGAGCTAGTGGAAGCAGGCCTTAAGAATAATTGGTTGTAATTGGATGTCACAAGTAGCAAGTTGGCCTAGTGGTTGGCGTCACAAGGGAGCATGGAAAGGGGAGTGGGTTCGAATCCCACATGCTACATTTTGGGAGTTTCATTTTGTGCTAGGATGAAGAAGTGGTGGAGTTGGCGTTTAACTCTACCAAGTAGAATTTGAATTGGTCAAATGGGTTTGAATGAGTGGTGGAGAGGGGATTGTGGAGCAAAGTAGGGAGTAAATCAAGGGATTTTGAGAAGGGGGTTGAGAGTTGGCCGAATATGGGAGTTGTGGGAGGTGAATTTCGGCTATGGGTTGTTTTGGACAAGGGAAATTCGGCACTTTAAAGCTAGGTAGCAAAACCAAATCCTTTGAGGGTGTGTGCATTTCAGGTCTTTTCTTCTAAAAGTCTTTTGCCGAAATGATAGTTTTCTCTCCCTCTTTTCTCCATTTGGTATTCACACTCTTTTTCTTGGTTGTTACCCAATCATAAGTGAGCCGAAACTTCTCTGCACCTATTTGCTCATCTACTCTTTTCTATCTTCATCATTTGTTCTCCCTTATGTCGCCATAGCCGAACGTCCTTAACATTTTGTCTCCTCTATTGCCAATAGCTAAACCTCTCTTTTCCATTTCTCACTATTTGTTTTCCCACATAGCCGAACCTTAATTCTCCTCCTTTACTTCTCTATTTTTCTCCATTAAACCGAAACCCCTACTCCTTTTTGTTCTTGTTTAGTTTTTCTCCATTGCTGAATTGGTTCTTGAAGTTGTATCTCTCTGGTTGCTGAATCCCCTCTCATACCGTTCTTTTCTAGTTGAAGGTAGTGTGCTCATTTTCCTTTATTATGCTTCCCTATATTTTTTCTCTCTTCTCTCTTAAAGAACCAAGAACACCTAACTCTTAACTCATTTTTGTTATTTTACGCAAAACCTGAATACCCCTCTTCACCTTGAATCATGTTGGTTCCTTCGTGGAAGACAAAGCCCTTGTTAAGCAGTGGCCGAATCTTGGACATCTTGGTAAGTGGCCATGGCCAAATAGGGGTGGATAGATGCCCTCATTCAAGATTCATTTGGCCCGAAAGGCCATTTCTTTACTATTTTGTTTTGGAACATCGGTTCTAGCTTATTTAGGAACTCAACCTAGTAACCGAAGGGGGTACCCAACATTCGGGTATAGCAAAGAAGTACCGTATTCTTGGTAAGTAGTGTGGTGTGTTGTCACTTTCAGCCTTAGAGTTTTGACATATTTTGATCGGGAATTTCTTCATGGAGGTGAGTGGTAGCCGTTCTAAGGGGGCATCGATTAAGGAGCTCGAGGGGAGTGGACTCGTAGCCTCTGCTCCTAAGTTCAAATGACGTAGAGTGTCAGCGATTCAGGATTTCCCACCGGGTTGGGGAAGGGAGTCGACATCTGATTCGGATAAGGGAAGCAGAGTTGTTCGTGATAGTGAGGGTGATATCGATCGAAAGTGTCTAGTTTTTCACGTTATCAGATGTCTAATCACACTTTTATTTGTTTTGCTATGAAACTTTCTGTGTGTTGGCTAAAAGCCGAAATACCCTTAATGGGTAAGTTAATGAAATATCCTTAATGGGGGAAGTTGGATACAGCCCAGGTGAGTAAATTTACTATCATACCTTTAAAGGTAGGCTGAGCATGTTTGTGTATTCTGTATATCTGCTATGTGGGTACATTAATGCATACACGAATTACTATGACATGATATGTTGCGTGGGATTGGGTTATGATATTGATGAAAGGGGAAGTGTAATTCGATGGCTCTGCCACATATTTCAGTGACTCTGTCACACTAATTCGGTGGCTCAGCCACATATTTCGATGACGCTGTCACATTATTTCGATGGCACTGCCACAATTTCGGCGATGAGCAGTGTGACTGCCATCGAGGTGTGTAGCGGATGAGAGTTGATTGTAGAAATCCCCACCGGTGTGTTTTGGCTGGAATGGGTGGTCTGTAGCGGATGGATTATTAGGTTGGGATGGGTTGCATTGCATTCATTATCTGCTATACCATTCTAATAGGGCTCAGGCCCAGTTTGTTTCCGTAAGGGCTAAGGCTCGGTTTGTATCTGAATGGGCTCAGGCCCAGTTAATGTTCGTGTAGGGGATTACACACTGAGTTCTCGTAACTCACCCCTCTGCTTAATTTCGCAAGTAATCCCTAGCTTTGAGGATTTGGAGCCGAGGTGGACTCTGTGCTGGCCATACATCGTTTCGTTAGTAAACACCGTTTTACATTACTTTAAATTAAATTTTATTTTTAGGCTTATGTTCTGTAATAAGGCCTCTGGGATTTTATTTTGGTTTTTAGCTTTTAATCCGGTTACTACTTATTATTTTTGAATGCTCAACTCGGGATTTATCAGGGAAAAGGGAAATAACCGAAGACGGATGGCATCATCAGAAACGCCATTTATCTTGAAGGGGTCGCAAAATTCTAGGAAATTTGCTAAGTGTGTGTTAGGATCCTCATCCTACAAAGCATCAAACTGAACAAACTATTGTATCATCTGTATAGTGTTAGGTTTCAGTTCAAAATTATTTGCAGCAATAGTAGGCCTAACAATACTAGACTCAGTTCTTGTTAAATTAGGTTTAGCATAATCATACATAGTACGTGGAGCATGATGTTCGGCCATCTCTAGAGGTGGCGGATTATTCTCTGCCATCTGTTCTATGGTGTTTATTTCGGCTTCTTCCTCTTCGTTTATGTAGTTTAGGCTTCGCCTTATTTCTCTGCGATTTCTACGAACGGTACCTTCAATATTACTGTCGTAAACTAAAGGTCCTGTCAGGTTCCTTCTAGTCATAAACTAGAGGTACCTGAAAGGGACAAAAGAAAGAAGAAAGAAAATTTAGAAAAATAAAAATAAAATTTAATTGCAAAAATAAAAATAAAAATGGCTAAAGTAATAATAATTAAGCTTTCTTAATATTTTAGTTCCCCGGTAACGGCGCCAAAAACTTGATCGTCGAAATTAGAGCTTTAAAATTTATAATAAAAATGATCGAACCTGGAAACTAACTCTGACAACGATTTTAAGGCAAGCGCACCTATCGAACAGTAGTATAGTTTAGGCGAGACCAGAATATCGAATCCCAAAGGAACCAAAAGTATTAATACTAACTCTCTTTCTATTATTTAGCCTAAGAATTAAGTGAATGTTTATCTAATCTAAAATTAACTATCAACTAAACTAAAGACGCAAAGACAAAAATAATAAATTGGGGAAAATACTTGGAAGAAAAACTCAGTTGATTAAGACGATACCCTTAGGAAGAATCCACCTAGACTCCACTTGTTATCTAACACTGAACTAGACGATGTATTCACTTAACTTGATCCGTAAGATTCCGTAATGTATATTAAACCCTCTCTCGAAGTGAATAACATCTAACCCTAGGTTGATTAATTGAAATCTCTTTCTAATTAAAACCCCTAGAATCGCATTAACTCGATATATGGACTCCCATATTAGGTTTCACCCTAATCCGGCAAAATCTCGTCACCCTATCTCTAGGCGTGCGATTAACTTCGCTTAATTAATCTAGATCTACTCTTAAGCAGTGACTTTTGCTCCACCACCTAAGCACATCATACTTGAATCAATATCCCGGAAATATCAACACAAGAATTAAGCACACATAATTAAGAACAAATCAAGTATTTATCATATAGTTTAGAAAACAATAACAAGATCCGTCTTAGGTTTCATCCCCTTCAGGTATCTGAAGGGTTTAGTTCATAGTAATAAAAGAAAACATATCAGAAGAAAAGATAAAACAAAACATAAGAAACCCCTAAAACTCACTGAAGGAATTGAAGGAGAGATCCACCGTCTTAAGTGTAATTCCAGCTTCTTGAGATGGATCAACTTGCTATTTTCGAGTGATTCTCCACAAATCTGACCTTTTCGGCTTGGCTCCTTGGCCTAGCTAACGGCCCTCCTTTCAGGTAACACTTAGGGGGTTTATATAGGCTTTCGAAATATGTTTCTTCGCCCCTAAGTATCCAAATCCAAATGAAATTGCTCTTTGCCACGACAGGGACACAGCCATGGCACACGCCCATGTAGATCGTGGCCATGCCGTGCTCGGACTACTTTAATGAAGCACGGCTGTGTGAATCGAGATCAGGCCGTGTTCTAGTAGATTGACGTGGCACGACCGTGTGGGCTTAAGTCTAGGCCGTGTCAATTTCCTCTTTGCCCCAATTTGGTCCGTTTTAGGCCCATTTTCCGTTCTTTTCAGCTGTGGGTGCTTTCCTGGGTACAAAAAATGAAAACAAAGGATTAAGAGCACCTTTTTACATAAATTGAGGCTTAATTCATCCAAAAGTATACTAATGTGGGCTTAAAATATGTTACTTTTACGTTTTATCAAATACCCCCACACTTAAGCTTTTGCTTGTCCTCAAGCAAAATTCTCAACTTACAATTAAAATGAACTTTCAATAATTCATAATTCCTACCGAAATGTCTCATCATAATTCATAGATAATTTATACATGGATAATTTAAAGCAAAGAGTCCTAAAGATTCAAACAATCAAAGTCATACATTTGTAGCATGAAAACGTAGCTGTCTCCCCTTATCTAAATAATTACCTTTAATTCAAAATCGACAAGGACTGATATCCTCACAAAAGATTTACTCAAATCACTCAAAAACTGTTTAAGGTTCAAAATTAAGCACTCAAAAGTCGAACCTGAAAAGTTAATCCCATAGGCTTGCCTGAAAATCAAATCTCCACTACTGTAAAAAGAGATGATAAACAGATCAAAAGGTCTTTAAAAGGTTTGTAACGGGGCTAGGGTTAAACGGGATGTTAGGATGAAATCCCAACTAGTGGGTGAGTCAATAGAAGGGATGTTAGGATTAAACGGGGATCACTAGGGGCTAATTGTGAAGGTAGGCTTTTTAGTGGAGTAAGTGGGTTAAAACCTAGGTGCCCTAATCATCTCTGTATATCAAATCAAAGGTGTGGTCTGGATATGTATGAACAAGGCAAGTTCTAGAATAACAATTCAAAGTTGACACACTCATAATAAAAAAGTAAGCATGAAAAAGAATATATGCTCTATAAGGCTAAAAAATCTCACAAAAATTATGGGTATTTGATATCAACCTCGTAAATTTCAAATTTCAAGGTAACATTCAGATTTAGGTTAACAACCTAGCAAAATTTTTAATTCTAAAATATAGAACTAACATGCTTGATTCTCTAGTATCTTAAAATTTCAATCATCAATGCACAATTAACTATGACTTACTTAAAAACATGTCAATAAAAATTATAAATCATCAGAAATTTCATCCTAATTAGTAATATGAGGAAATTACTTAAAAACAAGACTAAATTCAGGGATTTGAGAATAATGCAGAAAGTTAGGCACTTTCTCGAAATAACTATTCAACCCCCACACTTAAGATGTACATTGCCCTCAATGTACAAAGATTGATAATTAATCATGTAATACTAAATCAAAAAGAGAAGGGGGAGAAGTAACACTTCCTGAATTTTTGGATGGTTTCATTTAGTTGGCAGAGGTCGTGATAAAAGATGACTTATGTAGTAGTGAATTACTCCTAGTGATTTGTTCATTTATATGGAGTGTGCAATTGAAACTGCGAACTCATCAGTTAGATATCTCGAAGGCGGAAATAAATATGTGTTAGGCATACTCGAATGTTAGATAACCAATGATAATCATAATAAGAGTTTGTAATGTATAAAGAAAAAGTTCAAATTAAGATGTATAAAAATTAAAATAGAGAAACAATAAAATTAAAATAAACTTAAAATAAATAAAAGAAAAGTTAGATAGTTAAAAGGACTCAGATGTCCTCATCGTCGGCCGGGTCGTGTGGTGGTGTCGGTGATAAGATATGGAAGTGATGGCATATCTGCTGAAGGGTGGTCTCGATCCCATCAAAACGTGGAGCAGTGTCAATGGACTGCTGGGTACAGTACTGCTCGAACTGGGTGAGGCGTGCAGAGATATCCGACAAAGAAACTGCTGTAGGTAAGGGCCGCTGGCTCAGGATTGGTGCCTCCTATGGTGGTGGTGGGGCATCATCAGTAATGTCCTCGGGCTCTGCCTCGTCTGTCGTTAATCAGTACAGAGGAGGGTCGATCCCACGACGATATTTAACCATCCTCATGTGCAACATTGTCTGGATGCCCTGAGGTATCATCTGCCTGATTAGTGTGAGTGAGGAAATCTGAGTCTCGGTGTTGAGGAGGCCAAAATGTCGAGCCAACCGTGTGATGTACGGCACCATTGATGAAATCCCCCTCCTGTGCAGCTCTGTTTGGTGCTGAATCGCACGGGCTATGAAGTATGCAAGGTCGAAAATGTGCCCGTCTGACATGCACGATAAGTAGTAGACGTCGGGTATATTTACCACACCTGTGCTCTCACGTCGACCCATAATAGTGTGAGCTAGAATAGCATAGATATACCGCAAGGATGGCGCAAGGGCTGTCGCCTTGGAGCGACTGGGGTCATAGATGCCCGTGTGGGGGTGTAAGCTGTTCCAGCAGCTGATAAGGGTGCAGTGGAGTTGATGGTTTCACTCGGAGAGTGGATTTTCTGCTACAAACTCATTTGTATAGATTCTGAGTGCCGACCCGAATTGCGGTACGCTTAGTCGACGTACTGTTCCCCCTAAACAGAATTGAATTGTTCCCGGGTCGTCGTATTGCGCCATCACTATACTCGAGGGTGAGTTCCAAATATGTGGGCTCGATGATGGAGAAACATTGTTCCCACATCTCGGTTGAGAGAAGGGCTCGAATATCGTCTGCTAGCCTGACCTGTTCCAAAGCTCCCAGTCAATGCAACTACCGGTGCCGAGAGGTCTTTCCTGTAGTGCCTTGTAGCGTTCTTCTTGAGCTTTCTAAGTAAATTGGAGGAAGCAGTGTAGTATTTCGAAAGAGGCACTGGCTGAGGATGAGCCGGGTCCCTTTCGTTTCTTAGTTGGGGCGGCCGTGGTTTATTTTCCTCGTGATGATGACATTGTACCTGAAAATAATGAATATTCAAGTAATCTTTGTACCAAATTAAATTGAGCACTGTCATCCAGACACGAGATATTTAAATGCTAAATACGATTATTCTAACTATGAGCAACCAATTCTATCTAATAAATATCTACAGCAAAGTGTTCAATAAAACAATCAATATGAGTTTTCCCATAAAGTAGATAACGCTAATATTGAAAAAGAGACTATCTATCTGAAAAATTGAAACAAGTTCTAAAATTTTAATGAATTGTTCTGAAAGAAAATAAAATAATTAATGCTTAATACTGAAAACAAAAAACAAAAACAAATCATAATATTATGAAATTTATGAAATAATCAGTTAAGAAAATGAAGTAATGAAGGGAACCAGGGGTTGTGGTGGTGTGAATCGACGGAACACGGGCTGAGCACAGTGGTGCTGTGATTTTTCTGTAGGTGCACGACTGTGGCGAGGGCGTGGGTTGCTGCAGCACGGCAGTGGCAAGGGCGTGGGCACGGTTTTTTGTATGGTTCTTGGAGAGAAGGGAAGGGAAAGGAGTTTTGGGAATGTTGAGGGCGTGGGTGTGGCCAAATTTGGGAGAAAAGAGGCTGAGAAATAGGTTTAGGGTTGATTTGTTGGAAGATGAGCGGTTAATTTGCTTAAATAGGGGTGGGGCACGGGCAAGTGCCACACCCGTGTGTGTGTTTTTCAACACGTGTTTTTCGCGTGTTTTCAAAACTGGGCGCGTTCGCTATGTTGGCCACGCCCGTGTTCCTTGGGCGTGTGCGATTGTGTTCGCTTCTCCCACGCTCGTGTACATATAGACAGTGTTGCACACGGTTGGTATGCACGGGCATGGCTTGTGCCCGTGTTCATTTACTCAGGATAGACCACGGTCACTTCGCACGGCCGTGGTCTTTTTATCGCAACCCGTGTTGGGAAAATTTTTCTTCTTCTTTTCGCACGTCTACCTGCACGCTCGTGTTGTTTCCCATGGCTACCACACGGCCACGAGCACGCCCGTGTGTAAGGCCGTGTGGTCTGAAACCTGCACTTTCCTGCATCAGTTAGTTTAAAAAATTAAAATGTGAAAATTAATATGGTTAGTGGAGTTAGTGCTCGGGTTGCCTCCCGAGAAGTGCTCGTTTATAGCCTTAAGCTAGACTCTCCTCGTATTTGAAAAATCAGGGAGGTTTAAAGGTTTGAATATCTTCCCTCATGCTGGCAGTTCTATTTTCTTGATGAAGCTTGAGTCGAGAAGCGTGTACCTTAAAAGTGCCGAATATGGGATTTCTTACCCGTATGGGAAGATATTGTGTACCTCAAGGGGGATTTCTTCGTTTGCTTTCAGGTCTGACATGGTGATTCCAAGATCTGATTTATCTAACAGTACCTGGTCTCATATTTTGAAGTGGTTTGATGTTCCTATGAGCTCTTCTGGGGGCTCCTTCGGCTTTACTTCGCAGAGTTACTGTTCTTCTTTGAAGGATGTCGTCCACTTTTCTAGTTTGTCAATCTTAAGGCTTCGTTCCTTGTGTAATTCGTCTTTGTAGGCATGGGGTCCATGATTTGGCTTAGGTTTGTAATCTTGTGGCGTTTCCTGTGATGAAGCTGGAACAATTTGGTTATCAACTGAATTTACTTTCTCACCTTCATCAATTGTTGTCCTGGCCGAGTCAAGAGCCTGTAGGCTGATCGATTCGTCACCTACTTGAAGTATTAATTCTCCTGTGCTAACATCAATTTTAGTCCTAGCAGTTGCTAAAAATGGTCTTCCTAAAATTAGGGGGGTCATATTGTCCTCATCCATGTCTAAAACGACAAAGTCTACTAGGAAAATGAATTTGTCAATTTTTACAAGAACATCTTCGGTAATACCCCTAGGAATTCTAACAGTTTTATCGGCTAATTGAATGCTCTTCCTAGTTTGTTTGGGTTTCCTTAGACCTAGTTGTTTAAACAATTCATAAGGCATGACATTTATACTTGCCCCTAAATCAGCTAATGCATTATCAACAATTAGTCTACCAATTAAACATGGAATTGTAAAACTCCCTGGATCTTTTAGCTTCCGTGATAGTCTATTCTGTAACATTGCTGAGCATACTGCGTTTAATTCCACATGTGGCTCCTCGTCTAATTTACGCTTGTTCGTTAGGAGCTATTTTAAAATTTTCTTCGAATTCAGCATCTAAAAAAGAGCTTCAAGAAGAGGTAAGTTAATATGTAATTTCTTTAAAATTTTAAGAAACTTACTGAACTGTCCCTCTGTATGCGAGGTTTGTACTCTTTGATTATCGGCTTCGACTTGTTATTGAGCTCAACCGCATCTTCTTCTACCACCTTCTTTTGTTCTGAATTAGGCGCGTCTGACCCTTCACAATCTTGAGCTGTTATGGCTTGAACTTGCTCCCTTGGGTTAGTCTCAGTGTTGCTCGGTAGTCTTCCCTGTGGTCTCTCAGAAATCTGCTTAGCAAGTTGCCCAAATTGATCGTTGAGCTCTTGTGACAATGCTTCAAGTTTTGTTTCTATCTTCTGGAAACTTGTGTCTGAGGCTGTTATGAAGTTTGTTAGCACCTCTTCAAGGTTCGGCTTCTTTTCCTGTGGGTAGGGCTGTTGTTGGAAGTTTTGGGATGGTTTTGATCTTTGATTTCTTTGACCGCCCCATGAGAAATTGGGGTGGTTCTTCCAACCTGGATTATAAGTATTACTATAAAGGTTATTGTTAGATCGGAAATTATTACCCATATAGCTCATCTGCTTGCTCTCCATGCCCTGTCCGTAGGGTGGGTACTCAGGATTTACCACTCATTCACTTGCATCGCACTGCATTACTGGATGTGCCTGCGAAGAACCATAGAAACTATCAAATTTTTTATGTAGCAATTCTACCTGATTTGATAGCGCGGTCACTGTGTCAATGTTGAAAACTCCGGCTACTTTAGCTAGCCTTGTCCTTGTAACTTGTCACTGATAGTTATTCAGTGACATCTCTTCTATAAACTCGTAGGCTGCTCCAGGAGTTTTGTTGTTCAGGGTTCTACCGGCAGCTGAATCGATTAGTTGCCTAGTTGAAGGGTTCACACAATTATAAAAAGTTTGGACCTGTAGCCACAATGGTAGTCCGTGGTGTGAGCACATTCTCAACAAATCTTTGTATCTCTCCCATGCATCGTATAATGTCTCTGAATCTATCTGCACAAAAGAAGAGATACCATTCCTTAATTTGGACGTTTTGGCCGGTGGAAAATATTTTAATAAAAAATTTTCGGTCATTTGATCCCATGTAGTGATTGAGCTTCATGGAAGAGAATGTAACCACTGTTTGGCTTTAGTTATCAGGGAAAAGGGAAATAACCGAAGACAGATGGCATCATCAGAAACACCATTTATCTGGAAGGTGTCGCAAAATTCTAGGAAATTTGCTAAGTGTGTGTTAGGACCCTCATCCTGCAAACCATCATACTGAACAAACTGTTGTATCATCTATATAATGATAGGTTTTAGTTCAAAATTATTTGCAGCAATAGTAGGCCTAACAATACTAGACTCAGTTCTTGTTAAATTAGGTTCAGCATAATCATACATAGTACGTGGAGCATGATGTTCGGCCATCTCTGGAGGTGGCGGATTATTCTCTGCCATCTCTTCTATGGTATTTATTTCGGCTTCTTGCTCTTCGTTTATGTAGTTTAGACTTCGCCTTATTTCTCTGCGATTTCTATGAACGGTACCTTCAATATCACTGTCGTAAAGTAAAGGTCCTGCCGGGTTCCTTCTAGTCATAAACTAGAGGTACCTGAAAGGGACAAAAGAAAGAAGAAAGAAAATTTAGAAAAATAAAAATAAAATTTAATTGCAAAAATAAAAATAAATATGGCTAAAGTAATAATAATTAAGCTTTCTTAATATTTCAGTTCCCCGACAATGGCACCAAAAACTTGATCGTCGAAATCAGAGCTTTAAAATTTATAATAAAAATGATCGAACCTGGAAACTAACTCTGACAACGATTTTAAGGCAAGCGCACCTATCGAAGAGTAGTATAGTTTAGGCAAGACCAGAATATCGAATCCCAAAGGAACCAAATGTATTAATACTAACTCTCTTTCTATTATTTAGCCTAAGAATTAAGTGAATATTTATCTAATCTAAAATTATCTATCAACTAAACTAAAGACGCAAAGTCAAAAATAATGAATTGAGGAAAATACTTGGAAGAAAAACTCAGTTGATTAAGACGATACCCTTAGGAAAAATCCACCTAGACTCCACTTGTTATCTAACACAAAACCTGACGATGTATTCACTTGACTTGATCCGTAAGATTCCCTAATGTATATTAAACCCTCTCTCGAAGTGAATAACGTCTAACCCTAGGTTGATTAATTGAAATCTCTTTCTAATTAAAACCCCTAGAATGGCATTAACTCGATCTATGGATTCCCATATTAGGTTTCACCCTAATCCGGCAAAATCTCGTCACCCTATCTCTAGGCGTGCGATCAACTCCGCTTAATTATGCTAGATCTACTCTTAAGCAGGGACTTTTACTCCACCACCTAAGCACATCATACTTGAATCAATATCCTGGAAATATCAACACAAGAATTAAGCACACATAATTAAGAACAAATCAAGTATTTATCATATAGTTTCGAAAACAATAACAAGATCCGTCTTAGGTTTCATCCCCTTCAGGTATCTGAAGGGTTTAGTTCATAGTAATAAAAGAAAACATCTCAGAAGAAAAGATAAAACAAAACATAAGAAATCCCTAAAACTCCCTGAATGAATTGAAGTAGAGATCCACCTTCTTGAGTATAATTCCAGCTTCTTGAGATGGATCAGCTGGCTATTTTCGAGTGATTCTCCACAAATCTGACCTTTTCGGCTTGGCTCCTTGGCCTAGCTAACCGTCCTCCTTTCAGGTAACACTTAGGGGGTTTATATAGGCTTTCGAAATATGTTTCTTCGCCCCTAAGTATCCAAATCTGAATGAAATTGCTCTTTGCCACAACAAGGACACAGCCATGGCACACACCCGTGTAAATCGTGGCCAGGCCGTGCTCGAACTTCTTTAATGAGGCACGACCGTGTGAATCGAGATCAGGCCGTGTTCTAGTAGATTGACGTGGCACGGTCGTGTGGGCTTAAGTCCAGGCCGTGTCAATTTCCTCTTCGGCCCAATTTGGTCCGTTTTAGGCCCATTTTTCGTTCTTTTCATCCGCGGGTGCTTTCCTGGTTACAAGACATGAAAACAAAGGATTAAGAGCACCTTTTTACATAAATCGAGGCTTAATTCATCCAAAAGCATACTAAATGTGGGCTTAAAATATGTTACTTTTACGTTTTATCAAATACCCCCACACTTAAGCTTTTGCTTGTCCTCAAGCAAAATTCTCAACTTACAATTAGAACGAACTTTCCATAATTCATAATTCCTACCGACAATGTCTCATCATAATTAATAGATAATTTATACATGGATAATTTAACTCAAAGAGTCCTAAAGATTCAAACAATCAAAGTCATACATTTGTAGCATGAAAACGTAGGTGTCTCCCCTTATCTAAATAATTACCTTTAATTCAAAACCTACAAGGATTGATATCCTCACAAAAGATTTACTCAAATCACTAAAAAGTGTTTAAGGTTCAAAATTAAGCACTCAAAAGTCGAACCTGAAAAGTTAATTCCATAGGCTTGCCTGAAAATCAAATCTCCACTACTGTAAAATGAGATGATAAACAGATCAAAAGGTCTTTAACAGGGTTGTAACGGAGCTAGGGTGTAACATCCTAGATTAGGGGTTATGCGTTCGTGCATAATTCATGAGTTTTGGCAGTGTATGGAAATGTAAGGAAATGTATGGAAATGTATGAAAATGTAAGGAAATGTATGGAAATGTAAGGAAATGTATGGAAATGTATGGAAATGTAAGGAAATGTGTGGAAATGTAAGGAAATGTAAGGAAATGTGAGGAAATGTGAGGAAATGTAAGGAAATGTAAGGAAATGTCTTGTCTTGGAAATGTAAGGAAATGCTTTAGAAATGTTAAGTTTAAAGGAGGCAAACGAACATTTTTGGAAACTTAGAAATGTAAGGAAATGTCTTAGAAATGATAAGTTTTAAGGCAAGGTGGTCTTAAGAAAATTAAAAGAAGAAATTTGACACACAAATGGGCATGGAAAAGTGGCTTGGAGATGCCACTTAAAGCCCAGTAAGTGACGCCACAAGCAGGTGCAATTGGGCCTGGGTTCGAGTCACATGAGAAGCAAATAAAAGAATTTTATTTTGCTACAAGGAGCAGAGAGATGGACGACTTAGGGAGTCTTTGGGAGGAGTTTAAGATGAGGTTTTATTCTTATTAAAATTCGACTAAAAGGGGTGATAAATGTGGATATTATTTCTTTTATTTTGATAGATAAAAGAGATAAAAGAGGATTATTATTAGTATTATTTTTATTAGGAGATAAGAGATAAATATTGGATTAAGTTTTGTTGATAATTAAAGTGATAAATCAAGGGATAAAGTTATCAAAATAGAAGAGTGGTGGCCAAGTAAGGGACTCTAGCCTAGTAAATTCGACTATAAAAGGAAAAGAGAGGCCATTCTGCATTATTTTCTGTTCTTTGAAAGCCTCTGCCGAATTCTCTTCACCAAATCCTCTTCTTCTTTTATTTTTGCCAAGCCAAAATACCTTGTGTTCTAGCCGAATCCTCCATCTTTATTCTTCCTTCTCTTTTCTTTCTAATCCCTCCAAAATCCGAAAGTTGTGAGAGCATCATTTAGCCATAGCCGAATCTCTGAAGGTTGAAGTGAAGGTGCAATCGATTTCTTCAAATAAGGGTAAGATCCAAGTTTGGTTTCCATTCTTTTATATTTTAGACTTATCGAAATTTAGGGACTAATTCCTATTATTGATCTTGGCCGAATCATGGAAGGAAAGTTTCGGGATTTGGCCCAGTGTCGACTACAAGGAAGGAGAAGTTCTTTTCCCGAAGGTACACCATAGGCTGCATGTTCCCTAGTTATTCGGTGAATTTTGGGATTTAAAATCCACAAGGTAAGTATTTAAGACATTCGGCCAAGGCCTTAATTTATGATTAAGATCTATTCCTTATTTGTTTAAAAACCGAAACTAACCTATGATGAGATTTAGTGCCTAGCTGAATACAAGAAGGGACATAGCAAGGTTTCGGGACTTGATTCTCAAGTCAATTGGCAACAAGGTAGGTTTTAAGTATACAAATCCTACTAGGATTTGGTCTTATAGCCGAATAGGCTTTATGCTAATATATTAAGGTTAACCGAATGTAGGAACTTGAGATCTAAGGCAGTAGATCAGATTTCGAGATTTCAGTGAAGTTGTTAAGTTAATCAGGTGTGTACCCTACCCTAAGCTTTAATACGTTCATGGCTATGTTTTAAATTAAATGTGTTATTAAGAATGTGAAAATATGGCTAAAGTACCATGCAATGGTACAAATTACTCAGGTATGTTTCCTACTCCTACTAGGATTATGAATATATGTTATTTGTAACATGTGAAAAAGTGATAAGAATGTGAATTAAGGCATGATGTGCATGATATGTATGATATGGGGCATTCGGGTTATATGAAAAGGGGAAGTGAATGTGGTGACCTAAGACCACGATATCTAAATGTGGTGACCTAAGACCACGAAATCTGAATGCGGTGACCTAAGACTGTGATAATCTAAATATGGTGACCTAAGACCATGAATTTTATAAGGGCGATGAGCACGTCGACTGCAGCGACTGCCTTCGATGGAGTGTAGCGGAAGGAGGGTCGACTTAGTAGTCCCCACGGTGTACAGGTTGGTACGGGGAAGTGTAGCGGATGGCTAACTAGGTTTGGGTTTGGGTTGCATCATTATTTTTACCTGTTATTTGAATATGTATGTGATATGATAATGCATGCCTGAAATGTTAAGACTTAGTGTTTGTGTACACATTGAGTCTGTTTGACTCACCCCGTTGGGGAACTTTTTCTTCCAGGTGATGATCAGTAAAGGACCGGGTCGGCAGGAGCTTAAAGGTGGCCATGCACAGCAAGGAAAATTTTATTATTTGGACTTTTATTTTATTTAAGCACTTTAATTCATTTTTGGGAATTATTTGATGTAATAAGGCCATAGTGAACTATTTTATTTTCTGTTTAATTTACTATGTTACGACATTTTTAATTATTAAAGATTAAGTCAATTTAATTTAAAATAAACTCTAAATATTTTGTCACCTCTAATAAACTCGTTTTCAACTCAAGCCCAACCCAAAACAATCTTTCTTTCAAAACACCCAAGTTTTTCCTAAGTTACAAAAGAATTTGAAACGGTTTACATCGGGGAACATACCAGATCCGGTCAAGGCTCGTGGGCCAGGTTTGGGGTGTTTCATAGGGTTAAAGGAGTGGATAAAGGCTGAATTAGAGGACTAGAATCGAGATTGACCTGACAATTTACCTAACTAGAAAAATGAACTAATCCTAAATAATTACATCAATTGAAAACTAATAATACGAGCATTTTCTTCAAGATTTGGAATTTAATGCATAAGCTCACTTAATCACATAACTAATAATGAATATACTTCTTTTTTTTTAAGAACACATCATTAATAATAGAAAAAGAACTTTTACAACTGAAATATAGAACATAATTAGGCATCTGTTCAAAATCAACTCTTGACAAAAAGGGAGTCAAGGAGGATGGTGATAACAAATACAAAGGGTTTTGGGTTAATATTAGTGGGTAAGTCCATAAAAAGGGATGTTAGGATTAAACGGGGTTCACTAGGGGTTAATTATGAAGGTAGGCTTTTTAGTGGAGTAAGTGGGTTAAAATCTAGGTGCCTTAATCATCTCTGTATATCAAATCAAAGGTGTGGTCTCGATATGTATGAATGAGGCAAGTTCTAGAATAACAATTCAAAGTTGACACACTCATAATAAAAAAGTAAGCATGAAAAAGAATATATGCTCTATAAGGCTCAAAAATCTCACAAAAATTATAGATATTTGATATCAACCTCGTAAATTTCAAATTTCAAGGTAACATTCAGATTTAGGTTAACAACCTAGTAAAATTTTTAATTCTAAACAATAGACTTATCATGTTTGTTTCTCTAGTATCTTAAAATTTCTATCATCAATGCACAATTGACTATGACTTACTCAAAAACATGTCAATAAAAATCATAAATCATCAGAAATTTCATCCTAATTGGTAATATGAGGAAATTACATAAAAACAAGACTAAATTCACGGATTTGAGAATAATGCAGAAAGTTAGGCACTTTCTCGAAACAACTATTCACCCCCCACACTTAAGATGTACATTGCCCTCAATGTACAAAGATTAATAATTAATCATGTAATACTAAATCAAAAAGAGAAGGGGGAGAAGTAACACTTCCTGAATTTTTGGATGGATTCCTTGAGTTGGCAGAGGTCGTGATAAAAGATGACTTATGTAGTAGTCAATTACTCCTAGTGCTTTGTTCGTTTAGATGGAGTGTGCAATTGAAACTGCGAACTCATCAGTTAGATATCTCGGAGGTGGAAATAAATATGTGTTAGGCATACTCGAATGTTAGATAACCAATGATAATCATAATAAGAGTTTGCAACGTATAAAGAAAAAGTTCAAATTAAGATGAATAAAAATAAAAATAGAGAAACAATAAAATTAAAATAAACTTAAAATAAATAAAAGAAAAGTTAGATAGTTAAAAGGACTCAGAGGTCCTTATCGTTGGCCGGGTCTAGTGGTGGTGTCGGTGATGAGATATGGAAGTGATGGCATATCTGCTGAAGGGTGGCCTCGATCCCATCAAAACGTTGAGCGGTGTCAGTGAACTGTTGGGTACAGTACTGCTTGAACTGGGTGAGGCGTGTAGAGATATCCGACAAAGAAGCTGCTATACGTAAGGGCCGCTGGCTCGGGACTGGTGCCTCCTGTGGTGGTGGTGGGGCACCATCAGTAATATCCTTGGGCTCTGCCTCGTCTGTCGCTAATCAGTACTGAGGAGGGTCGGTCCCACGACGATATTTAACCATCCTCATGTGCAACATTGTCTGGATGCCCTGAGGTATCATCTGAGTCTCAGTGTTGAGGAGGACAAAGTGTCGAGCCAACCGTGTGATGTACGGCCCCATTGGTGAAATCCCCCTCCTGTGCAACTCTGTCTGGTGCTGAATCGCACGGGCTATGAAGTATGCAAGGTCGAAAATGTGCCCGTCTGACATGCACGATAAGTAGTAGACGTCGTGTATATTTACCACACCTGTGCTCTAAAGTCGACCTGTAATAGTGTGAGCTAGAATAGCATGGATATACCGCTAGGATATAGCAAGGGCTGTCGCCTTAGAGCGACTGGGGTCGTAGATGCCCGTGTTGGGGTGTAAGCTGTGCCAGCAGCTGATGGGGTGTAGTGGAGCTAACGATTTTGCTCGGAGAGTGGACTTTCTACTACAAACTAATTTGTATAGATTCTGAGCGCCGACCAGAATTGCAGTACGCTTAGTCGACGTACCGTTCCCCCTAAATAGAATTGAATTATTCCCGGGTCATCGTATTGCGCCATCACTGTCTGTAGGGTGAAAGTGGTGCAACACTCGAGGGTGAGTTCCAAATATGTGGGCTCAATGATAGAGAAAAATTGTTCCCACGACTCGGTTGAGAGAAGGGCTCGAATATCGTCTGCTAGCCCGACCTGTTCCAAAGCGTCCCAGTCAATGCACCTACCGATGCCGAGAGGTCTTTCCCGTAGTGCCTTGTACCGTTCTTCCTGAGCTTTCTAAGTAAATTGGAGGAAGTAGTGTCGTACTCTGGAAGAGGCACTGGCTGAGGATGAGCCGGGTCCCTTTCTTTTCTTAGTTGGGGCGGCCGTGGTTCATTTTCCTCGTGATGATGACATTGAACCTGAAAATAATGAATATTCAAGTAATGTTTGTACCAAATTAAATTGAGCACTGTCATCCAGACCAGAGATATTTAAATGCTAAATACGATTATTCTAACTATGGGCAACCAATTCTATGTAATAAATATCTACAGCAAAGTGTTCAAAAAAACAATCAATATGAGTTTTGCCGTAAAGTAGATAACGCTAATATTGAAAAAGAAACTAGCTATCATGAAAAATTGAAACAAGTTATAAAATTTTAATGAATTGTTCTAAAAGAAAATAAATAATTAATGCTTAATACTAAAAACAAAAAACAAAAACAAATCACAATATTATGAAATTTATGAAATAATCAGTTAAGAAAATGAATAATGAAGGGAACCAGGGGTTGTGGTGGTGTGAATCGACGGAACACAGGCTGAGCACAGTGGTACTGTGATTTTTCTGCAGGTGCACGGCTGTGGCGAGGGCGTGGGTTGCTGCAGCACTTTAGTGGCAAGGGCGTGGGCGCGATTTTTTGTATGGTTCTTGGAGAGAAGGGAAGGGAAAGGAGTTTTGGGAATGTTGAGGACGTGGGTGTGGCCAGATATGGGAGAAAAGAGGCTGAGAAATCAGTTTAGGGTTTATTTTTTGGAAGATGAGTGGTTAATTTGCTTAAATAGGGGTGGGGGCACGGGCAAGTGCCACGCCTGTGTGTGTGTTTTTCAGCCTGTGTTTTTCGCGTGTTTTCAAAATTGGGCGCGTTCGTTATGTTGGCCACGCCCGTGTTCCCTGGGCGTGTGCGATTGTGTTCACTTCTCCCACGACCGTGTACATATAGTCAGTGTTGCACACGGTAGTCTTCCCTGTGGTCTCTTAGAAATCTGCTTAGCAAGTTGCCCGAATTGATCCTTGAGCTCTTGTGACAATGCTTCAAGTTTTGTTTCTATCTTCTGGAAACGTGTGTCTGAGGCTGTTATGAAGTTTGTTAGCGCCTCTTCAAGGTTCGGCTTCTTTTCCTGTGGGTAGGGCTGTTGTTGGAAGTTTTGGGATGGTTTTGATCTTTGATTTCTTTGACCTCCCCATGAGAAATTGGGGTGGTTCTTCCAACCTGGATTATAAGTATTACTATAAAAGTTATTGTTAGATCGGAAATTATTACCCATATTGTTCATCTGCTCACTCTCCATGCCCTGTCCATAGGGTTGGTACTCAGGATTCACCACTCATTCACTTGCATCGCACTGCATTACTGGATGTGCCTGCGAAGAACCATAGAAACTATCAAATTTTTTTGTGTAGCAATTCTACTTGATTTGATAGCACGTTCACTGCGTCAATGTTGAAAACTTCGGCTACTTTAGCTGGCCTTGTCCTTGTAACTTGCCACTGATAGTTATTCAGGGACATCGCTTCTATAAACTCGTAGGCTGCTTCAGGAGTTTTGTTGTTCAGGGTTCTACTGGCAGCTGAATCGATTAGTTGCCTTGTTGAAGGGTTCACACCATTATAAAAAGTTTGGTCCTGTAGCCACAATGGTAGTCTGTGGTGTGAGCACATTCTCAACAAATCTTTGTATCTCTCCTACGTGTCATATAATGTCTCTGAATATATCTGCACAAAAGAAGAGATACCATTTCTTAATTTGGCCGTTTTGGCCGGTGGAAAATATTTTAATAAAAATTTTTTAGTCATTTGATCCCATGTAGTGATTGAGCCTCGTGGAAAAGAATGTAACCACTGTTTGGCTTTATTTATCAGGGAAAAGGGAAATAACCAAAGATGGATAGCATCATTAGAAATGCCATTTATCTTGAAGGTGCCGCAAAATTCTAGGAAATTTGCTAAGTCTGTGTTAGGATCCTCATCCTGCAAACCATCAAACTGATAAACTGTTGTATCATCTGTATAGTGTTAGGTTTCAGTTCAAAATTATTTGCAGCAATAGTAGTCTTAACAATACTAGACTCAATTCCTGTTAAATTAGGTTTGGCATAATCATACATAGTACGTAGAGCATGATGTTCGGCCATCTCTGGAGGTGGCAGATTATTCTCTGCCATCTCTTCTATGGTATTTATTTCGGCTTCTCGTCTTTGTTTATGTAGTTTAGGCTTCGCCTTATTTCTCTGCGATTTCTACGAACGGTACCTTCAATATCACTGTCGTAAAGTAAAGGTCCTGTCGAGTTCCTTCTAGTTATAAACTAGAGGTACCTGAAAGGGGCAAAAGAAAGAAGAAATAAAATTTTAAAAAATAAAAAAAAATTTTAATTGCAACAATAAAAATAAATATGGGCTAAAGTAATAATAATTAAGCTTTCTTAATATTTCAGTTCCCCGGCAACGACGCCAAAAACTTGATCGTCAAAAATCAATGCTTTAAAATTTATAATAAAAATGCTCGAACCTGGAAACAAACTCTGACAACGATTTTAAGGCAAGCGCACCTATCGAACAGTAGTATAGTTTAGGCAAGACCAGAATATCAAATCCCAAAGGAACCAAAAGTATTAATACTAACTCTCTTTCTATTATTTAGCCTAAGAATTAAGTGAATGTTTATCTAATCTAAAATTAACTATCAACTAAACTAAAGACGCAAAGACAAAAATAATGAATTGGGGAAAATACTTGGAAGAAAAACTCAGTTGATTAAGACGATACCCTTAGGAAGAATCCACCTGGACTCCACTTGTTATCTAACATCGAACCAGACGATGTATTCACTTGACTTGATCCGTAAGATTCCCTAATGTATATTAAACCCTCTCTCGGAGTGAATAACGTCTAACCCTAGGTTGATTAATTGAAATATCTTTCTAATTAAAACCCCTAGAATCGCATTAACTCGATCTATGGACTCCCATATTAGGTTTCACCCTAATCCGGCAAAATCTCGTCACCTTATCTCTAGGTGTTTGATCAACTCCGCTTAATTATGCTAGATCTACTCTTAAGCAGGGACTTTTGCTCCACCACCTAAGCACATCATACTTGAATCAATATCCCGGAAATATCAACACAAGAATTAAGCACACATAATTAAGAACAATCAAGTATTTATCATATAGTTTAGAAAATAATAACAAGATCCGTCTTAGGTTTCATCCCCTTCAGGTATCTGAAGGGTTTAGTTCATAGTAATAAAAGAAAACATCTCAGAAGAAAAGATAAAACAAAACATAAGAAATCCCTAAAACTCCCTGAAGGAATTGAAGTAGAGATCCACCGTCTTGAGTATAATTCCGGCTTCTTGATATGGATCAGCTGGCTATTTTCGAGTGATTCTCCACAAATCTGACCTTTTCGGCTTGGCTCATTGGCCTAGCTAACCGTCCTCCTTTCAGGTAACACTTAGGGGGTTTATATAGGCTTTCGAAATATGTTTCTTCGCCCCTAAGTATCCAAATCTGAATGAAATTGCTCTTTGCCACAACAAGGACACAGCCATGGCACACGCACGTGTAAATCGTGGCCAGACCGTGTGAATCGAGATCAGGCCGTGTTCTAGTAGATTGACGTGGCACGGTCGTGTGGGCTTAAGTCCAGGCCGTGTCGATTTCCTCTTCGGCCCAATTTGGTCCGTTTTAGGCCCGTTTTTCGTTCTTTTCATCCCGGGTGCTTTCCTGGGTACAAAACACGAAAACAAAGGATTAAGAGCACCTTTCTACATAAATCGAGGATTAATTCATCCAAAAGCATACTAAATGTGGGCTTAAAATATGTTACTTTCACGTTTTATCAAATACCCCCACACTTATGCTTTTGCTTGTCCTCACGCAAAATTCTCAACTTACAATTAAAACGAACTTTCCATAATTCATAATTCCTACCGACAATGTCTCATCATAATTCATAGATAACTTATACATGGATAATTTAACTCAAAGAGTCCTAAAGATTCAAACAATCAAAGTCATACATTTGTAGCATGAAAACGTAGGTGTCTCCCTTATCTAAATAATTACCTTCAATTCAAACCGACAAGAACTGATATCCTCACAAAAGATTTACTCAAATCACTCAAAAAGTGTTTAAGGTTCAAAATTAAGCACTCAAAAGTCGAACCTGAAAAGTTAATCCCATAGGCTTGCCTAAAAATCAAATCTCCACTACTGTAAAATGAGATGATAAACAGATTAAAAGGTCTTTAACAGGGTTGTAACGGGGCTAGGGTTAAAGGTGTGGATAAAGGCTGAATTAGAGGATTAGAATCGAGATTGACCTGACAATTTACCTAACTAGAAAAATGAACTAACCCTAAATAATTACATCGATTGAAAACTAATAATACAAGCTTTTTCTTCAAGATTTGGAATTTAATGCATAAGCTCACTTAATCACATAACTAATAATGAATATACTTCATTTTTTTAAGAACAAATCATTAATAATAGAAAAAGAACTTTTACAACTGAAGTATAGAACATAATTAGGCAACTGTTCAAAACCAACTCTCGACAAAAAAAGAGTCAAAGAGGATGGTGATAACAAATACAAAGGGTTTTGGGTTAATATTAGTGGGTGAGTCAATAAAAAGGGATGTTAGGATTAAACGAGATTCACTAGGGGTTAATTGTGAAGGTAGGCTTTTTAATGGAGTAAGTGAGTTAAAACCTAGGTGCCTTAATCATCTCTGTATATCAAATCAAAGGTGTGGTCTCGATATGTATGAACGAGGCAAGTTGACACACTCATAATAAAAAAGTAAGCATGAAAAAGAATATATACACTATAACGCTCAAAAATCTCACAAATATTATGGGTATTTGTTATCAACCTCGTAAATTTCAAATTTCAAGGTAACATTCAGATTTAGGTTAACAACCTAGTAAAATTTTTAATTCTAAAAAATAGACTTATCATGCTTGATTCGCTAGTATCTTAAAAATTCTATCATCAATGCACAATTGACTATGACTTACTCAAAAACATGTCAATAAAAATCATAAATCATCAGAAATTTCATCCTAATTAGTAATATGAGGAAATTACTTAAGAACAAGACTAAATTCAGGGATTTGAGAATAATGTAGAAAGTTAGGCACTTTCTCGAAATAACTATTCACCCCCCCACGCTTAAGATGTAAATTGCCCTCAATGTACAAAGATTGATAATTAATCATGTAATACTAAATCAAAAAGAGAAGGGGGAGAAGTAACACTTCCTGAATTTTTGGATGGATTCCTTGAGTTGGCAGAGGTCGTGATAAAAGACGACTTATGTAGTAGTGAATTACTCCTAGTGATTTGTTCGTTTATATGGAGTGTGCAATTGAAACTGCGAACTCATCAGTTAGATATCTCGGAGGTGGAAATAAATATGTGTTAGGCATACTCGAATGTTAGATAACCAATGATAATCACAATAAGAGTTTGCAATGTATAAAGAACAAGTTCAAATTAAGATGAATAAAAATTAAAATAGAGAAATAATAAAATTAAAATAAACTTAAAATAAAAAAAAGAAAAGTTAGATAGTTAAAAGGACTCAGAGGTCCTCATCGTCGGACGGGTCGTGTGGTGGTGCCGGTGATGAGATATGGAAGTGATGGCATCTGCTGAAAGGTGGCCTCGATCCCATCAAAACGTTGAGCGGTGTTAGTGAATTACTGGGTACAGTACTACTTCAACTGGGTGAGGCGTGCAGAGATATCCGACAAAGAAGCTGCTATATGTAAGGGCCGCTGGCTCGGTAGTGGTGCCTCCTATGGTGGTGGTGGGGCATCATCAGTAATGTCCTCGGGCTCTGCCTCGCCTGTCGTTAATCAGTACTGAGGAGGGTCGGTCCCACGACGATATTTAACTATCCTCATGTGCAACATTGTCTGGATGCCCTGAGGTATCATCTGGCCGATCAGTGTGAGCGAGGAAATCTAATTCTCGGTGTTGAGGAGGCCGAAGTGTCAAGCCAACCGTGTGATGTACGGCCCCATTGATGAAATCCCCCTCCTGTGCAGCTCTGTCTGGTGCTGAATCACACGGGCTATGAAGTATGCAAGGTCGAAAACGTGCCCGTCTGACATGCACGATAAGTAGTAGACGTTGTGTATATTTACCACACCTGTGCTCTCAAGTCGACCCGTAATAGTGTGAGCTAGAATTGCATGGATATACCGCAAGGATGGAGCAAGGGCTGTCGCCTTGGAGTGACTGGGGTCGTAGATGCCCGTGTTGGGGTGTAAGCTATGCCAGCAGCTGATGGGGGTGTAGTGGAGCTGACGGTTTCACTCGGAGAGCGGATTTTCTGCTACAAACTCATTTGTATATATTCTGAGCGTCGACCCGAATTGCGGTACGCTTAGTCGACGTACCATTCCCCCTAAACAGAATTGAATTGTTCCCGAGTCGTCGTATTGCTCCATCACTGTCTGTAGGGTGAAAGTGGTGCAAAACTCGAGGGTGAGTTCCAAATATGTGGGCTCGATGATGGAGAAAAATTGTTCCCAAGGCTCGGTTGAGCGAAAGGCTCGAATATCGTCTGCTAGCCCGACCTGTTCCAAAGCGTCCCAGTCAATGCACCTACCGGTGCCAATAGGTCTTTCTCGTAGTGCCTTGTATCGCCCTTCCTGAGCTTCTAAAGGAAATTGGAGGAAGCGGTGTCGTATTTCGAAAGAGGCACTGGCTGAAGATGAGCCGGGTCCCTTTCTTTTCTTAGTTGGGGTGGTCGTGGTTCGTTTTCCTCGTGATGATAACATTGTACCTAAAATAATGAATATTCAAGTAATGTTTGTACCAAATTAAATTGAGCACTGTCATCCAGACCCGAGATATTTAAATGCTAAATACGATTATTCTAGCTATGAGCAACCAATTCTATCTAATAAATATCTACAGTAAAGTGTTCAATAAAACAATCAATATGAGTTTTGCCATAAAGTAGATAACGCTAATATTGAAAAAGAAACTAGCTATCATGAAAAATTGAAACAAGTTCTAAAATTTTAACGAATTGTTCTAAAAGAAAATAAAATAATTAATGCTTAATAATAAAAACAAAAAACAAAAACAAATCACAATATTATGAAATTTATGAAATAATCAGTTAAGAAAATGAAGTAATGAAGGGAACCAGGGGTTGTGGTGGTGTGAATCGACGGAACACGGGCTGAGCACAGTGGTGCTGTGATTTTTCTGCAGGTGCACGGTTGTGGCGAGGGTGTGGGTTGCTGCAGCACTGCAGTGGCAAGGGCGTGGGCGCTGTTTTTTGTACGGTTCTTGGAGAGAAGGGAAGGGAAAGGAGTTTTGGGAATGTTGAGGGGGTGTGGCCGGATTTGGGAGAAAAGAGGCTGAGAAATCAATTTAGGGTTGATTCGTTGGAAGATGAGCGGTTAATTTGCTTAAATAGGGGTGGGGGCACGGGCAAGTGCCACGCCCTTGTGTGTGTTTTTCAGCCCGTGTTTTCCGCGTGTTTTCAAAATTGGGCGCGTTCGCTATGTTGGCCACGCTCGTGTTCCCTGGGCGTGTGCGATTGTGTTCGCTTCTCCCACGCCCGTGCTACGCTTGCCACGCCCGTGTACATATAGTCAGTGTTGCACACAGTTGGTATGCACGAGCGTGGCTTGTGCCCGTATTCGTTTATTCAGGATAGACCACGGTCGCTTCGCACGGCCGTGGTCTTTTTATCGCAACCCGTGTTGGGAAAATTTTTCTTCTTCTTTTTGCACGTCTACCTGCACGCTCGTTTTGTTACCCATGGCGACTACACGGCCACGGGCACGCCCGTGTGTAAGGCCGTGTAGTCTGAAACCTGCACTTTCCTGCATTAGTTAGTTTGAAAAATTAAAATGTGAAAATTAATGTGGTTAGTGGACTTAATGCTAGGGTTGCCTCCTGAGAAGTGCTCGTTTATTGATCGCTGTAAAATCAGAGTTTTAAATATTTATAAAAGAATGATCAAACCTGGATACGAACTCTGACAACGATATTAAGGCAAGTGTAGCTATCGAACAGTAGTATAGCTAGGCAAGACCGGTATCGAACCCAAAGGAACTAAAAGTATTAATACTCACTTTCTTTTTATTATTTAGTCTTAAAGTTAGAGTGAAGATTACTTTTAAACTAAAATGACGACAGCTAAACTAAGGACACAAAGACAAGAAGACGAATTGGAAAATAACTTTGAGAAAAAACTCAGTTGATTTTGATGATACCCTAGGGAAGAATCCACCTAGACTTCTCTTATTATCTAACCCTAAATTATATGATCTCTTTTACTTAGCCTGATCCGTGAGACTCCCTAACCTATATTAAACCCTCTCTCGAGGCGAATAACGTCCAACCCTAGGTTAATTAGTGGAACTCTTGCTCGCTTAAAATAACCCCCTAGGATAGCAGTAAACTGATCAATGGACTCCTATATTAGGTTTCACCCTAATTCGGCAAAATCTCGTAACCCTATCTCTAGGCGTTCGATCAACTCCGCTTAATTATATTAGATCTTCTCTTAGGTAGGGTCTATTCCTCCTCTACCTAAGCACATTATATTTGGATTAAGCAACATAATTAAGAACAAACTAAGTAATTCATCATATAACTTAAAAATCAAATAACAAAATCCATCTAGGTTTCATCCCCTTCAGGCATCTGAGGGGTTTAGTTCATAACGAATAAACAAACCATCGCAAGAGAAAAGATAAAACAAAACATAAGAAAAATCCTAAAACCCCATGAAGGAATCGAAGGAGAATTCCGCCGTCTTGAGTATAATTCCGGCTTCTTGGGATGGATCAACTGGCTATCCTTCATGTTATTCCCTAACTCTGACCTTCTCAGCTTGGCTCATTGGCCTCGCTTTCGCTCCAGTTTTGGCTTTTGCCGAACTCCCCTCTCAAGTTGCCCTATTGGGTGTTTATATAGACTTTGTGATACCTTACTTGGCCCCTACGTATCCTATTTTAAGTAGAATTCCTACTAGGGTGTTTGAATAGGCTTTGGAGTGTGTTTCTTTGCCGCCAAGTATCCTTTCCTGAATGAAATTGCTCTTTCCAGCGACAGGGACATGGCCATGGCACACGCCTGTGTGAATCGTGGCCAGGCCATGTTCAGACTTTTAATGAGGCACGACCGTGTGGTATTTGGGCCAGGCCGTGTCGATTTCTCTCTTGGCCCAATTTGGTTTCTTTTAAGCCTGTTTTACATTCTTTTCATCCTTGGGTGCTTTCCTGAGTATCAGACACGAAAAGAAAGGATTAAGAGCACCTTTTTACATAAATCAAAGGATAAATCATCCAAAAGTATGCTAAATGTGGGATTAAAATATGTTACTTTTACGGTTTATCAAATACCCCCACACTTAAGCTTTTGCTTGTCCTCAAGCAAAATTCTCAACTTACAATTAAAACGAACTTTCCATGATTCACAATTTCTATCAACAATGTCTTATCATAAGTCATAGATGATTTATAAATGGATAATTCAACTCAAAAGAGTCTTAAAGATTCAAATAATCAAAGTCATACATTTATAGCATGAAAACATAGGCGTTTTCCCTTTACCTGAATAGTTACCTCTGATTCAAAATTGACAAGAGTTGACATCCTCACTAAAGATTCACTCAAATCACTCAAAGTGTTTAAGGTTCAAAATTAAGCACTCAATAAGTCGAACATGAAAAGTTAATCCCATAGGCTTGCATTAAAATCAAATCTCCACCACTGTAAAATGAGATGATACACAAATCAAAAGGTCATTAGCAGGGTTGTAACGGGGCTTAGGTTAAGGGTATGGATAAAGGCTGATTTAGAAGGTTAGAATCGAGACTGGCCTGAAAAATTACCTAACTAGAAAAATGAACTAATCCTAAATAATTACATCAATTGAAAACTAATAATACGAGCTTCTCTTTCTTTCTCTTTTTTTTTTTTCAATATTTGAGATTTAAACATGTAAGCTCACTAATAATGAATATACTTTTTTTTTACAAATCAATAATAATAACGAACTTTAACAACTGAAATAGAGAACATAGTTAGGTAACTGCTCAAAATCAAATCTCGACAAAAAGGGTAGTTAAAAAGAACAGTGATAACAAATACAAAGGGTTTTGGGTTAATGTTAGTAGGTAAGTCAATGAAAAGGGTTGTTAGGCTTAAACGGGGTTCACTAGGGGTTAATTGTGGAGGTAGGCTTTTTAGTGGAGTGAGTGGGTTAAAACCTAGGTGCCTTTATCATTTCTGTATATCAAATCAAAAGTGTGGTCTCAACATGTATAATCGAGGCAAGTTCTAGAATAACAAATCAATGTTGGCACACTCATAATAGAAAGTGAGCATGAAAGAATGTATGCCCTAAAAGGCTCAAAATCTCACAAAAATTATGGGTATTTTGATGTCAATTTCGTAAATTTCAAATTTCAAAGTAATATTCAGATTCAAGTAGACAACCTAAAAAAAATTTAATACTGAAAAATAGACTTATCATGCTTGATTCTCTAGTATCCTTCAATTTTAATCATCAATGCACAATTATCAATGACTTACTCCAAAACATATCAACAAGATCATAAATCATAGGAAATTTCATTCTAATCATAATATGAGAGACTTTACTTTTGAACAAGGCATAATTCAGGGATTTTCAAATAATACTATAGTTAACCCCCACACTTAAAATGTACATTGCCCTCAATGTACAATGATGGATAATAGCAAAATAATCATAAAATCATAAGATGGGGAGAGAAGTGAAACTTCCTGAATTTTGGATGAAGTCAATGAAAAGAGTCCGGATGGAATTGGAGGTGAACGTGGGGAAGCGTCTTGAACCATTTAAAATTGAATCCTCGAAGCAGCCGGTCTGGTTTTATTGTATCCTAAGCTAGATCTAAATATCATAAAGAATAAGAAGAAAAATGATAAAATGGAAATAAAATTAAAATAATAAATAATGGAAAATAAAAGAGAACTAGAAAAAGGGAGAACGAGGTTTAAATAGAGATGTAGCCTGTGTTTTGGGATTTTGAATTTTTGGGTGTGTTCAAGTGAGGTAGCCACGGCCGTGTTATAGCTTACACGCCCGCGCTCGACAAATTAGTAACTTTGCACGGGTAGGTAGCACTTTAGCCCGTGGTATGCAAGTCGGTGAGTTTACACGTCGTGGGGCACGGGTGTGTGTATCCCGTGCTCGACAAGTCGATAACTTCACACGGGTAGTTAGCACGGGCGTGGCCTAGTATCGCAGCCCGTGTTGGGGAAAGAAATTCTTCTCTGGTTGTGCACGGCTACTGGCACGCCCATGGTTCATCCCCTGGCTTCCACACGGCCACGGGCACGCCCGTGTGTAAGGCTGTGTGTCCTAGAAATCTGCTCTTTGGTTAGGTTAGGTGTTTAAAAGGAAAAATAAAAGGAAGAAAAAAAAATAAAAAATGTAAAAATATGGTTAGTGCTCGGGTTGCCTCCCGAGAAGCACTCGTTTATAGTCTTAAGCTAGACTTTACCTCTCATTCGTATGGTCATGGTGGTTTGAGGAGCTGAAAATCCTTTCTCATGCGATCACTTCGGTTATGGATATATAGTTTAAGTCGAGTAATGTTTACCTCAAAAGTGTCGAATTTAGGATTGCTTACCTCGACTGTGTTGTATAGGAAGATATTAAGTACCTCAAAAGTGATTCCTTTGTTTGTCTTGAGGTTTGAATTGGTGATTCGGGGGTCTTTCTTATTCAACAATACCTGATCCTCTATTTTGATGTGATTTGTTGTTCCTATCAGCTTGTCTGGGGTCTCCTTCAGTTTCACTTCGTGCGGCTCCTGTTCCTCTCTGATTTGTGTTTCCTGCTCTTTTAGTTTGTTAACCCTAAGGCTTTGTTCCATATGTGTTTCTTCTTTTTCGGCACTAGGTCTAAGATCTAGCTCAGCTAAGTGATTTCGTGATGCTTCTTGTAAAGAAGGTTGAACCAAATGATTATCAATAGAATTAACGTCCGTACCTTTATTACTCGATGTACTAGCTGAGTCAAGAGCTATAAGAGTGATTGTTTCGTTGTGTACACGAAGTGTGAGTTCACCGAATTCTTCCTCTGTGTGATCTTTCTTTATTGCATCGGGATATGGCACACGAGCTTGGTACTCTGTATTTACCGGGTTTGGTAAATCATGGCTTACCTCAACCTTACCTTCACTTACCACATGTTCTTGCCTTGGGTCAGATTCCACTAACAATTCACTGTTATGAGCTTGTACGGCTTGGGGCCCATGATTCGGCTCAAATTTGTAGCTTTGTGGTGTTTCCTGTGGTGAAAGTTGAACAATTTGATTATCAACTGAATTTACTTTCTCACCTTCATCACTTGATGTCTTAGCCGAGTCAAAAGCTTGTAGACTGATTGATTCGTCACCTACACGAAGAATGAGTTCTCCTGTACCCACATCAATTTTAGTCCTGGCAGTTGCTAGAAAGGGTTTTCCTAAAATTAAAGGAATCGAATTGTCCTCATTCATGTCTAAGACAACAAAATCTACTGGGAATATGAATTTATCAATTTTGATTAGAACATTTTCTATTATACCCCTAGGAATTCTGATAGTTTTATCAGTTATCTGAATGCTCATCCTAGGTTGTCTGGGTTTCCCTAGACCTAGTTGTTTAAACATTTTATAAGGCATAACATTTATGCTTGCCCCTAAATTAGCTAACACATTATCAATGGTTAAACTACTAATTAAGCATGGAATTGTAAAACTCCCTGGGTCTTTTTGCGTCTGCAGTAGTTTGTTCTGTAATATTGCCGAGCATGCTGCATTTAATTCCACGTGGTGTTCCTTGTCTAATTTGTGTTTGTTTGTCAAGAGCGGTCTTAAAAATTTCCTCGAGTCTGGCGTCTGAAAAAGAGATTCAAGAAGAGGTAAGTTAATATGTAATTTTTTTAAAAGTTTAAGAAACTTATCGAATTGTTCTTCTGAATCGTCTCTTTTCATTGCTTCGGGATAAGGTATGCGAGGTTGGTACTCTTTGATTACCAGTTTTGGCTTTTCTTGTGTTACCTCTGTTTTACCTTCGTCTACCTTGTTTTCTGGTATTGCATTGGGTTCATCTAACCCTTTACTGTCCTGAGCGGTGATGGCTTGATTTTGCTCCTTAGGGTTAATCTCCGTGTTACAAGGTAGACGCCCTTGCGGTCTTTCTGACATCAGCTTTGCAAGTTTTTCGACTGCGTTGGTGACTTCCTTGATTGACTTAGTAGTTTCCATGATTCGGCTTTTATTGCTTTTGACTGTTCTTTCAATTTCTTGGATACGTTTCTTTGTGTCTGCCAAAAATTTTGTCAGCATCTCTTCAAAGTGTGACTCCTCTTCCTGTTGGTGAGGTGGTTGTTGAAAGTTTTGAGGAAGTTCCGATCTTTGGCTATTTTGATTATCCCACGAGAAATTGGGATGGTAACTCCAACCTGCGTTATAAATGTCATTATAAAAATTATTTTATGGTCTAGAATAGTTACCCATATAGTGAGCTTGCTCGTTTTCCATGCCATATCCGTAGGATGGGTACTCAGGATTCGCCACTCCTCCTAGATTCGAGTTATATTGCATTACTGAGTGTACCTGCGAGAGAATACACAAACCATCGATCTTTTTATTCATCATCTCTAGCTGGTTAGATAGCCTGGTGACCACGTCGAGGTTGGAGACACTGACGGCTTTTGTTGGCGTTGTCCTCATAACTTGCCACTGATAGTTATTTAGTGCCATCTCCTCTAAACTAAAATTACCTATCAAAGCAAAAAAAAAAAAAAAAAAGCAAAGTAAAAATAAAACAAATAAAAAATTGAAATAATAAAAAAATGGCTAACGTAATAAAAATTAAGCTTTCTTAATATTTTAGTTCCCCGGCAGCGGCGCCAAAAACTTGATCAAACTTGGAGACTAACTCTGACAACGATATCAAGGCAAGTGTACCTATCGAACAGTAGTATAGCTAGGCAAGACCGGTATCGAACCCAAAGGAACTAAAAGTATTAATACTCACTTTCTTTTTATTATTTAGTCTTAAAGTTAGAGTGAAGATTACTTTTAAACTAAATTGACGACAGCTAAACGAAGGACACAAAGACAAGAAGACGAATTGGAAAATAACTTTGAGGAAAAACTCAGTTGATTTTGATGATACCCTCAGGAAGAATCCACCTAGACTTCTCCTATTATCTAACCCTAAGTTATATGATCTCTTTTACTTAGCTTGATCCGTGAGACTCCCTAACCTATATTAAACTCTCGAGGCGAATAATGTCTAACCCTAGGTTAATTAGTGGAACTCTCGTTCGCTTATAATAACCTCCTAGGATAGCAGTAAATCGATCAATGGACTCCCATATTAGGTTTTACCCTAATCCGACAAAATCTCGTAACCCTATCTCTAGGCGTTCGATCAACTCCACTTAATTATGTTAGATCTCCTCTTAGGCAGGGTCTATTCCTCCTCCACCTAAGCACATTAGATTTGGATTAAGCAACATAATTAAGAAAAAACTAAGTAATTCATCATATAACTTAAAAATCAAATAACAAAGCCCATCTAGGTTTCATCCCCTTCAGGCATCTGAGGGGTTTAGTTCATAACGAATAAACAAACCATCGCAAGAGAAAAGATAAAACAAAACATAAGAAAAATCCTAAAACCCCCTGAAGGAATCGAAGGAGAATTCCGCCGTCTTAAGTATAATTCCGGCTTCTTGGGATGGATCAACTGGATATCCTTCATGTTATTCCCTAACTCTGACCTTCTCGGCTTGGCTCCTTGGCCTCGCTTTCGCTCTGATTTCAGCTTTTACCGAACTCCCTTCTCAAGTTGCCCCCTTGGGTGTTTATATAGACTTTGTGATACCTTACTTGGCCCCTATGTATCCTATTTTAAGTAGAATTCCTACTAGGGTGTTTGAATAGGCTTTGGAATGTGTTTCTTTGCCTCCAAGTATCCTTTCCCGAGTGAAATTGCTCTTTTCAGTGACAGGGACACGACCATGGCACACACTCGTATGAATCGTGGCCAGGCCGTGTTCAGACTTTTAATGAGGCACGGCCGTGTTGTATTTGGGCCAGGCCGTGTCAATTTCTCTCTTGGCCCAATTTGGTTCGTTTTAAGCCCGTTTTACGTTCGTTTCATCCTTGGGTGCTTTCCTGAGTATAAGACACAAAAAGAAAGGGTTAAGAGCACCTTTTTACATAAATCAAAGGATAAATCATCCGATTAAAATATGTTACTTTTACGATTTATCATTTATAGTCTTAAGCTAGACTCTCCTCGTATTTGAAAAATCAGGGAGGTCTAAAGATTTGAATATCTTCCCTCATGCTGACAGTTCTATTTTCTTGATGAAGCTTGAGTCGAGAAGCGTGTACCTTAAAAGTGCCGAATATAGGATTTCTTACCCGTATGGGAAGATATTGTGTACCTCAAGGGAGATTTCTTCGTTTACTTTCAGGTCTGACATGGTGATTCGAGGATCTAATTTATCTACCAGTACCTGGTCTCATATTTTAAAGTGGTTTGATGTTCCTATGAGCTCTTCTGGGGGCTCCTTCGGCTTTACTTCGCACGGTTCCTATTCTTCTTTGAAGAATGTCATCCACTTTTCTAGTTTGTCGATCTTAAGGCTTCGTTCCTTGTGTAATTCGTCTTTGATGGCATAGGGTCCATGATTTGGCTCAGGTTTGTAATCTTGTGGTGTTTCCTGTGATGAAGCTGGAACAATCTGGTTATCAACTGAATTTATTTTCTCACCTTCATCAATTGTTGTCCTGGCCGAGTCAAGAGCCTGTAGGCTGATCGATTCGTCACCTACTTGAAGTATTAATTCTCCTGTGCTAACATCAATTTTAGTCCTAGCAGTTGCTAAAAATGGCCTTCCTAAAATTAGGGCGATCATATTGTCCTCATCCATGTCTAAAACGACAAAGTCTACTGGGAAAACGAATTTGTCAATTTTTACAAGAACATCTTCAATAATACCCCTAGGAATTCTAACAGTTTTATCGGCTAATTGAATGTTCATCCTAGTTTGTTTGGGTTTCCCTAGACCTAATTGTTTAAACAATTTATAAGGCATGACATTTATACTTGCCCATAAATCAACTAATACATTATCAACAGTTAGTCTACCAATTAAACATGGAATTGTAAAACTCCCTGGATCTTTTAGCTTCCGTGGTAGTCTATTCTATAACATTGCTAAGCATACTGTGTTTAATTCCACATGTGGCTCCTTGTCTAATTTACGCTTGTTCGTCAGGAGCTGTTTTAAAAATTTCCTCGAATCCGGCATCTGAAAAAGAGCTTCAAGAAGAGGTAGGTTAATATGTAATTTCTTTAAAAGTTTAAGAAACTGAACTGTTCCTCTGTGTCGTCTTTCGTTATTGCTTGGGGATATGTTATGTGAGGTTTGTACTCTTTGATTATCGGCTTCGACTTGTTATTGACCTCAACCGCATCTTCTTCTACCACCTTCTTTTGTTCTGAATTAGGCGCGTCTAACCCTTCACTATCTTGAGATGTTATGGCTTGGACTTGCTCCCTTGGGTAAGTCTCAGTTTTGCTTGGTAGTCTTCCCTGTGGTCTCTCAGAAATCTTCTTAGCAAGTTGCCCGAATTGATCCTTGAGCTCTTGTGACAATGCTTCAAGTTTTGTTTCTATCTTCTGGAAACGTGCGTCTGAGGCTGTTATGAAGTTTGTTAGCGCCTCTTCAAGGTTCGGCTTCTTTTCCAGTGGGTAGGACTGTTGTTGGAAGTTTTGGGATGGTTTTGATCTTTGATTTCTTTGACCGCCCCATGAGAAATTAGAGTGGTTCTTCCAACCTGGATTATAAGTATTACTATAAAGGTTATTGTTAGATTGAAAATTATTACCCATATAATTCATCTGCTCACTCTCCATGCCCTGTTCGTAGGGTGGGTACTCAGGATTCACCACTCATTCACTTGCATCGCACTGCATTACTGGATGTGCCTGCGAAGAACCATAGAAACTATCAAATTTTTTATGTAGCAATTCTACTTGATTTGATAGTGCGATCACTGCGTCAATGTTGAAAACTCTGGCTACATTAGTTGGCCTTGTCCTTGTAACTTGTCACTGATAGTTATTCAGTGACATCTCTTCTATAAACTCGTAGGCTGCTTCAGGAGTTTTGTTGTTCAGGGTTCTACCGGCAGCTGAATCGATTAGTTGCCTTGTTGAAGGGTTCACACCATTATAAAAAGTTTGGACCTGTAGCCACAATGGTAGTCCGTGGTGTGAGCACATTCTCAACAAATCTTTGTATCTCTCCCATGCGCCGTATAATGTCTCTGAATCTATCTGCACAAAAGAAGAGATACCATTCCTTTATTTGGCCGTTTTGGCCGGTGGAAATTATTTTAATAAAAATTATTTAGTCATTTGATCCCATGTAGTGATTGAGCCTCGTGGAAGAGAATGTAACCACAGTTTCGCTTTATTTATCAGGGAAAAGGAAAATAACCGAAGACAGACGGCATCATTAGAAACGCCATTTATCTTGAAGGTGTCGCAAAATTCTAGGAAATTTGCTAAGTGTGTGTTAGGATCCTCATCCTACAAACCATCAAACTGAACAAACTGTTGTATCATCTGTATAGTGTTAGGTTTCAGTTCAAAATTATTTGCAGCAATAGTAGGCCTAATAATACTAGACTCGGTTCCTGTTAAATTAGGTTTAGCATAATCATACATAATACGTGGAGCATGATGTTTGGCTATGTCTGGAGGTGGCAGATTATTCTCTGCCATCTCTTCTATGGTATTTATTTCGGCTTCTTGCTCTTCGTTTATGTAGTTTAGGCTTCGCCTTATTTCTCTGCGATTTCTATGAACGGTACCTTAAATATCACTGTCGTAAAGTAAAGGTCCTTTCGGGTTCCTTCTAGTCATAAACTAGAGGTACCTGAAAGGGACAAAAGAAAGAAGAAAGAAAATTTAGAAAAATAAAAATAAAATTTAATTACAAAAATAAAAATAAATATGGCTGAAGTAATAATAATTAAGCTTTCTTAATATTTCAATTCCCCGACAACGGCGCCAAAAACTTGATCGTCGAAATCAGAGCTTTATATTTTATAATAAAAATGATCGAACCTGGAAACTAACTCTGACAACGATTTTAAGGCAAGTTCACCTATCGAACAGTAGTATAGTTTAGGCAAGACCAGAACATCGAATCCCAAAGGAACCAAAAGTATTAATACTAACTCTCTTTCTATTATTTAGCCTAAGAATTAAGTGAATGTCTATCTAATCTACAATTAACTATCAACTAAACTAAAGACGCAAAGACAAAAATAATGAATTGGGGAAAATACTTGGAAGAAAAACTCAGTTAATTAAGACGATACCTTAGGAAGAATCCACCTAGACTTCACTTGTTATCTAACACTGAACCAGACGATGTATTCACTTGACTTGATCCGTAAGATTCCCTAATGTATATTAAACCCTCTCTCGAAGTGAATAACGTCTAACCCTAGGTTGATTAATTGAAATCTCTTTCTAATTAAAACCCCTAGAATCGCATTAACTCGATCTATGGACTCCCATATTAGGTTTCACCCTAATCCGGCAAAATCTCGTCACCCTATCTCTAGGCGTGCGATCAACTCCGCTTAATTATGCTAGATCTACTCTTAAGCAGGGACTTTTGCTCCACCACCTAAGCACATCATACTTGAATCCATATCCCAGAAATATCAACACAAGAATTAAGCACACATAATTAAGAAAAAATTAAGTATTTATCATATAGTTTAGAAAACAATAACAAGATCCGTCTTAGGTTTCATCCCCTTCAGGTATCTGAAGGGTTTAGTTCATAGTAATAACAGAAAACATCTCAGAAGAAAAGATAAAACAAAACATAAGAAATCCCTAAAACTCCCTGAAGGAATTGAAGGAGAGATCCGCCGTCTTGAGTATAATTTCGGCTTCTTGAGATGGATCAGCTGGCTATTTTCGAGTGATTCTCCACAAATCTGACATTTTCGGCTTGGCTCATTGGCCTAGCTAACCGCCCTCCTTTCAGGTAACACTTAGGGGGTTTATATAGGCTTTCAAAATATGTTTCTTCGCCCCTAAGTATCCAAATCCGAATGAAATTGCTCTTTGCCACGACAGGGACACGTCCATGGCACACGCTCGTGTGGATCGTGGTCAGGCCGTGCTCGGACTTCTTTAATGAGGCACGGCCGTGTGAATCGAGATCAGGCCGTGTTATAGTAAATTGACGTGGCACGACCGTGTAGGCTTAAGTTCAGGCCGTGTTGATTTCCTGTTAGGCCCAATTTGGTCCATTTTAGGCCTGTTTTCCGTTCTTTTCATCCTCGGGTGCTTTCCTGGGTGCAAAACATGAAAACAAAGGATTAAGAGCACCTTTTTACATAAATCAAGGCTTAGTTCACCCAAAAGCATACTAAATGTGGGTTTAAAATATGTTACTTTTACGGTTTATCAGGTTTAGAAAAATATATGTTTTGGGGGGTATGGCACCCGAGTCTTCGGCACCAAATTCGTAAGTCTTCTGACTTAGCCCTCACAACAGAGAACCAATAGAACTTGAGATGGAAGAGGGTGAGTAAATTCGGCCTAGACCATAAAGAGTTAAGATTGAGTGTTTCGATTTTTGAAGAGAGAAAAGAGAGAAAAGAAAATAAAGAGAAAAGAAAACATTACTTTGTAACTAGAGAAGAACCGAATAAGAGGGAAGATTCGGCAAACAGAAGAGAACCAAGCTTTAGGCTACTAGATGTTCGGCTAAGGGAAATCAAAATAGAAGTAGGGGTGGTTATTCGGCTTTAAGAAAAGAGGAGAAATGGATGCAACGAGAGGATAGATAAGCAGGAGAAGATTCGGCTAAAACAAGTTTAGACACTTAACAAAAGAAATAGAAAGAAACACGAGAGGTAAAATGAAAAGAGAACAGAAGAAAGAGTGCACCAATTGCTTCCCAAAAAAGAAATTCCAAAAAAGAACTAAAGGAGAAAACGCACACACAATGAGAGTTTTCGGTTCAACTCATACACTAGGCTGCAGAATTTGCTACACAAGACCCCTCTCTAGCCGAAACTCCCCCTAGCTCACACTCCCACTCACGGCCAGCACTACCACTCTCCCCTATTCCACGATTTTCTCCCCTTTTTCCTCCTACAATCCCTCTTCTTCATCCATTTGAAACATTTGACCCATTCTCCAACTCCCATAGCAGGGTTTGACCCCAACTCTGCTTCCTCCTCTCCCAAAGCACAAAATAAAAGCTACCAATTGCAGCTTGTGAGATTCGAACCCCACTCCCCCATGCTTCCTTTGTGACGCCACACCACCTTGCCACTAGCTCACTTGTGTTATCAAAACACATTCAATTATACTTAAGTCCTGCTTTTGATAGCCCTCTTCACTAAAGGGCTAAAAACCAAAATTTTTCCAGGGCTTAAACTCGGACCCAGGCCTCCCTGGAACCCCTAAACACCCTCAAATATTTAGCTAAGTAAACCCAACACATGCAATATGCAAAAATCACAAACCCCTTATTTTGGGATGTTACAAAATTCGTATATTTGAATCACATAGCCAACCACACAAATCATGCTTTATCGAACATTCTCTTATACTATGTTTCAATATTTAACCATTTCAATTTCGTTTGTCTATTCAAAAATTCCGAACCAAGCTATTAAATATCAAAACCAATTTGTACATGTTTCATAATTACAAAATTCGAACCACATGGCCACCATTTCCATAACATTCGAATACCCGAGTCATAATTAGCCATAATTCATTTCATATACCGAGCATATAACAAGACATCCATCGATATACATCTATTTCATAACGAATTACTAATCATACCATTTTATAAACCTATATACAAATGCATACTAAGCCATTTCAACCCATAGCCTTAGCTAAATAACAACCATAACATTTTATAATCTTTATACATGCAGGTGTTAAACTAATTTGGCCATATCTCACGACATAATATTCTTTTGCACATAAAACATTAGGTAACTATACAACATAACCAACTATACTTTTAACATTATCATACCAAGCGCATAACACCCTAAAACCAAAAACCATTTCTAAATACAATTACCAAATCATACCATTTTAAACATTATAACATTATGCGCATTGTACCAAATCAAATTGAACCATTTTTGAACACAATGTCAAGTCATACCATGCCTAATTCGCAAGCTAAATAATATAATCAACCACACACATAAACCACATACCAAAGCCGAATTTACTACCACATATATACATCACATTTTATGATCACTCATTGAACCAAAGAAAACATGTCATAGGCATATTTATTTATAACTCATTTGTCCAACAATTCAAATAGACAACCATTCAATTATCAAATTTAACCTCAATAGGTTCTAACATTTTCAGCATTCAAATTTTAAGCTAAACATGCTATTTCATAACTTAACATCAAAACGAAAAGATCATTTATAGCTATTCAAATGGCCATCAAACACACCCAAAATATAATCATCATTTTACTTTATTACCAAGCCAAATTATACCACTTTTCATGCTTCCAAAATGAGCTAACTAAGAAGCCGAATAAACATCCTACTTACCATTCCTCATTGCCGAATCATATAACCAACATCAGGACATATTTACCATTAAACATACCTCCCAATTTAAGCTTATAACATGACCGAATATATATACCAACATTAGCATCATGATCAAGCCATTTTTGCATGGCTATATATATATATATATATATATATATAAATTTCAAAACCAAATATATCAAAACTAGCCTATACATGCCACATAACCGAATCTCAAAGCATTTATTTATCGAAGCAAAAACTGGATAGTGTGATGAGGTCTCCTACGACTTCCAACCTGAGCAAGTCTCTGAAACTCTATAAACATAGGAAAAACACACAGAGTAAGCTTTAAAAGCTTAGTAAGCCATAAGCAAATACATCAACTCAATGATATGTATAATTCAATTTAACTAGGCCGAATTTAACAAATCTTAACCAAATATACATTCATCATACTCATAAATTCATATGATTACATTAAGTAACCTCACTTACCTCATTTCTCAATGAACATATAAATCTCATACATACTTAATTCATCTAGCTCATTTGTTCATACTCACTTGCACAAAAGCACATCTCAATCTCATACATTACATCTATTTCACTTACTCAAAATTCATTTGCATACATTCATTATTCATTGTCATGTATTGCACATATACTCATTTGAAACATACTCACTTTTCATTTCTGAATTACATAAACAAATCACACGTACCTGAATCGGATACATTTTTACATAATCATTCATTTCTCAATATTACCCGTCGAACCGTTTGGAATCAATAAGGATACTCGAATAACTTGGAAAGCTCGTACAATGCCAACGTCCCAGACATGGTATTACAAATAATCAAATATCGATGCCATTGTCCCAGACAAGGTCTTACACGAAATCATATACGATGCTGATGTCCCAGGCATGGTCTTACACGTAAATCTCAAATCGATGCCAACGTCCCAAACGTGGTCTTACACGAAATCACATATCGAAATCCTATGTCATGACATATATATCCTATACTATTCCTATGGTTCGTACAGGGCTTTCAGACATCGTAATTCGATCGATTCAAGCTCGTAACTAGTTCTCTAATGCTTAATTCATTTCGGCATATACACATATACTTGTTATAATTCAATTTGTAACACATAATACATATACAATCGAATTTAATAACATTTATTTACTTATGAACTTACCTCGTACGGACACGAACAAACCGGAACGACTATTTGACAACTTTCGACTTTCCCTGATCCAAATTTGATTTCCTCTTTTCTTGATATAATTCAATACAAATTTGGCTTGTTTAATAACATATTCTTTCAATTTCATCCAAAAATACATAATTTGGGCATTTCGCATTTCAACCCCCTGACATTTCACATTTTCTCAATTTAGTCCCTAATTCAAAACAACACAAAATACCCAAAATTTCAATAAGCCCAGATTAGGCCGAATGCTCCCTAGGTCCTTATTAGCCCATTTATTCAATTTATTTCACATTTAAGCCCCTAAATTTTCAAATTTCACAAATAAATCCCTAATTTGGATTTTTTTATCATAAATCACTTAATTAAACATGATAATCAAACATCAAAGATTCATTTTTCATCATCAAACAACAAATTCATCACATTATCAACAATGGAAAATCTCAAATTCATCATCAATTCCAAAAATTAAAGCATGGGCTAGGTAATATACGAAGCAACGATCTCAAAAACGTAAAAATTATCGAAAATCGAGCTCAAAACATACCTCAATCTAGCTTGGAGATTGTCGAACCTTTAAACAAGAAAAATGGCTTCTTTTCATCCTTACATTCGGCCAACAAGAAAGATGAACATGCATAATTACTTTATGTTTTATTTAATTACATAATAATACATCATTTACCTTTTTAACCTTTATAATTTAATATGAAAACTTTATAATGGTTGTCCATTACCATCCATGCCATTATTCAATGGCCAAATTTCAATTTAAGTACTTCAAAATTAAGAAACCATAGCAATTAAGCACTTTAACTTATAGCATGCTAATTTGCATTTTACGTGATTAAGTCCTTTTTATCAAATTAGATAACCAATCGGTAAAATTAAATCACGAAATTCTCACACATATCAAATAACATATTGTAATTACCAAAAATAATATTAAAATAAATTTACGACCTCAGATTTGTGGTTCCAAAACCACTATTTCGACTAGGTCTAAATCAGGCTGTTACACGATCAAATTAGATGCATCTCGTTTTTTCAAGTTTCGTCCGAAAAAAATAGGTAACAAAATTCTTATGTTTGTTTCCAGGTCACATATTTTAATCTAAATAAAAAACAAAAAAAAAAACTTTGTGTGGAGATGATAATTCACGATCTAAAATATACATTCCTTAGATAATAATAAATTACAATTAAATTTTTAGAAATCACAACTTTGGCAAAATTACGTTATCATCTATTATAATAAAATAATATCATACATTCATTTGCATACATTCCCCTAAACATGCTTACAATTACAAGAATGTCACATCTTATCAAATATAATCATGCATGAAGAAGAGAGAAAATTTTAGTCTAGATTTACACTATAAACATAGCACAACCATAGCTATGATACCAATTGTTGGAAAAAAATCGGTTTGAAATTGATTTTCTTGCACATCAAAAAATTAAAATTTTGAAAATCGATCCGATTTTTTATATTTATAACAATAAACCCTAAATTAAAATTATGCTTGTGTTTCGGATAGACGGATCATTGTCGTTCCCAACTTTCAACCAAAGATCTTCTCTGTTATTCTCGTATCACGAACTGCTTCGAGTGTGGGGCTCGAACCAATTAAAACAAAACACAGGACAAGAAATTATTTTCTTTTATGTGGAAAGAAAATTTCTCTTTGCAAATAGAAACCATTAGAATTGTTATTCCGAAAAAATATATTTAATAATTGAGAATAAATTCTCTCCATTTTTCGGCAAAGTAACAATATCTTAAAGTTGTGTTAATTACTCTACCGGTGCCATCTATTTATAGAGAGAGAAGGTAGAACTCTTATTGAATTAGAGAAGTTTATTTCAACTAGAAAATTGAACTCCTTGTTTAATTAGGAGTATAGATGGTGAAACCCTAGTTAATATTAACTAGGGTTAGCCATCCACCCTATTAACATAAGGGGCTTTTAGGTCTCTTCTATATTGGGCCCAATTACAAGTACTTTTTAGGATTTTAACCCAATACTTTATAATTTGATCCAACCCAAAATTTGTTTTTATATTTCCCAGAAATAAACTTCAATATTTATGTTGAATAATTTTCTTATCCCAATTTTACCCCTGATAAAATTATGATGATTTTATCCCTTGTAAAATTTTGAGAAAATATATTTAATATTTAACCGTTCAACTTGTTTACTATGATCGAATGATCGGCTTTAAAATAGATCAAAAATATAAACTCATTCTTCCGATCATTTTTGACAAATTCATAGTCATTTACAAATTAATAATTTCTCATTTTCATTTCTATTTCCATTTTGAGAAAACCACATTTATTTCCAAATGATTTCATTTCTCCATTATGGAGAAAACCATAATCACTTCTGAGTGTATTTCATTTCTCTATATCTATTCGTTTTGTTCATTTTGATTCAGCATGCAATTCATTTCTAGTTTCAACGAGCTAGTGGAGGGACCAATTGGACATATGTAATTGAGGCTCAAATGTGTTATAATTAAGTTCTAGCTTTTCATCTATTAGTTATAAACTCATTTAGTCACAAAGTCATTCCACCTTAGTTTTATGACTGAGCTCTCTCTAAAGGCCTATCATTGTAAAAGCAATTCAATTAATGCTCGTCCAATGACCTTGTCATAAGTTTGTTACCCTCATATGATATATTTAATCTCTTTAGGATAATGATTGTTCTCCCAATATGATCCTATTTTATCTCATGGTAACCATTATTACATATTTTCTCATGAAAAGTCAATTACTATCAAATAGTAACCAAGTCATTCATCACAAAGACGAACGACCCATGGCCATGTTTGCTTTTCATCAACCATGTAATGCCTGTAATATCCTGAATTGGTGGGGCTTTGCATTTAATGTGCTGTGATGATTATGCTGTGCTTAATGTATTAATTAGAGTATTTAAGGGGTTCAGATTGGGCTTGGGATTGGGCCGAGGCCTTAGTTAAAATTTTCTGTTGGGCACTCTAGTGGAGAGCCGGGTAGGATAGGGCTTAAAAGATATTATCTGTGAATTAAGACACAAAATGGGCTTGTGGCCCGGGGGTCAGTGGCGTTATTTAGGGTCTATGAGGTGGCGTGATAAGCAGTAAGGGGATCCAAGGTTCGAGTCGCATTACCCACTTATTTTTAAATGTTTTTGGCGTCAAAAGAGAGGGAGTTGGACTCAGTTGGAATGCTTGAAAATAGGGAGATTTAATGAGTGGGATAATGTGGATAATACGGCTGATAATGTGGCAGATAAAGTAAGGAAGAGGTGGTGTTATGTAACATCCTGAAATTGTGGGGCTATGCATTTAATGTGTGGTTATGTTTAATGTGAGTGTTAGGGGTCCAGAATGGGCTCAGGGTTGGGCAAAGGCCTTAATCGAATTTTCTGTTTGGACACTCTAGTGGAAAGCCTGGTAAGATAGGGCTTAAAAGATGTTATCTATGTTTTAAAATATAAAATGGACTTGTGGTGCAGTGGCAAAGTGGCGCCACTAAAAGAGCAGGGAATTGGCGTCAACTGAGAGGCCCAACAAGTTGTATGAAGCCCAATTCTTTTAATTTAGCTAATTTTCGGCATTTAAGTGGATAAAGTGGGACGGCAATGAGGCTTGAAAATAGGAGGATTTATTTGTTTGGATAATGTGGATAATATGGCTAATAATGTGGCAGATAAAGGAAGGAAGAGATGGTGTTATCTGGGGCACTATTGGATGAGAGATCAGATAATGATAAGGGAGGAAATTTAGGAGTTGTCTGCTGATCAACAGTGGTGGCCGAATTTCCATCTCTTGGAGGGGGGAGAAATCGGTTTTAATATGGCTAAGGGGTGCCAAAATTTCCCTTGATTGGTAGCTTAGTTTTAGTATTAAAAATGGGCATTTTTGGGATTTAGGTAGTAGGTGCCGAAATTTAGGTTAAGAAAGGGGGAATATCTTTATATTTTCGGCATTAGGGTTATATTTTTCTATTCCCTTCTTCAATTTTGGCATTTGGGTTTTTCCTCTCATTTTTTTCTCTCATTCTCTGCTTAAGCCGAAATCCCTAAATCCTATTCTCTCATCTTCACTTTTATGCAAAAGCCGAAACTCTTGATTTTAATTCTCTTCTCCATTCTTTTTTTACAAACCAAATATTCATTGTTCTTTGCTTCTTCTCGTTGCCGATCTCTTCATTAAAAGCCGAATCTACATAGATTTCTTCCTATCATCTTCTCTTTTTGATCTTCTCAAAAGCCGAAATTTTCTAAGAGTTGCCGAATTCTCTGTAAAGGTAGGTGCCAATTTCTTCTGATCTATTCTTTTCTCTCTTTCGGTTTTTAAAAGACAAAGACGAAAGGTTAATGGATTGTTGGTTTCTTATGTTTACGTGTTGGGCGACATTCGGGAATTGAAGTAGATCGCTTAGATCTAAAAGCTGGAACCGTTAGTCTCTAAACCTCATATCTCTCTTTTCAGGATTTCAAGGTAAGGGGTTTTCCTTAGATTCTCGTTAGCTTCGCTATCATAATTGTGATCTTAACCATATGTTATGATGGTAGCAACTGATAAGGTCTTTTGATGGAATCAAATATCGATCAGGCGAAGGAGGGGATTGGATCTGTTAAACCAATCCCTAAGTTTAAGAAACGAGCGGTGTCAGCGGTTTGGGATTGGCCATCGGGTTATGGACCGGCTTCGGAACAACACCTTAGACAGATAGCAGTCGTATCGGCTTCTGATAGTGTCGACATAGAGAGTCTCGTATTGTTTGTATTCAGGTGTGTAGATCTCTAACACACTAATTAATCTGTACTAAATATATGTTATGGGCTAAAAGCTGGAAAAAGGCTGTAGAGTAATCTGAACTAAATAGATGTTATGGGCTAAAAGCCGAAAAAAGGCTATATAGACAGTCGGATTACCCAAAAAAGGGTAGGCAAGGGATGCCAGGTACGTAATCATAGAAACTTCTCTATGTGTATCGATGTATGTGATAGACTGTGAACTTTTAGGTAGTATATTGTTTTGATTCTGCATGTATGTATGCATGAGATGGGGTTAATATGATGAAAAGGGAAGAGCATGTTAATAGGCCACTTGGAGATCGGTGGTTAAACCACGAACTGTAAAATTAGGTCATAATAGTGATCGGGGGCTAAGCCACGTTAAATTTATTCCTGACTGTTAGGAATAGGCAGCATGGTTGTCGATATGGTGTGTAGCGGTTGGTGGGTTGATTGTAGAAATCCCCAAGGTGTGTTGGTTGGTACGGGCTGGTGTGTAGAGGATGGATTTTTAGCATGTAATTATTCTGTGGCCACTGTGTGGGGGCTAAGGCCCATAATGTCTTTGTGGGCCTCAAGCCTTTTATGTGTTTTCGGGATGTGCACACTGAGTCTTGGTGACTCACCCTTTTATTTCCCTTAATTTTTCAGATGAGCAGTAGATCGTGGACATGGGAGCCGAGGGGGACTCGAGGGGCCATCAAGTTTTTATTTCCGTAAATTATTTTCAGTTTTTCTTTAAGTTTAATTTTGGGACCATTTATGTAATAAGGCTCCATAGCTTAGGTTATCGATTTATATGTGTTAATGTTTATATTTTGAATTTGTTTTAAAGACTTAATTCTTATAAGTAATGAAATGGGAATTTTAAACACGTTTAACGCAAAGATATGTTTATTTAAAAAAAAACTACAAAGGTTTTCTACAAATAGCACGTATTTATCAAATACCCACTTAAACAAACCGAGATTTCAAATCCCTTCAAAGAGAAGTTTTCAACTATTAACCTGTAGCATACCAGATCTGGTCGTAGCGTTTGGGCCGGGTTTGGGGTGTTGCATGTTATCTGGGCCACTTGTGGATGAGAGATCAGATAATGATAAGGGAGAAAGTTTAGGAATTATCTATTGGTCAAGGTGATGGCCGAATTTCTAACACTAAGGGGGAAGGGGGGAATCGGTTTTGTATTCCTAAGGGGTGCCGAAATTTCCCTATTGATAGGATGGGTTTTTAGTTTGCAAAATAGGCATTTTCGGCATTTGTTTGGGGAGAGCCGAAATTCTCTTTAGGGGAGGGGAGTACTTCTTTATTTTCGGCATTTGGGTTTTATTCGCTTACTCTCTTCTCTCATTCTCTGCTAAAGCCGAAAACCCTAATCCCATTCTCTCATCTTCACTTTTATGCTAAAGCTGAATGTCCATTGTTTTTCTCTGCTTTCTCCTACAAGCCGAAACCTCATACTCTTCCTCTGCATCTTTTTCTCTTTGTCGATTTCTTCATTGGCCGAACCTCCCTAGATCCATGTGCACCATCTTGCTTTTGATTACCGCAGAAGCCAAAATCTGTTAGGAGTAGCCGAATCTGTTGGTGTTAAAGGTAAGTGCCGATTTCTTCTGTTTCCTTTCTCTTTCGGTTTTTGGAGGCCAAAACCGAAAGGCTAATTAAGGTGGCAAGGTTATCTTTTGAATAACGTTTTGACTGATCTTATGTTCTCATATTGGGGCGACATTTCGGGAATCGGAGTAGATCGAATCACCTAGATTCCAAAAGCCGAAAATCGCCAGTCTCTAAGTCCCATATCTCTTTTCAGGATTTTAAGGTAAGGGGGTTTTCTTTAGATTTTTTGTTGGGTTGTTCATCGTAATTATGATCTTGACTCTATGATATGGATTAACAACCATATGTTGTGATGGTAGCAAATGATAAGGTTTTTTGATGGAATCACATGTCGACCAGGCGAAGGAGGGGATTGGATCTGTAAACCCAATCCCTAAGTTTAAGAAACGAGCGGTGTCAGCGGTTCGAGATTGGCCACCGGGTTGTGGACCGGCTTTAGAACAAAACCTTAGGCAGTTAGCAGTCGTATCGGCTACTGATAGTGTCAACATAGAAAGTATCGTCTTGACTGTAATCAGGTGTGTAGATTTTTTATCACATAAGTTTCCTGTATTATATTTGTTATGGGCTGAAAAGCCGAAAAAGGCTGTGTGAGCAGTCGAATAACCCTTAGGGGTTAGGTTAGGGATGCCAGGTACGTAAACATAGTATTTTCTCTATGTGTATCGATGCATGCGCTAACCTGTTACTCTGTGAAAGATATATATTACTTTTGTTATGGCATGTGTATATGCATGGGGCAAGGGTTTGATATGATAAAGGGGAAGAGCATGTTAATAGGTCACTTGGTGATCGGTGGTTAAGCCACGATATGTGTATTTAGGTTACGATAGTGATCGGTGGTAATGCCACGTTGATTTGATTCCTGATTATTATGATCGACAGCAAGGCTGTCAAACTGGGGTGTAGCGATTGGTGGGTTGATTGTAAAAATCCCCGCGGTGTGATGGCTGGTAAGGGTTGGCGTGTAGAGGATGGAACTCTAGGTTGGGTTGGGTCATTCTGCATGTACCTGTTTTGTTGCCATTTTGCATGGGCCAAGGCCTAGGATGTGTTTTTGGGCCTCAGGCCGTAAATGTGATTCCGGGATTTGCACACTGAGTCTTGGTGACTCACCCTTTATTTTCCTTAATCTCTCAGGTGAGCTGTAGATCGTGGATATGGGAGCCGAGGCGGACTCGAGGGGCCATAAAGTATTTTATTTAAGCGAACTTATCTCCGGTTTTACTTTGTTTTATTTATTTGGGTTTATTTTCGTTAGCATGTAATAAGGTTTCCTAGATTAAATTTTCGGTTTACTATTGTTCATGTTTATGGATTATGAACTTATATTTTCAAAGACTTAATAATAATAAGTAATGAAATGGGAGTTTCAAACACTAATTTAACGAACAATCGATAAATCAAACCGAGATTTCCAAAACCAACAAAGTCAAGTTTTCAACACAACACGTCACAAGAAGAGTTTTCAAAGGAAATATATGCCCTCTTTAAAGTAAATAAAGAACTTCGTTTTTGGACAATTCAACCCGTAACATGCCAGATCTGGTTGTAGCGTTTGGACCGGGTTTGGGGTGTTACATTTTGGTATCAGAGCCCGGCTGCAAAGCTCGGGCTGTGAAATGGGTCCAGTAGTAGTTTATAAAATTTGTGGAAAATGCTTTGATTAAGATATGGCCTTCGAGTCTATCGGCACCCTATCCACGTAGGTAAGTATTCTAACTCTTGATGAGGTATGCATGTTGGGTTTGATGGGCTTTTTGGGGACGTAGAATAGTAAGTTAGTAATTAATGGACTTTAGGCTTAGCTTAAACAACTCTTTAAATTCATAAAACTTAATCTAACTAAACATGCCCGTAAACAAGTCACTAGGTTAGGGTGTGGCAACAGGCATACGCATGTCTAGGATTGGATTCAGGGAGAGCTTGGTATTTAAGCGGCCCTAGTGGTCCACCTCCTCTTCGCTGGAGTCTTACCTGGTGCATAGTGACTGTTCACCTTAGCTGTGATTACTTGTTGATGGGCCAAAGATCATAACTAAAACCCGAAAGGGACCAATACCCTACCTTTGTAAAATTACTAATATACCCTTAGTTTTGAAAATTACCAAAATACCCTTGGTTTGTGAAAATTTTCAAAACACCATTGGTTTTATAAATTACCCATGTTTTGCAAATTTACCCGAAAAACTCTAGATTTACAAAATTACCAAAATACCCCGATTTACGAAATTTTCAAAATTTGCAAAATTACCGAAATACCCTTGATTTGAAAAAAAATCCAAAATACCCCTACGTTACGAAAATATCAAATTACCCCTATTTCGGGAAAAATTACCAAAACCTATTTTGTGAAATTACCAAAAATGCCCTGTAGGGAAGAATTACGAAAATACTCCTGGGAAGTGAAATGACAAAAATACCCTTGTATGACGAAAGGGAGGTTATGGATGTTACTCGTATGTTTGATGCATGTATGTGATGTTCTGTTGGAATGCATGTGGGTGTTGAATGTATGTGGTTCCTAGAATTAGGAGATGCAGACTTGAGACTGAACCGTGTAGATATAATTTCGACTTCGAAAGAACTACTATTGAAATTACTTTTCATAAGACTGTTCGTTACTAAATCAGTGAAAGAAATTATTAATCCATAAAACTTCTAATCAGATAAAGGCGAATCGGTAGTATGAGTACATGGGGTCGAGGACGTCCGCCGCGTGGCCGTGGTAGGGGTAGGATGGCCATGTCAGAACCAGTAGGATCTGGCCATGGGTCAGGAAACGAGATGCCAGTTCCACCGACTGCGGAGGCAGAATTTCAGGACCAGACGGCCGGAGAGAGTGGCTGGGGCAGGCATGGGTACAGTAGCTCGGAAATCTGTGTCGGAGTGACTTAGAGCCAATGGGGCAGAAATGTTTAGGGGAATTTCTGGTATAGCCCCGAGTACAGCTGAGTACTGGTTGGAGGTGGTTGAGCATATAATGGTTGATCCGAATTTCACGGAAGAGGAAAAACTGAAAGGGGTTGTATCTCTCCTGCGGGACGAAGCTTATCAATGGTGGCTTACGGTTAAGGATGGTACGGTGGCTGACCGTATCACCTGGGATTTCTTCAAAACAGCGTTTCAGAGTAAATACATTGGGACAAGTTATGTGGATGCACAGCGTAGGGCGTTTCTGAATCTGGTTCAGGGAAGTAGGTCGGTGGCTGCGTATGAAGCGGAATTCTTACGCCTTAGCCGTTATGCTCGAGGGATGGTGGCCACAGACCATGAACGTTGTGTTCAATTTGAAGATGGTCTGAGGGATGATCTGCGTGTGTTGATAGCTCCACAGCGGGAGAGAGAATTTGTTGTGCTTGTGGAAAAAGCTCAGATAGCTGAGGAGGTAAAGCGGACAGAGAAGCTGAATCGGGATAGAGATAGGGGTGGAAGTAAGAGGAATTTTGGATCGTCAGGGCCAGTTGGGCGTACTCAGAAAAGGCCTAGGTCAGAGGGGCCGAGTCGGGTTGAGAGACCTGCTGTTACTAGCCAGACACCGAGGTGTGCTCGATGTGGTAAATTCCATTCAGGTGAGTGTTGGTCGAGCAATGGGAAGTGTTTCAGGTGTGGGTCTACGGACCATCAGATTAGAGATTGTCCACAGCCACGGGGTGGTGCAGGGCCCGTGGGTCAGGGGAATGCTTAGCTGGGTAGAGGAGGTCAGCAGCCGCAGAGAGGTCGTGGTCCAGCCAGGGGTGGTAACGGTTCCGGTCGGGGCCGTGGAGCACCAGGCAGAGGGGCAGGAAACACTAAGGCGGGACAGCCGGGATTAGTCTATGCTGCCAGACGTCGAGAGGAGGCTGACGCACCGGATGTCATAACCGGTACGTTTTTAATTTTTGGCTTGCCTTACACTGCATTGATTGACATTGGGTCGACGCATTCTTATGTTGCTAGTAGGGTGTCTGAAACTTTAAGCGTAGATTCTGAGATTTCCTCTAGGGAGATGACTGTAGTTAGCTCGTTAGGACAATCTGTTGTGGTGAACAAACTTTATCGGGAGATACCCTTAGAAGTTCAGGGGATAGTTTTCTGGACTGATCTAATGGAATTACCGTTCGGGGAGTTTGATTTAATTTTAGGCATGGATTGGCTGGTGAAGTATCAAGCTAATGTAGATTGTGCAGCCAAGCGTATGGTGTTAAAAACCCCCGAGGGTGGCGATGTGTTGGTAATAGGTGAAAGGGGGAATTGTTTGTCAAATGTGGTGTCTGCCTTAAGAGCAGAAAGGATGGTGAGAAAAGGATGCGAGGCAACATTAATGTTTGTTCGGGCTCTGGAAGCCAAGGAACTAACTGTCAGAGATGTTAGGACGGTGAATGAATTTTCTGATGTTTTCCCAGAAGAGCTTCTGGGATTACCTCCAGATCGTTAAGTGGAGTTTGGTATTGATCTTCTTCCGGGAACAGCGTCAGTATCTATCGCTCCATACAGAATGGCGCCGAAGGAGTTGGTGGAATTAATGGCACAGATCCAAGAGTTACTGGATAAAGGGTTTATTCGACCAAGTGTGTCACCTTGGGGAGCGCCGGTGTTATTCGTTAAGAAGAAGGATGGATCAATGCGTATGTGCATTGATTATCGCCAGCTGAATAAGTTAACCATCAAGAATAAATACCCGTTGCCGAGGATCGACGACTTGTTTGATCAGTTGAAGGGGGGTTCAGTCTTCTCGAAGATAGATCTGAGGTCAGGGTACCATCAGTTCAAGGTCAAGGAGGCGGATATTCATAAGACGGCCTTTAGGACTCGCTATGGTCAATACGAATTCATGGTGATGCCATTTGGGTTAACCAACGTGCCAGCAACGTTTATGGACATGATGAACCGGGTGTTCCAACCCTACTTGGATTGGTTTATCGTGGTATTTATAGATGACATCCTGGTTTATTCAAAATTGAAAGAAGAGCATGATTCACATCTTCGAGTGGTTCTGCAGATTCTGAGGGAGAAGCAGCTCTATGCCAAATTCAGTAAGTGCAAATTTTGGCTAAGAGAAGTTACTTTTCTAGGTCACGTGGTGTCGACAGAGGGGATTAGGGTTGACCCCCGAAAGATTGGAGCGGTGTTGGATTGGAAGCCGCCTAAATCGGTAGCAGAAATGCGGAGTTTTCTTGGTTTAGCCGGGTATTACAGAAGGTTTGTGGAAGGATTTTCATTGATCACGGCACCGTTGACTAAGTTGTTTCAGAAAGGGGTTCCGTTTGTTTGGTCCGATAAGCAACAAGAGAGTTTCGAGAGGTTAAAAAGGATCTTGACAGAGGCTCCGGTGTTGATTCAGCCGGAGGCTGGAAAGGAGTTCGTGATTTATTGTGATGCTTCACACACGGGACTAGGATGCGTTTTGATGCAAGATGGAAAGGTTGTGGCTTATGCATCTCGACAGTTAAGACCGCACGAATCAAATTATCCTACGCATGATATGGAATTGGCGATAGTGGTATTTGCCTTGAAGATCTGGCGACATTATCTGTACGGGGAGAAATCCGTCATTTATATCGATCATAAGAGTTTAAAATAGCTTTTGACCCAGAAGGAGTTGAATCTAAGGCAAAAGAGGTGGATCGAGTTGTTAAAGGATTATGACTGGTCGATCGAGTACCATCTGGGTAAAGCTAACGTGGTGGTGGATGCCCTGAGTCGTAAAGTAATCTCTGACTTGAGAGTAATGTTTGCTCACCTCAGTTTATACGATGATGGGAGTTTATTAGCTGAACTTCAGGTGAAACCCTCTTGGGTCAGTCAGGTTAAGGAGAAGCAGCAGACTGATGAGTTGCTAAAGGGGAAGCTTCAGGTAGGATCAAGTGATGGATCAACAGAATTTAGTGTGAATGAGGAAGGGCTATTATGTTTTCAAAGGAGAGTGTACATGCCGAAAGATCCTGAGTTGAGGCGTAAGATTTTGCTAGAAGCGCACAGTAGTCCATACGCTATGCACCCTGGAGGGAGTAAGATGTATCGGGATTTGCGAGAACAGTTTTGGTGGCCGGGCCTAAAATGAGAGGTGACCGAATTTGTGGGGAAGTGTTTGACCTGTCAGCAGGTAAAGGCAGAACATCAGTTACCATCAGGGTTGTTACAACCGGTGAAGATTCCACAGTGAAAATGGGAAAGGATCACTATGGACTTTGTTAATGGGCTACCTCTCACACCTACTAAGAAAGATTCGGTTTGGGTAATTGTTGACCGCTTGACAAAATCTGCTCATTTCATACCAGTACGTGTCGATTACTCTCTGCAGAAATTGGCTAAGCTATACATAGCGGAGGTGGTGAGACTACATGGAGTACCAGTATCAATCATATCGGATAGGGACCCTAGGTTCACATCACGATTTTGGAAGGCGTTGCATCAAGCATTGGGTACGAAGTTAAATTTTAGTACAGCGTACCATCCTCAGACCGATGGTCAGTCTGAGCGGGTAATTCAGATCTTGGAGGACATGTTAAGGGGTTGTGTCATTGATTTCAGAGGTAGTTGGGAAGAGTTTTTACCATTGGCGGAGTTTGTATACAACAACAGCTACCAGTCTAGTATTCAGATGGTGCCCTATGAAGCATTGTACGGGCGGAAGTGTCGTACTCCTACTTGTTGGACGGAATTAGGGGAACATCAGATTTTGGGGCCAGAATTGGTTACCGAGACAGAGGAGAAGGTTGAGTTAATTCGGGCTCGATTAAAGGAAGCGTCGGACAGGCAGAAGTCTTATGCTGACCTGAAGCGTAGGGACATAGAATTTGCAATGGGTGACAAGGTTTTCTTGAAGGTGTCGCCGTGGAAGAAAGTACTAAGGTTTGGACGGAAGGGTAAGTTAAGTCCCAGATTGATCGGACCATACCGGGTGTTGAAACGAGTGGGACCGGTAGCCTATCAGCTTGAGCTACCTTCAGAGTTGAGTCAGATTCACAATATGTTTCACGTCTCCATGTTAAGACGATATCGTTCGGATCCATCCCATGTGGTGCCAGTGGAAGAAATCGAAGTAAGACCCGACCTATCCTTTGAAGAGGAGCCAGTGGAAATCTTAGATCATGATGTCAAAGTGTTGCGAAGGAAGACGGTTCCGTTGGTTAAGGTTCTGTGGCGGAATCACGGTTCTGAGGAGGCTACTTGGGAACCAAAGGAAGCAATGCGGCAGCAGTACCCGCATCTATTTTGACCAGGTAATTTCAAGGCCGAAATTTCTTTAAGGGGGTAGAACTGTAACATCCTGAATTGGTGGAGCTTTGCATTTAATGTGCTGTGATGATTATGCTATGCTTAATGTGTTAATTAGAGTGTTTAAGGGGTTCAGATTGGGCTCGGGATTGGGCCAAGGCCTTCGTCAAAATTTTCTGTTGGGCACTCTAGTGGAGAGCCGTGTAAGATAGGGCTTAAAAGATATTATCTGTGAATTAAGACACAAAATGGGCTTGTGGCCCAGTGGTCAGTGGCATTATTTAGGGGCTATGAGGTGGCGTGATAAACAGTAAGGGGATCCAAGGTTTGAGTCGCATTACCCACTTATTTTTAAATGTTTTTGGCGTCAAAAGAGAGGGAGTTGGAGTCTGTTGGAATGCTTGAAAATAGGGAGATTTAATGAGTGGGATAATATGGATAATACGGCTGATAATGTGGCAGATAAAGGAAGGAAGAGGTGGTCTTATCTGGGCCACTTGTGGATGAGAGATCAGATAATGATAAGGGAGAAAGTTTAGGAATTATCTATTGGTCAAGGTGATGGCCGAATTTCCAACACTAAGGGGGAAGGGGGGAATCGGTTTTGTATGGCTAAGAGGTGCCGAAATTTCCCTATTGATAGGATGGGTTTTTAGTTTGCAAAATTAGCATTTTCGGCATTTGTTTGGGGAGAGCCGAAATTCTCTTTAGGGGAGGGGAGTACTTCTTTACTTTTGGCATTTGGGTTTTATTCTCTTACTCTCTTCTCTCATTCTCTGCTAAAGCCGAAACCCCTAATCCCATTCTCTCATCTTCACTTTTATGCTAAAGCCGAATGTCCATTGTTTTTCTCTGCTTTCTCTTACAAGCCGAAACCTCATACTCTTCCTCTGCATCTTTTTCTCTTTGCCGATTTCTTCATTAGCCGAACCTCCCTAGATCCCTGTGCACCATCTTTCTTTTGGTTATCGCAGAAGCCAAAATCTGTTAGGAGTAGCCGAATCTGTTGGTGTTAAAGGTAAGTGCCGATTTCTTCTGTTTCCTTTCTCTTTCAGTTTTTGGAGGCCAAAGCCGAAAGGCTAATTGAGGTGGCAAGGTTATCTTTTGAATAACGTTTTGACTATTCTTATGTTCTCATATTGGGGCGACATTTCGGGAATCAAAGTAGATCGAATCATCTAGATTCCAAAAGCCAAAAACCGCTAGTCTCTGAGTCCCATATCTCTTTTCGGGATTTTAAGGTAAGGGGATTTTCTTTAGATTTTTGTTGGGTTGTTCATCGTAATTATGATCTTGACTCTATGATATGGATTAACAACCATATGTTGTGATGGCAGCAACTGATAAGGTCTTTTGATGGAATCACATGTCGACCAGGCGAAGGAGGGGATTGGATCTGTAAACCCAATCCCTAAGTTTAAGAAACGAGCGGTGTCAGTGGTTCGGGATTGGCCACCGGGTTGTGGACTGGATTCAGAACAAAACCTTAGGCAGTTAGCAGTCGTATCGACTACTGATAGTGTCGACACAGAAAGTATCGTCTTGACCGTAATCAGGTGTGTAGATCTTTATCACATAAGTTTCCTGTATTATATCTGTTATGGGCTGAAAAGCTGGAAAAGGCTGTGTGAGCAGTCGAATAACCCTTAGGGGTTAGGCTAGGGATGCCAGGTACGTAAACATAGTATTTTCTCTATGTGTATCGATGCATGCGTTAACCTGTTACTCTGTGAAAGATATATATTACTTTTGTTATGGCATGTGTATATGCATGGGGCAAGGGTTTGATATGATAAAGGGGAAGAGCATGTTAATAGGTCACTTGGTGATCGGTGGTTAAGCCACGATATGTGTATTTAGGTCACGATAGTGATCGGTGGCAATGCCACGTTGATTTGATTCCTGATCATTATGATCGATAGCAAGGTTGTCAAACTGGCATGTAGCGGTTGGTGGGTTGATTGTAGAAATCCCCACGGTGTGATGGCTGGTAAGGGTTGGCGTGTAGAGGATGGAACTCTAGGTTGGATTGGGTCATTCTGCATGTACCTGTTTTGTTGCCATTTTGCATGGGCCAAGGCCTAGGATGTGTTTTTGGGCCTCAGGCCGTATATGTGATTCCGGGATTTGCACACTGAGTCTTGGTGGCTCACCCTTTATTTTCTTTAATCTCTCAGGTGAGCAGTAGATCGTGGATATGGGAGCCGAGGCGGACTCGAGGGGCCATAAAGTATTTTATTTAAGCGAACTTATCTCTGGTTTTACTTTGTTTTATTTATTTGGGTTTATTTTCGTTAGCATGTAATAAGGTTTCCTGGATTAAATTTTCGGTTTACTATTGTTCATGTTTATAGATTATGAACTTATATTTTCAAAGACTTAATAATAATAAGTAATGAAATGGGAGTTTCAAACACTAATTTAACGAATAATCGATAAATCAAACCGAGATTTCCAAAACCAACAAAGTCAAGTTTTCAACACAACAAATCACAAGAAGAGTTTTCAAAGGAAATACGCGCCCTCTTTTAAGTAAATAAAGAACTTCGTTTTTGGACAATTCAACCCGTAACATGCCAGATCTGGTCGTAGCGTTTGGACCGGGTTTGGGGTGTTACAATGTCAATGAGAGGATATCGTTTACCCATGTCTCGGTGATGCAGTCGTAAATCAACTAAAAATTTGACAAAGGCAAGTGCACCTATCAATTAATAGTATAGTTACTGTGAGCACATACATCGTTCTCACGAAAACTAAAAGTACTAATAATTACCATCTTTCTATTATTTAACCGAAAAATTGAAGAGATTGATTAGAACTAAAATTAACTAAATTAATTAACTAAAGAACACGATAAAAAATGAATCAGGAAAATAAACGATTAACAACTAAGAAGCGAAACAATACCCAGGAAAGAATTCACCTAGATTTCATCTGTCATTATCAATCTGAATTAAACAATTTCTTCACTTAGTATCTTGATCCGTAGAAATCCCTAAATTATGCTAATATCTCATTCGAGAGTAAGAGCAACTAGCTCTAGGTTGATTAATTGAAATTTTTTTCTAATTAAAACACCTATTATCGCATTAACTCGATCTATGGATCCCCTATTAGATTTTATTTTAATCTGGTAGATTTATGTCGTTCTATTTCTAAGATTGCATGCAACTCCACTCAATTATGCTAGATCTACTCTTAAACAGGGTCTATTCCTCCTATGATTCAAACAAATCAAACATGGATTAACAGTCCAAAAATATTAAACCAAGAATTAAGCACACATAATTGAGAACAAGATCCAAGTATTTATTGCGTAAAATAAAAATATCTCAAAGACAATATAACCATAAAAATAAAGAAACTCATAATAAACTTCAGAGAAATCAAAAGGATATCTTCCATCTTGATGGAAATCTGCTTCAAAGTCAACTTCGATGGTGTTTTTTGAGTGTTTTTCTTCAATGTTCTATGACGACTCACTTCCATCTTCTTATTTTTGGCATATATAGGTATTAGAATGCCGAAAAACCTGAAAATTGTGTTTTTCTGCGTATTTGAAGTGCGATTCGCGAAATCCACACAGGTTGGCACATGGTCGTGTGATAGCCCGTGTAGCACACACGGCTATGTGTCCAAGTTGTATGGAATGGCCTAGACCGTGTAGCTCTTAAAACTTGCTCCGATTTTCTAATTTTTGCTCATTTTTCGCTCATTTTGTTCCCAAATGCTCTCCTAAGTATAGAAACATGAATTTAAATGATTAAGAGCATAAAATTCAACATTTTACATCAAATAATCATCCAAAAATACATTAAGAATGAGATTAAAACGTGTTACTTTTAGAACTTATCACTCGAACTATAAATTCTAATGTTTTGAAAATTTAGTTATGTATTTCATAATCATTATTTAAAAGATTGTAAATAATTGTAGGTCATCTCCGCTGTATATTATAAATATAAATACAGATCAATTGCAAATAATGATACTTCAATCAAATAATGATTATGAAATAGATAACTAAAGATTAAAAATCGTTGTTTAAACATAGCTTTTGTCTCAACAGCGATTTTAAATAATTAGTAATATATTTCATACTCATTATTTGATTGAAGTATCATGAATCCACTCATCAGATATTGCAAAATTATTTAAAAAGAAAAGGAGGGGCAAAAACACACAAAAGGATAATGAAATACAAAGGTTTGTTGGGTCTAGTGATAATGAATTTTATTTCTTTTAAATAAAATTTTGAGTGAGAATCTTTTGATAGAGAAAACATAACTAAAATAATTTTGTTTCACATTTAAAAATCCAGTCTAACTTGATTCACTCAATTCAATTATTAGATATAAGAAATTTTAGACAAAAATAAAGAAAGGTATATCAATGAAAGTCGTAGATAAGAGAATCTTAGACATTGCTGCATAATATTTTCTAAGAGTTATTTTACAATATGTTATTTCGAAATTTAGAGCAGAAATTTGATTCAAAGGTTTAACTCATAATAATGTAATTAGATACTTAAAATCCGACTTTTTATCACATAAAATTAAATATGTTTCCGAATTGATATTCAAATCAAGTATAGATATTCTTCGCTTAATCAATATTGTGCTACCTTTCTTTCTAGTTGTTGCAATTAGTGGAAGGTTGACAGAAATCATAAGGTATCATTTTTAAGGCATCAAAATTTTTTTATCCCCCATTAGTGGCCTTTAAACTTTTAGTTGTCACTTCACTTTATTCTGTCTGGGGCTGCCTTTGGGCTACCAGCAAAATATGCGTACTGAATAAAAAGACCGTCATTTTTCCAACTTTTAATAAAATTACTTTTCTTCTTTCTTTAATTAAAGTATTAGTATAGTTACTAATTCACATTTTGCGTTAAATTAATTATTTGTTGGTATTAAATTATAAAGTAAAATTTAAAATTTAAAATATGTTTTAAATCTTTATATATTTATATATTTAAAATTTATTTATTTATTTTTATTTTTATTTTTAAAAATCTAACCAAATTATATTAAAAATTAAATTTCAAAGAAATTAAAATTAAATTTAAAATCTATCCATTTTATAAAGCAAAAAGAAAAAATGGTGCATCCACGTGTCGACGAAAAAACTTCCTTTTTACATTAGAGTTATATAACTTTTGTTATTCACGAGGTTTAATTAATAACTAATATTAGAAAAAGAGAAAAAAAAATCATCTACAATATTTGAAAGAAAAAATAGAACCAATAACTACATTAAAATTGTTCATTTTCACCATAAAAAGAAATAAATAAAACCCAAAGCTTAGTAAAGGTGAATTCAGTTATCAATTGTGTATTGATTCAAACGAAAAATGCTTCAAACTAATGACTGAATAAACGATTGGACTGTATTAGATTCTTAGGAGATATAAATTGTGGTATAATTTGACACACGGGTTTTTACTTTTTTTTTTTTTTTTAGGTTTAAAAACCGTATTTAAACTATATTCCTTTTCTGTGTTTAATACTTATTTTTCAGTGGTATTTAAATTATATTTTTTACTTAAAATGATATTTAAATTATATTTCTCTATTCAAATTACCTTAACTATTAAAAAGATCTCTTAGCCATTCATTTTGTGACACATGATAATTTTTAACTAAAAAATTATAAAAAGATTAAATATTGTTCCTTTGAGTTTTTTTAAAAAGAACTTATAAACATATTCATTATTTTTTTCTTCACCCAAGAACTTAAGTTATAGAAAATTCAAAAACTGTCGAAAAAATCATCCAAACCCAATTTTCAGTAACAAAACCAAAATTCTTACGAACTTCTTTTCCTTTTTAAAATTTGATTTTAATTCATTTCTCACCCCAATTTAAAATTTATATATTATCTTTCTTAAAAATAACTCTCTCCATTCTTTTATATATTTTTTGTATAAAATAATTATATTGGGTGAACTTCTATAATGAAAAAAAAAAAAACCCAACATAAAACATGAAATCTAAATACAAACAAGAAATTTAGTAGAAAAAAGATAAGAGATTTGAAAAAAAATTCTAATGATTAAAAAAGTATATTAGAAGAGAAGAAAGAATCAAGGGGAGGGAGAGACTAAAAAAGAAAAAAAGTTGTAATTTATTTAAAGAAAAATGATCTCATACAGCACTTGTGAGATTTTTTAGATTTCATAAGTGAGTTAAATGTGTTATATGGTCTAGTAGGATATATTAAAATGTTAAAAAAGAAAAAAAAAAGTTCATCGAAATTTGGGTAGTCACCAAAATTTAAGTTCAAATGAGTTTTTCAATAGATTCTTGAATTGATCATAGAATTTTGGGATGAAAAACAAAAAAAAAATGAATGTATTTATAAGTTAAAAAATTAAAGAAAATAATATTTAATATTTTTGGAAATTTTTTTAGTTAAAAAATATCACATGCATTAACTAAGAGATTTTTTAATGGCTGGGATAATTTGGGTAATGGAATATAATTTAGATACATAGTAAATTTAGGTAACAACTTTAACAAAATGAGTATAATTTTGTGATTTAAGCAGGTTTTAAAAGAAATGTATTATTTCATATGTTTTAGGATGTATGATAGATGCTAACTAGAATTGTATTTAATTGTAAGCTTAAAATTTTAAGAATTTCGAAATTTTAGATTTGAATTTTACTTATTATAATTTATAATGATAGATTATAATAATAATTATTTAGAAATATATTATTTGCAATTGATTTGTATTTCTATTTATAATATACAGCGGAGACGACGTACAAAAATAGTATACTTCATTGGAGAAAATAAGAACCAAGAATCCGTTTCCGGTATAGTTTCTTCCTATAATTTCAATAGATTGTGTGATCTCAATAAAAAACTGATAAGACTGGTAGATAAAAAGTTGATGGAGACTGATACTTGTTGATAAGGTTTGTAGGGACTCCATCATCAAGTGGTTAAAAGAACAAATCACGTGTATTCGTTTCTAGGTTATTTGGATATTATATATGGTTAATTATATGATATATTGTTAGTGGTTTTTTTTAAGATTTTATTATATTTTACAATATATTTGTTAACTTTTAAAGAGTCTAAAACACTGTATTAAATAATTTTTATATAAATATATATTATTTATAAAGCCTTAAATTGTATACATTAATATATTAAAAATGTTGTTGATTGAGATGGTATCATAAATTAATTTGATGCCAACTTAGGATTGATGACAACACAATGATAAATAATTGTATTCATTTAATAATCTTAAGTTGATGTATATACACATTTTTAAATTTCGTTTTACTTACAATTCAATCTAATTTTTTATTTTAATATTGTGCATATTTCATGTGTTATTATTAATTAGCTTCAAATCATACATTTCATTTCTTATTGTATTAATTTTAAACACAAATATGTGTTATAAATATGTGATTTTCATACACATGCACGTGATAGAGTTTTGGCACGCTTTTTTGTCTGTCTGTTGACACGAGTGTTATGGTATACTTTCTTAGGTGTACTGGTCTCAAAGAAAACGGGAGAATAACTAGCCAATTTGAATATCATAGATGAGGAGGATGTGGCTTTTCGAGAAGAGACGCCGGTGGTGGAAGATGATTACAAATTGTGTGTGGTGGGACGATGTCTGATTAATAGTGTTGCCTATTTCCCTTCATTGCAGAATACTATGGTTGATTTATGTCACCCAATTAGAAGGACATTCATTTCAGATCTTGGTGAGAAAAGGTATTTATTCCAATTTTTTTTATAAAGTGGACATGAATAGGGTGTTAAAGGGCACCCCATTGATTTTTAATAATCACTTACTATTGATGCATAAGATCCAACCAGGGGAGAATTCGATGTCAGTACTACTGCTTACCATTGTTTTTTTATGTGTGGCAAACTTGGCCATGGCGAGAGTTTCTGCCCGGTAAGGGTGCGGGTTGATTCATCAGAAATTGTATTTGGCTGGGACATCTCACTGCGTGCGGCGACGAAGAAGAGAAACGCGGTGGTTAGCCGGTGACTGCATGAATCTGGTGGTTTAATTTGCAGAAATTCGAATATGGAATGTGGGGAAAATGGGCGTAATCTTTGAGATGGAGGGGGCATGCGGAGTCATCGGTAGGATAACATGGAAAAAAATATATCCTAATCCCAATCTCATTCCATTAGGGCCTAGAATTATGTCGTCAAATAGGGATCCAAATAATAAATATTTTATGGATCATGGGCTGGAAAACAAAGGCGTGGAGGAGGATCCACTTATCACAATGGAAGGGAAGAAAAGACAATGCTTAGTGGGGGAACCATCTATTATTTTGAATGAAGTAGGAAGGAACCATAATGAGAAATAAACTAGCTCTTTCATGCAGAGCAGTCGAATTCAATGAAAACCCTAAGTTGGAACGTCTGTGGGTTGGAGAAGTCACGGGTTGTTAATCGTCTCTGGGATAAAACTGAGAGATGTTTCTCCTCGACTTCTGTTTCCCGTGGAAACAAAAATTAGTGCTAAACGAATGGAAGATGTTCGAAGGAAGTGTGGTTTTGATAATAGCATCGATGTGGGGCCTATAGGGTCCAATGGAAGTTTATCATTAGGATGGAATAACTATTTAGTTACTTTAAGGAGTTTCTCACAACACCATATTAATGTCACTATTCAAGATGATGATCAGGGATTCTGTGGAGGTTTATGAGCTTTTATGGGAATCCAGAGGAAAGATATAGGAGCTTGTCATGGGACTTACTCAGACAATTGAGTCATGATCAGATGATTCCTTGGTTGGTTGTAGGGGATTTCAACGAGATTGCTTTTTCATTTAATATGAAAGGTGGACGTTTCATATCGAAAAGGTAGATCCATGATTTTCGTTTGGTGTTGGAAGATTGCAATTTAAATGACTTGAGATATATTGGTAGATGGTTCACATGGGAAAGAGGTAGGTTGGCATCTAATAACATCATGGAGAGACTTGATTGGGGTGCCGTAAATTTGGCATGATGGAATCTATTTCCCGATTATGCAGTTGCACATTTGCATCATTCCAAATCTGATCATTGTCCTATTTTAATTGACACGAGTGGAAGTGCTCGGCGAAGGTTAATGATGGGTAGTTATAAGTTTCGTTTGACACTAACTGGTGTTTGAAGGAATCTTGTGAAGATGAGATCCGATGAAGGTAGGCACTTTCATCAGAAGATGTGCTTATTAAGTTAGAAAAAACTAGGAGGACATCTATAGAGGTAGAGCAGTCACGTTAAAATGGATAGAGTGGTGGGGAAAAGGAATTTGGAGTAACGACTATTGGAACTTTACTGTAACACCCCAACTCGTATCCGTCACCGGAACAGGGTTACGAAGCATTACTAGAGTTTACAGAATAATTTCACGTATTTCATGTCAATTACTATTCATATCTAAAACTAATCATATTATCCCTTGAATGGACCCTCGAGGCCCAATATAAACATTGGAATCGAGTCGGGACTAAATCGGGAGCTCAAAGATTTTTTAGCGAAATTTCCAAATATTTTTTCCTAGATACAGGGCACACATGCCCGTGTGGTCAAGGGACACACCCGTGTGACTATAGGACATGCCCGTGTTGCAGGCCGTGTTTGACCTCGTGTAACTCTCTGACTTGTGCCACACGGCCAGCCACACGCCCGTGTAAGTAGGCCGTGCGATCAATTTAATTTTCAAAAATTAGGTGCAGGGTTCACACGGCCATGACACACGCCCGTGTCTCAGCCCGTGTGCCCAATTTTGAGCATTCTGTTTCTAAATTTTAAGATGCAGGAGACATACGGCCAAACTACACGCCCATGTACCAGGCCGTGTGTCACACATGATCAAGACACACACCCGTGTATCTACCCGTGTGGACAAAATAAAGTCGTTTCCTAGCTTTATTTCTCACCCAAATTTGCCAATAACCTACACCAACACTTACAAGTATATACCAGCCAATTTTAACATCTAATATGATATAGTATCATATGCATTCATGTTTATATTCTTACCCTTGTTTAATCTATATATTAAACATAACTTGATCAAACATACTTAATATACTTTTCATATAGATGCCTATCATGATATAATCTTATAAATATACCATAACAAATCATTACTAGCCATTCCAATGGCTAGATTAGAAACAACATTTACAAGCCAACAATGGCCAAGTTAACCTATACATGCCATTATACTAAAATAAGTTTACTATTTATACCAAAATAAGCTAGCGGATAGTGTGATGACGCTCCGACCGATCTCCAACCTTTGCGAGCTTTTCTGCACTATAAAACAGAGAAAATAAAACCTAGTAAGCATATAATGCTTAGTAAGTTCATATAACAGGAATTAAAACTTACCAATTATATTTATTAATATTTAAGCATACAATTAACATGATTTTCATCAATTGGCAAGTCTACCTAAACACATATACTCAATCAAGCAAGTTAGTCATATAATACATTTACACATCAAATAAGCATAGATGAGCTCATCATATAATCCTTCATCAATTAATTCAAAAGCATTTAGAACATATTTCTATTTATCTCATCATTTTCTCATGTCTAGAGTTTTATCCGTTGAATTATTAAAATAATGATGGATATTCAAATAGTACACTCAAGGTGTACAATTCTGGAAACCGTCAATTCTTAATCTGGGGTACCTATTAAGGTACTAAATCAGGAAGCACGCTCTTAAGATACATATCAGGTTACTCAGAAGAGTCATGTAACAGGACACTTATCCAGGCTAATCAGGAAACTCATAAGAGTTTTACTCAGGAAGCTTATAGAGCTTATCAGATATCTCCGAAGAGATACTATCAGGAAACACCAGATAAGGTAGTAGAGAGTTTAAGGGAGCTTAACAGGACGCTCATGAAGAGCTATATTTGTGTCCGCATTATATGCAGGATCACAACCGATCGTATATCAAGACACTCACAGAGAGTTGCAGTAGTGCGCAACACATGTTAAATCACTACCGATTAGAATGCTCGCAGGAACTATATAACAAGATGCTCGAGAGGGATATATCAAGATTACTCGTCCAAGCTATGTCCTGTCTACAACATATGCAGGATCACTTTCAATGTGGAAAAATCACATATATCCATCGAAGTTCAATATTCAAATGGAGTGTAACATTTTCGGGACTTATTTTAGACATATGTATATTTCATGCATTTATAACATTCTTATTGTAACAGCCTGATTTAGGGGGTAGTCGGAACAGTGATCTCGAGATCACTAATTTGGGGTTAGAGAAAATTTATTTTAATGTTATTTTATGAATTAGAGCATGATTATATAAGTGCATGAAAATTTTGGTGCTTTAATTTTAGCGATTTCAAGCTTAATCGCGAAAAAGGACTAAATCGCACAAAGTGCGAAAGTTCAATTTTATAAGCCAAGGGGGTTAGATAGCCCTCGATTATTAATTGGAGGTCTTTAAAGGGCAGTTAGTACCTTAGAACATAGAGTGGCCAACTATAGGAGACAAAAATTGACAAATTGGTCAAAGTTGGTGACTAAATTGACTTGTATTAATAAAATAAAGAAAAAAAAAAAGATATCATCTTTTCTCTCCATCTTCCTCCACCGAAAACAGAAAGAAAAATAGGAGTTTTGAAAGCTCAAAATTTCAGCAAACTCATCTCCATTCAAGTAAGTGATTTTAAAGGCTTTTCTTGAAGATAGTTGTACTTTTAGAACCCTTAGAGCTTACGCTTTCTAATGAGGGGACTATCTTGCATTATGGTAAAAATTTTAGGGATTTTCCATGTGATCTTTTAAGTTGTTTGCTGCATTTTTATGGAAGAAAATGAGTCTTAGTTGTTAGATAAACAACTTTTGTGAAAGATGTTATTATGAAAACACCTAAATGGACCTTGTTGTAAAGGTTATAAAGTTTGTAGTAAATATGTGAAATGTTGGGTTTTGATGATAGCCATAAGAGAAATAAATGTTCACCTAGGCTTGTTGAAGGTAGAAACTTGATAAGTATTGATTTTCGAGCCTAGGGGCAAAATGGTCATTTTGCCAAAGTCTAAGAGCGAAATAGTAATTTTACCAAAGCATGATTATTGAAATGCTTTTATTAATGTGATGATTAAAATGAGCTAATTTGCTATTATAGAGCAAGAAGAGCCAAGAATCAACCTCGAACGGGGAAAGAACAAAATATCCAACTAGACTGACAATCTAGCTTATTTTGAAAACGAGGTAAGTTTGTATGTGATAAATTCAACATTTATGCTAGTATGTTTGAGAATGGTTGTTATTATAACGATACATGATATTCTATGAAATTGAATATTGGTGTTGAATAAGAAAGATAATAAAAGTCGAGATGTTGAAGTCCCGGTTGGACTATAATAAATGTGAGAATACTACCATCGAGACGTGAGATGGATAAGGTCTCGTATAAGACCATGTCTGGGATATGGCCTCGGCACCGAATTGAAATCCCGTATAAGACCATATCTGGGATATGGATTCGGTATTGAGTATGAAAATCGTATAAGACCATATCCGGGATATGGCATCGATACTTGATGTGAGATTCCGTATAAGACCATATCCGGGATATGGCATCGGCACTCAGAGGTGACTCTATGTAGGACCACATCTGGGATGTGGCATTGGTTTCATGTTTATGCTAATAATTATGAATATGCATCTTTGATCATCCCTAGTGATTTAACGGGATGAATAGATCAGCTTAGAAATAGAAACGAGAATTTTATTAAAGCTATGTGTTTGAGTTAACACAGGTACCCGTGAGTAATTCATGAAGAAACATTTACGATATGTGGCATGGTATGTGCTAAATAAGGGCAAGTATGAGTAAGTATGGCAAGAAGCCTATAACTTTGTGTATGGTTAATTAATGCCATGGATGGATTTTATCATGAGCTTATTGTTGCTATATATTCCCATGCAAACTTACTAAGCTTTATGCTTACCCCTTTCATTGCCCTTTTCCTTGTAGTATTGCAAAGTTAGCTCGAGAATTCACGGACGTTGGAGTTGGAGATCACACTATCGACCACTTTTTGGTATAGCCAATTTAGACTTATTTTGAGTATGGCATGTATAGGACTTGGGTATTTTGTTAGGTCATAATTGTTAGCCAAAGTGTTGGCTATGTATGTTATCAAAGTCATTTTGTAAATAGCCATCGAAATGGGCCAACACTTGATAAGTTTATATATATTCAATGATGATGAAATTATGAAGTTATGCTTGTGTGAATGCTTTGAATTGAGTTTCTTGGATGTGCCTTTGGGTCATGAATGATGTTTATATGAGTTGGAATTAGTATGTTTATTATGCAGGGTGGCATTTGGCTTGGAATATAGCCTTTTTATGTCCACACGGATAGACACACGGGCGTGTGTCTAGGCCGTGTGGGACACACGGTCAGCCCCATGGGTGTGTTGATGGACCGTGCGTCCCTTGCATGCTAGGTTTACAAAGTCAGGATGCTCAGTAGTAAACACACGGGTGGAGACACGGCCGTATGTCTCAGTCGTGTGGAAGGCACAGCCTTGGACATGGGCGTGTGCCCAGGCCCTGTAAAGCCTCCACTTTAAATGTGGAATTTAATTCGACACACGGTCTAAGGACATGGGCGTGTGCCTTGGCTGTATGACCTTAGTGAGGTGATGACGTCATAAATAGAATGCCAAGGTTTTGGCACACGGGCTAAGGCACGGGCGTGTCCAGGCCGTGTGAGGGATACGGGCATGTGTCTGGCCGTGTGAAATAAGTCATTGTCGACCACGGGTGAAGAACATGGGCATGTCTCAAGGGCACACGGGCGTGTCCCTTGAACAGCACTGGCGTGTAGCCCCTGTTTGGACAAAATTTTTCAAAGTAAAAGTTCTCGGTTTAATTTCGAAACCTCACGGAAGTATGTTTAGGGCCTCGTAGGTCCAGAATGAGTAGGTTTTGAGTTTAAATGGAAAGTTTTTAAGCTACAGCGAAATTTTATAGCCTGATGTGTTATGTTTAAGCATGTTAAGTTAGGTGATGCCTTGTATCCGATTCCAGCTTCGAATACGGATAAGGGCGTTACACTTATAATTCACACAAGCACGTATCATATTCAATTCAAATTCAACATTCAATTCAAACATAATAACATGTATAAGTAAGTTACACGAACTTACCTTAACAATCGTTCGTACAAGAAATTCTACTAATCCGAAACTTTTTCTTTTCCTCGATCTAGCTTTGAATTTGAGTTGTTCGGATCTATATAAATGAATTTAATCATCAATTTATCACATTTTATATTCAATTGGATTCATTTGACATCCTAGGCAAAATTACCATTTTGCCTCTAAACTTTTTATAAATTCCAATTTCGTCCCTAGGCTTGGAAAATGAAATTCATATAATTTAATCCTTATTCCAAGCCTAACCAAAATTTTAATATAATATTTACAACACATGTATTTCATAAAATTTAGAATTTTTCTTCAATTTTCACAACTTTACAATTTAATCCCTAAATCACATTTTCATCAAAACTCACTTTGTAAAAGTTGTTTATCTATCAACAACCTTTCATTTTCTACCATAAATTTCAAATTTTCAGCATATTCATCCATGGAAAAAATTCTATACGTTGATAACTTTTCAAATTAATCCTCAAAATAGATAGATTAAACTATCCCGATTTAAAAAATATAAAAATTACTAAAAACGGTACTTGAATACTTACTCAATTAAGCTTGATTAGTTTTTTCTCTCTCTCCTAGGGTTTCCATGCAAATTTTGGGGAAGATGATATAAAATAAGATGATATTTCTATTATCATCTTTTAATTATTTTAGTTTCCAATTTAATCCTTAGCCTTTTCTAATTTTTCCATGGATGAATAACCAAAAATATCTACTAACTTTTCTTTAATGCTCTAATTACCATATAAGGGCCTCAAGTTTTGAATTCCATAGCTATTTAATCCTTCTAGCTACTAGAATTTAACTTTTGCATTTTATGCAATTTAGCCCTTTTCGTAATTAAGCACATAATCGATAAAAAAATTTTATCAGAATTTTCAAATAACATTTCTATCATAATGCAGACCATGAAATAATATTAAAATAAGATTTATTTTCGGCTCAGATTTGTGGTCCCGAAACCACTATTCTGATTTCACTGAAAATGGGTTGTTACAACTACACGGCCTAGAACACGGGTGTGTGTCATGGCCGTGTGAACCTTGCACCTAATTTTTGAAAATTAAATTGATCACACGACCTACTCACACGAGTGTGTGGCTGGCCGTGTGGCATAAGTCAGAGAGTTACACGAGGTCAAACATGGCCTACAGCACGGGCGTGTCCTGTGGTCACATGGGCGTGCCCCTTGACCACACGGGTGTGTGTACCCTATATCTAGGAAAAAATCTGGAAATTTCGTGAAAAATTCTTTGAGTTCCCGATTTAGTCTCAACTCGATTTCAATGTTTATATTGGGCCTTGAGGGTCTATTCAAGGGAAATATGATTAGTTTTGGATATGAATAGTAATTGACATGAAATACGTGAAATTATTCTGTAAACTCTAATAATGCTCCGTAACCTTGTTTCGGTGACATATATGGGTTAGGGGTGTTACATTTATGACCAGGGTCCGGGAATGATGTTTTAGCAAAAATTGCTGAGATCCAATTGGGTGTCAGTTTGGAAGGAAACAAGGAGGAATTGTTTTGGGAACAAAGGGCCCATGTCAACTGGTTAAAAAATAGTGATTGCAATATTAGTTTTTTACATAAGGCTACAGTAAGTTGAAAGCAGAGGAATAATATTGCCGGTTTGGAGAATGGTGAGGGCAGTTGGGTTACTAAGAAAGCGGAGACGTTGCGTATTACATCAAATTATTTTATGGACATGTTCACTGCATGCGAGGGATGACATGAGAATTTTGGGCCTGGTACAACGAAAGATTACAGACAGCATGAATGGTGATCTTTTGTAGCCGTTTACTGAGGATGAGGTTCGAGCTACAGTCAAAGCGATGTCCCCTATCTGAGCCCCAGGTATTGATGGGTTTCTCATGCTTTTTTATCAAAGGTACTGGCATATAATAGGCCATCATGTTACTCAATATTGTTTAGCGATTTTGAGTGGGGAGGTTGGGATGAGTGAGGTTAATAAATCCCATATTGTCTTGATTCCAAAAGTTGATAGGCCCAAAAATTTGATGCAATTTAGACCCATTAGCCTGTGCAATGTCATTTACAAAATAATTGCAAAAGTCATTGTAGGACGGATGAGTGGGCTATTGAAGTATTGCATAGATGAGGCCCAATGGGCTTTTATACCAAGTAGGCAAATTTCAGATAATGTTTTAGTTTTCTACGAGGTTTTACACTCACTCAAGATGAGAAAAAATGGGTAAAATGGGGAACTTTGCGTTTAAACTTGGTATGGGTAAAGCATAAGACTGAGTGTAGTGGGACTTTTTGGCTGGGACGATGACAAAATTGGGACTTCATGCTGACAGGGTCACTTTAGTAATGAGGTTTGTTTGTTCGGTATTCTATACGGTGGGGGTAAATGATGCAGTCAGTGATCGATTTTGGCCTTCGAGAGGACTACAGCAATGTGTCTTTTTTTGCTGTGTGATGGGGGTTTTTCTACCCTATTGAATGTGGCAAAGTTGACTTGGGAAATGAGGGGAGCACAGACTGGTAGAGAAAGGTTTGTTCTTAATCATCTATTCTTTGCAAATGAATGTGTACAATTTAGCGATGCCTCTAGGGTAGGTGCACAGGTTGTCTATAATTTAATTTTGGAGTGTGAATCTATTTCTAGTCAAAAGGTTAACTTTGACAAGTCTTTTATATTCATTGATTCGAATGTGGAAGCACGGTGGGAAAGGTTTTGGGTGTTAGAATTGTGAAAAACCTAGAAAAATACTTAGGCTTGCCAATAATGGTAAGAAGGCCGAAAAGGAGAGCTTTTCCGCACTATGTTGGTCGATTCTGTAAGAGGTTTGAAGCGTGGAGTACTCAATTTTTGTCGATTGGGGGGAAGAAAATCTTCATAAGATCAGTGCTACAAGTGATTCTAGTTTATGCAATGCAATGCTTTCTTTTACCGAAATTATTGTGTCTTAAGTTGGAAGGTATTTTAAATAAGTTTTGGTGGTCCAATAACAAATCTTTTCAAGGTATCCGTTAGACCAATTGGTTATCATTATGCAAGCCGAAAGATGATGGTGGGTTAGGGTTTCGTGATTTATCTAAATTTAATATTGCATTGTTGGCAAATTAGTGTTGGTGTATATTAACCAAGCCTACTTGTTTATTACTGGAGCTGTTTAAAGCCAAATATTTTCCACAAACAAATTTTATGTATGCAAAAATAGGTGCTTCCCCATCTCTTACTTAGATGAGCATTCAAAGTGGGGAGCGAGTGAACATATGGAATGATTTGTGGCTGTTTGAACTTAGGGATGGTAGGGTCTTGTGTCAGAACATTAATAGCACATGGACTACGGTGAACCAATTAATTAATGATGATACAGTTACCTGGAATGAAGATAGGATTTAAATGCTGCTTGGATTGGATCAAGCTGAGAGGGTCCTCAAAATTCCTTTAACTTTTTCAAGGCTTCCAGAAATAGTGGTGCGGAGGTATGAAGGGTCTAGTGCATACTCAATCAAGAGTGGGTTAAAAGTCCTCTTTAAGGATGAATTACATAGTATGGGTGTTTACCCATATGACACTACTAGAATTGCAAAATTTTACAAGAAAATGTAGGCACTATAACTTCCAACAAAGGTAAAAATCTACATGTGAGAATTACATGACAACTATTTACCTACTTTTAGGAACCTAGCCAAAAGAAAACTGCCAGTTGAAGGTGTTTGTCCACTGTGTAAGAAAGCAAAGGAGACTGCTGAGCATCTGGTACGGTCCTGACATATCCTGCAGCAGATATGGAAGCATTTAAAGATTGCGATGACTCCAGCGATGGTGCCCTCATATTGCAAAGAATGGTTAGCCCGGGTATTTACTAATGTAGATAACAAAACCAGGAAACTAATGGTCACATCTTTTGGGCTATTTGGTACATGCATAATTGACTGGTTCACAAGGGGATAAAGTGGACAATTCATGAATTGGTGGGTTTTGTCTAGGGGTATGTTCTGGAAATTGAGGCCATTTAGGCCTAAGATTACCTGTCCAGACTACTATGAAGGAATTATGGAGACCTCTAGAAAGGGGCAGCATAAAAATAATTTTGGATGCATTGTTTCATGCAGCAAGCAATGTAACACCCCTAAGCCGTATCTGTCGCCAGACTAAGGTTAATAGGCATTACCAGGCATATCGGAACATTTCACGATCACTTCACAATCAAAATCCATACATCATCATATCATAGTCAAATATCAACATAAAGTCCCTTTCTTAGGTCAACGAGACCTAATACATGCATTAGGAAGAGGTCTGGACTAAATCGAACACATACAAAATTTTTTCGAAACTTAACACATTTTTATTTATTTATTTATTTCCGAAATAAATTAATAACCAACCTCTTTTTCATATAAGTCAAATTCGTATATTTGAATCACATAGCCAACCACACAAATCATGCTTTATCGAACATTCTCTTATACTAACTATGTTTCAATATTTAACCATTTCAATTTAGTTAGTCTATTCAAAAATTCCGAGCCAAGCTATCAAATATCAAAACCAATTTGAACATGTTTCATAATTACAAAATTCGAACCATATGGCCACCATTTCCATAACATTCGAATACCCAAGTCATAATCAACCATAATTCATTTCATATACTGAGAATATAACTAGACATCGATCGATATACATCTATTTCATAATGAATTACTAATCATACCATTTTATAAACCTATATATAAACACATACTAAGCCATTTCAACCCATATCCTTAGCTAAATAACAACCATAACATTTTATAATCTTTATACGTGCATATGTTAAACCAATTTGGCCATATCTCACGGCTTAATATTCATTTGCATATAAAACATTAGGTAACTATATAACATAACCAACTATACTTTTAACATTATCATACCATGCGCATAACACCCTAAAACCAAAAACCATTTTTAAACACATTACCAAATCATAGCATTTTAAACATTATAACATTATGCGCATTTTACCAAATCAAATTGAACCATTTATGAACACAATGTCAAGTCATACCATACATAATTCGCAAGCTAAATAATATAATCAACCACACACATGAACCACATACCGAAGTCGAATTTACTACCACATATATACATCACATTTTATAATCACTCATTGAACCAACAATTTGATTTTTTTTAAACCGAACCACAAGAAAACATGTCATAGGCATATGTTTTTATAACTCATGTGTCCAACAATTCAAATAGACAACCATTCAGTTATCCAATTTAACCTCAATAGGTTATAACATTTTCATCTTTCAAATTTTAAGCTAAACATGCTATTTCATAACTTAACATCAAAAAAGATAAATCACTTATAGTTATTCAAATGACCATCAAACATACCCAAAATATAATCATCATTTTACCTTATTACAAAGCCAAATTATACCACTTCTCATGCTTTCAAAATGAGCTAACTAATAAGCCAAATAATCATCCTACTTATCATTTTTCATTGCTGAATCATAAAACCAACATCACAACATATTTACCATGAAATACACATCCCAATTTAAGCTTATAACATGATCGAATATATATACCAACATTAGCATCACGATCAAGCCATTTTCGCATGGCTATATATATAAATTTCAAAACTAAATATATCAAAACTAGCCTCTACATGCCACATAATCGGATCTTAAAGCATTTATTTACCGAAGCGAAAACTGGATAGTATGATGAGATCCTTAGCATCAGGACATATGCCTGAAAGAGAAGCGCCGGCATCACCAGTGATAGAGACGGGGCCTCATGACCGAGCCGGTGGGGATGATGCCCTGTCCTAAGCGATGCTACAGGTTCTGGAAAGGGTTGTTGGAGAGAGTACTGGGTCAGTGGCCCGAGGGTCAATTTCTGAGCGACTCCGGTCAAACGGGGTGAAAATCTTCAGGGGCATCTCTGGTGTAGCCCCGAATGTAGCAAAATACTGGTTGGAGGCGATAGAGCGAATAATGAATGATCTTGACTGCACGGTAGAGTAAAAACTGAAGGGAGCAATGTCCTTGTTGCAAGATGAGACATACCAATGGTGGCTTACCGTGAAGGAAGGCATGCAGACTGACCGTGTGACTTGGGACTTCTTTAAGGCGACCTTCCAAGGAAAATATGTTGGGGCAAGTTATGTGGATGCCCGGAGAAAGGAATTTCTGAATCTGGTCCAAGGGAATAAGTCTATAGCGGAGTATGAGGCAGAGTTCCTGCGATTGAGCCAGTACGCTCGGGGCATAGTCGCGACTGAATATGAGCGTTGCGTGTGGTTTAAGGATGGTCTTTGGGATGAGTTGCGGGGACTGATAGCCCCGCTGAGGGAAAGAGACTTCGCTGCCCTGGTTGAGAAGGCTAAAATTGCCGAGGATGTGAAACGCTTAGAGCGTCAGAACGTTGAGCAGGATAGGGGCAGAAGTAAGAGGAATTTCAGGCTTTCAAGTTCTTCTGGTGGGCCTAGGGAGAGGCCTAGGTTTGATGGGCCAACCCGAGCTGGGGTTTCTAATGTTGCAGTCAGACCGCAGCTTTGTGCTGAATGTGGGAGATCTCTTTTGGGAGAGTGCTGGAAAAGAATTGGGGCGTGTTTCAGATGTGGCTCCAGGGATCATCAGGTTAGAGACTGTACTCAGAGGCCTGTTCAGATGCAAGCTGCAGGTCAGGGTTATGTGCAGCCAGGGAGAGGTGGTCAGCAGCCACCAAGAGGCCGTGGTCCAGCTAGAGAGGGAAATGGGTTTGGACGAGGTCGAGGAGCATCGGGTAGAGGTGCTGGTAACACAGAGGCGAGACATCCAGCGTTGGTATATGCTGCTCAGCGTCAAGAGGATGGCGGCGCACCTGACATCATAACTAGTACGTTCCTCATTCATGATATGCCATTTACAGCTTTAATTGTAATTGGGTCTACGCACTCGTATGTTGCATGTATTGTGTCGGGAACATTGGGCATACAGTTTGAACTTGCTGATAAGGGACTATCAGTGATTAGTCCACTGGGACAGTCGGTTAGAGTGAATAAACTATTTAGAGATGTGCCTTTAGAGGTCCAAGGGGTGGTCTTTCAGACGAATTTGATGGAATTGCCGTTTGACGAGTTCGATCTCATTTTGGGCATGGATTGGTTAGTGAAACACCGTGCGAATTTGGATTGCACTGCTAAACGTATGGTACTGAAGTCTTCTGAGATTGAAGAGGTGGTCGTGATAGGGGAGCTAAGGGACTATTTATCCAACGTAATCTCAGCATTAAAGGTTGAGAAGCTGGTTCGCAAAGGTTGCGAGGCATTCCTAACTTATGTTAGCACATCTGATGTTAAAGGTTTATCTAGTGGGGATGTCAGGACGGTAAAGGAATTTTTGGATGTATTTCTTGAAGAGCTTCTAGGGTTGCCACCAAATTGTGAGGTCGAATTTAGCATTGAGCTCCTACCGGGAATGGCTCCGATGTCTATTTCCCCTTATAGGATGGCACGAAAGAGCTGGTAGAATTAAAGGCTCAGATCCAAGAGCTACTAGATCGAGGATTCATCCGACCGAGTGTGTCACCGTGGGGAGCACCGGTACTATTCGTAAAGAAGAAGGATGGGTCAATGCGCATGTGTATTGACTACCGTCAATTGAATAAACTGATGATTAAAAACAAGTACCCTTTACCAAGAATAGACAATCTGTTTGATCAGTTGCGAGGAGCCGTAGTTTTCTCCAAGATAGATCTTAGATCAGGGTACCATCAGCTAAGGGTTAAAGAGGTAGATGTGCACAAGACTGCATTTTGAACTCGTTATGGACACTATGAGTTTTTGGTCATGCCGTTTGGGTTAACGAATACACCAGCTGCTTTCTTGGATATGATGAATCGAGGTCTTCCAACCCTACTTAGGCCGGTTCGTGGTGGTGTTTATAGATGATATTCTGGTGTATTCGGGAACCGAGGAGGAGCATGATGCACATCTCCGGGTTGTCCTGCAAATATTGAAAGAAAGGTAGCTTTATGCCAAATTCAGCAAGTGCGAGTTTTGGTTCGAGAGGTGACATTTTTGGGTCATGTCGTGTCTGGCGAGGGGATTAGGGTTGATCCCCGAAAAGTGGAGGCCGTATTAGATTGGAAGTCATCGAAGTCGATATCTGAGATTCGAAGTTTTCTGGGTCTGGTCGGGTATTACAGACGGTTCGTTGAAGGGTTTTCACTGATTGCTGCACCCCTAACTAAGTTACTGTGTAAGGGAATATTGTTTGTTTGGACTGTTAAACAGCAGGAGAGTTTTGAGAAACTGAAAAAAATTTTGACTGAAGCCCCGGTACTAATTCAGCCAGAGGCTGGAAAGGAATTTGTTGTCTACTATGATGCGTCGCACACGGGTTTGGGTTGTGTGCTAATGCAAGAGGGAAAGGTGGTGGCTTATGCGTCCAGTCAGCTTAGGCCGCACGAGGTGAATTATCCCACTCATGACTTCGAATTACCTACGGTGGTGTTCGCACTAAAAATTTGGAGACATTACTTGTACAGGGAGAAGTCGATCATCTATATCGACCATAAAAGTTTCAAGTACCTCCTTACTCAGAAGGAGTTGAACCTTAGACAACGAAAATGGATAGAGTTGCTTAAAGATTATGATTGCTCAATTGAGTATCATCCGGGAAAGGCTAACGTAGTAGCGTATGCATTAAGCCGTAAGGTTGTATTGGATCTAAGAGCGATGTTTGCTCGTCTCAGCCTGTTTGAAGATGGTAGTTTGTTAGCTGAACTACAAGTATAACTAACTCTATTGGTTGCACTCTCTGCTCTTGGTAGCCGAATCCTGTCTTGCTGAGATCTGTAGTGCCGATTGGTGGAAAAGCCGATGGTAGGTGGTGGTAGGTTCGGCCGAATAGCCACTTTCTTGTCCCTTTCTTTTGGCCGAATATCATAAGGTGCTTGGTTGGTTGAGATTATCGGTTTGGTTTAATACTTTTGGTGTTGGCCGAATATAGGTAGGGTGGTGAAGGTTTTTAAGGACTTTCGAGATTCGACAGATTAGGTAAGGGTTCGTTTTAAGTGTTATAGTTATTAAATTAATTGGATCTCATCATTTTATTGGTTTAGTGACCAAGGGGTTATTATGGACACTAATAATAGTCAAGCGATAGGAGGGGTTGGATCTGTAAACCCAACGCCAAAATACAAGAAACGATTAGTATCGGGAGTACGAGATTGGCCATCGGGGTGTGGGCCGACATCGGAGGTAGATCGTAGGCTGATAGTGGTAGTTTCAAGTGACAGTAACGTAGAAGCAGTGAGAGCTATAGTACGAGAACCAGGTGTGTAACTCTTACACACTTTCTTTACTTAATATGTTAAATGTTATGTGTTGTTAAAAGCCGAAATGACGGCAATGGTTACCAAAATACCCTTGTGGGTAAAAGGCGAGGATGTCGGGTAAGTTGTTATGTTTCTCGCGTTGATTGCGATCTATGAGTGCATGATATTCTGTATGCCTCATTTCATAAGCATGATCATACTGGTATTGTTAGCATAACTCTGTGTTATGGGTGATGAGAGGAGGGGGAAGTATGATCTATCAGACTGTCACCAGTGATTTGGTATCACATAGTGGGTTGGCCCCACATATTATAAAAATTGTGACTAAGTCTCAGTGGTTTGGGACCACCAGTGGTTTGGTACCACATATAATAATTTTGTAACTTCGGTTACCAGTGGTTTGGTACCACCAGTGGCTTGGTGCCATAAGGGGTAGATTTGGGAGACATGGATGGATACCTAGGTTGACGGGTTGCATGACATGCATATTTGTAAATGAATTTGTGTAAGAGCATAATTTCTCTTGGGATGGGGATTTATACACTGAGTCTAGGTGACTCACCCCTTCCGTTATATTTTGCATATCAGACTTAGATCGTGGATATGGAGCCGGAGTGGACTCGAGGTGGCCATGCTCAGCATTTGTTTTATGTCAAAGTTTTCCGTTTGGACTTAGTTGTTTTATTTAAATTTGGGTTTTTAGCATTGTAATAAGGCCACTTAAGTTTTATTCTCGGACTATTTGCTTGATTATTTCTTAAATCTTTCATTAAGTATGCTGGTTAAATTATATATGGGATGTTTTCAAAAGTTAAACAAATACTCGTTTCTGAGATATACAATGATTAAGTAATAAATACGGAGTAACAATAAGGCAATCAAGTTTTTCTAAAGCAACTTTCGAAATGTTTTAATCATTACAAAATTCCACTTCGGTTTCTTTAAAACTATTCAAAAGTTTTCTCTCTGATCAAGTCAACAAATCGGTTTTGAAACGTTTTCTTTTCCGTGGCACGCTAGACTCGGTTGTGGTGTTTAGACCGGGTTTGGGGTGTTACAGGTAAAGTTATCGAAATACCCTTGACGGGTAAAATTATCGAGATGTCCTTACGAGGCAAAATGACCGTTTTACCCCTAACCGATTAAATGACCGTTGTACCCTCGTGGTAGTACTAGTGTTGTATGTGTTAATTGTATGATTGATTATGTTTGGGATGCACTGCATACATGGATTAGTTATGAGTAGAATTACCGAATTACCCCTATAGGGTAGGATTATCGAAATACCCTTATAGGGTAAAATGACTATTTTGCCCCTGAGGGTAAAAGGCTGATTTTGTGCCATGATTTGACTGTGATTGTATGACTGTGTTTTAACCGACTTGACTATGGGCGTGTGTCTGATTTGCTGTTAATATGTGTTGAAATGATTGTTACTAAGCATGGCCATTTTGCATACACGTGTAATGATTGAGTATGACATTCACGACATACTGCATTGGGTTGGGTTGCTGATTTGGAGGAAGTACCGCTATAGTGGCATCGCCACACACCGTTATAATGGCATCGCCACATATTCTTATTTTAGTGGCTCAGCTACATATACCATTATTAGCAGCAAGGCTGCATTTTTGGAGAGCTTGGCTATGTGCCATCTTGATTATGGCTTTGTGCCAATCGTATTTACTCGTGGCTATGTGCCTAACAAATATCGATGACTCTATGTCGGTCATATTTACCTGAGGCTGTGTGCCGATTATATTACGTCGCTGATGGCTATGTGCCAAACATAATAAAGTTACTGATGGCTCTGTGCCAATTATAATACTGCTATTGAAGGCTTAAGAGCCGCATATATACATACTAGCAGCTAGGCTGCATTATTGGAGAGTTTTGGCTGGGTGGGTTGACATGGTCCCCACATGGTGTGTTGCTTGGTACGGGTGGAGAGTTAGTTGGCTGGATAGGATTGGGGTGGGTACATATCCATTGCATTGTTCTGATTTGGGGCTAAGGCTCAGCTTGTTACCGAATAGGGCTTAGGCCCAGACCGACACCGTATGGGCTTAGGCCCAGACTATGACCGTTATAGGGGATTACACACTGAGTTCTCGTAACTCACCCCTTTCTTTTAACCGTGCAGGTAATCCCCAGCCTTAGAGGATTTGGAGCTGCGGAGGACTCGGAGGTGGTGACACGTCGGATATGGTTTAAAGATTAAACTTAGCGATTTTAGTTTAATTTAGTGTTTTTAAATTATTGGGTTAATAATTTTTGTAATAAGGCCATTGGGTTTTTCTTTTAAACTTTTATTTGGTATTTCTTTAAATTACAACTGCTGGTCTGTTAAACACGAATTTTTAAAACTATAACCATTATTTTCAAAATATCACGTATTCGCAAATGTTTGAATCAAACTTCCGTAACAATCAAGGTTTTGAAAGTAATAATGATTTCGCAAGAGAATGACTTTTAATAAACTATGTTTTGAAGATAAGCAATGAAATTCGGGTTTTTAAAAGGATACAAAGTTTTTTTTTAAAAAATTGAGGAGGGGTTTTAATGAACGCGTAGCTTTTAAACAACCTTTTGATGTGACATGCTAGATTCGGCCATAACGTCTAGGTCGGGTTTAGGGTGTTACATAGTTGACATATTTTACTTATCATGCATATTCCATAGTTTATTTATAGAGTTCATTCATACATATTCATGCATACATCACAATACACACAAACATATTTATAGATAATTTGGCATTTGAACTATGAAATGTAAAAGTCGGCACCACCACCACTAATCAGATACACAGATCTCCAACACACTACATAGACTCATAGAGTCGAACATGTCCCAAAAGTGAAGCATAAAGCTAACACTCTCCAACACACCAAATATGTCTCGTTGAATGGAGCTTAGCTCACATTCCCTTATCCCTCCAAACATGTCCTAGGGCCTTAACGCCCAAATCATATAACATATAAGTGAGTACTTACAATCATATAGCATGCCAACTATATCTAACGGTCTCAAGAATCACAAGGCCAAAATTTTGGTTATTAACACACACATATTACTTATCGTTCGCTGCAGTTATTAACTACAAATATCACATTATAACACAACATTATCACTATCATCTAGCATGTGTAACATGATTACATTTACACTTTCTCAATGGTATTCATGAATACATATAACATAATATAGCATCTCATCTTGATTCATAATTTCACAATAAAAAAGCACACATTAACTTAAGATTACGAGAAAGCTTACACTCGAAATTTAGAGTAGGGGTTTAGGGTACTACTACATTCCTAATTAATGCAATGAATCGTGTCTACAAGCAATTATTCCAAACACTTACCAAATTCGCTTTCACCGAAACTCTGAAAGCTCAAACTAGCCTTTCCTAACTCGTATACGATCCTAGTGAATCTGAATCTTCAACACAATAAATCACACGACAATACATTTAAGAATCAACTAAGGACTCACCACAAGCAATCAAAGACATCAGCCTAAGCTATATTCCCATGTAACAGAAACCTTTAACATATCCAACTTGAAATCTAAATAACCTAGTCTACACTTAATCTTTTTGCTTAAAACCAATTTCGTTCATCTTATAGTTAACTTACAACTAATTCTCAACCTTTTAACCACAATTCATGGTATCGACTTTCTCGACATGTTTATGTGAATTTCCACGAAAATTCATTAAAAAAATTAAAAATCTTTAACGAAACTTTAAAATCAGTTTAGAAACCTTCTAATCATGTCAAAACTAATGGGAAAACACTTTAAAACCACGTTTTACCCAAAATCCTGAAATCCACCATTAATAACTTGATTTTTGGCTTTTAATCAAAACATGCAATTTTTCGGCTAAAAATTTAGCTTCAAAGACTAATTAACATTAAAAACTAATATGTAGATGAATGGTTACCTTCAATAGAAGAAAAATGAAGCTTTTGTTGAAAATCTGGAAAATCCACAAGTGAAGAAGATAATGAAATCAATGAGATTTTTGGGTGTTTTCTTAAAATATTATGGAGGTTTAATGTTGGGAAAGTGAAAGAATTCAAGAGTATGGAGTTTGGGAATAAAAAATCGGTTAGGAGAAGCTTTTTCAAACAAGGGATGACACAAACAATGCAAAGGAGAAAATTAACGTGAAAACTGTTGATGGGGGAAGATATTAGGCTCAATTTTAAAATTTGGTCTAACTGCAACAATAACGTTCTAAATTTCGAGCTTGTTAAAAATCAGTCCTTTTCCAAAAATTATAGGTTTCTAAACATTTTTTTTTCAAAAATTGATTTGATTTTCTAAAAACCATAATCGAAAAAAATTACCGATATACCATGTCACAAAATTCTAGACACTCTAAGGTTAAAATTCCTAAAATATCCCTAAAACTCCTCGACCCTATTTTGGGGTGATACACCTATGCACCAAAAGAAACATACGAGTGGATTACACTTTGCCAAACATATTAGTTTTCCATTATATGCCAAAATTTTCTTGTAATTTCTATATTTTTGAGGTCGTGGGAGCTTGATTTAGCTAGTGCATGTACCAATTTGTAAATTTGTTAAAGTTTTTAAAAGTTGTCATTGTTGGTTTCTTGAAGAAATTGGTGTTAAATTGCTAGATTTTAAACTTACATTTGAAAAAGGACTAGATTGTAAAGTTTAAATTGCTAGTTTTGTAAAAAATTACTAAAGTGTATAAACTGAATATTTGATATTGTAACACCCCAAACCCGGCCTAGACGTTATGGCTGAATTTGGCAATGTCACATGAAAGAGATTTTAAAAGCGACACTAACTCGAAAAAACTTAAAGCTCATAAACCTTTATTTGCTTTCAGTTAATTCAATATAATTTCATTTTAGTGGTCGACTTGCTTTAAAACATATCATTTTAGTGGAAACTTAGAAAAATCGTCACGTTTAGGGAAATATTTCTCATTTTTAGAAAACCTAATTTTTAGTAACTCGTTGTTTTGAAAGAAAACTTTTTGTAAAATCCGTTTAAGATTTTAGAAACCCGTGCTTTTGGAGAAAATCCGAGTTATACCCCATTTTGCAGTTATAAAGTCATGAAATCACGATCTGTCCCAAACTAAAATAAAATAGTCTGTAGAGTCCGAATTACATAAAACTAACCTAGATTAAAACCACAACATGAAATGTAATTGTATTTATAACCAGTTCGAACAAGTGGTCACCGAGGGGCTCCACAACACTGATCTGCCTAACTCTGTGGATTACCTGTATAGAATGAACAGAAAAGGGGTGAGTGTACATAAACTCAGTGTGTAACCCAGTAGAGTTAAGCATGTATACAAACAAAATATCATAGTCAGACAGATTCGCATTCGGGCCTGAGCCCAATTCAGATACAGATACAGATTTGCAAATCAGCTAATAGAATCCTATGCCCATCCTCAAAACACCATCTTCGACCATTCCCACATGCCATGTGGGGTTTAAAACACCCACCCATCCCTACACACCACGCTGTACTGATGCGGCAGATATCAGATATAATGCAGCTGTGCTGCCAGATATTAGGCATAGTCTACCTTTCAGAACACTTCCTCCAATATATATATCATCCCATCCCCAATATTCGATAACATATCAAACATGCAGAATTAACAGATATAACATACTTAACATGCTCTCAACATGCGTTCATAAACAGATATCAGATAACAAACATAGGCATGCTCATAACAGTTCATCAGTCTAACAGAACATATAATTTTATGGTTTACTAAGCCTTTACCAACCCTACGATAGGTCCACAGTCGATTAGGGAGACCCGTACGACCCTACTATAAATTTTAGTATAATGAGCCCATACATCTGTGTGGGCCCACATGCCTGTGTGACCCACATGCCCATGTGACCCACATGCCTGTGTGACCCACACGCCCAAAATGGCCTTGCCCGTGTGGATCACACAGTCTAGCCCAAAGTTCACATGCCCGTGTGGCCCACACGCCAGTCTAGTTTAGCTCGTGTGGATACGAGCATACTCCAGCCATCATACAGCAGTGTCCTGCGCATGGCCTGGCCATCGTCGATCACACGGCCGTGTTGTCGCAGACGGCCTACCACATGGCGTTGTGGTGTCTGTAACATCCCGAAATAGGGCCTAAACAGAATAGTGGTTGCGAAACCACGAATCCAAGATAGAAAAGTTTATTTTGATTAATTTTTTATGATTTACCGATTGATTGGATGCGTGTGTTAGAGTATCGATAGAAAATTTTATGAATTTCATGTCTAATTTGCTTATTAGGGCTTAATTGTAAAAGTTGATAAATGAGAGTTCTAGATGCTAAAGGATTAAATTGAAGTGAATATCTAAAGTAAGAGTCCTTAAATGGTAATTAGACCATTATATTTTCATGGACAAAAATGGACATGCATGGGTAGAAATAACTAAAATTTTAATAAGGGTATTTTAGTAAAATGTCAAATAAAAGAAATTAAATGGGAAAAAGATGGAAAAAGGTTGTCATCTTCTTCCTTAGGCCGAATCTTCAAGGGGGGACTCCATAGCTAGGGTTTCCAAGCTTCCAAGCTCCATAGTAAGTCAATCCAAGCCCCGTTTTTCATGTTCTTTACGTTTTTGGAATCCTGGTAACTCGGTTTAGCTTATTCTAGCAATATGTTAACCTAGGGTTCATATTTGGAAAAATACCCATAGGTGAAATGTGTTTATTTTGATGTTTTAGGATAGAATATGAAGGCTGAAATTATGTTAAACAACTTTTGCTAAGTGATTTTACGTACACACGAGTAAAACGACATAATCGGTAAAAATACCTAATGTTTATAAGTACATGTTAGAGTGAGAATTTGATGTTTCCTTAGAAGGGAAAAATGTTCAGCATGTCCTAAAATGTAAGAAAATAGGATGAAGTTTAATTTTTGAGCCTAGGGGCAAAATCGTAATTTTGTAATAGTTAGGGGCAAAAACGTAATTTTGCCATAATGTGATTTTTGGATTGAATTAAATAATGTAAATATTAAATAAGCTAAATGTGTTATTATAGATTGAGAAGAACGTGGAATCAATTCTTGAACGATGGAAAGGAAAACTTAAGGACTAAATTGCAAATTTCGCCATATTTTGCGTCGAGGTAAGTAGTATGTAAATAATTCATTATTTTTATTGACGATTTATATTTCAGCATGTTTAATGTATTGTATCTGATTTTTGAATCATAATTTACTATTGAAAGAATGAAATAAAGTGTTAAAAAGTGAGTTATTTCAAGTTTGAACTTTCGAAATCGAAAGATGTAATTGGCATGTAGCTAGGTCACATGAGTGGTAGTAAGTGTAGGCCACTATGTGCACAAGAGAGCTACAAGAGATTTCGTATACGTAGCTAGGTCACATGTGTAGTACCGAGAGTACGCCATGTGTACAAGAAAGCTATATGTAGCTAGGTCACATGTGTGGTGTATGGTGTGAGCCACTATGTGTACAAGAGAGCTACGAGAAGGCTAGGTCATATGAGTGGTGCTAAGTGAAGGCCACCATATGTACAAGAGAGCCAGAATTATGAGTACAATCGAGCTAGGTCACATGAGTGGTACTGGGTGAAGGCCACTATATGTACAAGAGAGCTTCGATTTCAAAGGTGGGCTGTGTGCGAAACCACCGCATATTCGTTATTATTCCGAAGCGTCCAACGGGAAAACTGACTAAATGAAATTATGTGAGATGTTGTTGTGATAAGTATATGTATATGTATGTGTAATGTATGAGCAATATGCTCAATATGTGATTGGAAATTTGAATGATTGTTATAGGTAAGTAATGAATACAACTAAAGTGAGAGAAAGCAAAAATTTACAATAAAACTGGTTTGGACAGCAGCAGTGACGTGAATTTGAAAAATCACCAAAAATGGTAGAAATTGAATTATAAGTTGTATGAGATATTTGTTTAAATATTATTGGGTCTATTTTCATATAAAAGAAACAGAGAAGTAAGGGAATTGTATATTTTGAGATATGTAAACTTTTATGAGACTGGTTCAGAATGGTTACTTGATCCCCTGTTCTGTCTTGGAAAAATCATTACGAATTCTGCAAAAATAATTATGGGGTATAAGTTATATGATTGAAATCCTTAATGAGTATATTTTCAAATGAAATAAATTTTATCATTATATAAATTCTGTATAATGATAAAACTGGTTCGTAGTAAAAAGTTGTCCAAGTAGTCGAATAGCAAAAAAGGGGAAACTGTAATGAATAAACTGTACTAATTGGAAAGACCAAAAATTATGAAAACTTTATGGTCAGAAGTTAAATGAGTCTAGTTTCAGGGAAAATTTACGGATCTTAATTTGGAGTTTTGTAGCTTCAGATCAAAATAATTTAGTGACTATGACTCGAATAGACAGCTTGCTCCAAACTTGAATAAATGATGAAATTGATTTTAGATTTGATTGTGTTGTTTTGTAAACTTAATAAATCCATTATTAATTATTTATATACTTACTTACTAAGCTATATGCTTACTCTCTTTTCTTTTCCTTGTTCTATAGTGTCATCAAGCTAGCTCGGGATTCAGTGATCGTCGGAGATCCATCCACACTATCATCCTTCTTTTGGTATTTTGAAAACAATATTTTAGGAATTATGGAATGTATAGAAGGCTTAATTGTTTTGTTATTTGTAATAATGAATGATTATTTTGCTTATGGGTATTGACGACTATGTATGGAAAAAGTTCTAAATTTATACGGATTTTACATTTTAAATTTTGTACAGTAGTTTGAATCATGTCCGGTAATGCCTCATACCCTGTTCAGGCAACGGACCTGGGTGAGAGGTGTTGCATTTAGTGGTATCAGAGCTATGGTTTAGTCGGTTCTCGGACTAACATAGCGTGTGTAAAAGTCTAGCTATACATGCCATATATATATTGTGATACTGTGATGACTCCTGACAATTTAAATTTTTTTTATATAGTAAATGGATCCCGACCGAGCCACTACTGACGATGCTGAAAGTAACGCGCCGGCTCCCGCGCATGGGACCGCGCCAGTAGAAAATAGATCTGAAACACATGGACAGGGAGAGGGGGCTCTGGAAGCCTTCCTCCAAATGATGAGTAACTGGTATACTGAGTTCATTCAAGCTAATCCGAATGTTCAACCTCCTCCACCCCCTCCCATACCTCAGACGGTTCCCGTAGCTCTCCAAGGCATGGATTTGGTAAGAATGAACAAGCCTCCGGTCGACAAAATTAGGAAGCAAGGAGCAGAATAGTTTAGAGCAAACATTGATGATGATTCTGAGAAAGCGGAGTTTTGGCTCGAAAATTCTATCCGTGTGTTTGATGAGCTCTCGTGTACGCCGGAAGAGTGTTTAAAATGTGCTGTATCACTTCTGAGAGATTCCGCCTATCATTGGTGGAAGACTTTAGTAGCAGTTGTGCCAAAAGAAAAGATCACTTGGGATTTCTTCCAGGAAGAATTTAGAAAGAAATATATAAGTTAGCGGTTTATTGATCAAAAACGGAAGGAGTTCCTTGAATTGAAGTAGGGCAAGATGTCTGTGGTAGAGTACGAGCGTGAATTTGTTAGACTTAGTAAGTATGCCTAGGAGTGTGTGTCCACCCAAGCTATTATGTGCAAGAGATTCGAAGATGGGCTGAATGAGGACATTAAAATGTTTGTGGGAATTCTGGAGCTGAAAGAATTTGTGGTATTGGTCGACCGAGCCCTTAAAGCTGAGGAATTAAACAAAGAAAGAAGGAAAGTTGCTATCGAGGCCTGAGATACAAGAAAGAGACTGATGAGCAAGTCGTTCCAAACCCAATCAAAAAGGCCCAAGGAGATGAATTCTCGAAGGATAGCTTCAGCTGAGTATTCACATTGAGACCGTGGGAAATCGTATTTGGGCTCAAAAACTCAAGCTACTTCAGTGGCAAGTGTAGGCAATGTGAAGTCTAGTAAACCCGAGTTTCAACATTGTGGAAGGCAACATTTTAGTGAGTGTTGGGGAACTGGTCGAGCTTGCTTCAGGTGTGGTTCTCGCGAGCATTTTATTAAAATTGTCTGGAGGGAGCTAAGGAAAAGAAATTTCATAGTGCTAGACAGACTAACACTACTAATAGAGGTAGACCTTTGAGAAATACTGGAAGTGGAGCTAGCTGTAAAAGTGTCATGAAAGACCCAGCCACGAGATCAGAAGCTAGAACACCTTCCAGGACATATGCCATCCAAGCTCGTGAAGAGGCATCCTCCCCCGATGTAATTACAGATACATTTTCTCTACATGATATTAATGTTGTTGCTTTGATTGATCCGGGTTCGACACATTCCTATGTTTGCTTGAAATTGATGCCTAGTATAAGTATGCCTATAGAATCTACAGAATTTGTGATTAAAGTATCAAATCCATTAGGCAAGCATGTGTTAGTAGATAAAGTATGTAGAAATTGCCCTTTAATGATTAGAGGTCATTGTTTCCCGGTCAACCTCATGCTAATGCCATTTGACGAGTTTGATATGATTCTTGGTATGGATTGGCTGACTGCACATGATGTGATAGTGAATTGTGGGAAGAAATTCATCGAGCTGAAATGTGAAACTGGTGAAATTCTTCGGGTTAACTCAGATGAGTTAGATAGTTCATTTGCTATGACTTCTATTATGTCTACTCAGAAATGTTTGAGAAAAGGGTATGAAGCTTATCTTGCTTTTGTGTGAAACACTAAAGATTCAGAGCTGAAAATTGAGTCAGTGCCAGTAGTATGTGAGTATCCAGATGTGTTTCCAGAAGAATTACTAGGTTTGCCTCCTATTAGAGAAGTGGAGTTTGGTATTGAGTTGATTCCAGGTACCACACCTATCTCTATTATTCCATATAGAATGGCCCCGTTGGAATTGAAAGAATTGAAAGCTCAGCTACAGGAATTAACTGATAAAGGCTTTGTAAGACCTAGTTATTCACCCTGGGGTGCACCAGTCCTATTTGTGAAAAAGAAAGACGGTTCGATGAGATTGTGCATAGACTATCGGTAACTTAACAAGGTAACAATAAAGAACAGGTATCCACTGCCTAGAATTGATGATTTATTTGATCAATTGAAGGGAGCCACTGTGTTCTCTAAGATAGATTTGAGATCTGGATACTACCAGTTGCGAGTTAAAGAGTCAGATGTTCGGAAGACTGCTTTCCGGACTAGGTACGGTCAATATGAGTTCCTTGTGATGCCATTTGACTTGACTAATGCTCCTGCCGTTTTCATGGACTTAATGAATCGAATATTCAGACCTTACTTGGATAAGTTTGTAGTCATGTTTATTGATGATATCTTAATTTATTCTCATGATGAGACTGAGCATGCAGAGCATTTGAGAACTGTCTTACAGACTTTGAGAGATAACCAGTTGTACGCCAAATTTAGTAAAAGTGAGTTCTGGCTTCGAGAAGTTGGATTCCTTGGACACATCGTCTCAGGTGAAGGCATTAGAGTTGACCCGAGCAAGATCTCAGCCATTGTTGAGTGGAAGCCTCCGAGGAATGTATCTGAGGTTAGAAGTTTTCTGGGATTAGCTGGTTATTATAGACGATTTGTAGAGGGATTTTCCATAATAGCTACCCCATTGACGAGATTGCTACAAAAAGATGTCAAATTTGAATGGACTGAGAAATGTCAGCAGAGTTTTGACAAGTTAAAGGCATTGTTGACTGAAACTCCTGTCTTAGTGCAACCAGAACCAGGTAAAGAGTTTGTGGTCTACAGTGATGCATCCTTGAATGGATTGGGTTGTGTACTTATGCAGGAAGGTAAAGTAATTTCTTATGCTTCTAGACAGCTAAAACCGCTTGAGAAAAATTATTCGACGCATGATTTAGAGCTATCTGCCATTGTATTTGCTTTGAAAATTTGGAGACATCACTTGTATGGCGAGAAGTGCTGAATATTCACTGATCATAAAAGCTTGAAATACTTGATGACTCAGAACGAATTGAACTTGAGGAAAAGAAGATAGTTAGAGTTGATTAAAGATTATGAGCTAGTGATCGATTATCACCCGGGTAAAGCTAATGTTGTTGCTGATGCTTTGAGTAGAAAATTTTTATTTGCATTGAGAGCTTTAAATACTAGCTTAGCTTTATCAGATGACGGTTTCATTATAGCTGAGTTGAGAGCTAAATCAATGTTTCTTGATGAAATCCGTAATGCTCAGAAAGATGACAGTGAGTTGGAAGCTAAAAGAGCTCAGTGCAAGTCAGGTGCAGAGTCTGATTTTCAGATTGGTTTTGATGGTTGTTTGTTGTTCAGAGACAGAGTATGTGTACCGAAGAATGACGAGCTTATTCAGAAGATCTTACAGGAAGCACATAGTAGTTCTTTATCTATACACCCAGGTAGTACAAAGATGTATAATGATTTGAAGAAAATGTATTGGTGGGTAGGAATGAAAAGAGATATTTCAGAGTTTGTTTCTAGATGCTTGATTTGTCAGCAAGTAAAGGCTGAACATCAGGTGCCTTCAGGTTTATTGCAGCCTGTGCTAATCCCTGAGTGGAAATGGGACCGAGATACTATGGATTTTGTAATAGGATTGTCGTTAACACCGAGAAAGAAAGATGCCGTATGGGTTGTAATTGATAAGCTAACAAAGTCGGCTCATTTTATCCCAGTTCGTATGGATTATTTGCTTGATAAGTTGGCCGAATTATATATCTCAGAGATAGTCAGACTACATGGGGTACCATTATCGATCATTTCAGATAGAGATCCGAGATTTACTTCACGGTTTTGGAAAAAGTTACAGGAAGCTTTGGGCACAAAGTGGAGTTTCAGTACAACTTTTCATCCTCAGACCGATGGTCAGTCAGAGAGAGTAATTCAGGTGCTTGGAGATGCTTAGATGCTGTGTATTAGAATTTCAAGGCAGTTGGGAAAAGTATTTACCATTAGTGGAGTTTGCCTACAATAATAGTTATCAGTCGAGTTTGAAAATGGCACCTTATGAGGCTTTGTATGGACGCAAATGTCGTACACCTTTATATTGGACAGAGCTTAAGAAAAATCACATTCATGGGGTCGATTTAGTTAAAGAAACAGAAGAGAAAGTAAAAGTTATCAGAGATTGCTTGAAAGCAGCTTCAGATAGACAAAAGTCATATGCAGATTTGAAGAGAAAAGAGATTGAGTATCAAGTTGGTGACAAAGTGTTTTTAAAAGTATCCCCGTGGAAGAAGGTTCTCAGATTTGGCAAGAAAGGAAAACTAAGTCCACGATTTATTGGACCGTTTGAGGTTATTGAGAGAGTTGGGTCATTAGCATATCGGTTAGCCTTGCCAACTGAGTTAGAGAAGATTCATAATGTGTTCCATGTATCCATGTTAAGTCGCTACCGTTCTGATCCATCACATGTGATTTTTCAGACGGAGGTTGAGATTCAGCCAGATATGACTTACGAAGAGGAACCAGTTAAGATTTTAGCCCGAGAGGTCAAGCAACTAAGGAACAAAAATATCGCACTTGTGAAAGTATTATGGAATAGAAATAGGGTCTAAACGGGATAGTGGTTGCGAAACCACGAATCCAAGATAGAAAAGTTTATTTTGATTAATTTTTTATGATTTACCGATTGATTGGATGCATGTGTTAGAGTATCGATAGAAAAATTTATGAATTTCATGTCTAATTTTCTTATTAGGGCTTAATTGTAAAAGTTGATAAATGAGAGTTCTAGATGCTAAGGATTAAATTGAAGTGAATATCTAAAGTAAGAGTCCTTAAATGGTAATTAGACCATTATATTTTCATGGACAAAAATGGACATGCATGGGTAGAAATAACTAAAATTTTAATGAAGGGTATTTTAGTAAAATGTCAAATAAAAGAAATTAAATGGGAAAAAGATGGAAAAAGGTTGTCATCTTCTTCCTTAGGCCAAATCTTCAGGGGGGGACTCCATAGCTAGGGTTTCCAAGCTTCCAAGCTCCATAGTAAGTCAATCCAAGCCCCGTTTTTCATGTTCTTTACGTTTTTAGAATCTCGGTAACTCGGTTTAGCTTATTCTAGCAATATTTGAACCTAGGGTTCATATTTGGAAAAATACCCCTAGTTGAAATGTGTTTATTTTGATGTTTTATGATGGAATATGAAGGCTGAAATTGTGTTAAACAACTTTTGCTAAGCGATTTTACGTAAAAAAGAGTAAAACGACATAATCGGTAAAAATACCTAATGTTTATAAGTACATGTTAGAGTGAGAATTGGATGTTGCCATAGAAGGGGAAAATGTTCAGCATGTCCTAAACTGTAAGAAAATAGGATGAAGTTTAATTTTTGAGCCTAGGGGCAAAATCATAATTTTGTAAAAGTTAGGGGCAAAAACATAGATTTTACCGTAATGTGATTTTTGGATTGAATTAAATAATGTAAATATTAAATAAGCTAAATGTGTTATTATAGATCGAGAAGAACGTGGAATCGATCTTGAACGAGGGAAAGGAAAACTTAAGGACTAAATTGCAAATTTCGCCATATTTTGCACCGAGGTAAGTAGTATGTAAATAATTCATTATTTTTATTGACGTTTTATATTTTAGCATGTTTAATGTATTGTATCTAATTTTTGAATCATAATTGACTATTGAAAGAATTAAATAAAGTGTTAAAAAGTGAGTTATTTCCCGTTTGAACCTTCAGAATCGAAAGATGTAATTGGCATGTAGTTAGGTCACATGAGTGGTAGTAAGTGTAGGCCACTATGTGCACAAGAGAGCTACAAGAGATTTCGTATACGTAGCTAGGTCACATGTGTAGTACCGAGAGTACGCCATGTGTACAAGAAAGCTATATGTAGCTAGGTCACATGTGTGGTGTATGGTGTGAGCCACTATGTGTACAAGAGAGCTACGAGAAGGCTAGGTCATATGAGTGGTGCTAAGTGAAGGCCACCATATGTACAAGAGAGCCAGAATTATGAGTACAATCGAGCTAGGCCACATGAGTGGTACTGGGTGAAGGCCACTATATGTACAAGAGAGCTTCGATTTCAAAGGTGGGCTGTGTGTGAAACCACCGCATATTCGTTATTATTCCGAAGCGTTCAATGGGAAAACTGACTAAATGAAATTATGTGAGATGTTGTAGTGATAAGTATATGTATGTGTAATGTATGAGCAATATGCTCAATATGTGATTGGAAATTTGAGTGATTGTTATAGGTAAGTAATGAATACAACTGAAGTGAGAGAAAGCAAAAATTTACAATAAAACTGTTTTGGATAACAGTAGTGATGTGAATTTGAAAAATCACCAAAAATGGTAGAAATTGAATTATAAGTTGTATGAGATATTTATTTAAATCTTATTGGGTCTATTTTCATATAAAAGAAACAGAGAAAGCAAAGGAATTGTATATTTTGAGATATTTAAACTTTTGTGAGACTGGTTCAGAATGGTTACTTGATCCCCTGTTCTGTCTTGGAAAAATCATTACAAATTCTACAAAAATAATTATGGGGTATAATTTATATGATCGAAACCCTTAATGAGTATATTTTCAAATGAAATTTTATCATCATATGAATTCTATATAATGATAAAATTGGTTCGTAGTGAAAAGTGGTCAGAGCAGTCGAATAGCGAAACATAGGAATCTTTAATGAATAAAGTGTACTAAGTGGCAAGACTAAAAATTCTGAAAATTTTATGGTCAGATGATAAATGAGTATAGTGTCAGGGAAAATTTACGGAACTTAATTTGAAGTTTTGTAGCTTCAGATAAAAATAATTTAGTGACTGTGACTCGAATAGACAGCTTGCTCCAAACTTGAATAAATGATGAAATTGATTTTAGATTTGATTGTGTTATTTTGTAAACTTAGTAAATCCATTATTAATTATTTATATACTTGATTACTAAGCCATATGCTTACTCTCTTTTCTTTTCCTTGTTCTATAGTGTCATCAAGCTAGCTCGGGATTCGGTGATCGTCGGAGATCCATCCACACTATCAGCCTTCTTTTGGTATTTTGAAAACAATATTTTGGGAATTATGGAATGTATAGAAGGCTTAATTGTTTTGTTATTTGTAATAACGAATGATTATTTTGCTTATGGGTATTGACGACTATGTATGGAAAAAGTTCTAAATTTATACGGATTTTACATTTTAAATTTTGTACAGTAGTTTGAATCATGTCCGGTAATGCCTCGTACCCTGTTCTGGCGACGGACCTGGGTGAGGGGTGTTATAGTGTCGATAGTAAGGTTTTCAGCTTTCGCAGAAAACTCATTTTTCTATGTTTCGAGTACACACCTGATAGCGATTCGATGTAAAAGCACTCCCGAACAGACCAACACCTAAAATCGATACCACAAACCTTCCAGAATAAGTTTTAATTCCTAATAACCAAAACCCACAAAACTGAAAACAATTCAAATAAGTGTTCCTCACTTACCCTAGAAATCCAAGCACTTTAGACTACGATCCGACAACAGGGGAGTCTAAACCTTTGCGATTCGCTGCTGCCAAAGCACGAGTACAACATTAACAAAAATTCGACCAAACGAAAAAAAATCCCTACTTGACAAAACACACTATCTCAACATACCAAGTGAATAAGCACAACGATTCAGAACACCAAAACAACGAGGCACAATTTGGATAAAACGAGGAAGAAAAAGGGAACAATGTTGCAAAAATAAAAGGAAAAACAAAAGTGGAAAGAAGAAGGGACGTCAGATTTTTTCAAGAGAGTGTTTTTTTGGGAAAACAAGTTTCACCCAGATCCCACTACTGTAACAATCAAAAGCACCCATAACTCAGAATTCTACTACAACTGAAACACTATCATAGAGCCGAGCAAAAATAACACCCACGCTCGCGCAGGGATTCAAACACAAGACCTCCAACATACTAGCGCCTTACCACTCGAACCAGCTGGCTCATTCTGATATGAATTTACAGATAATTTAATATAAGCCCACTGAACAGAGATAAGGCTTTATTCCAAAAATAACAGGATTTTCCAAAGCTAAGGCTTGAACTTGGGACCTTTCACACACACCCATAACACCTAACCACTGAAGCAGATACACAGTTGTGTCAAACAGTTAAAGAAACCTAAACATATATTTTGAGGCGTTACAAATATGAATTTTCTATAATTATAGATAGTAAAGGGTTCTAAGAGAATGTAATTGAGATTGGTTTTGAAATTGAAGCTCAAAATTGAAAGTTATGCCAACTTCAGTTTTAGGGACTAAATTGAATAAAATGCAAAACTTTAGGGGCATTCAAAAAATAAAATTGAATTGGCTTATGCATATTATGGGATATTATAAAATGTTCGGTAATGATAAATGGAGTTGAATAATTGTATAGATTGGGAATTGAATCAAATTGAAGATAATAGGGGAAAAGCATAAATTGTTGATTAGTCCTTAAAGTATTGTTTCTTGCTTTTTTTGGTAGGTAATTTCATACAGAACCTACTAGCTTATGTTATATTGTGTGTGTGAATTGTGTTTAAATTACTGTATAGGTTTAGATATATTTAATTTATAACGATTTCGACATAAATGGCTAATTTTGGACATAATTGAAATGTCTTGTGATTAATGATTGATAACTATTCATACAGAGTATATTGTATAGATGTTGAATTTCATTAAATATAGAACATGAAAATGAATCATGTGATATTTTACAGGGATTGAAATGATATATATATGTGGAAATGATGCTCGTGCAAACTTAGTAAAAGATTAGGATATGTATAATTTATTATTAGGGTTATACATGCAGCGGATCAGGGATTTTATATGTTATTAGGATATATAGTTTTTGTTTTAGATTTTCAAATTACATATATATCATTGGTTTATCTGGATGAGCAATCCTATTATAATGTTAGCTTGTGCGAGCACTCATATTTTAATGTCAGCTTATGTGAACGATCCTATTTAGCTTGTGTGAGCAACCCTGATCTTTGTCAGCTTGTGTGAGCAATATAGTCTCATGTATACTAGTTCGATTCACTAAGGTTCTCTCAGGCGAAACCTTAACCTAATGAAATGAAAATATTGAAATGGTTTGGATATGAATTGAATTATAAATGCTTCTAATGTGAGTTGTTGTCTGTGGTCATGGTTACAATTTCACTTTAGGAAAGTTTTACTAACCTATTGGTTGTAAATGATGATATGCATATGTTACTACAAAGTATGCTAAGGGATTCCATTTTGAATGTAAATGTGTTTAAATGTTTAGTTTGTTGTAATGCCTAGGTAAGTTAAGTAAATTTCATATGAACTTTCTAAGCTTTCAATATTCTTACCCCTTTATTTCCCCTTTCATTGTAGATTGTCACTTTGCGGAACATGTCAAATGGATCGTCCAAAAGCTCACACTATCCTATTTTTGAAACGGTAGCTTTTCAAACATTTTAACTCCGAAATTGTGGCATGTATATACATCTTTTGTCTATGTTATCTTTCATGGAATGTAGCTTAAAACTTATCTAATGCATGATTTTTGGCAAAGTTAATGCCTAGTTGAATGTGTATTTTTAGGTAAACATATTTGATATATGTATGTGACAATTGAAATGGTATGTTTGGATGTGAATTGGTAATAGCAAGGTTGGATGACTGGTTTATGTTTGAATAAGTTGAAATAGTATAGTTTGTGCTAAAATGAAGTTGTATGGAAATTGGTTGAATGAAAATGGGTAAATGGTTTCCTTTGACAAGTTTTGATATGTTTGATCTAGGTAAAAATAGTGATATGTGAGTGGTTTGGTTGGTAAAATCAAAATAGGTACCAGATGGCATTTTACTAAAAACAGGGATTTAGTGGATTATTACTGGTATCGTGATACCACACCTTTGATATCGTGATATCGGCCTTGAATTATTTTGAAAACTTTGAAATTTGGTCATCATGTTGGAAAGTTTGGGTACTGTCTTTGAAATCGTGATACCAATCCCTGGATATTGTGATACCCATTTGATATGGTTTGAAAATTTTCAGTTTAGTCCTATTTCATTCTCGATTCAACAAAAGAGCTTTTGTAAGCTTGATAAAGGCTCAAATTTGATTGCGAATCATAATGTAAATGGGTTTAACATATAATTGTATGTTTGAAAGATTATTTTACTATATAATTGACTATAGTTGCTCTAACAAAAAATGTGAAATCTTGTAACTCGGACCCTACATCGGGTCGGGTAAGGGGTGTTATAGTTTCATATTATTTTCAAGTTTAATATTGTTAGAAAATGGAAATTATGTTAAAGTAAAGTTTACTTATGGAATGTTTTATGTTTTTGACTTGTTGACTAAGAAAGTAATTGAGAAAGTGAATCAAGTAATGATGAGAATGGAAGAAGTGATTTGAGGTTGAAAAAGGCAAGTACCCATGAATTCTTTTGTTATTTAAGGATTAAAATGTAGAATTGCTAAAGTTTTGTGGTAAATTAGTAAAATAAAGTGTGAAACAAGTTAATATGTGAATAAGAAAATTATAATAACATTTTTAATGAATATAGTATGAGATGATGAAATATGCATGAAATATGGAATTTTTATGATGACAAGGACTAAATTGTCAAACTTGAGAAAATATGTGGATGAAATAATATAAGTGAACTACATAGAAATTTGATGTGTGAAATAAGATATTGAGATAAATTATGTGATTAAAGTGTAATAAGAAAGAAAGTTAATTTAATATGGTTAATTAGTGAATAGTGAACTTTTATGACTAAAAGGGGACTAAATTGAAAGGTTATGACAGTTTACAAGAAAATATTGGATTAAAAAGAATAGTGAAATTTATGATAAAAATGACCAAATTGAAATAATTCTAAAGCATGCAAATTATGTTTTGAAAAGGAAAAGATGGAATTGATTCTGATGTAATTGCTCATGTAGACTAATGTTGAACTCTGTGGATATAGTTGGCATGCTATTGGAACACTTTAGCTCACTCTCTATTATGAATTCAACACTTCAGTGCTCTCTGTTATGTTCTGATACAAAACTTTGGTGCTCTTTGTTTTGTTCTTTTCATGTATCCATCTTGTTCAGTCGTGTCTAGCATGGGCTAGTCAAAAAAAATTATAGTAAGTGATTTCTAACAAAAGTTCTGCTTCCAAAAATCAATGGAAATGTAAAAGTTTTGATAAGCAAGTTCTGATGAAAGGATTCTATTACATAGTAAAATGACAAGTAATGGATCCTTATAGTAAATTTCTATTAAACTGTAAAGTTATAATGTAATGAAGTAAACTAGAAAAGATTTTGTTTTTGTTAATCCACAAAAAAATAAAATTAAAGAATCGTAATGATGATAAATTCTTTAAATACAAAATAAACTATTGATTATTAAGATGTACTTTGGTAATTATAATAGTAGTAATACTTATGATAAAAAATAAAAGTACAAATGAGACTGGAATTCATGGGTACTTACTAAGCTTTCATGAGCTTAACGCGTAGATGAATGATCGTGAAGAAGCTATAGACCCAAAGTATTTGAGGTGACAACTTTGACACATCTCATCTCATCAACAAGGATCGAAAGGCAAGTGGTAAGATATAAATATATATTGGTATAGAATATGGCATGTACATAAGATCAGTTCAAGGTATAAGTATAGTATTTTAGTAGAAATTATGATGTTAAAAGTTGAAAATGGATTTTTACGAATGAAATATTTGATAAAAGAAGTGAAATTTGAGCTCCCAAGTTATGACATCATTTCGAATATTTTGAAAAATTACAATTTAGTCCCTAATCAAATATGGGAGATCGAATGGGTTAATTTAAACTTGAAAATCATTCCAATATGAGTTTAATTGTTATTATATGTGTAAAATGATCTTGTCAAATTAATAAAATGATTTCTAATTATCTAAAGTTTCTTCGGCAATGAATGTAGCATCCTGGTGCCTTGACCTAGCAACCGGGTTGGGTATGGGGGTGTTACACCATGCCTTGGCTTCACCTCCCAAGGCGAATAATAATAGTTTAATACTCTCATTTGATACCCCTCATAGACATCTGTATTGCTTACCTATTCAAATTGTCAAAGAAATGTTACCAGTGCCATCATTTTTATACTCCAAAACTATAGATTTACTGATGTCGAGGCCAATAACGCAAGGTTAATCTCAAAATGTGAAACATTAGTTTGCGGAGTGGTGATGCTAGATTTGAGCTAGCTTTTGTCGGTGAATGCTTAACTAAAGAGTGAGGTCATTTTGCGCTTAACAAAGCATTAATTACACACAAGCAATCCTAAATATCCTCAACTAACAGTCCTAATTATCCATAATTATCACACCAAAATTCAATGAACAATAAAATTAAATAACACCAAGAGCAAATCACAAAAAAATAAATAAATATATTGCATCTATAATGTTTGAATTCACCAAGAATAGAATCTCATTATTCAATTTCACCTTATAACTATACTATGATATCTTAAATTAGCAACAAGATTCAAAATAGGACTACAAATAACCCTTTACAATTCTAAGGTTTTTACATTCAGTTCTCCTTATTGAGCATGAATAATTGATTACAATGACTTAAAACTAAGACTTTCTTGTGAAACACTTAATTAACCCCTGACTCATAGCCTCTAAAGATGCCCTCTATATGCATGAAATGACCTCAACACCCATTGCACAAATTTGGCGGTGTTTGGCTTGATCCCTTTCTATAACGACTTTGAAAATCTTTGAGCCTGCATACAAGGCAGTGCAATTGTAAGTTCAAATGAACTAGTGAGATTCTGTACAATAGTTCTCATAAAAGACTCTAAATTTCTGGATAAATGAGGATAAGAGTATAGAATTAAATTTCCCTAGTTGACTTAGAAGATTTCGCAATTTAACTAGCATGGTCGACGCCCATGCGTTCTCTGAACTGATAATTGGCGGACATGTCGGTTGACCTAATCATTAGTATACTCTTTCAAGAAATCCTCTTTTGCGACTTAATCTTGTCTGGTACCATCTCATACTTTCCTTTCTTACCTTCCTGGCTTAGTTCATCAAAGATAATCATACATGCGAATATGTAGATTGTCAAATACTATTACTAGCGGACTTAGAATAATCTTAGCCACAACAGCAAATCTTTACCTTGATCCATTCATTCCAAACTAAACTCAACATTTGTTTACCATACTACCCCGATGATTATCTTCTTTTGACTTAGCCCTTGCATAGAACCTTCCTTAAGGAAGACCCAATCTAACATCCCCATTTGCAGTCTTGAATATGATATTTGGTTGATTGATAAATGCTCCACTTTCTTTGCAGACTTGTACTTGCAAGATAGTCCTATAGGATTTTCCACTTTAGACCAATCTATTAAGATTCTCCCACAAATAAATAGTTCCTAGCGAACTATCTCTTCCATAAATTGTCATTGGTAGACTTCCACATTAAGTAATCCTAAGTGGACTTATCCGCACTAGAAAGTCCTGACGGTCATCCTCATTCACTGTAAATCTCTGGCAGACTTTATCAATCAGACATTTTAGGCGAACATTCTCGACAAAGTGGTCCTTAGCAGACTTCCCACTTTTTTGGTAGCCTATAACACCCCTAACCCGTAACCATCACCGAAATAGGGTTAAGAGGCATTATCGGACATATCAAAACATTTACGATCATTTCACAACACAAGATACATCTTCGTCATATCACAACAAATCATATATATGAAGTCCCTTTAAAAAGGTCTACGAGACCTTAATCATGCACTGGGAAGGGGTCGAGACTAAATCGAGCTCATACAAAAATTTTCCAAAAATCAAACAATTTTCAAAGTTACAGAGGTCACACGCCCGTGTGGGCAGACCGTGGTAAAACAGGGCATACATACTGACTTGTGCACACGGCTGAGGACACGCATGTGTGCTTTACCCATGGGAAACACTGACTTTGTTCACATGGCTTGTCACACGCCCGTGTGCCTTGCCCGTGTGCGAGTTTGACATACTTCAAAATGCAACCTTAAGAGACACGGTCGAGACACATGCCCTTGTGCTCAACCATGTGGGCAAACATAGGCCATTTGCAAGGCCAATTTGCCATCCAACCTTTGGGTCACTGGTAAACCGTAATATAAACATATTTTAATCCCACATTTAGCATATTTTTGGATGATTTAAGCCTTGAATTGTGGAATTTGGTGCTTTTAATCCTTTGTTTTCATGTTTTATACTTAGGAAAGCACCGTATGATGAAAAGAATGAGAAACGGGCCTAAAACAGAGTAAATGGGCCATATCACGAAATCAACACTGCCTGGGCCCAAGACCACACGGTCGTGCCTCATTAACACACCCAAACATGGCCTGGCCATGATTCACACGGGCGTGTGCCATGGGCGTGTCCCTGTCATGAAAAAGAAGAGTTTCATTCAGATTAGGGTACTTAGAGGCAAAGAAAGCCATTCCAAAAGCCTATATAAACACCCTAGAGGCCAACCTTCAAGGGGAGTCCAGTTAGGGGTCCAGTTAGGCTAAAAAGCCGAGCCAGATAGGCTAGAATTATGGGATTTACTCGAAGAAAGCCAGTTGATTCATCTCAAGAAGTCGAAGTTATACTCAAGACAGAGGATCTTCTCTTCAAGTCCTTCTGTAACACCCTAAAAATCCGAGTATCGATATATGTTTTGGTGTTTAGCTTATGAATGAAAATTTTCTTTTCTTCTTTTTCGTGTTTATTATAGCCTTGAAAAGGGCATAGAATTATTCGGGTATAGAATAATTTTTAATATTGAGAATTTATTGAAGTGGATCAAGTGACCCTGATACTTAAGTTAATTTAAGTGTCTAAAATTAGCATAAGATGAGTAATTGGCAAGGTGGTGTTGGCGCATGAGTAAATGCATGAGGGGAGATGTTCGAATCCCTTGGATAGCAATTAGATGACTTTTATTTTTGCACTTGTATGGCAAGTGTCGGTCAAGCAATACTTATGGTAAGGATGGACTTTTTCATTTATGGAAAGTAGACTAAGGGAATAAGGTAAGTACTAACTTAAGGTATGGAATCAAGAAATTTTGGTATGATAAGGGGACATAAGGCTTGGATTAAGGGATGAGGTTTTGGAAACTTTTTAATGGCCTATTGACCATGTATGTGGACGGCATGGGGGGCTAGGGGGATGGCCGGATTTTGTTGTTGGCTTGGTAAGGTTGGGTGTTGGATGAGCATTTTTCTTTTTGGTCAATTGGTGTTTTCTTATCAAACATTCTCTCAAAATTTGCTATCTTCCTAGCCGAATATACCTAAAGCCTTGAGGAAACAATTGCATCTTTTTACCATTTCTCCCTTTTTGACCATTTTGGTCTTAGTTTGATTTCTATCATCAAGTCTTTTCTCTCTTCTTTGTGACCTAAACCATATAGCCATTTAGACCATTTCTTTTCTTCTCTTTTTCTTCATCATTGCCGATTACACTTTTGATCTCAAAGCTCTTTTGTTTCATCTTTATTTATTTTCTCTCCTCCCTATTCTCTTTTCCTTTCATGGCCGAATATTGGTAACCATTCACATAGCTGAAGTTTATTTTTTTCTATTATACCATAGCCAAATCTCCTATTCTTCTTTAATCTTGACTTCAATCATTTTTCATTAAACCTTGGTTAATCGTAAGATAGAGGAGGGTCGAACTATCATCTTGTCAAGTCATTTTGATAGTTAATCAAGTTGGGATCATTTTAGCAAGGTAAGAATAAAACTCTTCAAGGATTATTGATCACTTTCGTTTTTTTTATCATGGACTGTCATTGGGATTTGTTATAATCGAAAGTTTTACGTATAGGAATCCTTTAGAAATCACTCGGGATTTTAAGGTAAACCGAGTTTTTTCTTTTAAGACATTAGTATTAAATTCTGATTTATATTAGGACTAATACTCTTTTGTTAAAGGAGGCGAGCAAGATAGGGACGAAAAGAGTTGTTAATAGTGTTCGGAAGAGGGGCGGTTCTGTTAATCCCCCTAAATTCAAGAGAAGGGCTGTTTCGGGAATCCGAGATTTTCCACCTGGTTGTGGACCCACATCCGAGGAGAATCGATTATTCGAAGTCGTTCGTACTTCCGAACCTTTGTTTGTTCGTGGTTTTTCATCGGTTAATGAACCATCAATCGGGGAGAAACCGCATATAGAAGTGGTTCGAAATTCTGAGGGTAAAGATTTAGATCGTTTATCAATAGTGTAGTTTTTATTAAATATTAGTGTTCTAATTTATTGTGATACGTTTAGGTATCGACGAGCGGGAAAGTCTAGTTTTCACAGTAACCAGGTGTGTAACTTCACACTAATCTCTCGGGTTAGATACAAAACTGTAAGTATTGGGATAAAACCGTAAAGAGGGCAAAATCAGAAAAATACGTAGTAATTAACACTTTTGTGTAAATCATGAAAAACTGCTAGATTGTTAAATTGGGCCGAAAAACTACTAGATTGTTAAATTGGGCCGAAAAACTGCTAGACCGTTAAATTGGGCCGAAAAACTACTAGATCATTAAATTGGGCCGAAAAACTGCTAGATCGTTAAATTGGGCCGAAAAACTGCTAGATCGTTAAATTGGGACGAAAAACTGCTAGATTGTTAAATTGGACCGAAAAACTGCTAGATCGTTAAATTGGGCCGAAAAACTGCTAGATCGTTAAATTGGGTCGAAAAACTGCTAGATTGTTAAATTGGGCCAAAAAACTGCTAGATCGTTAAATTGGGCCGAAAAACTGCTAGATTGTTATATTGGGCCGAAAAACTGCTAGATCGTTAAATTGGGCCGAAAAACTGCTAGATCGTTAAATTGGGCTAATTGCTATTTTGTCTTGTGGGCCATAATAAAAACTTGAAATATAGACTTACATGTATTATGGGTTTTCTGTTAAATTATCATATGGATATATATATTTATTGTTATGCATACATGTTAGCATGGGTTGGGATATTTGATGAAGAGAAGAAAGGCCTGTTGCCAAAAATCTAGTTCGGTGGCTCTGCCACAAATTTTTAATGGCTTAATGCCTCTAGTTCGGTGACTTTGTCAGAATCTAGTTCGGTGGTGCACCACAATATTATTTAAAATGGCTTTATGCCTACGATTGGTGTGTTGGCGGTGTGGGTTGACTTGATCCCCACAGGTGTGTTGGTTGGTACGGGAGGTGTGTAGCGGATGGAAATTAGGTTTGGTTGGGAAATTTCATTTTACATGAATTTCATTTATTATATTGCTAAATCCATAAATGGGCTCAAGCCCAAAATAATGTCTTGATGATTTGGCCCAAAGAATGCGGTAAGTGAGTTACACACTGAGTTCTGAGTAACTCACTCTGTTTAATTATCCATCTTAGGTAATGGCAATTAACGGAGGCTTGGGCCGAGGATGACTTCGTGGAGGCCATAATGCGGACATGGGTTTTATAAACTATGAACTTTTATTAAGTGATTTCTTTTAATTATTATTTTGGGTATGATGTAATAAGGCCTTTATTAATATTTTTATGGATTTTTATGTGTGGATGGATTTAATTTTGTTTTTAAGACACTTAATATTGGCTTATGTTAATTCTATAAGGTTTTCTTAAAAATTTGTTTTAAAACATTTGAGATACTTTAACTATTCTTGATTTCAAATTCTTCTGAACTCTTTAAAAACTACTTAAAGGTTTTTGATAATTAAATACTAAATGATAAGATTCCAAACTAGTATTTCTGAATTCGTCGATTTTAAATCATTTTTTTTAATTTTTATTTACTTCACTTTCAAAAGGTTTTATAGAACTGTTTTACCTAAATCATTAGAGAATTAAATGGATGTCTATCTGTGTGACAAACCAAATCTCGTCTTAACGCGTAGACCTGGTTTGGGGTGTTACATTTAATGGTATCAGAGCCAGTTTCAAAACTCGGCTGAGGTTGGGTTCAACAAATAACTTCCGTATGAAATTATTTTAATTATGTTTTAAAGTTAGTATGGCACCACAAGCATCCGGCACCAAGTCAAGTAAGTATTCATTACTGAATGATTATTATGATGATATGATCATAGGAACACTCTAGAACTTCTAGTTTTAGATGTTGAAAATCGTAGAGATTGAGACTATAGGATGTGTTGCGAAAAACAACTTTATCTCTTGAATCTCATAAAATATCGTTTATAAACACTGAAATAGTATTCTGATTCATAAAACTTGTAATCAGATTAAATCGAATTAGTCATTATGAGCACTAGAGGACGTGGTCGTGGACGCGGTAGACGTGGTCGTGGTAGAGGACGAGGTGTTAGAGGTGCAACTGAAGCGCCGGGTCATATGCCGGAAATGGATGCACCTGCGTCACTCGAGAGTGAGACGGGATCACATGATCATATGGAAGAAGATAATGCTTTGACATGAGCAATGTTGCGAGTCCTTGAAAGGGTCACTGGAACTAGAGCTAGGCCAACAGCTCATGGGTCGATATCGGAACGACTCAAGTCAAGTGGTGCAGAAGTTTTTAGAGGTGTCTCCGGTGTAGCTCCGAATGTGGCAGAATATTGGCTCGAAGCTGTGGAGCGGATTATGAATGATCTGGAATGCACCGTCGAGCAGAAATTGAGAGGAGCCGTGTCCTTGCTAAGAGACGAGGCGTATCAATGGTGGCTTACTGTTCGAGAAGGCACTGAGGCTGCATTGATTACTTAGGAATTCTTTAAAGCTGCCTTTCAGGGGAAATATGTAGGAACAAGTTATGTGGATGCTCGAAGGAAGGAATTTTTGAATCTGATTCAAGGAAATAAGACGGTGGCAGCGTATGAGGCTGAGTTTTTATGCTTGAGTCGCTATGCTCGAACAATAGTGCCAACGGATCATGAGCGTTGTGTACACTTTGAGGATGGGTTGAATGATGAGTTACGGGTTCTGATAGCCCCACAACAAGTTAGAACTTTTGCCACGCTTGTGGAGAAAGCCAAGATAGCCGAAGAGGCTAAGAGCTCAGAACGTCAAAATCGGGAAAGAGTTAGAGGCAAGAGGGATATAAAGTATTCGGGTTCTTCAAAAAGGTTTCAGAAGAGGCCTCGGAATGATGAGCCAGCTCAAGGTAGAGCACGTGTAGCTATTAATCAGAGTCGAGATTGTACTGAATGTGGGAAACGGCATTCCGGAGAGTGTTGGAGGAAAACGGGTGCTTGTTATAAATGTGGTTCAATGGATCATTAATATAGGAATTGCCCTCGATGAATGGATACGATTCAAGAAGTTCGTATTACTGATGCACAGCCGGCAAGAGGAACTCAGTAGCCACCGAGAGGCCGTGGACCAAGTCGTGGTGGTAATGGGGCTGGACGTGGTCAAGGTGCACCTGGACGAGGCAATGGTTCTAGAGGTAACACGGATGCAAGACAGCCAGGATTGGTCTATGCAGTTAGACGCCGCGAGGATGGCAATGCACCTGATGTAATAACTGGTACGTTCTTCATCTTTGATGTACCTGTTACTGCTTTGATAGATATTGGTTCTACCCACTGGTATGTTGCTAGCGCCATATCTGGAAACTTGAATTTAGAATCTGAAATTTCTGATAGTGAGATGATGGTAATTAGTCCTTTAGGATAGTCGGTAATTGTAAATAAACTGTTTAGAGACGTGCCCTTAGAAATTCAAGGAGAAATATTTTTGGCGAATTTGATGGAATTGCCTTTCGGCGAGTTTGATCTCATTCTGGGCATGGATTGGTTGGTTAAGCACCGGGCGCATTTGGATTTGCTGAAAAGCGGATGTCAATAAGAACTTCGGATGATAAGGAAGTAGTAATGATAGGCAAACGAAGGAATTACTTGGCAAATGTGGTATCTGCGTTTAAGGTAGTAAAGTTGGTGCGGAAAGGGTATGGAGCATTCCTAGCTTTTATTAGTGCTTTGGATGCCAAAGAGTTATCATTGGAAGATGTGAAAACGGTGAAGGAATTTCCAGATGTATTTCCCGAAGAACTTCCTGGTATACCTCCAGATCGGGAAGTAGAATTTGGTATTGAGCTTTTGCCCGGAACGGCTCCAGTGTCCATTGCTCCTTATAGAATGGCACCGAAGGAGTTGGCGGAGCTTAAAACTCAAATTCAAGAATTGTTGGATCGGGGTTTTATTCGATCGAGTGTGTCTCCGTGGGGAGCACCAGTTTTGTTCGTTAAGAAGAAGGATGGGTCGATACGTATGTGCATTGACTACAGGCAATTGAATAAATTGACGATCAAGAATAGGTATCCTTTGCCGAGAATTGATGACCTGTTTGACCAATTGAAAGGAGCTTCAGTTTTCTCCAAAATTGATTTGAGATTGGGTTATCACCAACTTAAGGTGAAAGAAGCAGATATTCATAAGATGGCATTCCGAACTCGTTATGGACATTATGAGTTTTTGGTGATGCCGTTTGGGTTGACCAATGCACCAGCCGCATTTATGGACATGATGAATCGGGTCTTTCAACCATATTTAGACCGGTTTGTGGTAGTGTTCATAGATGACATTTTGGTATATTCAAGGAATGAAGGGGAGCATGACAGCATTTGCGTATAGTATTGCAGTTACTTCGGGATAAGCAACTTTATGCCAAATTCAGTAAATGTGAATTCTGGTTAAGGGAAGTGACTTTCTTGGGTCATGTGGTATCAGCCGAAGGAATAAGGGTGGATCCTCGGAAAATTGAGGCTGTACTGGATTGGAAACCACCAAAGTCGGTAGCTGAGATTCGGAGTTTCTTGGGGTTTGGCTGGTTATTATAGACGCTTTGTTGAGGGGTTTTCGTTGATTGCTGCACCCCTAACTAAACTGTTGCGGAAGGGAGTACCGTATGTATGGACTGAAAAACATCAAGAGAGTTTTGAGAAATTAAAGAAGATTCTGACGGAAGCACCAGTTTTGATTCAGCCTGAGACTGGAAAAGAATTTATCATTTATTGTGATGCGTCTCACACGGGTTTGGGTTATGTGCTGATGCAAAATGGAAAGGTGGTGGCTTATGCTTCTCGTCAGCTGAGACCACACGAAGTAAACTACCCTACGCATGACTTAGAGTTAGCTGCGGTAGTGTTTGCTCTAAAGATTTGGAGGCACTATCTCTACAGTGAGAAGTCTATCATCTATACGGATCACAAGAGTCTTAAGTATCTTCTTACTCAGAAGGAGTTAAACTTGAGACAAAGAAGATGGGTAGAACTGTTAAAGGATTATGATTTCTCAATCGAGTATCATCCTGGAAAGGCTAATGTGGTAGCTGACGCGTTAAGTCGTAAGGTGGTATCTGATTTGAGAGCAATGTTTGCTCATTTGAGTTTGTATGAGGATGGTAGTCTGTTAGCAGAACTTCAGGTGAAGCCTCTGTGGCTAGCACAAATCAAGGAAAAGCAGATATCAGATAGAAAGCTGGGACCCTTAATTCAGCAAGTTGAGAGTGGTGAAATAGGGGATTTTGGTATAAACACGAATGGAGTACTGTGTTTTCGTGGAAGAGTTTGTATGCCTAAGGACTCAGATTTGAGGCAAGTGATTCTACGGGAGGAGCATAATAGCCCTTATGCTATGCACCCCGGAGGAAATAAGATGTATCGAGATCTCCGTGAACGGTTTTCGTGGCCAGGGTTGAAGCGTGAGATTTCTGAGTTTGTGGGAAAATGTTTGACTTGTCAACAAGTGAAGGCGGAGCATCAATTGCCGTCAGGTTTATTACAACCGGTAAAGATTCCCCTTTGGAAATGGGAGCGGATAACAATGGATTTTGTTAGTGGGTTGCCTTTAACACCTACTAAGAAAAATTTCGTATGGGTAGTAGTTGATCGATTGACGAAGACTGCTCATTTTCTTCCAGTTCGTACGGATTACTCATTACAGAAATTGGCTAAGCTGTATGTATCTGAAATCGTGAGGTTGCATGGGGTACCAGTGTCTATTATATCAGACAGGGATTCTAGATTTACATCACGATTTTGGAAAGCTCTGCATGAAGCTTTGGGAACAAAGTTAAACTTCAGTACAGCTTTTCATCCTTAGTCAGATGGTCAGTCGGAAAGAGTAATTCAGATTTTGGAAGACATGTTAAGAGGTTGTGTAATTGACTTCAGAGGTAGTTGGGAAGATTTTCTACCGCTGGCGGAATTTGCGTATAATAATAGCTATCAGTCTAGCATTCAGATGGCAGCCTACGAGGCATTGTATGGTCGTAGGTGTCGTACTCCTACTTGTTGGACTGAATTGGGCGAACGGCAGATGTTGGGTCCTGAGTTGATATCTGAGACGGAGGAAAAGGTAAAAGTTATTCGAGCACGGTTAAAGGAAGCTTCGGATAGACAGAAGTCGTATGCAGACCTGAAGCGTAAGGATATCGAGTTTGCTGTGGGGGAACAGGTCTTTCTGAAGGTCTCACCTTGGAAGAAAATTTTCAGATTTGGAAAGAAGGGCAAGTTGAGCCCTAGGTTCATTGGACCATATCGTGTGATGAAGTGTGTTGGTCCAGTGGCCTATCAGATTGAATTACCTCTGGAGTTGAGTCAAATTCATAATGTTTTCCATGTTTCCATGCTGAGGCACTATAGATCGGATCCGTCTCACATAGTACCGGTAGAAGAAGTGGAATTAAGGCCAGACTTGTCTTTTGATGAGGAACCAGTGGAAATTTTAGATCGAGATGTTAAAGTGCTAAGAAAGAAGACCGTGCCGTTGGTCAAGGTTTTATGGCGTAATCACGGAGCGGAGGAAGCTACGTGGGAGCCTAAGGATGCGATTCGGCAACAATATCCTCACCTCTTTTAACTAGGTAAATTTCGAGGACGAAATTTTCTTTAAGGAGGGTAGAGTTGTAACACCCTAAAAATCCGAGTATCGATATATTGTATGTTTTGGTGTTTAGCTTATGAATGAAAATTTTCTTTTCTTCTTTTTCGTGTTTATTATAGCCTTGAAAAGGGCATAGAATTATTCGGGTATAGAAGAATTTTTAGTATTGAGAATTTATTGAAGTGGATCAAGTGACCCTGATACTTAAGTTAATTTAAGTGTCTAAAATTAGCATAAGATGAGTAATTGGCAAGGTGGTGTTGGCGCATGAGTAAATGCATGAGGGGAGATGTTCAAATCCCTTGGATAGCAATTAGATGACTTTTATTTTTGCACTTGTATGGCAAGTGTCGGTCAAGCAATACTTATGGTAAGGATGGACTTTTTCATTTATGGAAAGTAGACTAAGGGAATAAGGTAAGTACTAACTTAAGGTATGGAATCAAGAAATTTTGGTATGATAAGGGGACATAAGGCTTGGATTAAGGGATGAGGTTTTGGAAACTTTTTAATGGCCTATTGACCATGTATGTGGACGGCATGGGGGGCTAGGAGGGATGGCCGTATTTTGTTGTTGGCTTGGTAAGGTTGGGTGTTGGATGAGCATTTTTCTTTTTGGTCAATTGGTGTTTTCTTATCAAACTTTCTCTCAAAATTTGCTCTCCTCCTAGCCGAATATACCTAAAGCCTTGAGGAAACAATTGCATCTTTTTACCATTTCTCCCTTTTTGACCATTTTGGTCTTAGTTTGATTTCTATCATCAAGTCTTTTCTCTCTTCTTTGTGACCGAAACCATATAGCCATTTAGACCATTTCTTTTCTTCTCTTTTTCTTCATCATTGCCGATTACACTTTTGATCTCAAAGCTCTTTTGTTTCATCTTTATTTATTTTCTCTCCTCCCTATTCTCTTTTCCTTTCATGGCCGAATATTGGTAACCATTCACATAGCCGAAGTTTATTTTTTTCTATTATACCATAGCCAAATCTCCTATTCTTCTTTAATCTTGATTTCAATCATTTTTCATTAAACCTTGGTTAATCGTAAGATAGAGGAGGGTCGAACTATCATCTTGTTAAGTCATTTTGATAGTTAATCAAGTTGGGATCATTTTAGCAAGGTAAGAATGAAACTCTTCAAGGATTATTGATCACTTTCATTTTTTTATCATGGACTGTCACTGGGATTTGTTATAATCGAAAGTTTTACGTATAGGAATCCTTTGGAAATCACTTGGGATTTTAAGGTAAATCGAGTTTGTTCTTTTAAGACATTAGTATTAAATTCTGATTTATATTAGGACTAATACTCTTTTGTTAAAGGAGGCGAGCAAGATAGGGACGAAAAGAGTTGTTAATAGTGTTCGGAAGAGGGGCGGTTCTGTTAATCCCCCTAAATTCAAGAGAAGGGCTGTTTCGGGAATCTGAGATTTTCCACCGGGTTGTGGACCCACATCCGAGGAGAATCGATTATTCGAAGTCGTTCGTACTTCTGAACCTTTGTTTGTTCATGGTTTTTAATCGGTTAACGAACCATCAATTGGGGAGAAACCGCATATAGAAGTGGTTCGAAATTCTGAGGGTAAAGATTTAGATCGTTTATCAATAGTGTAGTTTTTATTAAATATTAGTGTTCTAATTTGTTGTGATACGTTTAGGTATCGACGAGCGGGAAAGTCTTGTTCTCACAGTAACCAGGTGTGGAACTTCACACTAATCTCTCGGGTTAGATACTAAACCGTAAGTATTGGGATAAAACCGTAAAGAGGGCAAAATCAGAAAAATACGTAGTAATTAACACTTTTGTGTAAATGCATGAAAAATTGCTAGATCGTTAAATTGGGCTAATTGCTATTTATTCTTGTGGGCCATAATAAAAACTTGAAATATAGACTTACATGTATTATGGGTTTTCTGTTAAATTATCATATGGATATATATATTTATTGTTATGCATACATGTTAGCATGGGTTGGGATATTTGATGAAGAGAAGAAAGGCCTGTTGCCAAAAATCTAGTTCGGTGGCTCTGCCACAAATTTTTAATGGCTTAATGCCTCTAGTTCGGTGACTTTGTCAGAATCTAGTTCGGTGGTGCACCACAATATTATTTAAAATGGCTTTATGCCTACGATTGGTGTGTTGGCGGGGTGGGTTGACTTGATCCCCACAGGTGTGTTGGTTGGTACGGGAGGTGTGTAGCGGATGGAAATTAGGTTTGGTTGGGAAATTTCATTTTACATGCATTTCATTTATTATATTGCTAAATCCGTAAATGGGCTCAAGCCCAAAATAATGTCTTGATGATCTGGCCCAAAGAAGGCGGTAAGTGAGTTACACACTGAGTTCTGAGTAACTCACTCTGTTTAATTATCCATCTCAGGTAATGGCAATTGACGGAGGCTTGGACCGAGGATGACTTTGTGGAGGCCATACTGCGGACATGGGTTTTATAAACTATGAACTTTTATTAAGTGATTTCTTTTAATTACTATTTTGGGTATGATGTAATAAGGCCTTTATTAATATTTTTATGGATTTTTATGTGTGGATGGATTTAATTTTGTTTTTAAGACACTTAATATGGGCTTATGTTAATTTATAAGGTTTTCTTAAAAATTTGTTTTAAAACAGTTGAGATACTTTAACTATTCTTGATTTCAAATTCTTCTAAACTCTTTAAAAACTACTTAAAGGTTTTTGATAATTAAATACTAAATGATAAGATTCCAAACTAGTATTTCTCAATTCATCGATTTTAAATCATTTTTTTAATTTTTATTTACTTCACTTTCAAAAGGTTTTATAGAACTGTTTTACGTAAATCATTAGAGAATTAAATGGATGTCTATCTGTGTGACAAACCAAATCTCGTCTTAACGTGTAGACCTGGTTTGGGGTGTTACACCTTCAGGGGGTTTTAGGGTTTTTCTTATGTTTTGTTTTATATTTTCTTTTGAGATGTATTTTTTTATCATTATGAACTAAACCTCTCAAATACTTGAGGGGGATGAAACCTAAGACGGGTCTTGTTATTGTTTTCTGAACCATATGATAAATACTTGATTTGTTCTTAATTAAGTGTTCTTAATTCTTGTTTTGATATTTTAGGATATTGATTCAAGTATTGATGTGCTTAGGCAGTGGAGCAAAAGTCCCTGCTTAAGAGTAGATGTAGCATAATTAAGCAGAGTTGATCGCAACCCTAGAAATAGGATGACGAAAATTTGCCGGATTAGGGTCAAACCTAATATGGGAGGCCATAGATCGAGTTAATGCAATTCTAGGGGTTTTAATTCGAAAGAGATTTCAATTAATCAACCTAGGGTTAGACGTTAGTAGCCTCGAAAGAGGTATTAATATAAATTAGGGAATCCTACGGATCAAGTCAAGTGAATAAATCGTCTGGTCTAGAGTTAAATAACAAGTGAAGTCTAGGTGGATTCTTCCTCGGGTATTGTCTTAATCAATTGGTTTTTCCCACAAGTATTTTCCCAATTCATTCTCTGTCTTAGTATCTTTAGCTTAATAGTTAGTTAATTTTAGATTAATTAACAAATCCTTTAATTTTTAGGCTAAATAATAAAAAGAAAGTTAGTATTAATACTTTTGGTTCCTTTGGGTTTGACAATCCAGTCTTACCACTAAGCTATACTACTGTACGATAGGTGCACTTGCCTCCATCGTTGTCATAGTTAGTTTCTAGGCTCGATCATTCTTTTTAGAAAATTTTAAGACTCTGACACACGATCAAGTTTTTGGCGCTGTTGCCAGGGAACTAAAATATTAAGAACGCTCAATTTTGATTACTTTAGCCATTTTTATTTTTGCTATTTATTTTTATTTTTATTTTCTTTTAACTTTATTGATTTTCCTTCTTTTATTTGTTCTTGATAGGTACCTCTAGTTTATGACTAGGAGGAACCCAACGGGACCCATGATATACGACAGTGATATTGAAGGTACTGTTCGCAGAAATCATGGAGAAATAAGGCGCTGCTTAAATTACATAGAAGAAGTGCAAGAAATTGAAACTAATACCACCGAAGAGATGGCTGAGAATAATCCGCTACCTCCAGAGGTGGCAGAACGTCACGCTCCTTGAACTATGTATGATTATGCTAAACCTAATTTAACAGGAACCGAGTCAGGTATTGTTACACCCGCTATTGCTGCAAATAATTTTGAACTGAAACCTAACACTATTCAGATGATACAACAGTTTGTTCAGTTTGATGGTTTGCAGGATGAGGATCCTGACACACACTTAGTGAATTTTCTCGAATTCTGTAATACCTTCAAAATAAATGGCGTTTCTGATGATGCCATCCGTATTCGGTTATTTCCCCTTTCTTTGAGGAATAAAGCCAAACAGTGGTTGTATTCTCTTCCACGAGGGTCAATTACTACATGGGAACAAATGACCGAAAATTTTTTATTAAAATATTTTTCGCCGGCTAAAATGACCAAGTTAAGGAATGATATCTCTTCTTTTGTGTAGATGGATTTAGAAACACTTTATGATGCATGGGAGAGATATAAAGATCTATTGAGAAGGTGCCCACACCATGGATTACCCTTGTGGCTACATGTCCAAACTTTTTACAACAGGGTAAACCCCTCAACTAGGCAATTGATCGATTCAGCCACAGAAGGAACCTTGAATAACAAAACACCTGAGGCTGCTTACGAATTCATTGAAGAGATGTCACTGAATAACTATCAGTGGCAAGTCACAAGGACAAAGCCAACAAAAGCAGCCAGTGTTTTTAACCTCGACGCAATAACCATGCTATCAAATCAGGTAGAGATGTTAAATAAAAAGGATGATGGTTTATGTAGTTCTTTGCAGGTACATCCAATTATGCAGTGCGACACGAATGGAGGAGGGATGAACAACACAGACTATCCACCTTACAACCCGAGTGCTGAAAATGAGCAAGTTCACTATATGGGTAACAATTTCAAATCTCAAAATAACCCTTATAGTAATTCTTATAATTCAGGTTGGAGGAACCACCCCAATTTTTCATGGGGTGGTCAAGGAAATCAGAGACAACAACCCCCTCCAAACTTCCAACAACAGCCCTACTCGTAGGAAAAGAAATCGAACCTTGAGGAAATGCTATCAAAATTTATAGCGGTGTCAGAAACACGATTTCAAAACACCAAAACAGCACTTAAAAATCAACAAGCATCGATTCAAGGGATCGAGAACCAGTTAGGGCAACTCGCTAAGCTGATCTCTGAACGACCACAAGGCAGCTTGCCAAGCAACACTGAGACTAACCCAAAGGAGCAACTTCAAGCCATAACAGCTCAGGATAGTGTAGGGTTAGATGAGCCTAAATTAAACCAAGAGAATTCGGTAGAGAAAGGTAAGGTCGAGGTAAGTCACGAGAAGCCAAAACCGGTAATTAAAGGTACCAACCTCGTATGCCTTATCCTGATGCGATGAAGAAGGACAACACAGACGAACAATTTGGTAGATTCCTTAAACTCTTAAAGAAATTACATATTAACTTACCGTTTCTCGAAGCTCTTTCGCAGATGCCAGACTCAAGGAAATTCTTAAAAGAGCTGTTAACAAACAAGCGGAAGATAGACAAGGAATCACATGTGGAACTGAACGCAATGTGCTCAACAATGTTGCAAAATAGACTACCATGAAAATTAAAAGATCCAGGAAGTTTTACAATTCCATGCTTAATTGGTAGTTTATCTGTTGATAATGCTTTATGTAACATCCTGAATTTTTGGGCCTATGCGTTTAATGGGTGAACATGTGTAATGAGTTAATTTAAGTGTTAGAGGTCCAAATTGGGCTCAGGCTTAGGCAGAGGCCTTGGTTAAAATTATCTGTTTGGGAATTATAGGGTTTAAAAGGTAGTACCTGTGTTTAAAACATCAAAATGGGCTTGTGGCCCAGTGGTCAGTGGCACCACTTAGGAAGCAAGGAGGTGACGCCACACAAGAGAATAAGGGGCCCAAATTTAAGTTTCATAGAGCCCAATTCTTTTAGTTTCAGTTAGCTAATTTTCGACATTTGGGTTAGGTGGAGTGGATGGCAACAAGGCTCAAAAATAGGAGGATTTATATGAATAAGATAATGCAGATATTATAGTTGATAATATGGAAGATAAAAGGAAAAAAGATAGGAGCTATCTACAAGGCTAGGAGTTAGCCGAAATTTATATAAATAGGGAGGGTTCTCTTCTTTATTTTGTGACATTTAGGGTTTCCACCTTTTCTTTCTCTTCTTTCTTCTAAAAGCCGAAAACTCCATTATTCTCTTCTTTCTTCTAAAAGCCGAAAACTCCATTATTCTCTCCTTTTTTCTAAAAGCCGAAAACTCCATCATTCTCTTATTTCTTCTAAAAGCCGAAAACTCCATTATTCTCTTCTCTTCTTTCTTCTAAAAGCCGAATCTCTATAGATTTCTTCGAATCATCTTCTCTTCCTGATTTTTGCAAAAAGCCGGAATCCTCTGGGAGTAACCGAATCTTCTCTAGTAAGTAGATCTCTTAGATCTAAAAGCCGGAAACACTAGTCCCTGAATCTCATATCTCTTTTTGGGATTTCAAGGCAGATAGCGGTGGTGTTGGCTACGGATAGCGTTGACTTAGAGGGTCTCATTATAACGGTAATCAGGTGTGTAGATCCTTATCACATAAGTTTTATTTTGTATTATACCTGTTAGGGGCTGAAAAGCCGGAAAATGAGGTTGAATGAACAGTCGTGTGTAGATCCTTATCACATAAGTTTTATTTTGTATTATACCTGTTAGGGGCTGAAAAGCCGGAAAATGAGGCTGTATGAACAGTCGTGTGTAGATCCCTAACACACTAATAATCTGTATGAATATATGTATGTTTATGTTATGGGCTAAAAAGCTGGAAAGTGGCTGTAACATCCGAGATTTAGGGGTTATGCGTTCGGGCATAATTCATGAGATAGGGGATTTGTGTGTGTGTTTGGATGTGTTCTATAGCTTTCGGGAATCTAGAAATATAGGAGAAGGCTTCAGGAAATTATTGAATTTTAAGTTTAGTAGGGGGAGCTAGGCTAAGGAGGCCTTAAGGGAATTTGTGAGGGAATTTGGACATGAGATGGGGCTTGGTAAAGTGGCTTGGAGGCGCCACTTAGGGCCTTGGTGAATGACGCCTCAAGCAAGGGAGAAGGGCTCAGGTTCGAGCAACGTGGGAAGCAGTGGGAGCTTTTATTTTTGCGTCAGAGAGGGAGAAGTGTTGGACGGCTTGGGACTTTGGAAGGATGAGGATAAGCCTTGGTTTTTCCTTTTAAAATTCAGCTAAGAGAGTAGGATAAATGTTGATTTATTTTATTTAGTTTAAATGGGTAGAATTACCGAAATACTCCTGAAGGGTAGGATTACTGAAGATAAGCCTTGGTTTTTTCCTTTTAAAATTCGGCTAAGAGAGTAGGATAAATGTTGATTTATTTTATTTAGTTTAAATGGGTAGATAAGAGATAATATAGGAGATTAATAAGGGATATGATAAGGGGCATAGTAGTGGCCGAATGAGGGGCTCCTTGGGTTGGTGTATTCGGTCATGTATAGGGGGATTAGTGCCGAAATTATTTATTTCTTCCCTTAGTCTCTCTTGCCGAAATTTTGAGTCAAGAGAATTCCTTTCCTTTTTCTCTCTTTTCTTTGAAGTATGAACCGAATGTTGAAGTAGTCATATGTGTTTATTGTGCATCTTTTCTTCCTCCCATTTTCTTTCCCAAAGCCGAACCTTATAAGTCCCCTTATCTCCTTTTTTGTGTCACACATCCTAAAAGTGAAACCTCTCCCTCATTGTTCACCATAGCCGAATACTTCATCTCCATTGGAAGCCATAGCCGAATCTCAAAAGGGCCTTATTCTCCTTCTTCTGTCGCAAGTTTTAGAAGCCGAAAGTGTCATTGGTTGTAAGTTGCTCCAATCGATTCTCTATAATGAGTAAGAGTTCTCTTCTAATCGTTTTTCTCTTATCTCTTTTGAATGCCGAAAGTTAAGATCCTAACTCCATTTCTCCTCTGTGGCTGAATCTAGGAAGGTGATTTCGGGAAGTTGATCGATAGTGGTAAGTATTTCCTTAGAAATCGGTTTTGGATTCTTTTTCATAAGGGTGTCGAATCAAGTGTTTAAACCTTGATCTAAGGTGGCCGAATGTTCTTTAAGGCCATAATAATGTGTTCTTTTGTGTGTAGCCGAAGGAAAGAAGCACTAAGGGTTCTCTCGGGATTCGATTCATCAAGGTAAGGTGATATGTGGTATTCGGCCATAGGCCACTTTCATGAGTTTTGGGTTGGAACCGATTCTAACATTTGCTAGATAGGGATTTCGACAACTTCTGGAGCAAGCAAGGTTTCGGGATTGTGATTAGCAAGGTAAGTGGTTGTGGTATTCGGCCTAAGGCCATATTATGAGTTTTAAGTGTTGACCGATTTTGACTTTGGTATTTAGGAGGAAATCGACAGGAATAAGGATAGTTTCGGGATTTCGATTCATTTTGGTAAGATTATTCAATAAGTTCTAAGATTCATTATGTTAGACTATAACTTTGGCGATTAACCGAATGTTCTGATTAAGTGACTTTCGATGGAGGCGAATACCAGTCAAGAAGGACAAGGGGTAGTCCCTATCCCTAAGTTTAAGAAGAGATCAGTCTCTGCAGTGCGGGATTGGCCACCGAGGTGTGGGCCAGCGTCAGAGCAGGAGCGTGACAGATAGCTGTAGTTTCGATAAGTGATAGCGTCGGATTTGAGAGCGTAGTACTTCAAGTTATCAGGTGTGTGATTAGCCCACCGTTTTCCGGGTTCATGTTATATATTTGCATGTGTTATGAATATGTGCTAATAAGTGCAGTGGCATACCCTTAAGGGGTATAATGATAACCAGGTCAGTGTTAATTATTAATGAGACTGTGATTATGCCTATGAAATGTGATTGAATGCCTGAATAACATGTACATGCATTATTTAGCATGGCACTATTGTACGTTGCATGTGCATGGGGTGGGAAATGAATATGAAAGAAGGACAGGGTGTACTCTATGTACGTGGTTTAGTGATGGCTACGAGCCTCACGTGGTTTGATGAGTGGCTCTGTGCCTCATCGTGGTTGATATAGGCTATGTGCCATATCGTGGTTGGTGATGGCTATGTGCCTCATCGTGGTTTTGATGTGAGCAACGAGCTACATCGTGGATTGGCGCTGACTGAGGTCGCATTGTGGATTAATTGCAATTTAGTTCGCGTGGACGGCATTAATTGCCAAATCGGTGTGTAGAGGTTGGAGGGTGATTTAGTAATCCCCTGGTGTGTGGTGGCTGGATACGGGGGTGTGTAGAGGATGGACCCTAGGTTGGGTTGGGTACATTTTGCATAAACCTGTGAGGTAATGGGCCAAGCCCAATATGTGGTGTGGATAAATTACATTACTATATGATATGTGGTGTGGATAAATTACATTACTATATGATATGTGGTGTGGTAATGGGCCAAGTCCAATAAGTGGAATCATGTGGATTAATTACCTTATTACCTGATATGTGATTTAGTGTGGTTGTGGGCTAAGCCCACGTGGGTGGAAATCTGTGGACTAATTACACACTGAGTCTGTTTGACTCACCCATAATTTTACCAACATCACAGGTGATACGTGAATCTTGGACCGGGTTGGAGCGGGTACAAAGGTGGCCATGTAGAAGATATTTTAATTGTTTACGTATTTTATATTTCCAGTACATTTAAAGAATTATTTATTGTAATAAGGGCCACTTAAGGTATTTGCAAATTTTTTTATTTGTTTAAGTTGGATTGAAGATCAAAATTAGTACTTGGAAATGTTTTATTTATATTTGTAAAAGCAATCATTATCTTAAAAATATATACTAAAGTTTTAAATCGGAGAATTTTGTAACAACTAAATTTTACTTAGAGTTTTAAATACAAAATGTTTTATTAAAGACAACAAATTTTTATGTTTTTACTGCTAAGTCGAAATCTTTTCAACCGTTTTCCGTAGTGGCATTCTAAATTCGGTCGTGGTGTATGGGCCAGGTTTGGGGTGTTACAGTGGCTATGTAGACAGTCGAATGAAACCCAAAAATGGTTAGGCAAGGAATGCCAGGTACGTAATCATAGAACTTCTCTATGTGTATCGATGTATGCGAAAGACTGTAATCTCTTAGGTAGTAGATTGTTTGATTTTGCATGAATGTATGCATGGGATGGGTTTGATATGAAAAGGGGAAGAGCATGATTGGTCACATGGTAATCGGTGGTAGAAAACCCACCTAATGAAATGTTAGATCACATGGTGATCGGTGGTAGAAAACCCACCTAATGAAATGTTAGATCACATGGTGATCAGTGGTAGAAAACCTACGAAATGAAATGTTAGGTCACTTGGTGATCGGTGGTAGAAAACCCACGCTAAAATTCCTGATTGATAGGAATAGGCAGTACGGCTGTCGTTTTGGTGTGTAGCAGATGGAGGGTTGATTGTAGAAATCCCCAAGGTTTGATGATTGGTACGGGTTGGTGTGTAGAGGATGAAATTCTAGGATGGGTTGGGATTTGCATCATTTATTATCTGTCATGTGATTATGATTGTTGCCATTGTGTATGGGCCAGGGCTCATAATGTGTTTGTGGGCCCAAGCCTTTTATGTGTTTTCGGGATTTACACACTGAGTCTTGGTGACTCACCCTATTATTTTCCCTAACTTTTCAGATGAGCAGTAGATCGTGGACATGGGAGCCGAGACGGACTCGAGGGACCATCAAGTTTTTATTTTTATAGATTATTTCGGCTTTTCTTTAAGTTTTAATTTTTGGAATATTTATGTAGTAAGGCCCCATAGTTTATATTTCACTGCTTAATTTTTAATATTTGCAACTTATGAAATTTTGTCAAAAGGTTTAATTATTCAAAATAATAATAATACAAGTTTTTTTTTCAAAAGGTCACCTATTTATTCAAATATTGTCTAATTAGCTTGTGATTTTCGAAACCAATGAAGCAAAATTTTTCAATGTACAACCCGTAGCATACCAGATCCGGTCTAAACTTATGGGCAGGGTTTGGGGTGTTACACTTTAGCTAATTTAGGGGCAAGCATAAACGTTATGCCTTATAAAATGTTTAAACAACTAGGTTTAGGGAAACCCAAACAAACTAGGATGAGCATTGAATTAGCTGATAAAACTGTTAGAATTCCTAGGGGTATAATTGAAGATGTTCTTGTGAAAATTGATAAATTCATATTCCCAGTAGACTTTGTCATTTTAGACATGGATGAGGACAATAGTATCCCCTTAATTTTAGGAAGACCCTTTTTAGCAACTGCCAGGACTAAAATTGATGTCAGCGCGGGTGAACTCATACTTTTTGTAGGTGACGATTCAATCAGTCTCCAGGCTCTTGACTTAGCCAGGACATTGAGTAATCAAGATGAGAAAATTAATTTTATTAATGACCATTCGGTTAAACCTTCTTTTCAGAAAGCACCACGGAACAACCCAGCTGAACCAGACCTTAGACCTCATGCCAACAAGGAAATAAATCATGAGGAACGAAGGCTTCAGATCGATGAACTAGACGAGTAGAAGACACACTTCAATGAGAAGTTAGGGATACACAAAGTAGAACCAACACCATCCCGTGGGACAGACGAATTTAAGATCAGAGATCAGGTATTGTTAGATAAAGCAAACCCTCGAATACCTCCTACTGGCCCTAATACAAACGAAGAAATCACTTTTAGGGTACTCAATGTTTTCCCATACGGAATAGTTGAGGTAAGTAATCCTATATTCGGCACTTTTAAAGTAAACGCTAATCGACTTGAACTATATATTGATAATAGGACTGATAGCTTGAGGAAGGACTTTCAACTCCTCAAACCACCATGAATGTGCAAATGAGAGGTAAGTTTAGCTTAAGACTATAAACGAGCGCTTCTCGGGAGGCAATCCGAGCACTAACCCCATTAATTTTCACATTTTTATTTTTATTTTTACTTTTCCTTTTTAGCACCTAACTATAAACTACCCAAAGTGCAAATTTTTGCACCACACCGCCTTGCACACAGCCGTGGCCGTGGCCGTGTGGATACTACGGATGTATGTACTGACATGGCAGAGATAGTACAACACAGGACGAAAAATATCTTCAAGCCACAGGCCCCAACTGAACACTACGGTCGTGCGATGCGGCCTTGGCCGACACTATTTTAGCAACACGGGCGTGGCGACCTGCACATGGTTGTGGGAGAAACGAACGAAGCATAACACGGCCGTGTGACTCAACACGCCCACGGTACACGGGCGTGGGAACGTACCAGACCTGAAATTTCTATTTAAACCACCCCTCTCCCCTTCTTACCTACTCCCCACCCTTCTTTCTCCTTTACATCCCCTCTCCATTTTCATTCTTTCCTCCACTCTCCTAACTCTTGTTCTAACAATCATCCATGTCAAAGAAATGAAAGAATCCTAGCACAATCTCCCTTTGTGAGACTGATCTACATAAGTTCGTACCGGCCGCTTCATTAACTTGACAGAAAAAGGACCTTTTAGTCCATTTAATTTCTCTTTTCATTTTCACTTCTCCTTTATTTTCCTTTTCTGTATTTTTCTTTTACTTAGTTTAATCTATTCTATTTCGTTTTCTTTGATTTAGGTTCTAAAGGCTACTAGGGAATCACCACGACCATGACCATAGCCACCCCACCACAGCCTTAGAAATCACACCCACCTCACGAACCATCTAACAAAAAGGACTCTTCGGTCAATTAATATTTTCTCTTAATTTTATTTTACTCGGTCAATTAATATTTTCTCTTAATTTTATTTTACTTTCTCTTTATCTTTCGTGTATTTAAATATATATTTAGTATATTTTGAATTATTATCATTATTTCCTGGCTAATTCTTCACGAGCTTCCCAATTTCTTCATCTAGCGCAGAGATTGTTGGCGGCCACCACACCACGACACTCCTAACTCAAGGAAGCCATCCAAATTCAGGAAGTTTCACCTCTCCCTATCTCTTAAATTTCATATATATCTTTGTACATTGAGGGCAATGTACATCTTATGTGTGGGGGGTGAATATTTATTTAAAGAAAGTGCCTAACTTTCTACATTATTCTTAAATCCCTGAATTATGCATTGAATTATATCTTGTTCCTAAGTAATTTTCCCATATTATGATTAGAATGAAATTTCTTTTGATTTATGATTTTTTTTATATGTTTCAAATTAAGTCATTGATAATTGTGCAGTGATGATTTAAACTTTAGGAGACTAGAGAATCAAGCATGATAAGTCTATTTTCAAAAAAGTAAAATTTTGTTAGGTTGTCTACCTGAATCTAATTATTGCCTTGAAGTTTGAAATTTACAAGGTTGAAATCAAAAACCCATAATTTTTGTGAGATTTTGAGCCTTTAAGAGCATACATTCTTTCGTGCTCACTTTTTGATTATGAGTGTGTCAACATTGAGCTGTTATTCTAGAACTTGCTTCGATTATACATGACAAGACCACATTATTGATTTGATATACAGAGATGGTAAAGGCACTTAGGATTTAACCCACTCACTCCACTAAAAAGCCTACCTTCACAATTAACCCCTAGTGAACCCCTTTGATCCTAACAACCCTTTTTATTGACTCACCCACTAATATTAACCTAAAACCCGTTCTGTATTTGTTATCACCATTCCTTGACTCACTTTTTGTCAAGATTTGATTTTGAACAGTTTCCTAACTATGTTCTATATTTTAGTTGTTAAGTTCTTCCTTATTATTGTTCTGATTTGTTTTTAAAAAAAACGAAGTATATTCAATATTAGCTCTATGTTATTGAGCTTATACGTTTAAATCCCACATCTTGAGGAGAAGCTCATGTTATTAGTATTTCATGTTTTTGATTGATGTAATTATTCAGGATTAGTTCATTTTTCTAGTTAGGTAAATTGTCAATTCAATCTCGATTCTAACCCTCTAATTCAGCCTTTATCCACACCTTTAACCCAAGCCCCATTACAACCCTTTTTAAAGACCTTTTGATTTGTGTATCATCTCATTTTACAGTGGTGGAGATTTGATTTTCAGGCAAGCCTATGGAGTTAACTTTTTATGTTCGACTTTTGAGTGCTTAATTTTGAATCTTAAACACTTTGAGTGATTTGAGTGAATCTCTTGTAAGGATGTCAACTCTTGTCGATTTTGAATTAAAAGTGATTATTTAGATAAGGGGAAACACCTATGTTTTACATGCTACAAAAACAATGACTTTGATTGTTTGAATCTTTAGGACCCTTTTACTTAAATTATCAATGTATAAATTATCTTTGAATTATGATGGAACATTATTAATGAACATTATGAATCAAGGAAGTTCATTTTAATTGTGAGTTGAGAATTTTGCTTGAGGACAAGCAAATGCTTAAGTGTGGAGGTATTTGATAAACCGTAATATAAACATATTTTAATCCCACATTTAGCATACATTTGGATGATTTAAGCCTTGAATTGTGGAATTTGGTGCTCTTAATCCTTTGTTTTCATGTTTTATACTCAAGAAAGCACCAAATGATGAAAAGAACGAGAAACGGGCCTAAAATAAAGTAAATGGGCCATATCACGAAATCAACACGGCTTGGGTCCAAGACCACACAACCGTGCCTCATTAACAGACCCGAACACGGGCTGGCCACGATTCACACGGGCGTGTGCCATGGGCGTGTCCCTGTCGTGACAAAGAAGAGTTTCATTCGGATTAGGGTACTTAGAGGCAAAGAAAGCCATTCTGAAAGCCAATATAAACACCCTAGAGGCCAACCTTCAAGGGGAGTCCAGTTAAGGGTCCAGTTAGGCCGAAGAGCCAAGCCAGAGAGGCTAGAATTGTGGGATTTACTCGAAGAAAGCCAGTTGATTCATCTTAAGAAGCTAGAGTTATACTCAAGATAGAGGATCTTCTCTTCAATTCCTTCAGGGGGTTTTAGGGTTTTTCTTATGTTTTGTTTTATATTTTCTTCTGAGATGTATTTTTTTATCATTATGAACTAAACCTCTCAAATACCTGAGGGGGATGAAACCTAAGACGGATCTTGTTATTGTTTTCTAAACCATATGTTAAATACTTTATTTGTTCTTAGTTACGTGTTCTTAATTCTTGCTTTGATATTTCAGGATATTGATTCAAGTATTGATGTGCTTAGGCAGTGGAGCAAAAGTCCCTGCTTAAGAGTAGATGCAGCATAATTAAGCGGAGTTGATCGCAACCCTAGAAATAGGATGACGAAAATATAGCGGATTAGGGTCAAACCTAATATGGGAGTCCATATATCGAGTTAATGCAATTCTAGGGGTTTTAATTAGAAAGAGATATCAATTAATCAACCTAGGGTTAGACGTTAGTAGCCTCGAAAGAGGTATTAATATAAATTAGGGAATTCTATGGATCAAGTCAAGTGAATAAATCGTCTGGTTTAGAGTTAAATAACAAGTGAAGTCTAGGTGGATTCTTCCTCGGGTATTGTTTTAATCAATTGGTTTTTCCCACAAGTATTTTCCCAATTCATTCTCTGTCTTAGTATCTTTAGCTTAATAGTTAGTTAATTTTAGATTAATTAATAAACCCTTTAATTTCTAGGGTAAATAATAAAAAGAAAGTTAGTATTTGTACTTTTGGTTCCTTTGGGTTCGACAATCCAGTCTTGCCACTAAGCTATACTACTGTTCGATAGGTGCACTTGCCTCCATCTTTGTCATATACTGTTCGATAGGTGCACTTGCCTCCATCTTTGTCATAGTTAGTTTCTAGGCTCGATCATTCTTTTTATAAATTTTTAAGACTTTGACACACGTTCAGTCACACCTACAAGTATCAAGTCATTCTAATTTCATGTCTCAAATGCATCCAAAACATATTTACAGATTTTATCAATCGGAGGCTTATTCAACAGATTCAGATTCATAACCTGAGGTACAACAAAAGTTTGAGGAGGATTGGCTGGGGATGAAGGTCGTGAAAAAACCGGATTTGTTCTAATATATTGAGTGAACCACTCATTCATCATTTGGAAAAAGGCTTGTTTAGCCTCTCCTTCCTGGACGCTAATCGCTGGTCTAGAATCAGATGGCGTTGTCCCTTGAGCGGAAGTAGGTGCATTACTTTTAACATCGTCAGCTACAACTCTTTCGTGCTCACTTACTATGCGAAAAACACATTTTATATGTTAGGATTCATCACACTATCACAGTTCGTATATATGGCATGTAAAGCTAGACTCTTACACGCTACGTTAGTCCTAGAATCAACTAAATCGTAGCTCTGATACCAATAAAATGTAACACCCCTAACCCATAACCATCGCTGGAATAGGGTTAAGAGGCATTACCGGACATATCGAAACATTTACGATCTTTTCATAACACAAGATACATCTTTATCACATCACAGCAAATCATATATATAGAGTCCCTTTAAAAAGGTCTACGATGCCTTAATCATGCGTTGGGAAGGGGTCAGGACTAAACCAAGCTCATACAAATTTTTTCCAAAAATTAAACATTTTTCAAAGTTACAGAGGTCACATGCTCATGTGGGCAGGTCGTGTGCTTCACACGGCATTAGAGACACTCGTGTGTGTAGGCCGTGGCAAAACAGGGCATAAATACTAACTTGTGCACACGGTCGAGGACACGCCCGTGTGCTATACGCTTGGGCAACATTGACTTGATTGACACGGCTTGTCACACGCCCATGTGTCTTGCCCGTGTGCGAGTTTGACTTACTTCGAAATGCAACCTTAATAGATATGGTCAAGACACACGCCTGTGTGCTCAACCGTTGGGCAAACATAGGCCATTAGCAAGGCCAATTTGCCGTCCAACCTTTGGGTCACACCTACAAGTATCAAGTCATTCTAAATACATGTCTCAAATGCATCCAAAACATACCAAAACATGTACCATTTAACCTTTAACTATATCATTGATTTCCATATTCAGTTCTTACTCAAATATACAAATTCAAAGTATCAACTTCACATAAAAAACATATACCTATATATCATTTTAATCCATACCAACTTATAGCATTTCTCATCATATCAACTTCCCAAATTAGTCAAGAACTTACCAACATTGACCATTTCATTTTGGCCATTGATTAGCTCAACAAAACATTTCACCTTATGCATCATAAAACAAGAACAAAACTCATCTAAGAACCCATTCATTAACAAGCCATATCGTATGGCTAATTTACACATCTCAAAATATAATCTAATATTACTAGCCTATACATGCCATGCTTAAATATGTACACATTCAAAAGGTATCAAATATAGTTCGATAGTATGATGATAATCCTCGACGATCCCCGAGCTTTCTGTAGCTTTGATAATCTATAAAACAATGCAAATAGACACAAAGTAAGCTTTCAAAAGCTTAGAAAGCCATATACAAATAAACTTATCATGTAAAACATTTATAACTATTTCATTCACATGATCTTTAGCATAACACAATAGTAAATTCATATCTCTTCTTTGGCTCAATTGATTCTAACCACATGCTTCCAAAAAACCACATATCTATTTATTTCATTAGATCATAGCACACTTGTATATAACACATCTTATCTCAATAATTCCATACATATATCTCACATATACTTACTTTCCAAACTCAAACTTTGCATACACTTCAAATGTACCTGTATCGGATACACATTTCACATATACATTTAATTCTCTAAATACCCGTTGAACCATTCGGAATCAAATAGGATACTCAGAAAACTCAGGATACTCGTAAAACGCCAACGTTCCAGATGTGGTCTTACATGTAATCAAATATTGATGCCACTGTCCCAGATAGGGTCTTACACGAAATCATATACAATGCCAATGTCCCAGACATTACACATAATTCTCAAATCGATGCCAATGTCCCAGACGCGGTCTTACATGATATCACATATCGGAACCCTATGTCATGACATATGTATCCTAATTATTCCTAAGGTTCGTACGAGACTTTTCAAACATTGATACATCGTCGAAACTTTCTCAGATTTAACATATATATCTTCCATAATCATTCATCACGATTCAATTTCATGTAAACATAAATAAATCAACTCAAACACAATTATTTGTATATAGACTTACCTCGTACGGATATGAACGGACATAAACAACTACTTGACTAATTTCGACTTCCCCCGATCTAAATCAATTTTCTTTGGTTATTGATATATACATATTCAAATTTAACTCTTTGATTCACCAAATCATTCAATTCAATCCAAAGACACACATTTAGGGCATTTTACAAATTAGCCCTCACATTTTCACTTTTTGACATTTAAGTCCTGATCGCTGAAATCAGAGCTTTAAAATTTATAAAAGAATGATCGAACCTGGAGACTAACTTTGACAACGATTAAAGGCAAGTGTACCTATCGAACAGTAGTATAGCTTAGGCAAGACCGGATTATCGAACCCAAAGGAACTAAAAGTACTAATACTAACTTTCTTTTTATTATTTAGCCTTAAAAACAGAGTGAAGTTGCTTTTAAACTAAATTGACGAAGACTAAGCTAAGGACACAAAGACAAAAAGAATGATTTGGAAAATAACTTGAAGAAAAACTCAATTGATCACGACGATACCCTCAGGAAGAATCCACCTAGACTTCACTTGTTATTTAACCCTAAACAATATGATTTCTTTACTTAGCTTGATCCGTAGGACTCCCTAACCTATATTAAACTCTCTCTCGAGGCGAATAACGTCTAACGCTAGGTTAATTAGTGGAACTCTCGTTCGCTTATAATAACCCCCTAGAATAGCAGTAAATCGATCAATGGACTCCTATATTAGGTTTCACCCTAATTCAGCAAAATCTCGTAACCCTATATCTAGGCGTTTGATCAACTCCACTTAATTATGCTAGATCTACTCTTAGGCAGGGTCTATTCCTCCTCCACCTAAGCACATCAGATTTGGATTAAGCAACATAATTAAGAACAAATTAAGTAATTTATCATATAATCTAGAAATCAAATAACAAGAATCATCTAGGTTTCATCCCCTTCAGGTATCTAAGGGGTTTAGTTCATGATGAATAAAAAGAACATCTCAAGAGAAAAGATAAAATAAAACATAAGAAAATCCTAAAACCCCCTGAAGGAATTGAAGGTGAATTCTGCCGTCTTGAGTATAACTCTGGCTTCTTGGGATGGATCAACTGGCTATCCTCGCGATATTCCCTAACTCTGACCTTCTAGTCTTGGCTGCTTGGCCTAGCTTTGATGCCTTTTCAAAGGTGGCACTTAGGGGATATATATAGGCTCCTGGAATGCGATTCTTTCTCCTTAAGTATCCTTTTCTGACTGAAATTGCTCTTTCTAGCGACAGGGGCACGGCCATGGCACACGCACGTGTGGATCAACTTCTGGCAGTGTTTGGATTTCTAACTTGAGGCACAACCGTGTGAGTCGAGGTTGAGTCCGTGCTCTAGGTGATCGGTGAGGCACGGCCGTGCGGACTTTGGGCCAGGCCGTGTCAATCTTGTGCTAAGGCCCATTTACCACGTTTTGGGCTCGTTTTGTGTTCTTTTCATCCCCGGGTGCTTTTCTGGGTATAAGACATGAAAAGAAAGTACTATAAGCACCTTTTTATATAAATCAAGGAATAAATCATCAAAAAGTAAGCTAAATATGAGATTAAAATATGTTACTTTTACGGTTTATCAAATACCCCCACACTTAAGCTTTTGCTTGTCCTCAAGCAAAATTCTCAACTTACAATTAAGACGAACTTTCCATAATTCACAATTCTTATCAACAATGCCTTGTCATAATTCATAGATAATTCATACATGGATAATTCAATTCAAAGAGTCCTAAAGATTTAAACGAGATAAGTCATGAGTTTGTATTTCGAAAACGTAGGTGTCTTCCCTCATTTAAGTAATTACCATTTCAATTCAAAATGGACAAGGGTTGATGTCCTCACTATGGATTCACTCAAATCAATCTAAAGTGTTTAAGGTTCAGGAGAAGATCGCTCATAAATCGAACCTGAAAAGTTAATCCCATAGGCTTGCCTGAAAATCATATCTCCACCACTGTAATATGAGATGGTAAACAGATCAAAAGGTCTTTGTTAGGGTTGTAACGGGGCTAGGGTTAAAGGTGTGGTTAAAGGCTAAAATTAGAGGGTTAGAATCAAGATCGAATTGACAAGTACCTACCTAAGAATACCAAAATTACATCAACTGAAAATGATAATGAATCTACTAATACAAGCCTTTCTTTTTGAAAATAAACTTTGATTTGTATAAGCCCACTTTTCATACTATTAATGCTGAATATATATATATATTAAGAACAAACTAAGTAAAACGAGATAAATTTAACTACCAAAAAAAAATACTTAGGTAACTTGATCAAATCAATTCTCGATTAAGGGGTAGTCAAAAGAAAGGGTGAATACAAAGAGACTTTGGGTTAATATTAGTAGGTGAGTCAATAAAAAGGGTTTGTTAGGATCAACGGGGTTCACTAGGGGTTAGTTCTGAAGGTATGCTATTTAGTGGTGTAAGTGGGTTAAAACCTAGGTGCCTTTATCATTTCTGTAATATCAAGTCAAAAGTGTGGTCTCAACATGCATAAACGAGGCAAGTTCTAGAATAACAATTCATAGTTGACACACTCATAATCAAAGAATGAGCACGAAAAAGAATATATGCTCTGTAAGGCTCAAAATCTCACAAAAATTATGGGTGTTTTGACATCATCCTCGTGAATTTCAAATTTCAAAGTAGTATTCAAATTTAGGTCAACAACCTAACAAAATTATAATTTTGAAAATTAGACTTATCATGCTTAATTCTCTAGTATTCTTTCAAATTCAATCATCAATGCACAATTAACTATGACTTATTCTAAAACATGTCAAGAAAAATCACAAATCATCAGAAATTTCATCCTAATTAGTAATATGACAACTTTGCATAAAAACAAGACTAAATCAGGGATTTGAGAAAAAAGTCAGGCACATTTTGAGAATTATGCAAAAATTAGACACTTATTCCCCCCACACTTAAGATGTACATTGCCCTCAATGTACAAAGATAATTAATGATAATTAGTGATCAATCAAAAGATAAGAGGGAAAGTGTCACTTCCTAAATTTACGGATGAGATCCTTGGAGGATGTGGAAAGTGTGTGGCATCAGGTGACTTTTTGTATTTCTCCTAGTTGTGCGTTTGTGTATATGGAGTGTGTAATTTATTCTGCAAAGTCACTTGGTTAACAATCTTTTTAATGTAATAGATATGTGGTTAGGGATTCTTGAATAGTTAGATAGCCAATGGTAAAAGTTTGCAATAATAATAAAAGTTTGAATTAAAAGCAACACAAAATAAAAACTTAAAATAAAGAAAATATAATGTAAGGAAACAAATTAAAAGGACTCAGAGGTCCTCATCATTGGTTGGATCCGGTGGTGGTTCTGTAACACCCCAAACCCGGTCAATACGCCATGACCAAATCTGGTATGTCACTGAGGAAAAAGTTTTGAAAAGAATCGAATAAAGAATTAAATTTTAGGAAAACTATTTTATGCCCAAAGAAATCAGGGTATGATTAGTTAAAAACTGAAAGTTTACTTTGAAATCCCAGAAATAAATCTTCAAAACTTAGTTGCCGATCCATAAATTAGAAAACCTTTTTTGTAATTTTAAAAGGAACCCAAATGATTAATTTGAAAACCGTTTGAGTTGTCGAAAATATTTGTGTTGTCATTTATTATCAAGTAGTTTCTAATACCCGATGGTAAGATTTTGAAACCATTGCGTTTTTTTTAATAATTTTAGAAAACTTTGGGCTCAATTATTAAATTAACCAAATAATTTATAAGCCATATTTAAAACATATTCAAAGCATATAAATAATCCAAAACATAATTAAAGAGGCCTTATTACAAACCCAAAATAAAACAAAAACCAAATTAAAATAATTTAAAGTACCCCAATTCGAAGTTCATGTAAAATCAAATTTTATTGTATGGCCTCCTCGAGTTCATCTGGCTCCTCATCTGCGATCTCACGAATCACCTGAAAAGATAAGGGAGAAGGTGAGCCACCAAGACTCAGTGCATAAATCCTTCCCCCGGTTAATGCAACATTCTTACACAATTTATAATCAAGCAACATACATATAATGCACCCAACCTAGCCATCCATAACTCCTTTCCTACCCCGTGTGGTACCAAACCACTGGTGGTGCCAAACCACTGGTGACCTAAAGTCATGATATCCAATAATGTGATACCAAATCACTGGTGACCCAAAGTCACGAATAATCAAGTTGTGGGGCCAACCCACGTGTGATACCAAATCACTGGCGACAATCCCATATCGCAAAAATGGGGCCAACCCACGGTGGTGTTAAACCACAGGGACGAGTCGCTATGAGGTGCCAAACCTCTGGTGTCCCAAAGACACAAATGTGATACCAAATCACTGGTGACCAAAGTCACGAATCATCAAGTTGTGGGGCCAACCCACGTGTGATACCAAATCACTGGCGACGATCCCATATCTCAAAAGTGGGGCCAACCCACGGTGGTGTTAAACCACAGGGACGAGTCGCTATGAGGTGCCAAACCTCTGGTGTCCCAAAGACACAAATGTGATACCAAATCACTGGAGCTGCCAAACCTTTGGTGTCCAAAGACACGGATATCAAATCCTTCCCCCTCCACTCATGTTCCCAAACCGATGTATTAAGAGTATCAATCATGCCATCATACTTGATATGATCATATAACATATTTAAATAATAGATCATGATATCAATCAACATATATTAACATCATATTGAAACGGACTTACCCGAATCCTTGCACATACCCATCAAGGTATTTTATCAAAATCTCATAGATTCCCACTTTAATAACATGATTAGACAATATATATGTATATAACCGAATTATAAAGTGTGTAAGATACACACCTGTCACTACCGCAAGTACTAAAATCCGAAGACCCGATCTACCGCACTAGATCACCTTGTCCTATATTCGGCCAAAACAAAAAACTTTAAGCAACACTAATCGGCTAATAACACCTTAATCCCAATAGCTTTAGTCTTTTCAAAAGAATGATGAATCGACAAGAATCCTTACCCCTTGACTTACCAACCTTTGATCGCTAGAGAAGTAAGGCTTAGATCGATTGCTTCCAAAGTCCCGATGAGCCTAAAAGAAATCGGTTTCTAAGAATGATTAGAACCTTGCAACAAGTGCCCAAAATTCGGCCTTTGCCCTCAAGAGAAACAACATAGAAACAAGAAAAAGAATAAGGAAAAACGGCCATAACACTTACCTATCTTCCAAAACCATTTGAAGAAAACCAAATGAAGTCCTACCCTTGAAGAAATTCGGCCAAGACAAACAAATAGGATATGAGAGTTTCGGCTATGATTTTGAAAGAAAACAATTGATATTCGGCTCAAAAGAGATGAAGAATTAGTATGGAAAAGAAAAATGAAAAGGGAAGAAGGATGACTCGGCTTTAGCAACCAATGAAAGAAAAATCAAGAGGAATGGGGAAGAAAGAGATTCGGCCAAGAAGAAAGTAAAAGAAATGTTGTGATTTTGAACAATATTCAAAAGAAAGAAAAGAGAGAAAAAGGGGATTAAGAGATTCGGCCAACACCTATTTTACCAAAAAAGAAAAGTGTACAAAATTGCACCTAAAGATCAAGGTACATTCGGCTAAAGAGAATAGCTTTGGAGAGGAAAGAAATAAAATACCAAATGGTGCACAAAAGAGAAGAATTGGTAAGGTTCAAAGGAGTTTTGGTTTTGACACAAAGCAAAGGTTGAATGCCTACCAAGCTAGCCGAAAATGACTACTAACCAAAGAGAAATTTGGCACTAACTAGCTACCAACCCAACCAAAAATTCGGCCACTCTCCCCCTAGCCACACATGCCGTCCACATACATAGACTTCCAAGTCAAATCTTTCCACACAATTCTTTCCATAACAAGACACCCTACATCATGCCTTATGTTCTCCCATTAGCCTTAAAACCATTGATTTCTTTCCCAAACATCAAACTTACCTTAAACTAATATTCAACTTGCCATAAAGAAAAATTGAAAGTCCAACCTACCATATGTAAAGCTTGACCGTCCATTAATGCTAGGATACAAAAATAAAGTCTTCAAAATGCTAATCATGCTACTCGAACCTCTAACCTCAAGCAACCCTTCAAGCATCCTAACCACCTTGCCACTAACTAATCATGTGCTTAATTTAACACTTAAATTAACTTAAGTGTCAAGTTCACTTAATCCACTTCATTAAATATACAATACTAAGAATTATTCTAGCTTCGTAAATAAATCCAAACCATCTCAAGACTATACTAACTCATGAATTATGCACGAACGCATAACCCCTAAATCTAGGATATTACAGGTGCTGATGATGAAATGTGGAGGTGTTGGCATATTTGTTGCAGAGTTGCCTCTAACCCGTCAAAGCGCCTAGAGTTTTCAGCGAAATGCAGCTTGAACCGGTCGAGTCGTGTAGAGATGTCTGCTAATGATGTTGCTGATCGGTATGGATATTGGCTCGGATTTGGTACCTCCTCTGATGGTGGTGGGACATCATCAAGAATGTCCTCGGCCTCCCCCTCGTCTGTGAATGTCACTATCCGGTACTAGGGGGTCGGTCCCTCGACGGTGTTTGATCATTCTCATGTGGAGCATCGTCTGGATGCCCTAAGGTGCCATGTGGCCCATTAGTGTGAGGGAGGTTATTTGAGCCTCAGTGTTGAGGAGACCAAAGTATCGAGCCAACCTTGTGATGTATGACCCCATCGATAAAATCCCTTTTCTGTACAGCTCTGTCTGGTGTTGTATTGCACAGGCGATGAAGTATGCCAGGTCGAACACGTGCCCTTCTGACATGCACGAGAGGTAGTAAACATCGTGTTTGTTTACCACGCCAGTGCTCTCTCGGTGACCTGTGATGGTGTGAGTGAGAATGGCGTGGATGTACTGTAGGGGTGAGGGAAGGGCTGTTGCCTTCAAGCGACTGGGGTCGTAGACACTCGTGGTGGGTGCTAAGTATTTCCAGCAGTTGAGGGGGGTGCAATGTAGCTGGCGGTTCAACCCAGAGAGTGGGTTCTCTTCTATGAATTCTGGCGTATATAGTCCGAGTGCCGAACCGAATTGTGGGACCCTCAGTCGACGTACTGTGCCCCCTAAACGGAATTGAATGGTACATGGATCATCAAACTGTGCCATCACTGTTTGTGATGTGAAGGTGGTGCAGAATTCTAATGTGAGCTCCAAGTAACTGGGCTTGATGATTGAGAAGAATTGTTCCCACGGGTCGGTCGAGAGGTAGGCTCGAATATCGGTCGCGATTCCAACTTGTTCTATTACATCCCAGTCGGTGCAGCTACCGGTGCCTAGAGGTCAATCCCAGATTGTCTTGTACCTCTCTTCCTGAGCTGCTTGAGGAAATCGGAGGAATGGGTGTCGAAACTCGGTAGAGGCACTTGTGGAGGATGATCCGGGCCCCTTTCTTTTCTTGCTTGGGGCTGATCATTTTATTCGTGATGTTGACATGGTACCTGAAAAATAAGCAGATAAAAAGCAAGTTCCTTAACCAAAATATGGCCAAAGTATTTCATATTAAATCAAACGAAACGATAATCAGTGGATGTTACTTGACAGCAGTGATTGTTTTATTCAAAGAAGTATAAAAAAGTGTTAAAGTTTATGCCTAAAATGTAGTCAATCAGCAACCAATCAAAGTATTCATGAATCTTTTGAGAGAAATCACTAACTATCAATCAGGGCTAATATTAAACAAAATGAAAAAGATAAAGTAAAATGGCATAATATTCAAGTTTTGAGCAAAAAAATTAAAGTGGTGAAGGGAACCAGGGGTTTGAATGGTGTGAAACAATCAAACACGGGTGGAGCATGGCGGTGGCGCGAAGTCTGTAGCACGAACACGACGGTGGCGTGGGCGTGGCGCTTGGTAGCACGGCTGTGGTGTGGGCGTGGAAATAGTTCTTGGGTGGTTTTTTGGAGAAAAACGGTGAGGGGAGGCAGTTTTAGGTATAGGGGAATAGTTGTGCGATCGGATTTGGGGAGAAGGGGTTTAAAACTAATTTTAGGTTTAGGTTTTGGGTGGGTGTCGGTTAAGTTTTATATATATAGGGGGCACGGGCTATCGCCACGCCCATGTGAATTTGAAATCACCCGTGCTTTTCGCGATTTTCAGTTTTGGGCGCGTTCAGGGTTCTTGGCACGGACGTGGGTTACTGGGCACGCCCGTGTTCAATAAGTCAGTATCCTCGCGCGGTTGTTGGGTACGGCCGTGTTGGGCCTGTGCTTAACAAGTCAGTAGCTTCACACGGTTTGCAAGCACGGGCGTGTTTTACCCGTGTTGTGTAAGTCAGTAGCTTCACACGGTTAGGAAGCATGGGCGTGTTCAGCCCGTGCTCGACAAGTCAGTGACCTCACACGGTTAGCTAGCACGGGCGTGGTGTGGTATCACAACCTGTATTTGAAAAAAAAAAGACATTCCTCCCTGTTTATGCACGACTACTAGCACGCCCGTGGTTCGTCCCCTGTCTTGCACACGACCAATGGCACGCCCGTGTGCCAGGCCGTGTTTAAGAACCTGCACTTCTGCTGGACTAATCTTTTAGTGTGAAGTTAGAAATGAAAATAAAATGTTTAGTGAGTTAGTGGGTTAGTGCTCGGGTTGCCTCCCGAGAAGTGATTGTTTATAGTCTTAAGCTAGACTTTCCCTATTTTCGGTTCTAAAAGAAGGTTCATGGAGCAGAAGCTCCTCTCTCATATCTCCAAAATCTGCACCATTAAAAATTTTAGGTCGGTGACCATTTACCTGGAATGTGCCCTTAGTGGGATGAGTTACCTAGATGGTGCCATATGGAAAAATTGTTTTGATCATGAATGGGCCTGACCATCTTGATTTCAGCTTCCCCAGAAATAGTTTAAGCCTCGAGTTGTATAATAGGACCAAATCCCCTACTTCAAATTGTTTTGATCTCTTGATACGAGCATCATGGCGTCACTTTGTTGCTTCCTTGTATAGTTTAGAGCTCTTGTAGGCTTCCGTTCTCCATTCGTCCAGCTCGTTCATCTGCATCATTGTTTTCTTTCCTGCAATTTTGAGGTCAGAATTCAAGAATTTTATTGCCCAAAAAGCTTTGTGTTCTAATTCGAATGGTAGATGACAACTTTTCCCGTATACAAGTTTGTATGGGGATGTCCCTAGAGGTGTTTTAAATGCTGTTCTATAGGCCCATAAAGCATCATCCACTTTAACTGCTCAATCTTTTCTATTTGATTCAACCGTTTTTTCTAGAATGCGCTTAAATTCTTGGTTTGCTACCTCAACTTGCCCACTAGTTTGAGGGTGATATGGGGTGGCTGTCCTGTGGTATACTCCATATTTCTTTAGAACTTTTTCAAATTGAGTATTGCAGAAGTGAGTACCCCTATCACTAATAATGGCTCTAGGTGTCCCAAATCGGGAAAACAGTTTCTTGAGGAACTTGACTACTACTCTAGCATCGTTGGTAGGTAAAGCTTCTGCTTCTACCCATTTTGACAAGTAATCAACTGCCACTAGGATGTACTTGTTTCCAAACGAACTAGGGAATGGTCTCATGAAATCAATATCCCATACATCAAATATTTCACATGATAACATATATGTTTGAGGCATTTCATCACGTTTAGAAATATTACCTATTCTTTGGCATCTATCACACGAGGTAACATACCTGTTTGCATCTTTAAACTGAGTGGGCCAATAAAAACCTGATTCGAGTATTTTCTGTGCTGTCTTAATACCACTGTAGTGTCCTCCTGACGGTCCTGAATGGCAATGTTCTAAGATTTTACTTGCTTCTGTCCTTGTAACACATCTTCGAATTACCTGATCTGCACATATGCAGAAAAGAAAGGGATCTTCCCAGAAATAATTTTTCATATTAACAAAGAATCGCTTCTTTTGGTGATGTGTTAATTTTCTTGGCAAGACGTTAGCTGCTAAATAATTCCCAATATTTGCAAACCATGGTACCTCAGAATGTGTTATAGAAAAGAGTTGTTCTTCGGGAAACGAATCATTTATTTCACTTTCATCGAGCTCTTTGGAGTGTGGATTTTCAAGTCTAGAAAGGTGATCCGCTGTAAGATTCTTGGCTCCCTTCTTATCTTGTTTTTACAAGTCGAATTCCTGTAAGAGTAAAATCCATCGTATAAGTCTGGGTTTTGCATCAGGTTTGTTTAAAAGATAACGAAGAGCTGAATGGTCAGTGCAAACGACAACTTTAGACAATATTAGATACTGTCTAAATTTATCAAAAGTAAAAACTATGGTGGTACAGTTTTCTTGTGCGGGTGTTAATGTTCTGCTAGCATAGTAAATTGGCTTAAAATGCTTGTCTCTTCGTTGTCCCAAAACTGCACCTACTGCAAAATCACTTGCTTCACACATTAGTTCAAAGGGTAAGTTCCAATCAGGATATTAAATGCATCTAAACATTCTTGGTTGAAATCGAAAGGAACATCTTTTTCTAGTAATTTTGTCAAAGGCTTAGCTATTTTAGAAAAATCTTTAATAAATTTTCTATAGAACCCTGCATGTCCTAAAAAGCTTCTAATAGCCTTAACAGAACTAGGGGGAGGTAGTTTTTCTGTGGCTTCAACCTTTGCTTTATCTACCTGAATCCCTTTACTAGAAATCTTATGTCCTAACACAATTCCTTCTCTAACCATAAAGTGACATTTTTCCCAATTCAAAACAAGGTTTGTTTCCTCGCATCTCATTGCAACTCGTTTTAAATTTTTAAGGCAAAGATGGAAAGAATTACCGAATACCGAGAAATCATCCATAAATACCTCCAGATGTCTTTCACGAGTTCGTCAAAGATTGCCAACATACAACACTGAAAAGTAGCAGGAGCATTACATAATCCAAAAGGCATTCTACGATAAGCAAAAGTGCCGTATGGGCATGTAAATGTCATATTCTCTTGATCTTCAGGAGTTATGGGGATTTGGAAGTAGCCAGAGAGTCCGTCCAAGAAGCAGTAGTACACATTCCCGGATAATCTTTCCGACATTTGATCTATGAAAGGCAGAGGGAAGTGATCTTTTTTGGTGGCATCATTCAGCTTTCTATAGTCTATACAGACTCTCCAACCTGTAACTGTTCTTGTGGCAATTAACTCATTTTTTTCATTGGGCACCACCGTCATTCCTCCTTTCTTTGGAACTACCTGCACAGGACTTACCAAAGTGCTGTCAGAAATAGGATAAATTATTCCTACATCTAGAAGTTTAATTACCTCAGCTTTGACCACTTCTTTCATGTTGGGGTTTAACCGTCTCTGGGGTTGCACACACGGCTTGTATTCTTCTTCCATTAAAATTTTGTGGGTGTAGAACGCGGGGCTTATTCCCTTGATGTCAGAAATTTACCAAGATATGGCTTTTTTGTGTTCTCTTAGTACCTTTGTCAGCTCCTCTTTTTTCCTTGGGTTCTAGTTCTGAAGAGATGATTACTGGTAACGTAAAATTGTCCCCGAGAAATGCATATTCTAAGTGTTTTGGTAACTGTTTTAATTCCAATTTGGGTGGCTCTTCGATGGAGGGTTTCTGTTTTATTTTGTTATCATTTTCAATACTTTCTTCTTTTTCATTTGTCTGGATGACAATGTATTCAGATTCAACTCATCGTCTTTATCTTCTTCCCCCTCTTCTTGAGTCAGGCACAGTTCCATCGTGTCGTCATGTAGGATTTCTGTAACATCCTGAAATTGGGCCTAGTAGGATTGAGCCCAATGGGCCTTAGGCGTAGTAGCGTTTAAAATTTTTGAGAACGGCATTAATGCAAGTTATACTTATTAGATAAGTGATTTTGGAAGGTTAGAGGGCTTCTATGAAGTCCCGGGATCAAACTTTAGCTTTGGGGAAATTTTGGTTTTAGGCGATAAAAACCCTGGAAGTTGGCAAGTAGGCCTTAAGAATAAAATATGGAGAAAAATGACACAAGTGGAGTGTGTGGTGTAGTGGCAAAGTGACGCCACATAAGAGACAATGGGGTGACACCACAAGGAAGGAAGGAGGTCCAAGGTTCAAGTCTTGGCTTTTGCATTTTGGTTTCTTTTTACTTGGATCTTAGAATTTGGGTCATAGTTTATATTTAATTGCGCATGGTTTAAGACACAAGAGGAGCTTGTGGCCAATTGGTTAGCGGCATGGATTATGTTGCAAGGGAGCCTGGGTTCGAATCTCATGAGAAGCAAGGGAGTATTTATTTTGCGGATTGGACGGCAAGAGTTTCAGTTGAATTTAAACTCTACTAACGAAGGGATCCCACATCGGAAAGACACAAAGAAGGAAGGTGAAGAGCTAGCTATATAAAGAGCATTCCAGGAGGAGAGTTATGATACCTTGGTGGGCGTTTGGGCACAGGAGTGGTCGCAGCGCGGTTTAGCACCAGAGTCCTATCAGGTGTGTAACTCTCTCTACTCTAGTTGTAGAGCGGCAAATGCCGAAGTGCCGATCACGGCAATAGTAGCCACACGAGCGTGCGAGCGCACGTGTGGGGCTTCGACGCGATAGTTGAGGCCATCAGTAATATTCTTGTGGGTTGGGGCTGCTTGGGCCACGATGGGCCAAAGTGGGCCCGATGGGCCCGTAGGCCTAAATGAGTAAATTGTATGATTGTTTAGTATATGTTGAACTAGACTAGGTGGAATTTATATACGTGGCTAGATTTGTGCTAGGTGGGCCACACGAGCGTGTGGGCCCAAATGGGCTGGAATCGGGTTTTAGGCCCAATAGTCCGGTAAAGACAGAATTGGTAGTCGAGTCGCTCGGGGTGACATTGGGCCTTCAGAAAGGCCATTCTAGGTACGAAATTACTGAAATACCCTTAGTGGGTAAATTACCAAAATACCCCTAGAAGGTAAATTACTGCTATACCCTTAGAGGTTGATTGGCTTGATTATGTCGTATTTGTTATTTTGATTATGATGGTAATTTGTTTCATACGATATCTGTGATATATGATTTGCATACATGTCATACTGCATACGAATTATTATGTCATATTGCATGGGTATGATGAGAGGAGGGGGAAGATTGATATCCATGACTTTGGGTCACCAGTGGTTTGGCACCACCAGTGGTTTGGCACCACAGTTGATTTCGTGACTTTGGGTCACCAGAGGTTTGGCACCTCATAGCGACTCGCCCCAGTGGCTTAGCACCACAGTGGGTTGGCCCCACAGTTGATATATTGGGATTGTCGCCAGTAATTTGGTATCACAATGTGGGTTGGCCCCACACTTGGATTATTGATATTCATGACTTTGTGTCACCAGAGGTTTGGCACCTCATAGCGACTCGTCCCAGTGGCTTAGCACCACAGTGGGTTGGCCCTACATTTGACATAACGGGATTGTCGCCAGTGATTTGGTATCACAACGTGGGTTGGCCCCACAGATGGATTATTCGTGACTTTGGGTCACCAGTGGTTTGGCACCACATTATTATTGGATATCAGTGACTTTGGGTCACCAGTGGTTTGGCACCACCAGTGGTTTGGTACCACACGGGGTAGAAACGGAGTTATGGATGGCTAGGTTTGGGTGCATGATATATTTGCTTGGTTATGATTTGTGTAAGCATGTTGCATTAACCGGAAGGGGGATTATGCACTGAGTCTTGGTGACTCACCGTCTCCCTTATCTTTTCAGGTGACTCGTAGATCGCGGATGAGGAGCCGGATGGACTCGAGGTAGCCATGCATTAGATACATTCAGTTTTACATGGACTTTTGGTCTGGGTATTTATTTTAAATTTCGGTTTTTTATTTGGGTTTGTAATAAGGCCTTTGGTATTTTATTTGGTTTTAGCTTTCAATTTGGTTACTGTTCATTATTAAATGTTCAATATGGGATTTTCCTAAAATGATAATAAACTATTTTTATTCAAAATTACTTAAGCTCGATTGTCACAACAAATACAATTTTATTCAAATTAATAACAACTTTGTAAAATGGGCATTGAAATGAATCGACTTTTATAAACAAACCACAAAACGCGGAGTTTCAAAAAGAATACAAACATTTTAACGAACGCACAGTTTTTTTTTACATTCCTTTCATCTGACATGCCAGATCCGGTCGTAACGTCTGGGCCTGGTTTGGGGTGTTACAGTTTCCTGTAATGAATTTTGAATGATATGATCAGTAGTATCAACAAAATAACAGGAATCATCTTGCTCTTTAGAATATCGCATGGCATCATAAATTTGAAAAATGATTTCTTTATCACCTATCCTCAGTGCGAGTTTACCATCACCTACATCAATAACAGCTCTAGTAGTGGCTAAAAAAGGACGCCCTAAGATTAAAGGAACATTAATGTCTTCATCCATGTCTAACACAACGAAATCAACAGGGAAAATAAATTTATCAATTTTTACCAGGACATCTTCGATAACTCCTCTAGGATACTTAATGGATCTATCTGCTAACTGAATACTCATCCTAGTGGGTGTTGGTTCCCCAAGATCTAGTTGTTTAAACATTTTGTACGGCATTAAATTTATACTGGCGCGTAGATCAGCTAATGCTTTCTTAATATTCAAGCTACCAATTAAACAAGGGATAGTAAAACTTCCTAGGTCTTTTAATTTGGTTGGTAACTAATTTTGGAGGATGGCTGAGCATTCTTCATTAAGTTCCACCGTTGACACTTCTTCAAGTTTTTGTTTATTCGTCAGGAGTTCCTTTAAGAATTTTGCGTACTTCGGCATCTGTGAAATGGCTTCAACAAAAGGTAAGTTAATATGTATTTGTTTAAAAAGTTCAAGAAACTTACCGTATTGGGCATCAATTCGTTCCTTTTTTAACTTTGCTGGATATGGGATTGGTGGTTTGTTCTCGTTGCGTACTGGATTTACATCCTCAATCCTCTCATCGCTGGCCTTGTTATCTTCGTTTGGGATTTGTTTCTTTGGGTCGACTAATTTCTTTCCACTTCTTAGTGTGACTGCTTTTACCTATTCTGTTCCTTTAGGAAAAATTTCTGCCTGTATTTCACAGATCATCTTAGTAAGCAATCCAACCGTCTCAGTGAGTTTCGCAAATGACTCAGTAAGTTTTTCAATTGACTCTTGTTGATCTTTAAGGGTTTTCTCGGTATCTTGTAGGCATTTTTCTATGTTTGCTGATTTTGCCATCACCTCCTCGAGGGTCGGTTTCTTCTCTTGTGGATAGGGTTGATTTTGGAAATTTTGAGGAGGTTGTTGCCTTTGATTTCCTTGATTTCCTTGACCTCCCCACAAAAAATTTGGGTGGTTCCTCCAACCTGGATTGTAAGTGTTATTATAAGGATTTTTATTGGATCGAAAATTATTACCTATACAGTTCATCTGCCCACTCTCTGCTTTCGGTTGGTAGGGTGGGTACTCAGGATTCGCCACGGGTCCACTTGCGTCACACTGTATGACTGGATGTGCCTACGAGGAACACAAACTATCAAGCTTTTTATTCATCATCTCTAGCTGCATTGATAGCATGGTCACTGCATCGACGTTGAAAACTCCCACTGATTTTGTTGGTTTGGTTCTTGAAGCCACTGGTAATTATTCAGTGACATCTCTTCGATGAACTCGTATGCTACTTCTGGAGTTTTGTTGTTCAGTGTTCCACCGGCGGCTGAATCAATTAGTTGCCTCGTTGAGGGGTTTACACCGTTATAAAAGGTTTGGACTTGTAGCCACAAGGGTAAGCCATGGTGTGGGCACCTCCTCAAGAGATCCTTGAATCTCTCCCATGCGTCGTATAACGTCTCTAAATCCATCTGCACAAAAGAAGAGATATCATTCCGTAATTTGGCCGTTTTAGCCGGTGGTAAATATTTCATTAAAAACTTTTCGGTCATTTGATCCCATGTAGTGATTGACCCTCGTTGTAACGAGTTTAACCATTGTTTAGCTTTATTTCTCAATGAAAAAGGAAATAACTGAAGACGTATAGCATCATCAGAAACGCCATTTATTTTGAAAGTATCACAGAACTCTAAAAAGTTAGCTATATGCGTGTTTGGATCTTCGTCCTGCAAACCATCAAATTGAACAAACTGTTGAATCATTTGTATTGTGTTAAGCTTTAATTCAAAATTGTTAGCAGCTATAGCAGGCCTAACAATACTCAATTCTACTCCTGTTAAATGCGGTTTCGCATAATCAAACATTGTTCGTGGAGCAGTATTTTCCCCCACATCCCGTGGTGGTGGGTTATTCTCGTCCATCCCTTCAGTAGGAGTGGATCTGCCTTCTTCCTCTATTTCTGTGTAATCTAAGGCTCGCATGGTTTCTCAATGATTCCTGTGAGCGGTAGCTTCGATTTCACTGCCGTATACCAAAGGTCCTCTTGGGTTCCTTCTAGTCATAAGCTAGAGGTACCTGCTAGGAAAAGAAAGAAAGGAAGAAAATTTAGCAAAAAATTAAAATTCGACCTAAAAAATAAAATTAGGAAAAATAAAATAAAAGAAAAATAAAGGCTAAAATAATAAAAATAGAGCGTTCTTAATATTTTAGTTCCCTGGCAACGGCGCCAAAAACTTGATCGCTGAAATCAGAGCTTTAAACTTTATAAAAGAATGATCGAACCTGGAGACTAACTCTGACAACGATTAAAGGCAAGTGTACCTATCGAACAGTAGTATAGCTTAGGCAAGAACGGCTTATCGAACCCAAAGGAACTAAAAGTACTAATACTAACTTTCTTTTTATTATTTAGCCTTAAAAACAGAGTGAAGTTGCTTTTAAACTAAATTGACAAAGACTAAGCTAAGGACACAAAGACGAAAAGAACGATTTGGAAAATAACATAAAGAAAAACTCAATTGATCACGACGATACCCTCAGGAAAAATCCACCTAGACTTCACTTGTTATTTAACCCTAAACCATATGACTTCTTTACTTAGCTTGATCCGTAGGACTCCCTAACCTATATTAAACCCTCTCTTGAGGCGAATAACATCTAACCCTAGGTTAATTAGTGGAATTCTCATTCGCTTATAATAACCCCCTAGAATAGCAGTGAATCGATCAATGGACTCCCATATTAGGTTTCACCCTAATCCGGCAAAATCTCGTAACCCTATCTCTAGCCGTTCGATCAACTCTGCTTAATTATGCTAGATCTACTTTTAGGCAGGGTCTATTCCTCCTCCACCTAAGCACATCAGATTTGGATTAAGCAACAGAATTAAGAACAAACTAAGTAATTTATCATATAATTCAGAAATCAAATAACAAGATTCATCTAGGTTTCATCCCCTTCAGGTATCTGAGGGGTTTAGTTCATAATGAATAAAAAGAACATCTCAAGAGAAAAGATAAAACAAAACATAAGAAAATCCTAAAACCCCCTAAAGGAATTGAAGGAGAATTCTGCCGTCTTGAGTATAACTCCGACTTCTTGGGATGGATCAACTGGCTATCCTCGCGATATTCCCTAACTCTGACCTTCTACGCTTGACTCCTTGGCCTATCTTTGACGCCTTTTCAAAGGTGGCACTTAGGGGATATATATAGGCTCTTGGAATGCGATTCTTTCTCCCTAAGTATCCTTTTCCGACTGAAATTGCTCTTTCCAGCGACAGAGGCACGGTCATGGCACACGCCCGTGTGGATCGACTTCTGGCCGTGTTTGGATTTCTAACTTGAGGCACGACCATGTGAGGCGAGGTTGAGGCCGTGCACTAGGTGATCGGCGAGGCACGGCCGTGTGAACTTTAGGCCAGGCCGTGTCAATCTCGTGCTAAGGCCCATTTACTCTATTTTGGGCCCGTTTTGTGTTCTTTTCATCCTCTGGTGCTTTCCTGGGTATAAGACATGAAAAGAAATGATTACAAGCACTTTTTTATATAAATCAAGGAATAAATCATCAAAACGTAAGGTAAATGTGGGATTAAAATATGTTACTTTTACGTTTTATCAAGTCTATATTTCATAAATTCACAAAAAATACAAAATTTCAATATTCCATGCTTAGGCTGAATCTTCCTCATGTTCATATAAGTCCATACATTTAATTTATTTCACATTTTAGTCCTTCAAAATATTATTTTCTCAACTTAGCCCAATTACTCAAATTCATCAAAAATTCAAAGATAGAACATATTAATCTATCACATATCTTTCATATTTCATTATCAACTATCACAAAGCTCAAGCATTCACCAATGGAACATCTCAAAATCATCATCAAATTCTAAAATTAAAACATGGGTTTGATAGAACACAAAGCAACGATCACAAAAACGTAAAAATTATCAAAAACCGAACAAAAATGAACCTTTAATCAAACTAATTGTTGGCCGAATGCTTCAAAGCTCATGAACCCTATTTCTTTTCTTTATTTCGGTGGAGAAACAACAAAGATGAACATTATTTCATCTATTTGTTTTATTTTATTAAGCTTATTAACTAATTACCTTTTTATCCTTAATGAATACATTATAAAATCTTTAAAATGAATGTCCACTATCGTCCATACCATAATACAATGGCTTAATTTCATTTTAGGGCCTTCATATTAAAAGAATATAGCAATAAAGCACTTTAAGAGATAGAAGGCCACTTATGCATTCTCTACAATTTAGGCCTTTTTGCAAATTAAGCAACCAATCGGTAAAATCAATTCACAAAACTTTCACACATGCTTAATCACATACTATAATCACGGAAAATAATATTAAAATTTGTCATTGACTCGGTTTGTGGTCTCGAAGCCACTGTTCCAACTGGGGTCTAAACCGAACTGTTACAATTCTCCCCCTTAGGGATTTTCGTCCCCGAAAATCTTACTGTTGAATAGATTTGGATATTGCTCTCTCATAGCATCTTCGGGTTCCCACGTAGCTTCTTCAACCCTGTGTCAATGCCACAATATTTTTACTAACAGAATTTTCTTATTCCGCAATTCTTTAACCTTACGAGCTACGATATGAACCAGTTTTTCTTAATAAGCCATATCAGATTGAATTTCTATTTCAGATGGAGAAATTACATGCAAAGGATCAGATCTGTATCGTCGAAGCATTAATACATGAAACACATTATGAATCTTTTCTAGCTCGATGGTAACAACAATTTGTACGCTACAGGCCCAATACGCTCGATTATTTCATACGGCACGATGAATCTCGGACAGTGTGCTTTATGACCAAATCGGAGTATTTTCTTCCACGCTGAGACTTTTAAAAGCACTTTATCTCCAATCTCAAACTCAATATCTTTTCGTTTAAAATCTACATAAGATTTCTGACGATTAGACGCTACTTTCAAACTATTACGGATCACTTTTACTTTCTGCTTAGTTTCTTTTATCAAGTCAACCCCGTAAATCTTATTCTCGCTGGGTTTTGACCAATGCAGATGTGTTCGACATTTCCTACCATACAAGGCTTCATACGGTGCGATTTTAATGCTTGACTGAAAACTATTATTATACGGATACTCAATCAATGGTAAATACTATTCCCACGTACCTTCAAACTGAAGAATGCAACATCTCAACATATCCTCAAGAATCTGAATAATTCGCTCGGATTGACCATCCATCTGTGGGTGAAAAGCTATACTGAAATGCAATTTAGTACCTAAAGCCTCTTGCAGTTTCTTCCAGAATCGTGAATTAAACCTCGGATCTCTATCAGACACAATAGATAATGGCACCCCGTGCAATCTCACAATATTGAAAATATATATCTCAGCTAACTTATCAAGTGAGTAATCAAATCGTACCAGAATAAAATGAGCTGATTTCGTCAATTTATCAACTACAACCCAAATTGTATCTTTCTTCCACAGAGTCAAATGCAACCCTGAAACAAAATCCATCGTCATTCCATCCCATTTCCACTCGGAAATCATAATCAGTTGTAACAAACCGTATGGCACTTGATGTTCAACTTTAACTTGCTGACAAATTAAACATTTCGAAACAAACTCTGAGATATCAGTCTTCTTACTAGGCCACTAATAAAGTTGTTTCAAATCATTGTACATCTTTATACTTCCTGGATGAAAAGATAGGCAACTACTATGCGCTTCTTTCAAAATTAATTGAATCAATTCTGGGTTTCTTGGAACACATATTCGATCTCAAAATCTCAAACAATCATCAATATCAATTTGAAATTCAGAATTAAAGTTCAAATCACATTGAGCTCGTTTCGCTAACATTTCATTATCAATTTTCTGAGCATCACATATTTGTTGTAAGAACAACGGTTTCACTTTCAATTCAGCCAAAACTGAACCATCATCAGACAAGTCTAAATGGGCATTCATCGCACGTAGTGCAAATAGTGATTTCTGACTTAAAGCATCAGCAACAGCATTTACTTTATTCGGATTGTAACACCCCAAACCTGGCCTAGAAGTTAGGCCCGAATCCGGCGTGTCACATTGAAGTGTTTTTGCGAAAACTTTGTTTTTATTGAAAACCCTTCTTGAGAAAAGTTAAGTAAAATCTAGTTTGCTTTCAAACGAGGTGTATCCAAAAAAAAAAAACCAATTCCTTTTTACTATGTAAAGAAAATTTCCTTTGACAGCGGAAGCTCATTCTTAAACATAATTATTTTCAAAAACTTGAAATATGCTTAAAGGAAATAAATCTAGGTTCCGTTTCAAAATTTTAATGCATAGTGGGAGTAATGGAATAACTAGAGGGAAAACCTTATTACAATCCGAAATAAAATAACTTAAAATCTAGAATTTAGATATTAAGAAAAATAGGTTTAATCGTCTTGCTAGTTGGTCACCTCCGAGTCCCTCAACCCGTCGAACTGCCTACTGAGGATCACCTGAGAAAAATAAAAGAGGGGGTGAGTTTTCAAAAACTCAGTGTGTACGACCCTCGTCAAACAAATAGCATATATATCATAATAGTAACATAATAATATCATACATGCAATGCTGTGCAAACCCTCCCCAAATAATCCATCCAGTACACTTTGTTTCTCTTCCAACCCTACACTCTTGTGCGGATTTCTAAATCAACCCACCCATCCGATACACTTCAAGGTTAGCCCGGTTGCGGTACTACCTAACGTTGCAGCAAAGATGCTAATCATATAATAGGCTTAAAAAGCCATTAGTGGATCCACGGTCGTCAAGCAACCATGCAATCCTCATATACTTCCTTTGTTCCATAATTCCCACCCATATACATCCTAAACAGAATATCATATGAATGCAGCAAATGTACATGTAACATCCATAAATCTTACAATCAACACATAGGGGTATTTTAGTCATTTCACAGATTAAGGGTATTTCGGTAATTTTACCCTACATGGGTATTTCAGTAATTCTTAACAGTATGGGTCTTAATTACGAACCTTGGCCCGTCAACAAGTCCTCGCAGCTAAAGTGAACAGACACTACGCACCAGGTAGGATTCCAAAGAAGAGGAGGTGGGTCCCTAGGACCGCTTAAGTACCAAGCTCTCCCTAGATCCAATCCTAGACATGCATATGTCCATTGCCACACTCTACCTTAGCGACTTGTCCACAGACATGTTTGATTATTGAATTAAGTTTTATACTGTTTAAGAATTCATCAGAACTAAGCCTAGAGTCCATTAAAACCCAAGCATGCATTTCTAAAATCCCATAAGGCCTACTAAGCCCAATCATGTCCATATAGCCCATTAAGCCCAATCATGTATATGTAGCCCATTAGGCCCAATCATAATCAAATCATACAACCACCCATATCAATCCATCATTCAATTTCACATATCAACTCTGCCGATTTGGGCCCACGAGCTCGGGAGGCCCATTTAGCCCCTTCTGGCCCGGTTGGCCAAACAGTGGCCCGAGACCACGAGATCTCTCTCTTGGTCCTGGTAATCGTATCGGTGTTTCCACACGAATGTTTGCACACTCATGTGGTTGCTGGTGCCAACCTTTCGGCTTTTGTCGATTTGTCGTGTGTGAAGTGTATGTACACACCTGGTAAATGAAACGTGTTACACTATCCTCAGCCTTGAACCTACAACCAATACCAACCTCCAATCAATCACACACTTAACCACAATATTTACCAAAAACCGAAGCCTTATCATAACCTTACCGTGTGCCACCAGTCCTAATAGCCCTTCCTTAGCTACTACTCAAGAATATCCCCTAGATCTGCATCAATCTTAATCGTTAAAGACAAAAAAATAGGTGACTTGTATCCACTTAAGTCACCCTTTCCTTTACTATAGACTATTCGACCAACTTATCCCAAAATCAAGAACACTTACCCAAAAGCCGAAACGTATAGATAGCTTTTCGACAGAGACTTGTAGATCCAAGCTTGATTCTGATTTTTTTCCAAGATCCGATCCACCAAAATTCAAAGGAATGATGACAGCACAACAGAGATTTGGTCACTAGAGTATTCGGCACAAGGTTTGGGGCGATGAAGAAATCGACTCCAAGAGCAAAGGTTTTTTGGATTTTGAAGTCACGAATATTTGGTCCCCAACAATTAAGATGAAGGTGGGACGGCACAAGCAATGGAGAAAGAAGAGAATGATATTCGATTTAAGGCTTTAGGAGAGAAGAAAAGAAAGCACATAAGAAAGAGGCGAGGTTTAGAACAGAAAAAGTGAAGGAGAATTTCTTCAGAGCACTATAGTTGCCAAAATGGCACAAAGGGAATTCCAATTGCCGAAATAGCACAGAGGGAATTCGGCACCCCCTATTTATACATAAAATCGAAACTCTACCCCCCAAAGTCCCAATCGGCTCCAGCTCTTCCCCATCTCATCTCCTCATTTTTCTCCCTAATAACTCCCCAATCCTTTTCCTAAATTTTCTCTTCTGATCACTCTCCTTAGAGTCCATCATCACACCACTTCCAACCTTCTAGAAGGCCAAAATTAAACTCCTAAAAAATACTAAGCTAGGATTCGAACCTAGGATCTCCTTGCTAGCCCATAACACCAACTTCTTATACCCTAAGTGGCGTTACTTAGCCACTCCACCACAAGGCTCTTTGATGCCATTTTTCCCTATTTTTATTTAAAAGCCCAACTACTCACCGCCTTGGTTCCTTTAAAACTTCCTTCTCCTCGAAGTTCAGACCCAGAACTTCTCCAACACCTCTAGACACTCCAAGTTTATTAAACCCTTAAAGCCAACATGTCATTTGTCATTTTCTTGCGTAAAAAAATTATGAGACCTAAAGCCCAAATCCCAATTCATCTAGGCCCAAAATTCGGGGCGTTACAGTGATGATAATCTATCACAAGCTCGTAGTCTTTTAAGAATTCTACCCATCGTCTCTGTCGTAGATTCAGGTCTTTCTGAGTCATCAAATATTTCATACTTTTATGATCTGAAAGCACATGGATTTGTCACTGAAAAGATAGTGGCCCAAATCTTTAAAGCAAACATAATCGCTGGCAGCTCAAGATCGTGCGCCGAATAATTCTTTTCACGTGGTTTCAATTGTCTTGAGCCATAAGCTACAACTTTGCCTTCCTCCATCAAAACACATCCCAGACCGTTTAAAGAAGCATCACTATATATCAAAAATTCTTTACCGAATTCTGGCTGCACTAGCACTGGAGCTTCAGTTGATAAAGTTTTCAACTGATCAAAGTTTTTCTGACACTTTTCAGACCACTCGAATTTCACATTTTTCTAAAGCAATCTCGTCAGTGGAGTTGCAATCATCGAAAAGCCTTTTACGAACCGTCAATAATAACCAGTAAGTCCCAGAAAACTGCGAACTTCAGACACATTTTTCAGAGGCTTTCACTCTAATATAGCTGAAATCTTACTCGGATCAACTCGTATACCAAATGCTAGCACAATATGCCCAAAAGCCAACTTCGCGTAACCAGAACTCACATTTACTAAACTTTGCATACAATTGCTTATCTCGCAGAGTTTGTAGCACAATTCTCAGATATTCAGCATGCTCAACTTCGTCACATGAATAAATCAAAATGTTGTCAATGAATACAAAAACAAATCGATCTAAATACAGTTTGAAAGTTTTGTTCATCAAATCCATAAAGACAGTAGGAGCATTTGTTAGTCCAAAAGGTATAACTAAAAACTCATAATGCCTGTACCTTATTCTAAAAGAAGTTTTCGGAATGTCTGAATCTTTTACTTGCAACTGATAATATCCCGATCTCAAATCTATCTTTGAAAACACAGTAGCTCCTTTCAGCTGATCAAACAAATCATCAATTCTGGGTAGAGGATATTTGTTCTTAATAGTCACTTTGTTTAACTAATGGTAATCAATACACATTCTCGTTGTGCCTTCTTTCTTCTTCACAAATAGAACGGGAGCACCCCTGTAACACCCCAAACTCGGACAAGACACCACGTCCGAATCTGGTATGTCACGGGGAAAACGTTTTTGAGAGGTTAGATTCTTCGTTTAAAAGCTGGGTTAAAACATAGTGTGTTTGAAGAAAATTTGAGTAGACTTGTTTGAGATAGGATGGTGTATTTGAAAACCCAGAAATTTTGAAAACTTAATCAAAGTGTGTAGTTAAAAACGAGTTTAGTTCATTCCATTATTCAAGTGGTTTCTTAGTGTTACTTAAGACATTTTAACTTGGTAGAAAATCGAGTTTGATTTGAAAATCATTTGAGTCACCAAGGCAAAGTCATAGTGAGATACCCGATGGTATAGTTTAAAACACATTGCGTTATAGTTTTGAAATCATCGTCTTTCCAAATTTTAGTAAAATTCATACCCAATTATTTTGTTAAAGCATATTGAAATCTATTTAAAACATAAACATCATAAAACATAATTTAAAGGCCTTTTACAAATTCAAAATAAAACCCAAATAAAAGTAATTAAGCTAAAGTACCCAAATTGAATAGTCTGAGCAAAACTTTTATTAAAGCATGGCATGTGCACCCCGAGTCCATCCCGGCTCCATGTCCGCGTCTAAGAGTCACCTGAAATGTCAAAGGAGAGGGTGAGTCGAATGACTCAGTGCATAAATCCCGCTCCCGATAAAACAACATGCTAACACACATCATATCATAGCAACATAATTAATGCAACCCGATCCTAGCCATCCATACACCTTTTCTACCCCGTGTGGTACCAAACCACTCGTGGTGCCAAACCACTGGTGACATATAGTCACAATGTGTTACCAAAACACTGGTGTCCCAAAGACACAATATCCGTCTATGTGGTGCCAAACCACTGGTGTCCCAAAGACACGATTGTGATACCAAATCACTGGTGACCGCAGTCACAAATCCGATGATGGGGCCAACCCATCGTGTGATACCAAATCACTAGCAGACGATCCCATATCTCAAGTGGGGCCAACCCACGGTGGTGTCAAACCACAGGGACGAGTCGCAATGAGGTGCCCAACCTCTGGTGTCCCAAAGACACAAATGTGGTACCAAACCACTGGTGACCGTAGTCACAATAATCGAGTGATGGGGCCAACCCATCGTGTGATACCAAATCACTAGCAGACGATCCCATATCTTAAGTGGGGCCAACCCACGGTGGTGTCAAACCACAAGGACGAGTCGCAATGAGGTGCCCAACCTCTGGAGGTGCCAAACCTCTGGTGACCCAAAGTCACAAAGTGTGTTACCAAAACACTGGTGCTCGTCAGCACAAAATATCACTGCCCCCTCCACTCATATCACCCATCAACATACCATACTCATGTAATCATGCATATCATACAAGTCATGCATATCATGCTAATATGTTTAACCTCATATCCCATATCACATATATCCATAGCCATGGTATCATACAGATCATCAGTAAACTCATATTAATAATACTGACTTACCCGAGTCCAAGATCATACCCATTAGGGTATCATATCAATCATCACTGCTTCATTAATTACAACAAGGTTATCAATCACATTACTAAATAGAAGTGTGTTAGTTTACACACATGGTAAATACGAGTCTAAAATCCCAACGAAACGATCTAAGTCCCTCGATTACTAGCTCCTACAATCGGCCAGAACATAGGGGTTAGGCATCTATAACATTCGGCCAACATCAATTAACCAAAGGGGTTAATATCGAACCCTTACCTTTATACCTGATTTGGTTTCCTACCAAATCTCGAATCAAGCAATGATCTTCCTTCCAACAATCGGCCAATCCCTAAAAGAGAACCGTTAAACTTTAATAATCTTGACTTAATCGAAACCAAAAGATTGCACGATCAATGCCATTACCAAACACTTACCACCACCACTACTTACCAATCGATTAATAGAGTAGAAATTCCTCTTGGTTACTTCAATATCCAAAGACCCTATATGAAAAGGGTTAAACAAATGATTAACTCATTTCAATCTACCACCATCATAGGCTTTGAACAAACCGCAATCAATATAATACCTCGAGAAGAGAGAGATGGCCATTCGGCCAACCACTTACCCCAACATCAACCATCAAGAATTCGGCCACAAGAACCCCTAGGAGAAAAGGGAAATTCGGCTTCAACCACCCAAAAGAAAGAGGAAAAACGGCTAGAGTTTTGGAAGTAGAAACAGAGAAGATGTGGTTCAAGAAGAGAAAGAAATCGGTAATGGAAGTTTAGAAGGGAGAAAGGAAAGATTCGGTCTAACCCCAAGGAAGGAAAACACCAAAAAGAGATGGAAGGAAGAGGGTGATATTCGGCCTATGCTTAAAGAAAAAAAAGGAACAAAAGTTTTGACTAAGAGAGAAATGCAAATTCGGCATAAGGGTTGTAGAAATAAAAGAAATATGAGAAGAAAATGATGGCTAGTTTCGATTTACACAAATGAAAAAGAAGAGAGACATGTAAGGGACATTCGGCTTAACAAAGAATATTGAGAAAACCACACAAAAATTCGGCAAGCCTTAGGGAGGTTTTGATTTTCGGTTTACAAAGAAAGAAAAACGTAAAAGAATACACTAGAGAATTCGGCTACCAATGTCAAAATGAGAAGACACTAGCTTACTAACCCTTGACCGAAACAACCAAATTCCAAAAAAGAATTTCGGCACAACACCTCCCCACTTCCCAAAACCGGCCACCTTCTCCCCCAACTCCCCAACATTCGGCCAAATCCCCCCATGCACTCACATCCACACATTTCAAATGTGTTTACCAAGTCACACTCCACTATTTGCTCTCCACCATCCAAGTCACCATTTGACCAAGTCCAAGGAGGAATTTGAACTTCATCCAACTCTTCCCTCCTATGCCGTCCAAATTTAAAGCCAAAATGGGGACTCTGCAGCTCGAACACTAGACCTCCACCCCATGTAGATGACGCCACACCTAGCTCCCAAGTAGCACATGCCTTGCCACTTTGCCAGCTCTTCATTTGTGCAACAAAACAACAAATTATTTTCTTAAACCCCAGCTCTTTCAGCTCCTCTCACCTAAGCCCAAAAACCAAAATTTTCCCTACCTACTCAGGCACACTCCTAGCCTACAATCAAGCCCCCAAACATAGAAATAGCAACACAGCACACTAAACACATGCAATATCATGCAACAACAAAATAGCCCCCTAACCCGGGATATTACAGTTCTACCCCCCTTAAAAATAATTTCGACCTCGAAATTACCTGATCAGAAGAGTTGCGGGTATTGCTGTCTCATCATATCCTCGGGTTCCCATGTAGCTTCTTCCACGCCATGGTTCCGCCAGAGTACCTTAACCAAAGGCACAGACTTCCGACGCAGAACCTTCACATCCCGATCTAGAATCTGCATAGGTTCTTCTTCCATAGTCAAATCTGGATTTACCTCGATCTCTTCCACTGCTACCACATGCGACGGATCTGAACGATAACGCCGAAGCATCGAAACGTGGAAAACGTCATGAATCTGACTTAGCTCTGCTGGCAACTCCAGCTGATACGCCACTGGTCCAACTCGCCTCAATACCTTATACGGCCCAATAAACCTCGGACTTAGCTTGCCTTTCCTTCCGAACCTCAACACTTTCTTCCACGGCGAAACCTTCAGAAAAACCCGATCCCCTACAGCAAACTCTATGTCTCTCCGCTTAAGATCGGTATAAGACTTCTGCCGGTCCGAAGCTTCCTTCAATCGAGCCTGAATCAACTTAACCTTGTCTTCTGTCTCAGCAACCAACTCAGGTCCCAACAACTGACGTTCACCTAACTCCGTCCAACACGTAGGTGAGCGACACTTCCTACCATACAACGCCTCATACGGTGCCATCTTGATGCTCGCTTGGTAACTGTTGTTGTAGGCAAACTCAGCCAATGGTAGAAACTCCTCCCAACTACCTCTGAAATCCAGGACACAACCTCTCAGCATATCCTCTAAGATCTGAATAACCCTTTCTGATTGACCGTTAGACTGCGGGTGAAAAGCCGTGCTGAAATCCAAACGAGTACCCAGAGCTTGATGCAATGCTTTCCAGAACCTTGACGTAAATCTAGGATCCCTATCCGAGATTATCGAAACTGGTACACCGTGCAACCTCACTATCTCTGAAACATACAGCTTCGCCAACTTCTGAAGTGAGTAGTCAACCCTCACCGGAATAAAGTGAGCTGATTTAGTCAGACGATCTACCACTACCCAAACTCAATCATTCTTGCTTGGCGTAAGCGGTAACCCACTGACGAAATCCATGGTTATCCTTTCCCACTTCCACTGAGGAATCTTCACAGGCTGAAGCAAACCTGACGGCAACTGATGTTCCGCCTTGACCTGCTGACATGTCAGACACTTCCCAACAAACTCTGTCACCTCTTTCTTCAAGCCAGGCCACCAAAACTGCTCTCTAAGATCCCTATACATCTTACTACCTCCAGGATGCATAGCATAAGGACTGCTATGTGCGTCCTGAAGAATCTTCTGCCTCAGCTCAACATCTTTAGGCATACAAGCCTTACCTTGGAAACACAGAACCTCATCACTAGACAAGCTGTAACCCTCCAAACCACCGTCCTGCACTTGTAACCTTCGCGCACTGAGAACCTCATCATCTAATTGTTTCTCTCTGATCTGCTCAACCCAAGTAGGCTTAACCTACAACTCTGCCAGGATACTCCCGTCGTCATACAAACTCAAATGGGCAAACAATGCTCTTAAGTCCGAAACAACCTTACGGCTCAACGCGTCTGCCACCACGTTAGCCTTGCCCAGATGATACTCAATAGAACAGTCGTAATCCTTAAGCAACTCAACCCATCTACGCTGCCTCAAATTCAAATCCTTCTGAGTCAGTAGATACTTCAGACTCTTATGATCAGTATAGACTATCGATCTCTCTCCGTACAAGTAGTGCCTCCAAATCTTTAAGGCGAAGACTACAGCCGCTAGCTCCAAATCGTGCGTCGGATAGTTGACCTCATGTGGCCTCAGCTGTCGAGAAGCGTAAGCCACAACCTTACCTTCTTGCATCAGCACACAACCCAATCCTGTATTTGATGCATCGCAATAGACTGTGAATTCCTTACCAGCCTCAGGTTGAATCAAAACCGGAGCCTCAGTCAAAATCTTCTTTAACTTATCGAAGCTTTCCTGCTGTTTCTTAGTCCATACAAACGGAACTTCTTTCCTTAACAACTTGGTCATCGGTGCTGCTATCAACGAGAAACCCTCAACAAACCTTCGATAGTATCCAGCCAAACCCAGAAAACTCCAAATCTCAGCCACTGAGTTAGGCGGCTTCCAATCCAAAACTGCCTCAATCTTACGAGGATCTACCCTAATCCCCTCAGCCGACACTATATGACCCAAGAAAATCACTTCTCTAAGCCAGAACTCGCACTTACTGAACTTAGCATAGAGCTGCTTTTCCCTCAAAATCTGCAACACCACTCGCAAATGCGCATCATGCTCTTCCTCTGCCCTTGAATACACCAAGATGTCGTCTATGAAAACCACGACGAACTGATCCAGATACTGCTGAAACACCCTATTCATCATATCCATGAATGCTGCCGGTGCGTTAGTCAACCCGAACGGCATTACCAGAAATTCGTAGTGCCCATACCGAGTCCGAAATGTTGTCTTATGGATATCAGCCTCCTTAACCTTCAACTGATGATACCCAGACCTCAAGTCGATCTTCGAGAATACCGCAGCACCCTTCAGCTGATCAAACAAGTCATCTATCCGTGGCAACGGATACTTGTTTTTAATCGTCAGCTTGTTCAACTGGCGGTAGTCTATACACATCCGCATCGTACCATCTTTCTTCTTAACAAAGAGTACCGGCGCACCCCACAGTGAAACACATGGCCTGATAAAACCTCGATCCAATAACTCCTGGATCTGAGCCTTAAGCTCCACCAATTCCTTTGGCGCCATCCTGTACGGAGCGATAGACACTGGCGCAGTTCCGGGTAACAGATCTATCCCGAACTCTACCTCGCGATCCGGCGGTAAACCCAAAAGCTCCTCAGGAAACACATCAGCAAATTCCTTAATAGTACGAACCTTCTCTACAGCAGACTCTTTAGCCTCCAAGGCATACACATGAACTACATACGCTTCACAGCCCTTCCTGACCATCTTTTCTGCTTTCAGAGCAGATACCACATTTGATAAGTAATCCCTCCTATTACCTATCATAGCCACCTCATCACCCTCAACCGTCTTAAGAACCATGCGCTTGGCCGCGCAATCCAACCTCACCTGGTACTTGACCAACCAATCCATCCCAAGAATCAGATCGAACTCCCCAAACGGCAGTTCCATCAGATCGGCAGCAAACACTACCCCTTGGAGTTCTAGGGGTACATCTCTAAACAGTTTATCTACTAATACAGAGGGACCTAGAGGGCTAATTACAGTCATCTGCCTAGAAGATATCTCAGAGTCTAGATCCATGGTCTCTACTATACTACTAGCAACATAAGAGTGCGTCGAACCCACATCAATCAAAGCAGTATAAGGAGAACCAAAGATCAAGAACGTACCGGTTATGACGTCCGGTGCGTCGCCCTCCTCTCGGCGCCTCGCTGCATACACTAATCCAGGCTGTCTGGCATCAGAACTACCCACACCTCTGCCCGGTGCTCCAGGGCCCCGACCAGAACCATTACCACCTCTGCCATTACCACGGCCCCTCTGCTGTGGCGGTCCACTACCCCTGAACTGATTACGGCCCTGACTCTCAGACTGAATCATAGCCAACCTACGCGGACAGTCCCTCACGCAATGATCCAGAGAACCACACTCGAAGCAACCTTTTCCTCCGGTCCAGCAACCACCCCAATGAGATTTCCCATACTGATTGCACTGCGGCGGTCCCTGCCTAGCAGCAACAAACCTAGCAGACTGATTCGGCCCACTCGGTCTAGCCCTCTTCTGCGGATTACCCGAGGACCCAGAAGACCCAAAGCTCCTCTTATGTCTATTTCTGTCCATGCCCTGCCTCACTGACTCCTTAACACCCTCAGCTACCTTAGCCTTCTCAACTAAGACAGCAAACTCGCGCTCCTGCTGTGGAGCAATCAGCAGTCTCAACTCGTCTCGCAGACCATCCTCGAAACGAACACACCTCTCATGTTCAGTGGCTACAATACCCCTGGCATACCTACTCAGCTTCAAGAACTCAGCCTCGTACTCCGAAACAGACTTACTCCCCTGAACAAGCCTCAGAAATGCCTTTCGTTGGGAGTCAATATAACTAGCTCCAATGTATTTCTTTTGATATGCAGCCCTGAAGTAATCCCATGTCAGATCCTCTGCTGCCACACTGTCCCGAACCGTGAGCCACCATTGGTATGACTCATCCCGGAGAAGCGATACTATGCCCTTCAGCTTCTCTTCAGCAGTCAAGTCCAGATCATCCATGATCCGCTCAGTTTCCTCCAGCCAATACTCAGCAGTGCTGGGAGCAACACCAGATACACCTCGGAAGAACTCGGCCCCATTTGCCCGAAGTCGCTCAGGCACAGATTACCTAACTCCTGCACCACCACCTACTCCAGCTACTCTTTCTAACACTCGCAGCATCGCCTGTGACACTGCGTCGTCTCCAGTCTGATCTTGGAACTCACCACCCCCAGCTGGTGGCGGAACCGGTATCTCATTTTCTGACCCCTGACCAGATCCTACGGGCTCAGAAACTGTCATCCTACCCCTACCTCTACCACGACTATTACGGCCACGTCCGCCTCGAGCGCTCATGACTAAATTTTCTACGTATCTGATTAAAGAGTTTTATGCATCAGTATTTATTCCACTGTTTTAAAGCAAGTCTTATGAATATTTAAAGAGGCTTTGTTCTCGCGAGTTCACAGAGTCCTATCAGTTTCAATTTCTAAAGTAATCCCACTATTGCTAATCATACAACCATAGTATATCCAACAAATCACAAGCAATAGTAAGGGGTACTTACCTGGGCGAACTGGTGCCGGAGACTCGGTGCCATGCCTTTCAAACCATACTTTCACAACAAACACTTAAAACAGACCTTTGAAAATACTTTGGGCCTTAAGCCCACAGCCGAGCTTTTGAACTTGGCTCTGATACCACAATTGTAACACCCCAAACTCGGACAAGACACCACGTCCGAATCTGGTATGTCACGGGGAAAACGTTTTTGAGAGGTTAGATTCTGCGTTTAAAAGCTGGGTGAAAACATAGTGTGTTTGAAGAAAATTTGAGTAGACTTGTTTGAGATAGGATGGTGTATTTGAAAACCTAGAAATTTTGAAAACTTAATCAAAGTGTGTAGTTAAAAACGAGTTTAGTTCATTCCATTATTCAAGTGGTTTCTTAGTGTTACTTAAGACATTTTAACTTGGTAGAAAATCGAGTTTGATTTGAAAATCATTTGAGTCACCAAGGCAAAGTCATAGTGAGATACCCGATGGTATAGTTTAAAACACATTGCGTTATAGTTTTGAAATCATCGTCTTTCCAAATTTTAGTAAAATTCATACCCAATTATTTTGTTAAAGCATATTGAAATCTATTTAAAACATAAACATCATAAAACATAATTTAAAGGCCTTTTACAAATTCAAAATAAAACCCAAATAAAAGTAATTAAGCTAAAGTACCCAAATTGAATAGTCTGAGCAAAACTTTTATTAAAGCATGGCATGTGCACCCCGAGTCCATCCCGGCTCCATGTCCGCGTCTAAGAGTCACCTGAAATGTCAAAGGAGAGGGTGAGTCGAATGACTCAGTGCATAAATCCCGCTCCCGATAAAACAACATGCTAACACACATCATATCATAGCAACATAATTAATGCAACCCGATCCTAGCCATCCATACACCTTTTCTACCCCGTGTGGTACCAAACCACTCGTGGTGCCAAACCACTGGTGACATATAGTCACAATGTGTTACCAAAACACTGGTGTCCCAAAGACACAATATCCGTCTATGTGGTGCCAAACCACTGGTGTCCCAAAGACACGATTGTGATACCAAATCACTGGTGACCGCAGTCACAAATCCGATGATGGGGCCAACCCATCGTGTGATACCAAATCACTAGCAGACGATCCCATATCTCAAGTGGGGCCAACCCACGGTGGTGTCAAACCACAGGGACGAGTCGCAATGAGGTGCCCAACCTCTGGTGTCCCAAAGACACAAATGTGGTACCAAACCACTGGTGACCGTAGTCACAATAATCGAGTGATGGGGCCAACCCATCGTGTGATACCAAATCACTAGCAGACGATCCCATATCTCAAGTGGGGCCAACCCACGGTGGTGTCAAACCACAGGGACGAGTCGCAATGAGGTGCCCAACCTGTGGAGGTGCCAAACCTCTGGTGACCCAAAGTCACAAAGTGTGTTACCAAAACACTGGTGCTCGTCAGCACAAAATATCACTGCCCCCTCCACTCATATCACCCATCAACATACCATACTCATGCAATCATGCATATCATACAAGTCATGCATATCATGCTAATATGTTTAACCTCATATCCCATATCACATATATCCATAGCCATGGTATCATATAGATCATCAGTAAACTCATATTAATAATACTGACTTACCCGAGTCCAAGATCATACCCATTAGGGTATCATATCAATCATCACTGCTTCATTAATTACAACAAGGTTATCAATCACATTACTAAATAGAAGTGTGTTAGTTTACACACCTGGTAAATACGAGTCTAAAATCCCAACGAAACGATCTAAGTCCCTCGATTACTAGCTCCTACAATCGGCCAGAACATAGGGGTTAGGCATCTATAACATTCGGCCAACATCAATTAACCAAAGGGGTTAATATCGAACCCTTACCTTTATACCTGATTTGGTTTCCTACCAAATCTCGAATCAAGCAATGATCTTCCTTCCAACAATCGGCCAATCCCTAAAAGAGAACCGTTAAACTTTAATAATCTTGACTTAATCGAAACCAAAAGATTGCACGATCAATGCCATTACCAAACACTTACCACCACCACTACTTACCAATCGATTAATAGAGTAGAAATTCCTCTTGGTTACTTCAATATCCAAAGACCCTATATGAAAAAGGTTAAACAAATGATTAACTCATTTCAATCTACCACCATCATAGGCTTTGAACAAACCGCAATCAATATAATACCTCGAGAAGAGAGAGATGGCCATTCGGCCAACCACTTACCCCAACATCAACCATCAAGAATTCGGCCACAAGAACCCCTAGGAGAAAAGGGAAATTCGGCTTCAACCACCCAAAAGAAAGAGGAAAAACGGCTAGAGTTTTGGAAGTAGAAACAGAGAAGATGTGGTTCAAGAAGAGAAAGAAATCGATAATGGAAGTTTAGAAGGGAGAAAGGAAAGATTCGGTCTAACCCCAAGGAAGGAAAACACCAAAAAGAGATGGAAGGAAGAGGGTGATATTCGGCCTATGCTTAAAGAAAAAAAAGGAACAAAAGTTTTGACTAAGAGAGAAATGCAAATTCGGCACAAGGATTGTAGAAATAAAAGAAATATGAGAAGAAAATGATGGCTAGTTTCGATTTACACAAATGAAAAAGAAGAGAGACATGTAAGGGACATTCGGCTTAACAAAGAATATTGAGAAAACCACACAAAAATTCGGCAAGCCTTAGGGAGGTTTTGATTTTCAGTTTACAAAGAAAGAAAAACGTAAAAGAATACACTAGAGAATTCGGCTACCAATGTCAAAATGAGAAGACACTAGCTTACTAACCCTTGACCGAAACAACCAAATTCCAAAAAAGAATTTCGGCACAACACCTCCCCACTTCCCAAAACCGGCCACCTTCTCCCCCAACTCCCCAACATTCGGCCAAATCCCCCCATGCACTCACATCCACACATTTCAAATGTGTTTACCAAGTCACACTCCACTATTTGCTCTCCACCATCCAAGTCACCATTTGACCAAGTCCAAGGAGGAATTTGAACTTCATCCAACTCTTCCCTCCTATGCCGTCCAAAATTAAAGCCAAAATGGGGACTCTGCAGCTCGAACACTAGACCTCCACCCCATGTAGATGACGCCACACCTAGCTCCCAAGTAGCACATGCCTTGCCACTTTGCCAGCTCTTCATTTGTGCAACAAAACAACAAATTATTTTCTTAAACCCCAGCTCTTTCAGCTCCTCTCACCTAAGCCTAAAAACCAAAATTTTCCCTACCTACTCAGGCACACTCCTAGCCTACAATCAAGCCCCCAAACATAGAAATAGCAACACAGCACACTAAACACATGCAATATCATGCAACAACAAAATAGCCCCCTAACCCGGGATATTACAACCCCAACTTTGTTGTGCAAATCCTCTATCGGTCAACTCTTGCTACTGAGACTTTAATTCTTTCAATTCTTTCAGTGCCATTCTATACGGAGCTATTGAGATAGGAGTCGTCCCCGGCACTAAGTCAATACCAAATTCAACTTCTCGTATCGGAGGTAATCCTGGTAGTTCTTCAGGAAACACATCAGGAAACTCATAAACAATAGGCATAGATTCAGTTTTCTTTTCAGTCACTTTCGAATCAATCACATAGGCAAAATATGCTTCTTAACACTTTTTCACATAACTCTGAGCTTTCATCACTGATATCGCAACCGGTAACCCATTAAAATCATTAGATTTAATCCGAACTATTTCATCATTTTGACATCTCAAAACAATAGTCTTTCGTTTGCAGTTCACAATAGCGTCATGCAATGTTAACCAATCCATACCCAAAATTATATCAAACTCATGAAAAGGTAATAACATCAGATCAGCCGAAAAACAAATATCTCTAAACATCAACGGACAAGTCTTGCACACTTTGTCAACCAAGACACTTTTTCCTAAGGGGTTCGATATTCCAATTAAAAATTCAGTAGACTCTACAGGAAAAGTCTTACTGGATACTAAGTTCATACATACATACGAATGAGTAGACCCTGGATCTATCAATGTAATCACAGAAGTATCATAAAGAGTAAATGTACCTGTAATAACATTTGGAAACGAAGCTTCCCCACGAGCTCGATTGGCGTAAGCTCTGGCAGGTGCTCTAGCTTCAGATCTCGTAACTATATCTTTCGTAGCTCTCTGGCTACCACTCACATTTCTCATGTTTCTAGAAGGTATACCCTTAGCTGAAGCATTTTCTGACTTTGAATTCTGTACAATTTCTTGTTCAACAATCTTAGGACAATCTCGAGTAAAATGATCTAATGATCCACATTTAAAACAATCTCGGTCATTCAATCTACAATTACCTAGATGTCTTTTACCACAATATCTACATTCAGGTTCTTCATATCGGACATTTCCAACACTAGCTATCGAAGTAGCTGGAGCTTTGAAGTTCGAAAGCGATCTAGCACGATCTCTGTTCGAATGTCCCACATTAGCCTTTGAACGACTATACTCATCTCTGAATTTCTTTGATGCAGACTGAAACGATTTATTTGAGAATCTCTTTCTCACATCTCTGGCTTCTGACTCAGCTTTTCTTTTATCTTTCCCGAGTGCTTCATCTTTACATGATCGACCAACAAGCACAACAAACTCTTTTATTTCCAGAATTCCAACTAGCAAACGAATATCTTCATTTGGGCCATCTTCAAACCTTTTACACATTATTGCTTCAATCGAAACACATTACCGTGCATATTGACTTAATCTCACAAATTCTCATTTCTATTTTGTGATAGACATATGACCCTGTTTCAATTCAAGAAACTCATTTTGTTTCTGATCTATAAATCTCTGACTAATATATTTCTTCCGGAATTCAGATTGAAAGAAATCCCAGGTAACTTGTCCTTTTGGAACAACAGAAGTCAAAGTTTTCTACCACTGATAAGCTGCATCTCTTAACAAAGAAACAGCATATTTCACACATTCCTCAGGGGTACAAGACATTTTATCAAACACTCGGATTGTATTCTCGAGCCAAAACTCAACCCTCTCAGCATCATCATCACTAGTGGACCTGAGCTCTTCAGCCTCATATTTACAGATTTTATCGACCAGAGGCTTATTCAACAGATTCAGATTCGTAACCTGAGGTACAACAAAAGTCTAAGGAGGATTGGGTGGGGACGGAGGTTGTGAAATAGCCAGATTTGTTCTAATATATTGAGTGAACCACTCATTCATCATTTGGAAGAAGGCTTGTTTAGCCTTTCCTTCTTGGACGCTAATAACTGGTCTAGAATCAGATGGCGCTGTCCCTTGAGCGGAAGCAGGCGCATTACTTTCAACATCGTCAGCTACAGCCCTTTCGGGATCCATTTACTATACGAAAAACACATTTTATATGTTAGGATTCATCACACTATCACAGTTCATATATATGGCATGTATAGCTAGACTCTCACAAGCTACATTAGTCCTAGAATGGACTAAATCGAAGCTCTGATACCAATAAAATGTAACACCCCTAACCCGTAACCATCGCTAGAATAGGGTTAAAAGGCATTACCGGACATATCGAAACATTTACGATCATTTCACAACATAAGATACATCTTCGTCACATCACATCAAACCATATATATAGAGTCCCTTTAAAAAGGTCTACGAGGCCTTAATCATGCATTGGGAAGGGGTCGAGACTAAACCGAGCTCGTATAAAATTTTTCCAAAAATCAAACATTTTTCAAAGTTACAGAGGTCACGCGCCCGTATGGGCAGGCAGTGTGCTCCATACAGCATTAGACACACCCGTGTGTGTAGGCCGTGGCAAAGTAGGGCATAAATACTGACTTGTGCACACGGCCGAGGACACGCCCGTGTACTTTACGCTTGGGCAACACTAACTTGATTCACACGGCTTGTCACACACCCGTGTGTCTTGCCCGTGCGCTAGTCTAACTTACTTCGAAATGTAACCTTAATAGACATGGTCGAGACACACGCCTGTGTGCTCAACCGTGTAGGCAAACATAGGCCATTCGCAAGGCCAATATGCCGTCCAGCCTTTAGGTCACACCTACAAGTATCAAGTCATTCTAAATTCATGTCTCAAATGCATCCAAAACATGTACAATTTAACCTTTAACTATATCATTTATTTCCATATTCAATTCTTACTCAAATATACCAATTCAAAGTATCAACTTCACATCAAAAACATATACCTATATATCATTTTAATCCATACCAACTTATAGCATTTCTCATCATATCAACTTCCCTAATTAGTCAAGAACTTACCAATATTGACCATTTCATTTTGGCCATTCATTTGCTCAACAAAACATTTCACCTCATACGGATATGAATGGACAGAAACAACTACTCGACCACTTTCGACTTCCCCCAATCTAAACCTGTTTTCTTTGGTTCTTGATCTATACATATTCAAATTTAACTCTTTTATTAACCAAATCATTCAATACAATCGAAAAACACACATTTTGGGTATTTTACAAATTAGCACCCATATTTTCACATTTTGACATTTAAGTCCCTATTTCATAAATTCACAAAATATACAAAATTTCAATATTCCTTGCTTAGGCCTAATCTTTCTCATGTTCATACAGGTCCATACATTTTATTTATTTCACATTTTAGTCCTTCAAAATATTATTTTCTCAATTTAGCCCAAATGACTTAAATTCATCAAAAATCCAAAGACAAAACATATTAATCTATCACATATCTTTCATATTTCATTATCAACTCTCACAAAGCTCAAGCATTCATCAATGGGACATCTCAAAATCATCATCAAATTCTTAAATTAAAACATGGGCTTGATAGAACACCAAGCAACGATCACAAAAACGTAAAAATTATCAAAAACCAAACAAAAACAAACCTTTAATCAAACTAGTTGTTTGCCGAATGCTGCAAAGCTCATGAACCCTATTTCTTTTCTCTATTTCGGTGGAGAAACAACAAAGATGAAAATTATTTCATCTATTTGTTTTATTTTATTAAGCTTATTAACTAATTACCTTTTTATCCTTAATGAATACATTATAAAATCTTTAAAATGAATGTCCACTACCATCCATACCATAATACAATGGCCTAATTTCATTTGAAGGCCTTCATATTAAAAGAACATAGCAATAAAGCACTTTAAAAAATAGAAGGCCACTTATGCATTCTTTACAATTTAGTCATTTTTGCAAATTAAGCAACCAATCGGTAAAATCAATTCACAAAACTTTCACACATGCTTAATCACATACTATATTCACGAAAAATAATATTAAAACATGTCACCGATTCGATTTGTGGTCCTGAAACCACTGTTCCGACTAAGGTCTAAACCAGACTGTTACACGGCCTCTTTATCAATTACTACGTAGAATTTCAAATTTGATGAACCATTTCGTAACCACTTGGCCAATAATGGTTCTACATCAACTCTAGCGGACTCTTATTCATAAATATCTCGAAGGAAATGACCTTTCCTTCCATATATGTTACATTTAAGACACCTCTACTAGTTCCTCTTACCTTCACATTTTAGCGAATTCCTCTATTTATCACACTTACTCGCATTTTCAAATGCACCATGATCATCTTCAAACTACTTGCCACACGAGTCATATAGTAACCTCATTTTTTATGCCCTGACAGGCTTCCTATTTGTTCTCCTGTCAAACTTTGTTTTTTCTATGAGGTATACCTGTTCACCATTGGACCATACCGTGGCTAACCATGAACTGTTGATTCTAAATAATCAATAAACCCTATTTAAGGTGTTGCTCCGAAGGATCTACATATTGACCGCCTCCAAACGTGTAAATGTTTAGAGTAAAAATCATGCAACTAAAAATATAAATATTTAAGTGTGATATTTGCAAGTGAACAGGTCAAATTGTAATATAGAAGTGTTACAACAGAACACTAGTAAGTATTTTGAGGATCATACCCATGGGGATTGCAGATTGGAGAAATTATTATTCAATTAATTAAAGAAAACAAATGCTAATCTAATCGTGTCACGAATTAGTAATGTTAATTCAAATTGAAATATTAATTAAACTAATTAAATTAGTTAACCTAAATTAACCTAATGGAATTTCATATTCCTAGTTTCAACAATGCAAGCCTCTAGCTTATGATCGATTAAATCCTTGACAATATTAAATAATTAAATATCCCCAATTGAGTTATTTATCACCCTTAGCTAAGAATACTCATTCGATCTCATCCTCGCTAAGGATTACCACCTAAGTCACCCTTCTAGTCTCTTACTAAGCATACAGATACCTTCCCGGTCTCACCGCTTGGCACAAGTTATACACGTCAGGATACCTTTCTAGTCTTACTTGTCTAGATATTCTATCAGGGTCGTCGATCCCTAATATACTAAGCACTCTTGAATAAACAACCAATTTTAGATAAATAATCACTTAATAAATAAATCAGTTTAATAATTGAATCATGCAAGATATAAATAAAGCACAATAATTTATCCTAATATTCATACAAACATTAATTGGATAAATTAAAGAAAGATAAATAAAATAAGAGAAGAGAAGATAATATTGAAGCATGATTCCTGACCAATATCCACTTGCAAATGTCTTCAAGTTCTGACTAAGTGAAAATAAAAAGAAAATACAAAGAAAATTAAATCCTAAAAACTAACTCTCTAATTTTGCACAGACAGTAATTCTAGTGACCCTAAGGTGACTTATATCAACTACGAGCTACTTGGTAACCACTTAACTTAGATACACTTTAGGATTTTAACTAATGTAGTCTTCTAAAAATTGCTTAGGGTCCAAATAAGAAAATATCCTAAAAGTGTTGTCCAAGGAATCAAATTCATTTTGGCCTATATTCGTCGCATCATCGTGACATGGGAATACTCCTCGTCACGACAATGAATGATTTCCTTCCCATATTCGTCATCTTGTCGTCACGAGGGAAAACCATTCGACACTATGTCAAGTGTTTTTTCGACCTTGATAGCTTTGTTGATTTGTGTTGTAACACGGGTTTCCTTGTATTGCGGCTTGATGATTGCTTCTTGTTGTAACAACCCATTTTTGGTGGTGTCAGAAACAATGATTTTAGGACCACAATTCTAACTAGTGAATTATTATTTTAATATTTATTTAATGCCTACGAGATTATTTTAAGGTCGTATTAAAATTTTGTTAAGAAATTTTAAAGTTTAAATGGTTAATTAAATAATAAGGACTAAATTATAATTGTTGTAAAAGTGAGTATCTTTTAGTTAAAAGAGCTAAATAGCTAAGGAAAGGAAAGTTAATGGGCTTAGATGGCAATTATACCATATATGTTGACGGTGGACAAATATGGACATGAAATAGTTGTTTTGTAAGTTAATAACCAAGGTTAAAATGGTAATTTAGTAAGTAAATTAAACAAAAGAAATTAAAACATGCTATCATCTTTTTATTTTTTTTGTTTAAGCAATTGTAAAGAGGAGAGGAACTCCATTTTTGAATGCTTGTTTTGACTAAGCTTGTTCTAGTGCATGGTATGTGTTCATTAACCTATTTTTAATGAATTTTATGTTTTTGAGTTCGTTTTAGGTTAATCTAGCTAGCCCAGGGGTTAATTTGTAAAATTTTTAAAGGTTGAGGGACTTGCCATGGTTGTTTTCTTAATAGGTTTTGAAGTTATTTGATAGATTATTAATCTTGGTTGTTAAACAAACTTGTTTTGTTAAGTGATTTCTGATGAATTTTGAAATAGGGATTAAATTGTTGAAACTGTAAATCCATGGGTTTTACTGTGAAATGTTGGTTAACATGAATTTAGGTTAAAATGGGTGATATTCAATTTATGAGCTTAATGACTAAATTGTGAAAAGTTAAAGTATTAGGGGTAATTTTGTAATTTTACATAAATATGAATTATGGATTGAATTGAATTGAATACTTGAAGTAGATAATTGAATGAAATTATCTATTTAGATCAATAAAAACAATAATCGAACTTAAATCAAGGAAAGGCTAAAGCTTCGTATTAGTGTTCAACTCTACATCTACGACCAAAGTTATGGAGGTAAGTTCGTATGAATTATGATCATATTAATGATTAGCTAAATGGATTATTTACTATGTTATGTTAATATAAACGAACTTGAAATTGTATATGTATCAATGTATGAATAAATGATGGACAACGAATTCCGTTTGAACCTTAAGAATTCTTAGGATACGAATGACATGTTATTAGGGATTTCATGTTCGGGTGCTGGTCTTGGATGTCCTTGATCAGATGTTTAACGTCACAGCAATAATGTGCAAGCGTACACTATTGATGCAATTATAGTAGACAGATATGAGTCTATCGGATATCGATCCCACGACGATAGTTGTCTTTTATCTATCAATGTCAGCTTAATAAATAGATAGGAACGAGATAAATTGTAAGTGTAGTTGTCGAAGTAATAACTTGAAAACAATATGATAAAGATAGACTAGGATCTCCAACGTAAATATTCAATAGAATACAAAGTGCTCACAAGGTATAAAAGGATAGGCGATTGTCGATGCATTAAATTGTAATGAATATCTTACCAAGCTTAACTTCCATATTGAATCTAAGACTTAAACATGCACATTAGCCACATCTTCCGATGATGGCAATGAAACACTATTAAGAACAAGTGGGTTAAATTCCTCTAATCCTCACGCAACTTTCGTTGTCATGCTTGTTAGCTTGAACTGTCGCTGCACTTTCTAGTGTCAGTGACAGCAATAACACTTCCATGCTAAAAGCATTCAAACCCAAAGATTAAACAGCAGAAGCAAGATTATATAAAATAACATTTAACCCAGAAATCATGTGTATGCTGTACAAACATGAAATAGAAAGTAATCATCGTTGTTTAGAAAAGAAGTATAAAAGAACAAGTGGAGAGTACTATTCCTAGAAAATCTCGACTTGATCTCTCAACTCCCTCTTTTGTCGCACTCAGGGCTCCTCGTCAAGAGCTAAGCTACTTCCCTTTCACGTCGGTTCACCCGTAGGAGGCTTAAGCTGCCATAGCTGAAAGCTTCAAAAGCTAGATTGAAGAAGATAATACTCCCAAAAAAACCTCCTTTTTTTTTTCTTTTCACGTGAATATTTATATTCTTCCCAAATGGCCCAAGTGTCCTTTTCATCAAAATCATGCTGCCTCTGTACGTACAAGTTGGTTATACTAGACTGGACAACGCACACATTTTTTTCTTATTCGAACAGCTGTCAAGTGCGGTGACAATTCTGGGCGCAACCTGAAAATACTCATGCAGCGACATCGGTGCCAAAAGATGACAAAATTAAAGATAAATAGGCTAAGATCCAATGAGTTATAAAATGCAATTTACTGAACTGAAAATGCTAAAATATGTGCTAAAGATAACTAAATGGGGACAAATTAACCAATAATTAAGGAGAAAACATATGTTCTTTCTAGAACTATCACACCCCCAAACTTGAGTTTTTAGTTGTCATCAAGTAAAATAAAAACTGGCAAGGCTACACAAGTATTCACTATGGCAAATGATCATTTTAGCAACTTCAATCACCTAAAATCCCAATGAATGACTCACATTCAAATGACAGAATATTGCATCGATAATAAATAAGTATGAATGAGTAATATTGCAACTTCATCAAAACCAGCGTCATGCTTTAAATCCTAAATTCTATCTTCCAATGCAACATTTATTGTACAATATATGTCATCCTTTTTTTGTGAATAAGGGATATCGTTGCATTACTGTACCCTTTTTCTTGAGAAGTATCGATGGAGGGAAACAAACCCCTAGTAGGACGTAATTGCACTGACACACACTCATGTTGTGACAGCCTTTGGCCAGATTCATTTTTCTAACGCTTGCATTGGAGTGTTTCCTCTTTAACATTTCACAATACATTCACTTTCGAGTGTCTCTTATTCATAACTATATATATAAGCAGTTGTAAAAGGTAGATTCATTCAATATTCAATGAATGCTACTAGTCATCCATAACTAATGCAACCTAAATCATTCATCAAAGAATTGAAGATACAACATTCAGCCAAATTTATCCAACTCATTCATTGATAATTCACATGATTCAAGAATTAAGCATCAAATGTAACAAAAATTTTCAAACATGTTTGCATTAACCACAAATAAACCTTGCATGCTTCATTAAACTCAATTTTTTTTTTTTTGAAATGTGAGTGTATTTTCAAACCCCATATGCATTCCCCCAAACTTGAACTTTGCATTATCCCCAATGCACTAACATTAAAATGCAATGACAATAGAAATGCAACGACAATGTGCACTAATAAAATGAAAATTAAAGCTATATGTAATGCATGAATACTACAGCTAAAACTTAAAATAAACTAACTCAGTTTTCCTCGGCCATCAATGTGGTTGCACGATGTTTCTTCTTTCTCCTCTTTTTATCCTCTTTCTTGTGCATTTTGTCTTTGAAGTGCTTTCTCTTCTTTTCTTTGAGTTTCTCACAGTCCTCGCATCGCTCCTCAGTTTTCGGCACTGCCTCGGCATCATCGACTGCTTCCTATGCAGAAGGGGTCACCTGAAGTGTTTCGATATAGACAACTATCGCCAATGGGTTATGGTGCTTAACACTGGTTACCTTTGCAGCTTCCGCCGGTCTAGCTCCATCTCGCTCCAGATTATTAGTAGTTGTACCCACAATCTCGGATGTATTGAAAATGTTCTCAGCAGATTCTTTCTCAGTATTTTCTTCCTCGGCCTTCTCATTCAGAACTGCAACACGAACTTCCTCCTCTACTACATTAACTTCCTCCTCAACAGCAAGCGCCTCTTGACCAACAATGAAGTCACCGTCGACCAGGCTATCAATCATTCGCATAAATTCCTCAATGTCCTTTGAGTCCTCTTCTTTCTCATTATCAGAGACGTGTATGTTGGGAGGGGATTCCACTGATCATTCTCAGTCCCCTAAGTTATCTTCCTCGGATGAGGGTTCATAATCTCAGATAATTAGTGAGAACACTGGAAATTCTAGGAGTGGGGTCAGGCTTAACTGACTTAATGTGGTTATAATAGAGTTGTTATAGGCCTTGGTATAAGTATAGAACAAATTTTGTGATCTGTCCATATCCTCTATTGGAGCGACAAGCCTGATCTGCTTATTGCTGATGGAATTGGCCAACTTCTCTATATCCTGCATTTTGTGCAACAGTGATGTCTCTGCAGTCAGTTTTGTTCCCTTGGTTTCTGCCTTTGTTTTGTCTTTCCTTGTCTTGTTGGTCTCTGCCCCCTTCATTGTTAGGTATCTTTGCCACGAGTCATTCTTTCAATATAGGCTTCATTTATTGGGCCCTTATTCTCTAGGATCTATTCATCATCCTGGGGCACGACCTTTTTCTACTGACACAGTAGCATCACAAATGACGGGAAAACCAAAATTTCAGTTTGCCTTACAGCGCAGTCAGCAATTTCCTGGTGGAGTATTGTACTGACACCAATCTTTCTTCCCTTGACAATTGAATGTATCATGCACATTCTATCGAGGCTGATTGTGGTGCTGTAAGTAGAGGGCAGTAGCCTACAGTTGACAAAATGAAACTAGATTTTTCTTTGCAGTGTCAGGAAGCGGCGGTGCATCGTATAATTTTTTTTAATGTGAACCTGTCCACAACACTCATTCGACACATAAATACTGTAACACCCTTAACCCGTAACCGTCACTGGACTAGGGTTAAAAGGCATTACCGATCATTTTCGAACATTCCATATCATTTCACATCCAAACATAACAATTCATATTCAATGAGTCCCTTAATGAGGTCTACGAGACCTTAATCACATGCTAGAAAGGGGTTGGGACTAAACCAAACACATACGAAAATTTTCAAAATTTAAACATTTTTCTAAGTTACAGAGGTCACAAGCCCGTGTGGGTAGGCCGTGTGCTTCACACAGCCTCGGACACGCCCGTACGTCCAATCCGTGGCAAAACAGGGCATACATACTGACTTGTTCACATGGCCTGAGACACGCCTGTGTGCCTCACCCGTGGTCGACACTGACTTGCACCACACGACCAGTCACACGCCCGTGTGTCCAGCCCATGGTCGCTACTAACTTGATCCATACAGCCAGTCACACGCCCGTGTGTCTTACCCGTGGTAGAGTCTGACTTATATCAAATTACAAATTCGAAAGACACGGTCGAGCCACACGCCCGTGTACTCGACATTAGGGCAATTATAGGCCATTTTCAAGGCCAAATTACCATCCACACTTTGAAATCACCTACAAGCTTCAAATCTCATGCATTTATACCCCAATTGGCAACCAAAACATACCATTATATGCACCAAATAATCATCATCAGCATTATCTATTTCCATACTCAATATCATCACAAATAAGTCCATCCAATGTGTCAAATGTACTTCTCAAAACATATAAAACAAGCATCATGTAATCCATACCATAAGTTCACATTTAGATCACAATACTCATCAACTAATTCAAACATAAAATATACCATTTCCATCTTCACTACTTCATACCACTTTCATCATTTTCAAAATCTACATATATAAGCTTATACCATTCAACTTCCAAGCCATATCACATGACAAGGTTCAAACATCCCAAAATCACTAGCCTATACATGCCATATACCACATATATATACAGCTTTCAAAATACCAAAATAGATGGTCGATAGTGTGGTTGAGTCGGTGACAATTCCCGGATCTGAGCTAGCTTTACTGACACTGTAAATAGAGAAACACATCACACAGTAAGCTTTTAAAGCTTAGTAAGTTCGTAATATAATACAATTAACTCATTGAAACAAACCAATCTTACAATTTAAACCATCACATAGGTAATTTAACAAAATACACAAGCTCAACTATATCTAATACTCACATAGCCATCCATTCATCTACTTTCAAATTTACCAACCACATAGGTTTCATACATACCTTTGCCAACACCTAGTTTACAAACAATTTTGCTATTCAAAGCTTGATACCACATTCTGATCAATCTTCTTTATTTGTTCGATTCAATCGCACACTTAGTGCCCAATTCATAGCTGAAGCTTAAATAACATCGCACACTTAGTGCCTAAATATAAAACCAAACTCAATTCAGTATCATGCACACAGTGCCATTCAGTAAAGCCGAAGCTTCCATTACTTCGCACACACAGTGCAATTCAACTCTGTCTCAATTTCAATTACGTACACTTAGTGCCACATTTCTCAATCTCATATATAACATTTCTAATTCAATAACTATACATTCATTCATTTCATATCACGTAGATAAAAATTTAACAACTTGTACTATATTCGAACTTACCTCGGACGTCGAAATACCGAAACTAGCCGATCAATCTGGAACTTTGTCTTTGCCTCGATCTCGATCCGAATTTCTCCTTTCTTGGTCTATACATATTCAAATTTAACTTATTCAATCACCAATTCATTCAATTTAGTTCACACACATATTTAAGGCATTTTACAAAATAACCCTCACAATTTCACATTTCGACACTTTAGTCCCTAATTCATCAAATCACAAAATACGTAAAATTTCTATTCACATAAGCTTAGCCAAATTTTCCCCATGCCAATAAAAGCCCATATATTTCATTTATTTCACATTTTAGTCCCTCAAAATATTATTTTCACAATTTAGACCAAATTAGCCAATTTCACCAAAAATTCAAAGACAAAATATGTTAATCCTACATCAAACTTTCATATTTCATCAACTATCAACACAAAGTTCACATATTCATCAATGGCACATCTCAAAATCTTCATCAATTTCTAAAATTAGAGCATGGGTTTGAAGGAACACGAGGCAACGATTACAAAAACGTAGAAATCATCAAAAATCAAAGCAAAAACATACCTCAATCAAGAACTCAATGTGCCGAAACCCTTAAACTCTTTTCTTCATTCTTTTTCTTCAACAATTTCGGTAAGATGCGCATGAAATGCCACTAATTTTAAGCTCTATTTTATTTAATATTAACTTATTACATAGTTTACCATCTTGCCCTTTTATTATTTCATTTAAAATCCACCAACTAAAGCCCACTTTTGTCCATCCATTCTTTTAATGGTTTATTAACATCATAAGGACTTCTCATTTAGAAAGCCATGCTAAATAAGCACTTTAACAATTAGCACCCAGCTTTTACATTTTATGTGGTTAAGTCCTTTTTCTTAATTCGACACACAAACAATAAAATTTTCACACCAAATTTTCACACATGCTCAATCACATATTATAAACACAAAAAATAATATAAAAATATTTTTTCGACCTCATATTTGTGGTCTCGAAACCACTATCCCGACTAGGGTCTAAACCGGGCTGTTACAAATCCTTCACCAACATGTCCCTTTTTTTGTTGGTGATATCCTCAATAAACTCGGAATGTTCATCTACATCCACTTTATTGTTGTATAGCTCATTGATGGTTCCCATGGGATTAAGCCTTCTTGAACAAAGATAAATTCTAACTCATGGTCATAAAGGTTAGCATAAAACTCACGTACCAATGGAAGAGAATAACTTTCAGGATGAGTGCAGAAAGTCTCCTACCTCAGCTTAGAGATGATTTTGTAGACTTGCTTGCCCATGTCTTGCTGTTGCGAAAGGAGAATGCCCTGTTCTAGGTTGAAATGTTGCTTTAAAATGTTGTCTTGAAACTGGTCCTTGGCTACTTTCGTTAAAAAGATCAACAACTCCTTTTTCTCCATTGGCATGGAGGATTCAAATTCACGAACTGCAATTGTAGAGGATGAGTGTTCTTTAATTGGCTTCGTGGCTTTCTTGACTGATCCTCTTGTTCTTTCCATATTTTGTTTGTTTTGTGGAGTGAAGATGGTTTAAAGTTGTAAAGGTACGAGCTTGGGGAAGAGAAAGTGAATAAAAATGGCTACTTTCTATATGTTACAGTCGGCACAGTGGATGGGGGTTTGTTGCGAGTGAAAGAAGAATATGGAAATGCGTGACTTTGTGAAGGGATATAAAGCTAGCAGGTATAATTATGTCCAATGAGAATTGCGCTTGCTCAGACAGATCAGACGACTAGGTGACTTTTGATCAAACGGTGGGATCTGAAATTTCTGATATGCTATCATTCTTGATGAGTCATAAGTGACAGTACAATAGTACAAACTGCATTGACAATTAGCCCAAGTGTGTCGACAATGGTACCTAATTATTCTGAAAAAATAAAATAAAAAATAACTTAATGATACATTCAATAAAAATGAAAATTTTTCAACCAATTTAATTGTCTCTGCCTGCTTTTGATTAATATTCCATAAATAATGTTTCAATCGCTAGCCATTTACTTTGAACTTGTGTCCATCATGTAAAGCTCTGACTGTGACTGCACCATGAGGAAATACTTTAACAACTTTGAAAGGTCCAGACCAACATGAGCGCAATTTACACGGGTGCGGTTTCAGTCTAGAATTGAATAATAAAACTTGCTGGCCCGCGATAAATTATCGCTGCAAAATAATTCTATCATGCCATCGTTTCATCTTTTCCTTGTAAATTGCTGCATTTTCATAGACATTTTTCCTAATTTCCTTTAGTTTAGTGATATCCAACAGCCTTTTCTTTCCAGCAGCTTCATAGACCATGTCACATGCTTAATTGCCCACATTGTTTTGTGCTCCAGTTCAACTGGAAAGTGACATGCTTTCCTAAAAACCAATGGATATGGCAAGTTCAACTGGCAACTGAGTTTTGTATGTTGACCGCACTGCCCATAAAGTGTCATCTAGCCTGGAAGACCAATCTTTCCTTGAAGGGTTCACAACCTTCTGAAGAATGTTTTTAATTTGTCGATTCGATACTTCAGCTTGTCCATTAGTTTGCGGATGATAAGTAGTAGCCATTCTATGATTAACTCCATATCTCTTTAGAGCGGATGCCACTTGGTAGCAATGAAAGTGTGTACCCTGATCACTAATCAATGCCTTTGGTGTGCCAAAGCGGGTGAGTATATGCTTGTGAAAAAATTTAAGCACTGCCTTTACATCATCCTTTGGGACTGCAACAGCTTCAACCCACTTTGAGATGTACTTAACAACTACTAATTTATAAAGATTTCCAAATGAATTTGGAAATGGTCCCATAAAATCCATACCCCAAACATCGAACAATTCAACCTCCATAATTGGCTACTGCAACATTTCATTGCGTTGGGATATAGAGCCAGTGCGCTGATACCTATCGCATTGATTCACAAAATTGTAGGCATCTTTGAATAATGAAGGCCAGTAGAATCTTGATTGGAGAATCTTAGCAGCAATTCACATGCCACTAAAATGACCTCCATAAGGAGGACCATGACAGTGCTTTAGGATTGAAAGCATCTCCTCTTCTAGAACACAATGTCAACGATGTTATCATTGCATACCTTGAGTAAATACGGCTCATTCCAATGATACTTCACTATTTCATGAAGAAATCTTCCTTTTTTATGGCCTGTGACACCTAACAAGAGTTTTCGACACACTAGATAATTAACCAAATCTGCATACCAAGGGGTTGCATCAATAGCAAATAACTTCTCATCTGGGAATGCGTCGACAATTTGAAGTATGTTTCCATCTTCGTTGCCAACTTCCAATCGAGACAGATTGTTTGCAACTTAATTCTCTGAACCCTTACGGTCTTTTCTCTCGATGTCAAATTCATGTAATAGTAAGGTCCAGCGTATCAGTCTTAGTTTTTCATCCTTCTTCGCAAAAAGATATCTCAACACTGAGTGATCAGTAAATATAGTAACCTTTTCATCGACAAGATAAGAACAAAACTTGTCGAAAGCAAAGACTACAACCAACAATTCTTTCTTTGTAGTGGTATAATTGATTTGAGCCTCTGTAAGAGTTTTGCTAGCATAATAGATGGCGTGAAATATTTTTCCCTTGCATTGTCGTAGAACAGCACCCATAGACTGAGAAATCATCCATAAAAACCTCTAAAGAATCTTCAATCATATATGAGAATATTGCCATCATGCACCTTTGAAAAGTGGCTGGTGCGGTGCGAAGACCGAAAAGGCATACGACGAAATGCAAGAGTACCAAAGGGACAGGTGAAAGTTGTTTTCTCTTGATCCTCTGATACAATAGCAATTTGATTGTACCCAGAATAGTCATCTAAGAAGCAGTAGTAGGCTCTTCCAGCAAGCCTGTCCAACATTTGGTCAATGAAAGGAAGTGGGAAGTGGTCCTTCCTTGTGGCAACATTAAGTTTGCGATGATCCATACAGACCCGCCATCCCATAAGAATGCGTGTAGGAATTAATTCATTTTTTTCATTGCTAACCATAGTGATGCCACTCTTTTTAGGAACACATTGCACTAGACTTACCTAATTGCTATCAGAAATAGGGTAAATAATTCCAGCATCAAGCCATTTTATAATTTATTTCTTAACAACTTCCTTTATCCTCTCATTTAATCTTCTTTGTTGCTCAATCGATTGCTTACCTTCATCTTCCAACTTGATCTTGTGCATGCAAAAAGATGGACTAATGCCTTGGATATCGACAATACTCCAAGCAATAGCTCGTTTATGTTGTTTAAGAATATAGACCAATTTCTCTTCTTGAGTTACATCTAGTGATGTGGAGACAATAACTGGAAGAGTATTGTTATCACCAAGAAAGACGTATTTAAGATGAGTAGGTAGTGGTTTCAATTTCAGAGTAGGAGCATTATCGATAGATGGATTGAAAATTGGAGTTGTTCTATTGGCTAAGTCTAAGGATTCAATCTGTCATCCATGCCTGAGTTCAATATTATTAGCTTCAACCATGTTGTCACAATTATCTATGAATTCACCATTAGATGTCACTGTAACCTTTCCAGAAAGTATTGTGCTTTGCTGATTGAATTTTTCTTCAATTAGATCATCTAACACATCGACAATATGGCATTCTTCTTTATCCTTTCATTGAATAGATTCAAAAACACTGAAGGTATCACGCTTATCATTCAGTCGCATAGTCAGTTCCCCTTTGTAAACATCAATAAGAGTTCATCCAGTGGCTAAAAATGGTCGTCCCAAGATTATAGGAACCTCCTTGTCCGCATCGCAGTCAAGTATGATAAAATCAGCCGAAAAAATAAATTTATCCACACAAACTATGATATATTTGATTTTTTCTTCAATCTGAGCCAAGGAACGATCAACTAGTTGTAATGTCATTGCAGTAGGTTTCATGCGACCAATTCCCAACTTTTTGAAAGTAGATAATGGCATTAGGTTGATGCTAGCTCCCAAGTCGCATAAAGTCTTGCCCAAATAATGGTTGCCAATTGAACATGGGTTAGTAAAGCTCCCAGGATCTTTCATTTTGGGGGGCAACATATTTTCCAAAATAGCAATACAACCTTCTTGGACTGCAAAAGTTTCCATATCACTAAGCTTCTTCTTATTGGACAAAAGTTGTTTTATAAATTTCCCATAATTCAGAATTTGCACAAGAACGTCTACTAAAGGAATTTTGACATGAAGTTGCTTCAATGTGTTCAGGAACTGTTAATACTACTTGTCTAGCTCATTCTCCCTGATTCTTTGTGGAAAAGGTAAAGGAGGAGATACATCTGATTATGTCGACACCTTTGATTGCGTCAATAGTTTTGAGGGTTGGACATTAGGCATATGAGTGACAATTTGTGGAACTTCTTTGTCTAGTACATCGACAAGCTCTTTAGATTCAACTTTCTCACTAGGGATCACTTCACTAGTATCTTGAGGTGCTACAGTAGAATTTGTAGTCGACTTGCCAATTTCTATACCACTCTTAAGAGTGATAGCCTTATAGTGTTCTTTACCCCTCAGACTGGGATTTTTCGTGTCAGTAGGTAGTGTGCTCGGTGGTTGAGTATTCAGATTTGAAGCAATTTGTCCTAATTGCGCCTCCAACACCGAATAGAAGATGAATTCCCTTTCACAATAGCTTCTGTACGAGTCATATGCTCTTGCATTAAAGCTTTAAGAGTTTCTAACGAGTCAAAAGGAGAACTTTCTGTGTACTGTTGTTGTCGATGCTCTTGAACATGTTTATGCAGCATTTAAGAGTGTTGTGGCTGTGTCTGATTTTGGTGTGGATGCATCAAGCTTTGTTGTGGATGCATCTGAGTGTACTGATTTTAGTTCTGCTATTGTTGATTGTAATTCCCTTGTCTTGGATTGTAATTGCCTTGAGTAGATATATTCCTATATCGGATGTCGCAACATTTTGTCCAGCATTCTGAGTTCCCCAAGGCTGTTGATTGCATGCAGAATTATTATAAGAGTTGCCATAAGAATTGTTGCCGATGTTACTGATATAAAAGGCATACTCTGCATGTTGTGGACAATTTTCATAGTTATGGTTGTCACTGAAAATCTCACAACAAAAGGTAGGAACATCAACTTGTTGAGCGACTTGTATAGGTGCAACGTCACTAATCCCTTGCATATTTTTTTATCACATTTGCAAGAGTAGAAACTTGAGCATTAAGTGCAGATATTGTGTCCAGTTCAATAACTCCCGGAGTAGCTTTTGGTTGTGCAGCCTAAAGATAGGATATTGATAATCATTCTGAGCAATTCTCTCCATAATTCCAATAGCATCATTATAAGTACAATCCATCAAGGGACCATTGGCTGATGCATCGACAAGATTCCTCTTGTGCCAAATAAGCCCATTATAGAAAATCTCAATTTGTGTTTCCTGATGAATGTAGTGCATGGGAAATGTCGAAGCAAATATTTATAACATTCCCATGTAGTGTGAAGATTCTAATCATCCAGCTGATGATAAGCTGTAATATCATTTCAGAGACGAGCATTCATTGTCGGCGGGTTAAATCGCAAAACAAACTATGTTGCTAGTGCATTCTAAGAAAAAATTGATTCAGCAGGTAGCCCAAGGAATCAAGTACGAGCTCTTCCCTGTAAGGAATAAGGAAATAATTTCATCTTCAAAGCGTCATTAGGAACGCCTTGTTGACTAAAGGAAGCATAAATCAATAAAAATGATTTAAGATGTTCTCGTGCATCTTCATGAGGCAATCTAGCATATTGCCATTAGAATTCAGCAATTGAAACATTACTGGCTTAAGTTCAAAATTTCCAGCTTGGATTGCTGGCCTAACAACTCTTGGTTGTAAGTCATCCAGGACAGGTACTATAAAATCTCGTAAAGCCATCTTGTAAGTCATTAGCATTTTGGTTCTGCATCGGGGGTATGACTTCATAGTTTCTTGGTAAAGCCATATTATTTTGTTCTCGAAGTCTCCTCCGAACAGTTTTTAAATTTTTGGATCAAAACTGGTAATAAACTCTGACTTGCTTCGGGTCATATAACACCTAAAATAAAATGTGAAAATAGCGAAAAAAAGAAAACAGTTAGTAACAACTAAATATTATGAAATAAAAACAAACAAAAACAAACATCAAACAAACACCATCCCAAACAACGACGGCAAAACTTGATCGGTTGTTTAACGTCACAGCAATAATGTGCAAGCGTACACTATCGATTCAAGTATAGTAGACAGATATGAGTTTGTAGGATATCGATCCCACGACGATGGTTGTTTTTTGTCTATCAATGTCAGTGCAATAAATAGATAGAAACTAGATAAACTGTGAGTGTAGTTGTCGAAGCAATAACTTGAAAACAATAAGATAAAATATGGTAAAAATAAACTGGGATCCCCAATGTGAATATTCAACAGAATACTAAGTGCTTAAAGGTTTAAAAGGATATGTGGTTATCATTGCATTAAATTGCAATGAATATCTTACCAAGCTTAAATTCCATATTGAATCTAAGACTTAAACATGTACACTAGCCACATCTTCCGATGATCGAAATGGAACACTATTAAGAACCATTGGATTAAATTCCTCTAATCCTCAAGCAACTTCTGTTGTTGTGCTTGTTAGCTTGAACTGTCACTGCACTTTATTGTGTCAGTGACTGCAATAACACTTCCATGCTAAAAAAATACAAACCCAAATATTAAACAGTAGAAGCAAGATTGAATAAAATAACATTTAACCTAGAAATCATGTGTACTTCTGTACAAACATGAAATAGAAAGTATTCACCATCATTTATAAAAGAAATATAAAAGAACAAGTGGAGAGTACTATACCTATAAAATCTCGATTTGATCTCTCAACTCCCTCTTGTGTCGCACTTAGGGCTCCTCGTCAATAGCTAAGATGCATCCCTTTCACATCGATTTACCGGTAGAAGGATTAAGCCGCCATAGTTGGAAGCTTCAAAAGATAGATTGAAGAAGACAATACTCCCAAAAAAACCTCTTTTTTTTTTCTTTTCACGTGAATATTTATATTCTTCCCAAATGGGCCAAGTGTCCTTTTCATCAGAATCATGCTGCCTTTATACGTACAAGTTGGTTATACCAGACTTGATAGTGCACACATTTTTGTTCTTATCCAGAAAATTGTCAGTACGGCGACAATTCTAGGCGCAATCTGAAAATATTCATTCAGCGACATTGGTACCAAAACTTGACAAAATTAAACATAAATAGGATAATATCCACGGAGTTATAAAATGAAATTTATTGAACTGAAAATGCTAAAATATGTGCTAAAGATAACTAAATGGGGACAACTTAACCAATCAGTCCTACCGATAGTCGAGGTCCTGCATTTGTTGTAGATTCTCCATAGCTCGTATAAGCAATGTGTAGCTCACATTCTAATCCATAACTCGTGTGAGCAAAGGAAAGATTACAGTTATATGGAAAGGCACATTATGTGTGAGCATTCCCGAGTATCCAATGCAGTTCTGTATGGTTCAATGGGTAAGTAATGGAAATGGCATGGTACGTATAAAAATGAAATGATTCATGATCTTATGAAAAGGTTGATGATATAAATGATTTACACATGAAATCTACTTACTATATGTTTAAATTCATATGTATCATGGATGGACCTACTAACTTGTGAGTTAGATGGTGCTTGTATATGCTTTTGCTAAGCTTATGGTCTTGGTAACAATATTATGCTTATTCTATAGTTTTTACTAAAGAAATGGTAAGTTATATTTGAGTTTACGAGATTACTAAGCACTCGTTACTTCTGTAGTTACTTTCCTTTGTTTTATAGATTATCGGAAGCTCGATCGGTTGGAAGCTTGTCAGGGATCAATCACACTGTCTAGCAACCATTTCGGAAGGTTTTATGTATTTTGTCCAAAATTATAAATGTCATGTATAGGACCTTTTGTAATGGTAGTTCATGAATGTGTTAATGCTTTTGAAGTTTGTGTTTGGGATTGATGGACTTTTAACGCCTTGTCAAGTTAGGTCATTTTTGCCACTTTTAGGTACTTGAAAAACATGATCTTTGTTGGTAAGTTTGTAATGATATGCAAGTGATTATATGTGATGTTATTTGATACTTAAGGAACTAGATTTTTGTGCTTGGAATATGGCAATATTTACTTGTGTTGGTTAATGATGTTTTGGTATAAATGTGGTGCCTTTGAATGACATATTGGTTAGATGAAATAGGGTGTTTGAAATTGTATGTTAGATGTGTTTGAATGATATTTAAGTCTCTTGAATGTGTACACAGATGGAACGGTTGGTTAGGTATGGTTTGGCCTTGAAATGGCTTGAATTTAAGGTCAATTTATGGATTACATGCCCTGGGAAATGGGCTGTCACATGGTCGTGTGTCATTTGTAAATTCTTAATGCTTTAAGTTAGTGAGTTACACGGCTATGTGTCGCAAGTCAGAGAGTTGCACGATCTAGCACACAGGCTACGACATGACCGTTGACCTAACTTAGTGAGTTATACAGGTAGGGACACGGTCGTATGTCTCTTATTCGATTGTTACACAGCCTGGGCTATGTCACATGGTCGTGTTACCCATGTTTTCAATTTTTTTCAACCTTTTTCTAAATCTCCTGTTTTGTTTCAAATTAGTCTTGAATTGCTACTATGTCATTTTTAGGGCCTCGAAGTATCGATTTAGGGACTGAATGCATATGTTTGATAGATTTCTGATTGAGATTAATTTATTTAACGTAATGATGTTAATGTTATTCTGATAGTTCGGTAATGCTTCATAACCCTAATCTAACGACGGAGGTAGGTTAATGGTGTTATATTTAGTGGTATCAGAGCTACGGTTTAGTAGGTTCTCAGACTGAATGTAGCATGTATGGAGTCTAGAAATACATGTCATTATATAAACTTGTGATAGTGTGATATCTTCTGACTCAAAATGAATTATGTTTTCATATAGATAAAAGATGTCATCCAACCGAGTCAATTCTGATGAGGTTGAAAGTAATGCGCAAGCCCCTGTTCATGTAGCAGCAAGTAGTGGGCCCGTAGCTGAGGGTCGAGGAAGTGACGCGAAAGAAGCCTTGTTTCAAATGATGTTTGAATGGTTTTCTTAGTTCGTTAGAACGAACACAATGGCTCAACGACCACCACCCCCTCCTATACCCCAACCTGTCCCCTTTATTTCTCAAGGTTTGGAACAAGTACGCTTAAGAAAACCTTCGGTTGATAAAATGCGTAAGTATGAGGTTGAAGAGTTTCGTGGAACAGCTGAAGACGATCCTAAAAAAGCTAGATTTTGGTTAGAAAATACTGTGAGGGTTTTTTATTAAATGTCTTGTTCTCCCGTTGAATATTTAAAATTTGTAGGATCTTTGTTGAAACACCCAGTGTATTAGTGGTGGAACACATTGATTGCAATGGTACCAAATGATCATGTGAATTGAGATTTCTTTCAGACAAAATTCAGGAAGAAATATGTTAGTCAGTGGTATCTTGACAAAAGGCGAAAAGAGTTCTTTAAGTTAAAACAGGGTCGTATGACTGTACCTGAATATGAAAGAGAGTTTGTACGACTTAGCAAGTATGCTCAGGATTGTATACCATCAGAGGCTATTATGTTTATCTGGTTTGAAGAAGGTTTAAATGAAGATATCAAACTGTTAGTTGGGATTCTAGAATTGAAAGAATTCATGGTTTTTGTTGATCGAGCACATAAAGCGGAAGAACTAAGTAAAGCTAAAAGAAAGGAAGATTACGAGGCTCGTGACATTGGCAAACGACCTATAGGAAAATCATTTTCGTCTCCATCGATGAAAACAAAGGAATGTCACAGTCATACATCAACTTCAGTAGGATTCTCGAAAAAAGATAAAGGGAAGCAACATTCAAGTTTGAGACCTCAGGTTACTTCTGTAGCAAGTGTAGAGAGTGTTTGAAATAATAAACCTGAATGTCAGCAGTGCAACAGACGACATTTCGAGGAGTGCAGATTCAAAGACGGGTCGTGCTTCATATGTGGTTCCTATGACCATTTCCTTAGAGACTGTCCTTGTAACACCCCAAACCCGGTCAATACACCACGACTGAATCTGGTATGTTACGGGGAAAAATGTATTTGAGAGGTTTAGGTTTCCGGTTAAAAATTTGATGAAAACTCTTTTTGTATATTTTGTTCTTGTAGAAATCTTGGGCATGATTGTTTAAAAAGCGATAGTGCATTTGAAAATCCGGAAATTTTGAAAACTTAATTAAATATGTAAGTAAAACAAATTTATCACATTTGGAAATCCGAGTAATTCTTTTGTGTAGCTTAAAACATTTTGACTTAGTAAGAAAATATTCTCAAGTTTGAAAAACACATTTGAGTTTCATTCATTTTAAATTACAGTGTGATACCCGATGGTAAAGTTTAAAACATTTCGCTTTGTAGTTTGAAAACCTTATCTTTCCAAGTTTTAGCCAAATTTTAACCCAGTACTTTGTTACGGCATATTTGAAAACAAATCTAAGCATAAAGATAACAAAACATAAATTTAAAAAGGCCTTTTACAATCCAAATAACCAAATGAAAATAATTCAAATAAAGTACCAAGTTTTAATTCAGAGCAAATTCAACTTTTATTCATGGCATGATCACCTCGAGTCCACCCCGGCTCCATGTCCGCAATCTAAGTGTCACCTGAAATAATAAGGGAGAAGGTGAGTCGCAAGACTCAGTGCATAAATCCCCCTCCCGATAATGCAACGTACTAACACACAGCATAACAAAACAATACAATTAATGCACCCGATCCTAACCATCCATAACACCTTTTCTACCCTGTGTGGTACCAAACCACTGGTGGTGCCAAACCACTGGTGACCCAAAGTCACGATATCCATCAATGTGGTGCCAAACCACTGGTGACCCAAAGTCACGAATAATCCATCTGTGGGGCCAACCCACGTGTGATACCAAATCACTGGCGACGATCCCGTATCTCAAAGTGGGGTCAACCCACGGTGGTGTTAAACCACAGAGATAAGTCGCTATGAGGTGCCAAACCTCTGGTGTCCCAAAGACACAAGTGTGTACCAAATCACTGGTGACCGCAGTCACGAATCGAATGATGGGGCCAACCCATCGTGTGATACCAAATCACTGGCGTCAATCCCGTAATATCAACCGTGGGGCCAACCCACTGTGGTGCTAAGCCACTGGGACGAGACGCTGAGGTGCCAAACCTCTGGTGTCCCAAAGACACAAAATATCATCTGTGGTACCAAACCACTGGAGGTGCCAAACCTCTAGTGTCCCAAAGACACGGATATCATATTCCCCCTCCTCTCATATCACCCATAACAGATCATACAGACTTATGTAAAGTATGAAATCATGCAAATCATGCTATCATGCTTAATGTTGCATCTCATAACACATACATCATATCAATACAGAATTCGTAATGAAACGGACTTACCCGAATCCGTGCACATACCCCATCGGGTATCATATCAATCATCATACTGTTTGGCTTTAATAGGCAATCAGGTTTATTAAAGATATTACTAAGTAAAAAGTGTGTTAGTTTACACACCTGCTAAAACGCAAGCTTTCAAACCCAACGAACCGATCTAAGATCCTCAAATACCTTGCTCCTATAATCGGCCAAACATAGATTAGCACCTAGACCATTCGGCCAAAACCAAATAACTCAAGAGGGTTAACGCTTAACCCTTACCTTACACTTGATTTGGTTTCCTACCAAATCCCGAACCAAACGATGGTTCTTCCTTAAGCAAACGGCACACCCAAACGATCAACCAACGATGACTGCTTCACTTGGTTGCGACCAAAATCCAAAGGCTCTTCTTCTAAACTGATTGAAACAAGAACCCAACAAGGTCAACACTCCTCTAATATTCGGCAATGAAGAAACTATCAGGAGAGAGGAGAGATTCGGCCAACACTTTAAACAAGAAAGAAAAGAGAATTCGGCCCTAGGTGTTTAACACACTTATATTCTGCTTTGAGAGAAAGAAGATGTGAAATGGGAATAGAGTTTCGGCAAGAGGGTATTGAGAGAAGAAAAGAGAGTATGAGAGGAAGAGAGAAGCTAGTTTCGGCTCAACACAAATGAACAACAAGTAAAAGAAGTGGGAGGGTTCGGCCAAAGTGAATAAAAGAGATGAAAGTTTGAAGGCTCAAGAGCATTCGGCTAACAAAGAAAACACAAAGAAAACAAACAACTTTCGGCAAGCTATAGGGGTTTGGTCTTTCGGTTTCAAGAAGTAAAGAAAATGAGAGAAAACTCTCTTGAACATTCGGTGACAAAAGGAAGAACTTGGCTTACACAACTTGACCGAAAATGTACCAAAATGCAAAGTGCATTTCGGCACACTCCCACTACACCTACCAACCGGCCACTCCCCCCATCAAGCCCCCAAGATTCGGCCACCACTCCCCAAACACTCACAACCACCCATTCAAATCACTTTGAACAAGTCTCCCTCCTAAATTCACTCTCCACCCACCATTCAAGTGGGTTGACTTGGTCTATGGCAGAGTTTGAACTGCCAACAACTTCTCCTCCTCCATGCCGTCAAAATGGAAGCAAAAAGTGGGCATTCTGCAGCTTGAACTCAGGACCTCTTCCCCCTGCAAGTGACGCCAACTCAAGCCCTTAGTGGCGCCTACCTTGCCACTCCACCAGCTCATTTCTTATGCTATCATTCACCAAATAATATTTATAAACCCCAGCTTCTTCAGCTCCTCTCACCTAAGCCTAAAAACAAAAAATTTTCCTACCACTCAGGCTTACACCTAGCTTACAACTAAGCCCCTAAAACATCAAAACAACAACATAGCAAACCAGACACATGCAAACAATGCAACAATAGAATAGCCCCTATCCCGGGATATTACAGTTCTACCCCCTTTAAAATAATTTCGACCTCGAAATTACCTGATCAGAAGAGTTGAGGGTATTGCTGTCTCATCATATCCTCGGGTTCCCACGTAGCTTCTTCCACGTCATGATTCCGCCATAGTACCTTTACCAAAGGCACAGACTTCCTACGCAGAACCTTCACATCCCGATCTAGAATCTGTACTGGTTCTTCCTCCATGGTCAAATCTGGATTTACCTCGATCTCTTCCACTGCTACGACATGCGATGGATCTGAACGATAACGCCGAAGCATCGAAACATGAAATACGTCGTGAATCTGACTAAGCTCACTGGCAACTCAAGCTAGTAAGCTACTGGTCCCACTCGTCTCAGTACCTTATACGGCCCAATAAACCTCGGACTTAACTTGCCTTTCCTTCCGAACCTCAACACTTTCTTCCATGGCGAGACCTTCAAAAAAACTTGATCCCCCACAGCAACCTCTATATCTCTCCGCTTAAGATCGGCATAAGACTTCTGCCGGTCTGAAGCTTCCTTCAATCGAGCCTGAATCAACTTAACCTTGTCTTCGGTCTCTGCAACCAACTCGGGTCCCAACAACTAACGTTCACCCAACTCCGTCCAACAAGTAGGTGAGCGACACTTCCTACCATACAACGCCTCATATGGTGCCATCTTGATACTTGCTTGGTAACTATTGTTGTAGGCGAACTCAGCTAATGGCAAAAACTCCTCCCAACTACCTATGAAGTCCAGAACACAACCTCTCAGCATATCCTCTAAGATCTGAATAACCCTTTCCGACTGCCCGTCAAACTGCGGGTGAAAAGCCGTGCTGAAATCCAAATGCGTACCCAGAGCCTGATGCAACGCTTTCCAGAACCTCGACGTAAACCTGGGATCCCTATCTGAGATGATTGATACTGGCACACCATGCAGCCTCACTATCTCTGACACATACAGCTTTGCCAACCTCTGAAGTGAGTAGTCAACCCTCACCGGAATGAAGTGAGCTGATTTAGTCAGTCGATCCACAATTACCCAAACTGAATCTTTCTTGCTTGGCGTAAGCGGTAATCCATTGACAAAATCCATGGTTATCCTCTCCCACTTCCACTGCGGAATCTTCACTGGCTGAAGCAACCCTGACGACAACTGATGTTCAGCCTTGACCTGCTGACATGTCAGACACTTCCCTACAAACTCTGTCACTTCTCTCTTTAGACCCGGCCACCAAAACTGCTCTCTGAGATCCCTATACATCTTACTACCTCCAGGATGCATAGCATATGGGCTGCTACGTGCGTCCTGAAGAATCATCTGCCTCAGCTCAACGTCCTTTGGCATACAAGCTTTACCTTGAAAACACAGCATCCCATCACTAGACAAACTGTAACCCTCCAAACCACCATCCTGTACCTGCAACCTCTGCGCACTCAGAACCTCATCCTCTAACTGTTTCTCCTTGATCTGCTCAACCCAAGTAGGCTTAACTTGCAACTCTGCCAGAATACTTCCGTCATCATACAAACTCAAATGGGCAAACATCACTCTTAAGTCCGCAACAACCTTACGGCTCAACGCGTCTGCCACCACGTTAGCCTTGCCCGGATGATACTCAATTGAACAGTCGTAGTCTTTTAGCAACTCAATCCATCTGCGCTGCCTCAAATTCAAATCCTTCTGAGATAAAAGATACTTCAGACTCTTGTGATCTGTGTAGACTATCGATCTCTCTCCGTACAAGTAGTGCCTCCAAATCTTCAAAGCAAAGACTACAACCGCTAACTCCAAGTCGTGCGTCGGATAATTGGCCTCATGTGGCCTCAGCTGCCGAGATACGTAAGCCACACGCATCAGCACACAACCCAAGCCTGTATGTGATGCATCGCAATATACTGTGAATTCCTTTCCTGCCTCAGGTTGAATCAAAATCGGAGCTTCTGTCAGAATCTTCTTTAGCTTATCAAAACTCTCCTGCTGTTTCTCAGTCCAAACAAACGGAATCCCTTTTCTTAACAACTTGGTCATCGGCGCTGCGATCAACGAAAAACCCTCGACAAACCTTCGGTAGTATCCTGCCAAACCCAGAAAACTCCGAATCTCAACCACTGACTTAGGCGGCTTCCAATCCAAAACTGCCTCAATCTTCCGAGGATCCACTCTAATCCCCTCAGCTGACACTACATGACCCAAGAACGTCACCTCTCTAAGCCAGAACTCGCATTTACTAAACTTAGCATAAAGCTGCTTTCCCTCAAAATCTGTAGCACCACTCGCAAATGCGCATCATGCTCCACTTCTGTCCTTGAGTACACCGAAATGTCGTCTATGAAAACCACGACGAACTGATCCAAAAACTGCTGAAACACCCTATTCATCATATCCATAAATGCTGCCGGCACGTTAGTCAACCCGAACGGTATTACCAGAAATTCATAGTGCCCATACCGAGTCCGAAACGCCGTCTTGTGAATATCCGCTTCCTTTACCTTTAACTGGTGATACCCAGACCTCAAATCAATCTTCGAGAATACCGCTGCACCCTTCAGCTGATCAAACAAGTCATCTATCCGTGGCAACGGATACTTGTTTTTAATCGTCAGCTTATTCCACTGGCGGTACTCTATACACATCCGCATCGTACCATCTTTCTTCTTAACAAAGAGTACCGGCGCTCCCCAAGGTGAAACACTTGGCCTAATAAAACCTCAATCCAACAACTCCTGGATCTGAGCCTTAAGCTCCACTAACTCCTTTGGCGCCATCCTATACGGAGCAATAGACACTGGCACAGTTCCGGGTAACAAATCTATCCCGAACTCTACCTCACGATCCGGTGGCAAACTTGGAAGCTCCTCTGGAAACACATCAATAAATTCCTTAACTGTCCGGACCTTCTCTACAGCAGACTCTTTAGCCTCCAAGGCATACACATGAACCACATACGCTTCACAACCCTTTCTGACCATCTTCTCAGCCTTCAGAGCAGATACCACATTGGATAGGTAATCTCTCCTATTACATATCATAACCACTTCATCACCCTCAGACGTCTTTAGAACCATGCGCTTAGCCGCGCAATCCAACCTCGCCTAGTACTTAACCAACCAGTCCATTCCAAGAATCAGATCGAACTCCCCAAACGGCAGTTCCATCAGATCAGCCACAAACACTACCCCTTGAAGTTCTAGGGGTACATCTCTATACAGCTTATCTACAACTACAGAGTGACCTAGAGGGTTAATTACTGTCATCTGCCTAGAAGTAGTTTCAGAGTCTAAATCCATGGGCTCTACTATACTACTAGCAACGTATGAATGCGTCGAACCCACATCAATCAAAGCAGTAAATGGAGAACCAAAGATCAAGAACGTGCCGGTTATGACGTCCAGTGCGTTGCCCTCCTCTCGGCGCCTCGCTGCATACACTAACCCAGGCTGTCTTGCCTCAGAACTACCCGCACCTCTGCCCGGTGCTCCGCGGCCCCGACCAGAACCATTACCTCCTCTGCCATTACCACGGCCCCTCTGCGGTGGCGGTCCATTATTCCTGAACTGAGTACGGCCCTGACCCTCAGACTGAATCCTAGCCAACTTACGTGGACAGTCCCTCACACGGTGATCCAAAGAGCAACACTCGAAACACCCTTTTCCACCGGTCCAGCAACCTCCCCAATGAGATTTCCCACAACGGTTACACTGCAGCGGCCCCTGATTAGCAGCAACAAACCTACCAGACTGATTCGGCCCACTCTGTCTAGCCCTTTTCTGAGGATTACCTGACGACCCAGAGGATCCAAAACTCCTCTTATGCCTGTTCCTATCCATGCCTTGCCTCACAGACTCTTTAAGTCCCACGGCTACCTTAGCCTTCCCTACCAGGCAGCAAACTCACGCTCCTGCTGTGGAGCAATCAGCAACCTTAACTCGTCTCTCAGACCATCCTCGAAACGAACACACCTCTCGTGTTCAGCAGCCACAATGCCCCTAGCATACCGACTCAGCCTCAAGAACTCTGCCTCATACTTTGACACAGACTTACTCCCCTGAACAAGCCTCAGAAATGCTTTTCGCTGTGCGTCGATGTAGCTAGCTCCAATGTACTTTTTCTGATAAGCAGCCTTGAAATAATCCCAAGTAAGATCCTCTGCTGCAGCACTGTCCTGAACCGTGAGCCACTACTGGCATGACTCATCCCGAAGAAGCGATACTATGCCCTTCAGCTTCTCCTCAGCAGTCAGGTCTAAATCATCCATAACCCGCTCTGTCACCTCCAGCCAATACTCAGCCGTGCTGGGAGCAACACCAGAAACACCTCGAAATACTTCAGCCCCGTTTGCCCGGAGTCGCTCAGGCACAGATTTCCTAGCTCCGGCGCCTCCACCTACTCCAGCTACCCTTTCCAAAACTCGCAACATCGCCTGCGACACTGCATCATCCCCAATCTGATCCTGAAACTCACCACCTCCAGCTGGTGGCGGTACCGGTATCTCATTCTCTGACCCCTGACCAGATCCTACGGGTTCACAAACTGTCATCCTACCTCGACCACGTCCACGACTACTTATCTGATTAGGAGTTTTATGCATCAGTCATTATTCCACTATTTAAAAGCAAAGTCTTATGAATATTGCTTATTAAAGAAGTTTTGTTTTCGCAAGTTCACAGAGTCCTATCAGTTTCGGTTTCTCTAAAGTAATCCACTATTGCTAGTCATCCAATCACATCAATATCAAAATCACAAGCAATAGTAAGGGGTACTTACCTGGGCGGATTGGTGCCGGAGACTCGGTGCCATGCCTTTCAAACCATATATTTTAAAACAAAACTCTTAAAACAACTTTTCAAAACATTTTGGGCCTCGGGCCCACAGCCGAGCCTTTGAACTTGGCTCTGATACCACAATTGTAACACCCCAAACCCAGTCAATACACCACGACTGAATCTGGTATGTTACGGAGAAAAATGTATTTGAGAGGTTTAGGTTTCCGGTTAAAAATTTGATGAAAACTCTTTTTGTATATTTTGTTCTTGTAGAAATCTTGGGCATGATTGTTTAAAAAGCGATAGTGCATTTGAAAATCCGGAAATTTTGAAAACTTAATTAAATATGTAAGTAAAACAAATTTATCACATTTGGAAATCCGAGTAATTCTTTTGTGTAGCTTAAAACATTTTGACTTAGTAAGAAAATATTCTCAAGTTTGAAAAACACATTTGAGTTTCATTCATTTTAAATTACAGTGTGATACCCGATGGTAAAGTTTAAAACATTTTGCTTTGTAGTTTGAAAACCATATCTTTCCAAGTTTTAGCCAAATTTTAACCCAGTACTTTGTTACGGCATATTTGAAAACAAATCTAAGCATAAAGATAACAAAACATAACTTTAACAAGGCCTTTTACAATCCAAATAAACCAAATGAAAATAATTCAAATAAAGTACCAAGTTTTAATTCAGAGCAAATCCAACTTTTATTCATGGCATGATCACCTCGAGTCCACCCCGGCTCCATGTCCGCAATCTAAGTGTCACCTGAAATAATAAGGGAGAAGGTGAGTCGCAAGACTCAGTGCATAAATCCCCCTCCCGATAATGCAACGTACTAACACACAGCATAACAAAGCAATACAATTAATGCACCCGATCCTAACCATCCATAACACCTTTTCTACCCTGTGTGGTACCAAACCACTGGTGGTGCCAAACCACTGGTGACCCAAAGTCACGATATCCATCAATGTGGTGCCAAACCACTGGTGACCCAAAGTCACGAATAATCCATCTGTGGGGCCAACCCACGTGTGATACCAAATCACTGGCGACGATCCCGTATCTCAAAGTGGGGCCAACCCACGGTGGTGTTAAACCACAGAGATAAGTCGCTATGAGGTGCCAAACCTCTGGTGTCCCAAAGACAAAAGTGTGATACCAAATCACTGGTGACCGCAGTCACGAATCGAATGATGGGGCCAACCCATCGTGTGATACCAAATCACTGGCGTCAATCCCGTAATATCAACCGTGGGGCCAACCCACTGTGGTGCTAAGCCACTGGGACGAGGCGCTGAGGTGCCAAACCTCTGGTGTCCCGAAGACACAAAATATCATCTGTGGTACCAAACCACTGGAGGTGCCAAACCTCTGGTGTCCCAAAGACACGGATATCATATTCCCCCTCCTCTCATATCACCCATAACAGATCATACCGACTTATGTAAAGTATGCAATCATGCAAATCATGCTATCATGCTTAATGTTGCATCTCATAACACACACATCATATCAATACAGAACTCGTAATGAAACGGACTTACCCGAATCCGTGCACATACCCCATCGGGTATCATATCAATCATCATACTGTTTGGCTTTAATAGGCATTTAGGTTTATTAAACATATTACTAAGTAAAAAGTGTGTTAGTTTACACACCTGCTAAAACGCAAGCTTTCAAACCCAACGAACCGATCTAAGATCCTCAAATACCTTACTCCTATAATCGGCCAAACATAGATTAGCGCCTAGACCATTTGGCCAAAACCAAATAACTCAAGAGGGTTAACGCTTAACCCTTACCTTACACTTGATTTGGTTTCCTACCAAATCCTGAACCAAACGATGGTTCTTCCTTAAGCAAACGGCACACCAAACGATCAACCAACGATGACTGCTTCACTTGGTTGCCACCAAAATCCAAAGGCTCTTCTTCTAAACTGATTGAAACAAGAACCCAACAAGGTCAACACTCCTCTAATATTCGGCAATGAAGAAACTATCAGGAGAGAGGAGAGATTCGGCCAACAGTTTAAACAAGAAAGAAAAGAGAATTCGGCCCTAGGTGTTTAACACACTTATATTCGGCTTTGAGAGAAAGAAGATGTGAAATGGGAATAGAGTTTCGGCAAGAGGGTATTGAGAGAAGAAAAGAGAGTATGAGAGGAAGAGAGAAGATAGTTTCGGCTCAACACAAATGAACAACAAGTAAAAGAAGTGGGAGGGTTCGGCCAAAGTGAATAAAAGAGATGAAAGTTTGAAGGCTCAAGAGCATTCGGCTAACAAAGAAAACACAAAGAAAACAAACAAATTTCGGCAAGCTATAGGGGTTTGGTCTTTCGGTTTCAAGAAGTAAAGAAAATGAGAGAAAACTCTCTTGAACATTCGGTGACAAAAGGAAGAACTTGGCTTACACAACTTGACCGAAAATGTACCAAAATGCAAAGTGCATTTCGGCACACTCCCACTACACCTACCAACCGGCCACTCCCCCCATCAAGCCCCCAAGATTCGGCCACCACTCCCCAAACACTCACAACCACCCATTCAAATCACTTTGAACAAGTCTCCCTCCTAAATTCACTCTCCACCCACCATTCAAGTGGGTTGACTTGGTCTATAGTAGAGTTTGAACTGCCAACAACTTCTCCTCCTCCATGCCGTTAAAATGGAAGCAAAAAGTGGGCATTCTGCAGCTTGAACTCAGGACCTCTTCCCCCTGCAAGTGACGCCAACTCAAGCCCTTAGTGGCGCCTACCTTGCCACTCCACCAGCTCATTTCTTATGCTATCATTCACCAAATAATATTTATAAACCCCAGCTTCTTCAGCTCCTCTCACCTAAGCCTAAAAACAAAAAATTTTCCTACCACTCAGGCTTACACCTAGCTTACAACTAAGCCCCTAAAACATCAAAACAACAACATAGCAAACCAGACACATGCAAACAATGCAACAACAGAATAGCCCCTATCCCGAGATATTACAGTCCTGAAAGATCTGATAGAGAAAGCTCAAAGTACTTGTTAGAGTAACACGATTGCAAGAGGAAGACCATCCAAAAATAGTGGTAATGTGGGTAACAGTCGAAGTGGAACGAAAGATTCTATAGTTAGATCTAAGGCTCGGGCACTAGTTAGGCCATATACAATTCAAGCTTGAGAGGAAGCTTCAGCACCTGATATGATTACCAGTACATTTTCTGTCTTTGATACTAATGTTAATGTTTTGATTGACCCAGGGTCAATGCACTCATATATATGCACAACCTTAGAGTCGGATAAGAAAATACCTTATGAGTCAACTGAATTTGTGATCAAAGTAACAAATCCTTTAGGTCTGTATGTGTTAGTTAATAAGGTTTGTAGAAATTGTCCCCTGATAATTTGGGATTTCAACTTTCGGTTGATTTAATGCTATTACCATTTGATGAATTTGATGTGATTCTTGGTATGGATTGGTTAACTTTGTATGATGCTGTTGTGAATTGTAGACGAAAATAAATTTTGTTAAATGTTAGAATGGTGATATAATAAGGGTTGAATCGATAGATTTGGTAGTACAGCTAATATGATTTTAGCTCAAAAATATGTCAAAAAGGGTTGTGAGGTGTATCTAGCTGATATATTTGAATTCAGGGCTTCAGAATTGAAATTAAAGTCAGTTCCGACTGGTTGTGAATTCTCAGATGTGTTCCCGAAAGAGTTAACAAGGTTACCGCCAGTCAGAGAGGTTGAATTTGCTATTGAGTTAGTACCGAGAACTTTTCTGATATTGGTAGCTCCATATAGAATGCACCTACAGAATTGAAAGAGTTGAAAGCACAGTTGTAAGAATTGACAGACAGAGGCTTTGCTTGGCATAGTTTTTCTCCCTAGCGTGCTCCTGTATTGTTTGTTAAGAATAAAATGGGTCAATGAGATTATTTATTGACTATAGGCATCTTAACAAAGTCATGATAAAAAAAAACAAGTATCCTTTACCACGTATCGATGACTTGTTTGATCAACTGAAAGGTACGATAGTATTTTCAAAGATTAACCTCCGTTCTGGATATTATCAGTTACAGGTTAAAGATTCGAATGTGCCAAAGACTACTTTTAGAACTAGGTACAGAGATTATGAATTTTTCGTTATGCTGTTTGGTTTAACCAATGCACCTGTTGTGTTTATGGATTTGATGAACAAAATATTTCGACCGTATATAGATAGATTTGTAGTTGTATTCATTGGTGATATTCTGATCTATTCCTGAGATGAAATTGAGCATGCACAACATTTTAGAGTAATTTTTTAAACTTTGGACGAGAAACAACTATTTGCTAAGTTTAATAAGTGTGAGTTCTGGCTCCGAGAAGTTGGAGTTTTGGGACATGTTGTGTAACACCCTTAACCCATAACCATCGCCGGTCTAGGTTTAAGAAGCGTTACCGGACATAACGGAACACTTATGATCAGTTCTCAAACATAAATACATCATCATCATATCATAGCAAATCTTATACGTCCCTTTAAAAGGTTTACGAGACCTCAAACATGCCTTAGGAAGGAGTCGAGACATACCGGGAACATATAATTTTTTTCGAAACTTAAACATTTTTCAAAGTTACAGAGGTCACACGCCCATGTGGGCAAGCCGTGTCCCTCACATGGCATCAGACACACCCGTGTGTCTAAGCCGTGGCAAAACAGGGCATACATACTGACTTGTCCACACGCTCACAAGACATGCCCGTGTGCCAGGCCGTGTGAAATTTAGGGAAGTTACTGACTTACTCACACGGCCAGTCACACGCCCATGTGTCCAGCCCGTGTGGCTTCCTGACTTGTTTCGAATATGGACAGTATTGGACACAGGCGAGACACACGCCTGTGTGCTCACCCTTGTGGACAATTATAAGCCATTTACAAGGCCAAATTGCCTCCCAAATTTGAGTCAACCTACATGCTCAATTACAACATCAAAAATCTACGTTTCATTCACTATTCTCATCTACCAATCCAAGCATGAAACATACCACTTCCATTTTACCAATTCATACCATAATGATCATTCACATAAAACCACATATACACATTATAACCATCATTTTCACATATCCAAAACATATACTAAAGTATTTAAACTATCAAGCCATATCACATGGAAAGATCTATACATCTCAAAACATTCCATAATTGTTAGCCTATACATGTCATATACTAAAGATACAACTTCCAAAAGTACCAAAATAGATGTCCGATAGTGTGATTGAGTAGCTGACGATCCCCAGATCTGAGCTAGATTTAATAACACTGTAAAACAGAGAAAGATTTCACACAGTAAGCTTTAAAGCTTAGTAAGTTCGTAATATAATACAAATAGCTCAACATTTCAAATTTAATATGCAAAATTTAACTAACACATAGTTCAATCCTTATCTCCATTCAATTTCATCCAAGGCCATTACTCACATTCATACCACATCTCAAAGTTTATGTACTAGCATTTATAATGCTTCATAATCTAATCCTCCTTATCTTTCATTCACTTAATCATCGATCTATTTCATATACGAAATAATCAATCACATCCATCACATTCTTATTTATCACATAAACCACACAATACTTGATGTCATAAATTATTCGATCTTCCTTAACCATACGGTTTACTCACACACTTAGTGCAAATTACATAGCCGAAGCTTTAATATCATCGCACACTTAGTTCTGTTACATTGAATCAAATTTGACTCAGTATCGCACACACAGTGCCAACTAATATTGTCGATGCTTTCTTTATCTCGCACACATAGTTCCATTCACACTGTATCGATTCTAGTTACGCACAGTTAGTTCCACATCTCTTCAAACTCACATTTTGCATTACTAACTCAACAACCACATTTTCATTCATTACATAACATGTGAACATAATTTAAACAATTCGTATTATACACAAACTTACCTCGAAAGTAGAAACAACGATACAAGTCAATCAATCATGCACTTTGTTTTTGCCTCGATCTAAGTCTGAATTTCTCTTTTCTTGATATATACATATTCAAATTTAGCACATTCATTCACCAAATCATTCAATTCACTCCAAATACACATATTTTGAGCATTTTACAAAGTAGCCCTCACATTTTCACATTTTAACATTTATGTCTCTATTTCATAAAATCACCAAATACACATAATTTCATTTTATACAAGCTTAGCCAAATTTTCTCCTAGCTCATACAAGCCCACATATTTCATTTATTTCACATTTCAATCCTTCAATTTCTCATCTTTACAATTTAGCCCATAATACTCAAATTCATTAAAAATATGTATATCAATTACCAAACTTGCATAATTCATCATCAAACATAGCAAAACTCATGAATTCATCAATGGCTTAACTCAAAAACTTCATCAAAATTAGAAATTGAGGCATGGGCTTAATAAAATACTAAGCAACGATCACAAAAACATAAAAATTACTAAAAATCGAGCTCAAACCATACCTTGATTGAGCTTATACAATGGCCGAATGTGAAAAAGCTTCTAACCCTTATTCTTTCTCAATTTTCAGCAAACAAGGATGATAATGGCTTATTTTTTTCATGTTTGTTTTATTATAATTAACATTAATAACCATTTTACAAATTTAACCTTAATATAACCATTAAAATTCCACTAACTAATGTCCATAATTGTCCATCCCCACTATCAAGGGTCTAATTTACAACATAAGGGCTTCTCATTTGATAAGCCATGACAATTAAGCACTTTAACAATTAGCCACAGCTTTTGCATTTTATGCAATTAAGTCCTTTTTCACAATTCGACACACAAATGATAAAACTTTCACATAGAACTTTCACACATACTTAATCACATACCATGAACCTAAAAAATAATATTAAAATATTTTTCTGACATCAGATTTGTGGTTTAAAAACCACTGTTCTGACTAGGGTCTAAACCGGGCTATTACAACTCTCCCCCCTTAGGGATTTTCGTCCCCGAAAATCTTACCAATGAATAGATTCGGATATTGCTCTCTCATAACATCTTCAGGCTCCCATGTAGTCTCTTCAACTCCATGTTTGTGCCATAACACTTTCACTAAAGAAATTTTTTTATTTCCCAACTCTTTGATCTCACGTGCCAGAATTTGAGTCATTTCTTCATTATACGATAGATCACATCGAATCTCAACTTCAGTAGGGGTGATCACATCCGATGGGTCAGATCTGTATCATCGAAGCATCGTTACGTGAAACACATTATGAATCGTCTCTAGCTCAGTTGGCAACATCAATTTATAAGCAACCGGCCCGATACGTTCAATAATCTCATACGGCCCGATGAACCTCGGACTCAACTTACCTTTTCTGCCAAAAGTATTTTCTTCCACGGAGACACTTTCAAAAACACTTTATCACCTATCTGAAATTCAATATCTTTTCGTTTCAAATCTGCATAAGACTTCTGACGATCTGACGCTGCTTTCAAACTGTCATAGATCACTTTCACTTTCACTTTCTATTCAGTTTCTTTAATCAAATCAACCCCGTGAATCTTATTTTCAGTAAGCTTAGTCCAATAAATGGAGTTCTGTATTTACGATCGTAAAGAGCCTCATATGGTGCCATTTTCATGCTTGACTGATAGCTATTATTATATGCAAATCCAATCAACGGCAAATGCTTTTCCATGTAGTTTCAAACTCAAGAATACAACATCTCAACATATCCTTGAGAATCTGAATGATCTGCTCGGATTGACCATCCGTTTGCAGATGAAATGTAGTAGTGAAATGCAGCTTCGTACCTAGAGCCTCTTGCAGTTTCTTCCAAAACTGTGAAGTAAACCTCGGATCTTTGTCAGACACAATAGATAATGGTGTCCCGTGCAATCTCACAATATCATAAATATACAATTCGGCTAACTTATCAAGCGAATATTCTGTTCTCACCAGAATAAAATGAGTTGATTTTGTTAATCTATCAACTATCACCTAGATTGCATCTTTCTTTCTCGGAGATAAAGGCAACCCCGACACAAAGTCCATTATGATTCTCTCCCATTTCCACTCAGGAATCATGATCGGTTGTAACAAATCGGATGGAACCTGGTGTTCAGCTTTAACTTGCTGACAAATTAAACATCTCAGAACAAACTCAGAGATATCTCGTTTCATACCATGCCATCAATAAAATTGTTTCAGATCATTGTACATTTTCGTACTTCCCGGATGAACAGACAAACGATTATTATGAGCCTCGTTCAAACTCAACTGAATTAACCCTGAATTTCTTGGGACACAAATCCGATCTCGAAATCTCAAACAACCATCACCATCAACACAAAATTTTGAATCAGAATTTAAACCACACTGAGCTCGTTTTGCCATCATCTTAGTATCAATTTTCTGGGCATCACAAATCTAACTTATAAACATTGGCCTCACTTTCAACTCAACCAAAACCGAACCATTATCACACAAATCTATCTGAGTACTCATTGCTCATAAAGTAAATAAAGACTTTCGGCTCAAAGCGTCAGCAACAATGTTAGCTTTTCCCAGATCATAGTCAATTACTAATTCATAGTCTTTTAATAATCCTAACCATCTCCGCTGTCTCAAATTCAATTCTTTCCGAGTCATCAAATATTTCAAGCTCTTGTGATTAGTATAAATGTGACACTTCTCACCAAATAAGTAGTGACGCCAAATCTTCAATGCAAATACAATAGCTGCTAATTCAAGATCGTGTGTAGGGTAATTCTATTCATGCGATTTTAACTGTATCAAAGTATAGGCTATAACTTTTCCTTCTTGCATCAACACACAGCCTAAACCATTCAACGATGCATCACTGTAAACTATGAATTCTTTACCCAGTTCGGGCTGAACTAACACTGGTGCTTCTGTCAACAATGCTTTCTACTATTCAAAACTCTGTTGACACTTTTCTGTCCACTCAAATTAAACATCTTTCTGTAACAATTTCGTCAACGGAGTTGCAATCATCGAGAAACCTTCACAAACCGTCTATAATATCCTGCTAGTCCCAGAAAACTACGGACATCAGACACATTTCTCGGAGGTTTCCAATCTAAAAATGCTAAAATCTTGCTCAAATCAACTCGCATCCCCGTAGTTGACACTATATGTCCCAGAAAAGCAACCTCGCGCAACCAGAACTCACATTTACTAAACTTTTCATACAATTGCTTCTCACTCAGAGTCTGTAAAACGATCCTCAAATGCTCAGCATGTAACAGTCCGATTTTGACCCTAGTCGGAATAGTGGTTTCGGGACCACAAATCCCAGTCAGAAAAATATTTTAATGTTATTTTTCAAGTTTACAGCATGTGATTTGGTATGTGTGAAATTTCTGTGAATTAATTTGTTTGCTTGTGTGCTTAATTTGAGAAAAGGATTAAATCGCGTAAAAATGAAAATTTGGTGGATATTTTAAAAAGGGCTGAATAGTGGTTGTTTCTATAATATGAAGTCCTTAAAGTGGAAATTAGCCACTAAATTAGCTAATGGACGGTAAGACCATTAAATGTACATGTTGTAAATGTGTTAGTAAAGGTTAAAATTGGAATTATATTATTATGTTAATATAATTAAAACAAAAGCTTAAAAAAAAGCCAATATAGCATGTTCATCCATTGAAAATATAAAGAAAGTAAAAGAGAAAAGCTTGTTAGATATTCATCCCTTGCTCAAGCAAATTAAGGTATGTTTTGTGTTTGATTTTTGATAATTTCTATGTTTTTGTAATCGTTGCTTTGTATACTTCAAAACCCATGCTTCAATTTTGAGAATTGATGAAAGTTTTGAAGAAGAAATGAGTTTTGTAATGTTTGATGGTGAAAAATGAAATATATGTGTTAGATTAATATATTTTGTCTTTGGATTTTTAGTGAATTTGAGTATCTTGGACTTAATTGAGAAAATAATATTTTGAGGGACTAAATTGTGAAATAAATGAAAATATGGGTTGCTAGGGACCTATAGAGAATTTGGCTAAGCATGGGTGTATTGAGATTTTGTGTATTTTGTGATTTTGTGAAATAGGGACTAAAATGTCAAAATATGAAAATGTGAGGGATAATTTGTAAATTGCCCTAAATATGTGTTTTTGGATTGAATTGAATGATTTGGTGAATAAATGGATTAAATTTGAATATGTATAGATCAAGAACCGAAGAAAACGGACTTAGATCGTGAAAAGTCAAAAGTGATCGAATAGTCGAGTCCGTACGTTAACCGAATTCGAGGTAAGTCGATATACGAATAAATGCATTTGAATTGAGGTAATTGTGTATATATAAAATTTAACTTGTGTTGAATATGCTCGAGATGTTATGTACATGGAATTCGATATAGTATCGACACTGTATCTATGTCCGAGAAGTCCCGTACGAACCTAAGAATATATAGGATTACATATGTCAGACATAGATTTTCGATATGTGAGATCATCTAAGACCACGTTTGGACGTTGGCGTTGATTCGAGGTTTCGTGTAAGACCACGTCTGGGACATTGGCATCGATATGAGATTTACGTGTAAGACCATGTCTAGGACATTGGCATCGTATTTGATTCGTGTAATACCCTGTCTGGGACAGTGGCATCGATATTTGAGTACATGTAAGACCACATCTAGGACGTTGGCATTGTACGATTATTTCGAGTACTCTTAGTATCCTAGTTAGTTTCAAACAGTTTAACAAGCCAATTCGAGAAAAGAGAGACTATGTGAAATGTATAAATGATTCAGGTACGTTTGAAAAGTACACTATCTATGTCTATGAAAGGTAAGTGTTTATATGAGCTTACTAAAGTGAATATGTGTATAGATTTGATGAGATAATATATGATACATGCTTGAATGAGCAATGAGTAAAGTGATATTTTGAACTATGAAATGTGGGTAAGTAATGGCTAAACAAATGAGCCAAAGGATATGTGATGAATTTGCAAATTAGAAACATTAATGTCATTGTATCAAAGTGGCTATGTGCATTTTATGTTAAGTTTATTTGTATATGGCTTACTAATCTTTTGAAAGCTTACTTTGTGTTTGTTTGCTCTGTTTTATAGATCGTCAAAGCTACTGAAGGCTTAGGAAATCGTCAAGGATCGTCATCACACTACTCAATCTTATTTTGGTACCTTTTTGAAAATGTATATACTAAAGTATGGCATGTATAGGCTAGTTATCTTGAGTTATGTTTGAAATATGTGCGTAGCCATGTGATATGGCTAGATAAATGTTAATGAATGAATGAAGAGTCATGCTATATGATATTCGGGTTGGTATGATTCCATGGTTATGAAATGATCAAGGTAATGGTAAGTTTGTGAATGAATCATGTTTGGAAATGCTTGTGTATAAGTTGAGTTAAATCTAGCCTACAATGGTCTGTTTGAGAAGCCTTTGAATGCTTGGAAAAGTTGGTTATTTTGTCATTAATTGAATTGGTGTGATGCTTGTTGAGATTGCCCAATGTGTGGGTGGCATTTTGGCCTTGAAAATGGCCAATATTTGCCACGCGGTTGAGCACACGGGCGTGTGGCTCGACCATGTCCCTCGTGGTTGTAATTCAAAACAGGTCAGACTCGACCACGGCAAGACATACGGGCGTGTGACTGGCCGTGTGGTGCAAGTCGTAGCGACAACGAATTAGACACACGGGCGTGTGACTGGCTGTGTGGTGCAAGTCAGTAGCGAGCACGGGTGAGGCACACGGGCGTGTCCACAGCTGTGTGGACAAGTCAGTATGTATGCCCTGTTTTGACACGACTTTGACACACGGGTGTGTCTGAGGCCGTGGGAGGCACACGGCCTGCCCACACGGGCCTGTTATAACGGGTACATTTACTCTTTATGATACTTTTGTGATTGCATTGATAGACCCAGGTTCTACACATTCGTATATATGCATGAACTTAGTATACAGTAAGACTTTGCCTATAGAGTCTACTGAATTTGTTATTAGAGTATCGGACCCCTTAGGTAAAAGTGTTTCGGTTGATAAAGTATGCAAGAACTGTTCGTTGATGTTTCGAGATGTTTGTTTTTCGACTGATCTGATGCTATTACCATTTGATGAGTTTGATATAATTTTGGGTATGGACTGGTTAACATTGCATGATGCTGTTGTGAATTTCAAAAGGATGACCATTGATTAAAGATGTCAGAATGATGAAATAGTTCGGGTTGAGTCTAATGATTTGACTGGGTTACCTGCTGTGATATCTGTGCTAAAAGCTTGAAATTTTTTGAGAAAGGGTTATGAAGCTTATTTTGCTTATGTGCTTGACACGAAAGTAAATGAAAGGAAAGTTGACTCAGTGCCAGTAGTCTGTGAATTTCCTGATGTGTTCCTTGAAGAGTTACCGGGATTACCTCTGATGCATGAAGTTGAATTTGGTATTGATTTGTTACCGGGAATGGCTCCTATTTTGATAGCTCCGTATAGAATGGCACCAACAAAGTTGAAAGAGTTAAAGTCACAGTTGCAAGAGTTGACTGACAGAGGGTTTGCAAGATCGAGTTTTTCACCGTGGGGTACTCCTGTTCTGTTTGTGAAAAAGAAAGATGGCACGATGAGAATGTGCATTTATTATTGTCAGTTGAACAAGGTGACCATAAAGAATAAATATCCTCTGCCTAGAATCGATGATTTGTTTGATCAGCTTAAAGGAGCCACTGTGTTTTCAAAGATAGATCTGAGAATAGGGTATTACCAGTTATGAGTAGATCTGAGATCGGGGTATTACCAGTTACGAGTAAAAGATTCAGATATTCCGAAAACTTCTTTTAGAACGAGGTACGGGCATTATGAGTTTTTACTTATGCCTTTCGAACTAACGAATGCTCCTGTTGTTTTTATGGATCTGATGAACAGAACTTTCAGACCGTACCTAGCTCAATTTGTTGGTGTATTCATTAACGACATTTTGATATATTCACGTAATGAGATTGAGCATGCTAAACATCTGAGAATTGTGTTGCAAACTCTGCGAGATAAACAATTGTATGCAAAGTTTAGTAAATGTGAATTTTGGCTGGGAGAAGTTGGTTTTCTAGGACATATTGTATCAGCCTTTGGTGTACGAGTTGATCCGAGCAAGATTTCTGCTATTCTGGAATGGAACCCTCCGAAAAATGTGTCTGAAGTCCGCAGTTTTCTGGGACTTGCTAGTTATTACTGAAGGTTTGAAAAAGGCTTCTCGATGATTGCTACTCCGTTGAATAGATTACTTCAGAAAGATGTGAAATTTGAATGGTCTGACAAATGTCAGAAAAGCTTTGATCAGCTGAAAACTCTATTGACTAAAGCTCCAGTTTTGGTACAACCAGAATCGGGTAAAGAATTCATGATATATAGTGATGCTTCATTAAATGGTCTGGGATGTGTTTTGATGTAGGGAGGCAAAGTTATAGCTTACGCCTTGAGAGAATTGAAGCCGCATGAAAAGAACTATCTGACACATTATCTTGAGTTAGTTGTGATTGTATTTACATTAAATATTTGGTGTCATTATCTTTTCAGTGAGAAAAGCCACGTGTTTTTAGATCATAAAAGTTTGAAGTACCTGATGGCACAGAAAGACTTGAATCTGCGACAGAGAAGATGGTTAGAGCTGTTGAAAGATTACGAGCTTGTGATAGATTATCCTTCGGGTAAAGAAAATGTCGTTGCTGATGCATTGAGTCGAAAATCACTGTTTGCATTACGTACTATGAATGCTCATTTAAACTTGTCTGATGATGGTACAATTTTAGCTGAATTAAAAGCGAGACCGTTGTTTTTACAACAAATTTTTTATGCTCAGAAAGTGATAATGAAATGATAGAGAAACGAGCTCAGTGTGATTCGAAATTTGACTCTGAATTTCGAATTGATGTTGATGGTTGTTTGAGATTTCGAGATCGAATTTGTGTTCTGAGGAATCCAGAGTTGATTCAGCTAATTTTGAATGAAGCTCATAATAGTCGCCTATCTGTTCATCCGAGAAGTACAAAGATGTATCATGATTTGAAGCAACATTATTGGTGGTCTGGTATGAAAAGAGATATCTCGGAATTTGTTTCGAATTGTTTAGTCTGTCAGCAAGTTATAGCTGAACATCAGGTTCCATCTGGTTTGTTACAACAGATTCTGATTCCTGTGCGGAAATGGGATAGAGTGATGATGGATTTTGTTTCTGGATTTCCATTGAATCCGAGAAAGAAAGATGCAATTTGAGTCGTAGTTGATCGATTGATGAAATCTGCCCATTTTATTCCGATGCAATCTGATTACTCACTTGATAAGTTAGCTGAGCTTTATATTTCTGATATTGTGAGATTGCACGTAGTGCCATTGTCTATTGTGTCTGATAGAGATCCGAGATTTACATCACGATTCTGGAAGAAATTGCAAGAAGCTTTAGGTACGAAATTGTATTTCAATACAGCTTTTCATCCGCAGACGGATGGTCAGTCCGAACAGATTATTCAGATTCTTGAGGATATGTTGAGATGTTGCATCATTGAGTTCGACGGTACATGGGAACAGTACTTGCCATTGATTGAATTTGCGTATATTAATAGTTTTCAATCGAGCATCAAAATGGCACCTTATGAGGTTTTGTACGGACGTAAATGTCGAACACCTCTGTATTGGACTGAGCTCAGTGAAAATAAGATACACGGGGTCGATTTGATAAAAGACACAGAACAAAAAGTGAGAGTAATCCGTGATAGTCTGAAAGCAGCGTCTAGTTGTCAGAATTCTTATGTAGACTTGAAAAGAAAAGACATTGAGTTTGATATCAATGACAAAGTGTTCTTGAAAGTGTCTCCGTGGAAGAAAGTACTCAGATTCGGACATAAAGGAAAATTGAGTCTGAGGTTTATCGGGCCGTATGAGATTATCGAGCATGTTGGACCTATTGCGTATAGATTGTTGTTGCCACCAGAGTTGGAAAAGATACATAATGTATTTCACGTGTCAATGCTTAGACGATACAGATCTGATCCGTCACATGTGATTCCTCCGTCTGAGATTGAAATCCGATCTAATATGACTTATGAAGAGGAATCGATCCGTATTTTAGCTCGCAAAGTGAAAGAGTTGATAAATAAGAAATTTTCGTTAGTAAAAGTACTATGGCATCAACACGGAGTTGAAGAGGCTACATGGGAGCCTGAAGATTCTATGAGACAACAATATCCAAATTTGTTTAACGGTAAGATTTTCGGGGACGAAAATCCCTAAGGGGGGAGAATTGTAACCGTCCGGTTTTGATCCTAGTCAGAATAGTAGTTTCGGGACCACAAATTTGAGTCAGAAAAATATTTTAATGTTATTTTATGAGTTTACGACATGTGATTTGGTATGTGTGAAATTTTTGTGAATTAATTTGTCTATTTGTGTGCTTAATTTGAGAAAAGGATTAAATCGCATAAAAATGAAAATTTGGTGGATATTCTAAAAAGGGCTGAATAGTGGTTGTTTCTATAATATGAAGTCCTTAAAGTGGAAATTAGCCACTAAATTAGCTAACGGATGGTAAGACCATTAAATGTACATGTTGTAAATGTTTTATTAAAGGTTAAAATAGGAATTATATTATTATGTTAATATAATTAAAACAAAAGCTTAAAAAAAATAAGCCAATATAGCATGTTCATCCACCGAGAATATAAAGAAAAGAAAAGAGAAAAGCTTGTTAGATATCCAGCCCTTGCTCAAGAAAATTAAGTTATGTTTTGTGTTCGATTTTTGATAATTTCTATGTTTTTGTAATCGTTGCTTTGTATACTTCAAAACCCATGCTTCAATTTTGTGAATTGATGAAAGTTTTGAAATGTGCCATTGATGAACACATGAGTTTTGTAATGTTTGATGGTGAAAAATGAAATATATGTGTTAGATTAATATATTTTGTCTTTGGATTTTTAGTGAATTTGAGTATTTTGGACTTAATTGAGAAAATAATATTTTGAGGGACTAAATTGTGAAATAAATGAAAAATATGGGTTGCTAGGGACATAGAGAATTCGGCTAAGCATGGGTGTATTGAGATTTTGTGTATTTTGTGCTTTTGTGAAATAGGGACTAAAATGTCAAAATGTGAAAATGTGAAAACATAGTACCAAATCACACCAAGTTATAAAACATACCTCATGTGCATATTCAACTACTATTTTACCTTTCATCATTCAACCACAAATCATTTCACACATCAACATTATAAGGAAAATTATGCACATACCAAAATACCAAAACACAAGCCAAATAAGTGGCTAATCTCAAAAAAAAACACATATAGGCCAACATTGGCCAAAATAACCTATACCTGCCATTATAACCTTAACCAAGACATCAAAATCTATGATATAATCTCTGGATAGTGTGATAGGACTTCGACGAGGTTCCAACCCGATCGAGCTTTCGATAATCTGAAAATAAGGAAAAACAACTACGTAAGCAATGAATGCTTAGTAAGCTCGTATAAACTTTAATCATATCTATCCATTTCAAATATGAAATTTTCACAATTTAAACCTTACCACTCTTTCATAATCACAAACATATTTCCATTTGGACACTTACCATTGCAGTGCATAACTTATAAATTAACATGGCATGATCCAACCAAAGCTTGGCCAAAACCTAATCCTTCACACCACGCATATTAGCATACATGGTACAAATCATAAGCACATTAACATGTATCACTTGAATCTATTTATCTTAACTTTTCTGCATCCTACCAATAAGCATTCATACTTTCAAACATATGGCTAAGCATATTTCAAACATCATCAACTCATACCTTTTCAGACTTTCATAGTATCACTTATTAAAGCATTTTTTGAACCTACCATTTTTCATACTCGTTGAACTACTACAATAATATCAGATACACGAGAATCTCTCACACTAAGTGCCAACATGTGGTTGAAGCCACTACTATCACATATCTCATATCAGTGCTCTCTCTCGAGCCATGTATGGGTCTGCTCAAACAAGCTGTCAGTCAGGACGTAGCTACACCCGGTGCTGCTCACACAAGCTGTCAAGTACCCATAACACATGCCGGAAACTCAACCACCGGTAAGATGTACAAGACCAGCACTCGAAACACGGTAACCCCTAATGACTATTCATTTGTATCCTATATATTCCTAAGGTTCAAACGGGACTCGATAGTCGTCGTGCGTCGTTGAATTTTCCTTGTTTCATTATAAGCTAAATTGTATAATAACATATATATATATATATATATATATATATCGATTTATTTTCAATAAAATTCATATAATAACATTCAATTTAATCAACAATGTACATAGTATAGTTCATACGAACTTACCTAGCTAAATTGCGAAAATACCAAAGTTTAGGGGCATTTTGGTAATTTTTTCTTTTCCTCGATTTTCCACCCGATCTTGATCTAAATTACTAATTTCATTCAATATACTAATTTAGACAATAAAAAAAATTTCATTTCATACAATTTGGTCATTTTTTACATTTTTACAAAATTACCTCTAAAGTTTTACTTTTATTCAATTTAGTCCCTGAGCCCAAAACATGCAAATTAACCATTTTTAATGCAAACCCATGCTAGCCAAATATTCATGGCATTCAATACAGCCCATTTTTGCAAAAATTTCACAACAAACCCTTGTATTTTTACTATTTCAATAATTTAGTCCCTAATAAAAAATTCATCAAAAATCACTTTATAAAATACTTTTAAATAACAATTAATATCTCAAATTCATCATTTAACATCAAAAATCACAAGATTCATCAATGGAAACATTCAAAATCTTTAACAGTTTCAAAATCGAAGGTACGTGCTAGCTGGACCTAGTTGCAATGATCTCAAAAACAAAAAGATTACAAGAAATAGGATCAATTATACTCACATGTAAAGGAATAAAGCCAAAATCGAAACCTCCTCCATAGTTATGGTGTTCGATGGAGTGAATAAGAAGAAATGAAATTAAAATGTTTTAATTTCAATTTAATTTGTTTTAACTTCCATTTAATTACAAAATTGCCATTGAATTTATATTATTTAATTCATTTTCAACCATCGTCTCACTATCCTAAGAATGGTTAACTTACCATATTAATCCTTCCACTTATATTCATTAAGCCATTTAATCATTCAAATCTAATAGTGATCAAATTTTACATCTTTCACGATTTAGTCCTTTTTAATTAATTAACTATCAAAACATTAAAATTTCTTAACGACACTTTAATACCACCTTAATGACACTCCGTAAATATTTATAAAAATATTCATGGCTCGGTTTATAGAAACAAGGTACCGATACCTCATTTTTTAAAACCAGTTGAACTTAATAAATCGCTTATAAAATAAAAATCACTATATCAAAAACCTTTTCAAAGTCACAATTAACTCGTAAATATTAAATATAATATTTATGAACTTACTCGTCGAATTTGGTGGCCCCGAAACCACTGTTTCTGACACCACTACACTTCTCGAAACAATATCTATATAAAGCCACTTTCAATGGATTTCCTCTTCAAACAAACATTTAATATTTTTTCCCTAAAATGGTTGTTCATAGATACTATTCCTTGGTGGATACTTTCTAACTGATCTTACATTTGGCGGATTCCCATACTAAGTTTGATAACTATCAGACTACCTATCAAATCATATCCTGATTCAAACCTAAAACAAAATCATACTGATGATGAAACGTTTTAGATCATTCAAAAGATTTCCAACCATCTATGTTATCTAACACAAGAACACCCAAATTGACAAACAATTTAGATTCCAAATAACCCCAGAATGAGACATGATACTATTTAGATATAGTGGATACCAGAGAGCTTAGATTTTGACCCTACATAACATTGACAAACTCAAACCAACAAACACTTATACCTTTCATAACTACGAATACGCTCATATCTTATACTCGCAGACTACTATGGCGGATTCCTTCTTTAGAAATACAGATACATACAGGAAACATCCCCTAAAACTCATTCAATTTAATCACCAGACTAACCAAACCAAGTTAACTTCAAACATATCAGACCCTTATCATAGAATTATCCATCGAATAAATCTCAGAACTTTTCCAAATCTTACCACAAAGGGGGTAACTAGATTTAGCCATGTAAGTATCCCCGAATATGCTGCATAGGCATTTTGAAGTTCGCCACAAAGGTAACACAGAGCACGCCACTAAGTCTTAACAGATCACGCCACATAGACAGTACACAGAATCACTTTTTTAATGTTCTGACAACTTTCACAGAAGGTGCCATAGGGCAACATACAAAATCATCTGTTTACTGTCCCGGCAGACTTTCACAAAAGATGTAACAGCCTAATTTTGGGTCTAGTCAGAATAGTGGTTTTGGGGCCACAAATCCGAGGTAGTAAAAAAATTTTATTATATTTTTATGGTCTATAGTTTTACATAAAGATTTTGTGAGAATTTCGTTCAAAAATTTTGACGTTAGAACACTCAATTTAGCAAAAAGGACTAAATTGTAAAAAGTGCAAAAGTTGAGTTCTACTTGTTAAAGGTGTCCAATTGCTATGAGATTTTAAATTAGAGGTCCTTAGTTGGTAATTAGACCATTGGATCAGTTAGTGGACAAAAATGGGCATGAATAGGTGAAATTTCAAAGTTATGCATTAAGGGCATTTTGGTTATTTGGTAAATAAATTAATAAAAAAGGAAAATAAAGCCAAAATTCTTGTCCATCTTCTTCTCCATGTGCCAAAAATTAGAAGGTTTCCATAGCTAGGGTTTGTTCAACTTCCAAGCTTGATTGTAAGTACATCCTAGCCCCGTTTTTAATGCTCTTTACGTTTTTGAAGTTATTGTCATCCGATCTATCTATTTTTACCATTAATTTGAGTTATGGTCGATGTTTAGGGTTTGACCCCTGTTAGACATGTGTGTATTTTGATGTTAAATGGTAGATTATGCAATTTTAATGTTAGATAAACAACTTTTGCTAGGTGATTTTTGATGAAAATGTCAAAAGGACCTATTTGTAAAAAGATTTCAAAATGTGTGTAAAAGTGTGATTTAAATGAAAAATGTGGGCTGTTATAAGCATGAAAGAGGTTTGGATAGGCTTGGGTCTTGAAGAAATCAAATAGATTTCATTTTACGAGCATAGGGGCGAAAATGTAAAAATGTTAAAAGTTTAGGGGTAAAAATGTAATTTTTCCATAATGTGATATTTGGATAGAATTGAGAAATTTGGATAATAAATGAGTTAAATTTGCTATTATAGATCAAGAGAAATGAGGTTCGGACCTAGTTCGGGGGAAAAACAAGGTGTTTGACGATTAGGTCCATTTTTACTATTTTTGTACCGAGGTAAGTTCATATGTAAATTATGCATTGTTTTATTATGTTTTAAATGCTTTAATATTGTATGAATTATGATTGACTCCTTCGATGTAATCGATAAAGTTTGACAAGTGAGAAATCCCGGTTGAACCTTAGGAATAGGTAGGATACGAATGTCATGACATTAGGGTTATTTGAATTACGTGTAAGACCATGTCTAGGATATGGCATCGATATGAGACTTCGTGTAAGACCATAGCTGGGCTATTGGCATTGATAAGAGATCCCATGTAAGACCATATTTGGGATATGGCATTGGTATAGTATTGTGTGTGATTCCCTAGCATCCTTTAGTATTCCAAGTGGTTCAACGGGAAATTCAATGAGTATGTCAAAGTTGTGAAAGGTTATGATTATGTTGCGAGTTGGTACATGTACGTACGTAAAACTCATTTACTAATGAGCTCGATATGTGATGAATCCCTCGGTAAGGTTATGAATGAGTAAGTTATGTTTAGAAGATCTTGATATTATTTATGCCAAGTTCATCATGTTTATTTGTATGATACATGTGTGATTATGATGCTTATTATTTGCATAAGAACTTACTAAGTTATATAGCTTACTCTCCTTTCTTTTCCTTTTTCTTATAGTGTCACCAAGCCAGCTCGGGGATCGGAAACTATCGGAGATCCATTCACACTATCAACTTAATATTTTGGGTACCATTGATTTTAATATTTTGAGTTATGGCATGTATAGGGACTTGGTCATTTTGTTATGTGTCATAATTGATTTAGCCAAATGTGTTGGCTTATGTTGGCTGATAATTCATTTTGTAAATGGCCATTGAAATTGGCTAATATTGGTTTAAGTATATATATGCATATGATGATGCTTTTCATGGATGTGGGAAATTACATGATTTGAGTTGAGATATATGTGATGTTTGTCTATGATAAATGATAACATGTGAATGGGGTGTTGATGCGATATATGTGATGTTCGTCTATGATAAATGATAACATGTGAATGGGTGTTGATGCCTTAGTTGTGGCTAATTTGGTTGATGGTATATGCTTGGAATGGTTCTATGCTTGTTATGTAGGTTTTACACGGAAGGGTGACAAAATGGCTTAGTAAATAGCCTTATTTTTTTCTACATGGGTAGGCACACGAGTGTGTGTCTAGGTCGTGTGTGACACACGACTTGCCCCATGGGCGTGTGTTCTAACCGTGTGTCCCCACACCTTAATTGTTGCAAAACAGAATGTCAGGAATATAGCACACAAGCAGAGACATAGGCATGCGTCTTAGCTGTGTGTGCTACACGGCCTTGGACACGGGCGTGTGTCTCGGTCGGGTGAAGTCTGCGCCTATTTTATGAAAGATTATGGAAATTAAATCGACCATACGGCCTAGCACACGGGCGTGTGGCAAGACCGTGTGGCACAAGTCAAAGAGCACCCTATTTTGAACACGACCTGTAGCACGGGCGGTCTAAGGGTCACACGGGCGTATGAGCCCTGTAACATGAAAATTTGTCTAAGTTTTGAGAAACTTTCTAAAGTTCTCAATTTAGTCCTGAACCACTTCCAAAGCATGTATTGAGCCTCGCAGGCTCGTTTTAGGGACGATATGAATGTATGTGAAAAGTTTTAAATTTGGATGGAAATTACATCTCGATTTTGTATGTTTGTTTGTGTTTAAGTCCGGTAATGCTTCGTACCCTGTTCTAGAGTCGAATACGGGTAAGGGTTGTTACAAAAAATGTCATGTTTACATATTACTGAAGGCATCACCATGATTATTCTTATTATCAAATTATGTCATGGGTCTCAACTACATGGACTTACACATCTTCATGTCGTAATCTGCTAGTACTGTAGTAGCCTGAATTAGGACCTAAACAGAACAATGGTTTCAAAACCATGAATCTGAGGTCAAAAAAATTTATTCCGATTGAGTTTTAGTGTTTATTGAGTGATTGAATGTTTGTGTGAAATTTTGGTTGAGAAATTTCATTGGTTGGATGTCCAATTTGATAAGTTGGACTAGATTGCAATGGGTGAAAAGTGTGTATTATAATCCATAAAGGAACTTGATTGAGATGGGTTTTTAAATTGAGAGTGCTTAGTTGGTAATTAGACCATTGTATTATAGCTTGGACACAAAATGCCCATAAAGGAACAAAATATCTAAAGGATTAATGAAGGGCAATTTGGTCAATTGGTTAATAAATTAATAAAAAAGGAAAAAGAAGTCAAAATTTGTGTCCATCTTCTTCCCTAAGTTCTAAAATTGCAAGGAGCCATAGCTAGGGTTTTGATTCACTTTCAAGTTTGATTGTAAGTACATCCTAGCCCTATTTTTGATGTTCTTTGTATTTTTTAAATCCTCGTAGCTCGATTTAGCTACTTCTATCACTATTTTGAGCTAGGGTTTGTGTTTAAAATTTTCCCCAACGATGACATACATGTATTTTGATGACTAGTGGTAGAATGTGAAAGTTTGAAGTGTGATAAACAACTTTTGCTAGATGATTTTTGGTGAAATTGATAAAAAATACTTATTTGCAAAAGATGAAATAATATGTGTATAAAATGTAAAATAGAGAAAATTATGGGCTTCTATAAGAGAGAATATGAATCAGCTAGGCTTGGGTGTATGAAAAAGAACACATTTCATATTACGAGCATAGGGACTAAAGTGTAAAATTGAGAAAGTTAGGGGCTAAATTGTAAATTTTTTCATAGGAAGATTTTGGACTGATTTGAATAATGTGTATATTAAATAAGCTAAATATGTCATTATAGATCAAGAATAACGTGGAATCGACCTTGATCGAGGAAAAGGCAAGGTTTCAGACTAAATTGCAAATTGACATATTTTGTATCGAGGTAAGTTTATATGTAAATGATGCATCCTTTTTACTTATGTTTTTACATATTAATGTATTATGTGAAATGTGAGCGAATATTATTTATATTTACTAAAATGATGGAAAGTGAGGAAATTCCCGGATGAACCTTCAGAATAGAAAAATGATAGGGATGAATACCGTCAATATGTGATTATTGGTGGGCTGTGTGCAATACCACCGTATTTATTATTATTAGTGGACTGTATGCAATACCACCATATTTATTACTATTGGTGGGCTGTGTGCGATACCACCGTGTTCATTATTATTGGTGGGTTGTGTGTGATACCACTGTGTTATTTATTACTGGTGGGCTGTGTGCAAAACCACTGTGTATCCGGTATTATTCCGAAGTGTTCATCAGGAAACTTTGACTAAGTGAAATTACGTGTGACTATGTGATGACAAGTGCAGGGTATAAGTGCATGTAAATGTGAGCAATGTTTATGATATGTATTTGGAGTGTGGTAAGATTTGAAATGAGTAAGTGCAACTACAAGGATCTGAATTGTTCTTGATTAGTATGTAATGTTCTTGATTGATAAGTATGTGGTATGATGTTCATTGTTTACATATAGACTTACAAAGCTTAAGGTTTACTCCCTTCTCTTTTCGCTTGTTTTATAGTGTCGACAAGCCAGCTCGGGATACGAAGACCGTCAGAGGATCACCCACACTATCCACACATTTTGGTATATTGAGATTTGCATTAAATTATGGCATGATAGGAACTTGGTCATTTTGTTATATGCCATATTGGTTAGCCAATGTGTTGGCCATTAATGATACTTACTTCATTTTGCAAATGGCTATTGGAATTGGCCGATACTAGTTAAGTCATATATATTCAATGATGATGGAATTCATGAAGTGCAAGCTTGCACAATTGAATGAGTTATGTGTGAAGTATATGCACGATGAAAGTAATGTTAATTAAGGTGTGGGTGTCTTGATTGTGGATATTAGAAGTGCATTATTGTTATGCTATGTGTTGTTGGAAATGGTATAAGTGTGGTTGCTTTTCAAGGTGGCAAATGGCTTCGTAAATAGCCTTATAATTTTCCACACGGGTAGACACAAAGGCATGTGTCTAGGCCGTGTGTGACACACGGTCAGATCCGTGGGCGTGTTGATAGGCCGTGTGTCCCCTGCATCCAAATTTAGCAAAATAGAATGCCCAGTAGTAAATACACGGTCAGAGACACGGGTGTGTGTCTCAGCCATGTGAAGCCTGCACATTAATTGCGAAAATTTAGTTCGTCACATTGGCTAGCACACGGGTGTGTGACCCGGCCGTGTGACCCTAAATGTCTATTGACGTCATAAACAGAATTTCAAGGTTTTCGCACACGGGCTAAGACACGAACGTGTCATGGCCGTGTGAAGAACACGGGCCATAGACACAGGCATGTGCCAGGCCTGTGAAAGCCCCTATAGGTTCGAAATGAAAAATAAAATTTGCATGGACTAGGGACATAGGCGTGTGTGACCAGACGGCCTGCCCATACTGGCGTGTTCCTTTCCACACGGGCGTGTGGCCCTATTTTGAGCAAAAAATTCCTAAGTGTTCGTAAGATTCTGGTTCAGTCTCGAACCTCTCTATATGTAAGTTTCAGGTCTCGTAGGCCTGTAATATGGACAATATGATTATTAATGAAAAGTTTTAAAGTTGGAAAGCAAACTTATGATCAATTTGTATGATTAAGTATGTTAAGTCTGGTAATGCCTTTTACCCGGTCCAGGCGTAGAATACGGGTAAGGGGTGTTACATTTAAGTGGTATCAGAGCTATGGTTTAGTCGGTTCTCGGACTACTGTAGTGTATGTGAGAGTCTAGCTATACATGCCATAAATATATTATGATAGTATGGTGACTCCTGACAATTTCAAACTGTGTTTTCATATCGTAAATGGATCCCGACCGAGCTGCAGCTGATGATGCTGCAAGTAATGCGCCGAATCCTGCGCAAGGGACCGCGCCAGTAGAAAGTAGATCTGAGACCTTGGGTCAGGGAAAGGAGGCTCGGGAAGCCTTTCTCCATATGATGAGTAATTGGTATACTGAATTTGTTCGAGCAAATCCTAATGCTCAACCTCCTCCAACCTCTTCTATACCTCAGCCGGTCCCCGTAGCTCTTCAAGGTATTGATTTGGTAAGATTGACTAAACCACCGGTTGATGAGATTCGAAAACAAGGGGCCGAGGAATTTTGTGCCAACATAGATGATGATCCCGAGAAAGCAAAGTTCTGGCTTGAGAATTCTATACTGGTATTTGATGAACTTTCTTACATGCCCAAAAAATGCTTAAAATGTGTTGTGTCATTACTGAAGGACTCGGCATATCACTGGTGGAAAACGTTGATATTTGAGTTCCGAAAGAGAAAGTGACCTGGGATTTCTTCTTAGAGGAGTTCAAAAAGAAATATATAAGTTAGTGGTTCATCGATCAAAAACGGAAAGAGTTCCTCGAATTGAAGCACGGTAAAATGTCTGTGGCAGAGTATGACGTGAATTTTTCAGACTTAGTAAGTATGCTCAAGAGTGTGTGTCTACCAATGCTATTATGTACAAGAGATTCGAAGATGGGCTGAAAGAGGATATCAGATAATTAGTTGGGATCTTAGAGTTGAAAGAATTCGTAGTATTAGTTGATAGAGCTTGCAAGGCTGAAGAGCTGAATAAAGGAGAAAAGCTATGATTGAGGCCCGAGATGCAAGGAAGAGGCCGATGAGTAAGTCGTTCCAATCCCAATCAAAGAGGTCTAAAGAAACAAATCCTCGGATGACAGTTTCAGCTGGGTATTCACACCAACACCGTGGTAAAACGTATTCGGGCTCTAGAATTCACGCCATTTCGATGGCAAGTGTAGGTAATGTGAAGTCTAATAAACCCGAGTGTCAGAATTGTGGTAGACAACATATCAGAGAGTGTTGGGGAAACAACCGAGCTTGCTACAAGTGTGGTTCTCGAAAACATTTTATCAGAGACTATCCTAAGAATGTTGAAGGAGAGAAACTTCAGAGTGTTAGACCGAGTAACACTACTAGCATAGGTAGACCACCGTAAAATGCCGGAAGTGGAGCTAGTAGTAAAAGTATAATGAAGGATTTAGGTCAAAAATGAGAGCACCTGCTAAAGCTTATGCCATACGAGCTCGTGAGGATGCATCATCCCACGATGTGATTACAGGTATGTTCTCTCTTTATGATACTAATGTTGTTGCATTAATTGACCCCAGATCCACTCATTATTATATTTGTGTGAATTTGGTAAATAGTAAGAAATTATCTATTCAATTGACTGAATTTGTGATTAAGGTGTCAAACCCTTTAGGCAAGTTTGTGTTAGTAGATAAGGTTTGCAAGAATTGTCCTTTGATGATTCAAGGTCATTATTTTTCAGCTAATTTGATGTAGTTGCCATTTGATGAGTTTGATGTTATTTTGGGCATAGATTGGTTGACATTACATGATGCTAATGTAAATTGTAGACAGAAAACTCTAGAGTTGAAATGTGAATGTAACAGTCTGAATTTGACCCTAATCAGAACGGTGGTTTTGGGACCATGAATTCGAGTTTGAAATATATTTAAATGATATATTCTGTGCTTATTATATGTGATTTAATGTGTGTGAAAGTTTCGCAGAAAAATTTAATCGTTTGTGTGTTCAATTTGACAAAAAGGACTTAATCGCGTAAAGTCTAAAAGTTGCATACTATAGTGAAAAGTGTTAAAATGATAATGGTTTTTCAATAGGAGGTACTAAAAGGGCAATTAGCCCATTTTAGTAGGTAGTGGACGATATGTGCCAACAATACCCTTATTTATATGTTATGTTTATTTTATATTATAATGTTAGTTTGGTAAATTATTAATAACATAATATATGTAATAAAACATAAAAAAATGGCCATTATCATCTTTTATGTTTGCTTGGCCGAATGTTGAGAAAAGAAAGGGGTTTGGTTTCATTTGATTTTCGGCACCTATAATCACAAATTCAAGGTTAGTTTGATTTCGGTTCTTGATAATTTTTACGTTTTTGAGATCGTTGCTTCAAATACTAGTTGATCCATGTTAGAATTTTTGAATTTGAGCATGTTTGATGTTCAGCCATTGTTATGTTCTTGTGGTTTTTTGATGTTTGATGATTTTATATTAAAGATATGTTAAAGATTAACAAATTTTGAATTGGAAATTTTGGTGAATTTGAGTATTTTGGGCTAAATTGCAAAAATGAATTTGTGAGGGGACCAAAATGCAAAATAAATGAAAGAAATGGACTTGTATAGTCCCTATGAACATTCGGCCCTAAGGTGTTATAGTGAAATTTTGTGTATTTTGTGTTTTGTGCAAATATGACTAAATTGTAAAAATGTGAAACATTAGGGGTAAAATGGTAATTTGCCCATTTATAAGTTTTGGGACTAAATTGAGATGAAATGTGTTTGAATGAGCTAAACTTTAATGTGTCTAGATCAAGAACATAGAAAAACAGATTTGGATCGGGGAAAGGCGAAGGTTACCGAATAGCCGGCCTACGTTGTCCGTCGATAGTCGAGGTAAGTCCTTAAGCAAATATATATTAAAGAGTTAATTATGAACATGTTAAATGATGATATTTGATAATTTTGAGTATATATTTATGTGTTAGCCGAATGTAAAGGCATTAAATTGGATTGAATATATTTTTTGTTAATGTGATATTAATAAGTATATCCGATATGATATGTGGATGTAAAGTGATGTATATGATTTGTTTGTGATGTTAGCATTTAGAAATGTGTATTGAAGGATTAATTATGTTGTTATTCAGGCTTCAAGCCTAGCATGCCTTGTGCCGGTGAATTATTTCGGGCTTCGAGCCTAGCAGGCCTTGTGCCGATGAAATATTTCGGGCTTATTGCCTAGCAAGCTAAATTCCGGTGTTTAAATCTTGGACCTTGAGTCTAGCAGGCCTAGTGCCGGTGTGTTCAATTCGGGTTAAAGCCTAGCAGGTGCTATAACGGTGAGTTTCAATTTCGAACTTCGTTTATATAGTAATAAGGTCATGAAGCAAATCTAGTAAGCTTGAGCTTTGAAAATGAAATTGTTAAGTTAGCAACAAGGTATGTACTTCATACTTTAATGTCATATATATATATTTGTGCTATGACAGTGAACAAATGAAATGATGAAAGAAAGATATGTTATACATTTGGTTGTGAAGTTTCTATATATACATATATATATATATATATGTACAATATGAAATGCCAAATGGTTATTGGAAATGCGAAAGTATGAGTGTGGTTAAAAGGTTCTTGTAAGTATATTTATGCACCTAGTTATGTAATTATCTATGTATATTCGGCAATTTGTGTATTGGTAAGGCAATGATATCTTGTTATGGTGAGTTATAAGTAAGACATATAGGTTTTATGTCATGAATTGATTTAAATCATGTTTAAATGGTTGAGTGACATAAATCGATGCTTAAGACTTACTAAGCTAGTAAGCTTACTTTGTTTATGTTTAATGTTTTGTTTTTAGATTTTGATCAAGCTACGGGCTCGGGGAAATTGTCAGCAAGTCAATCGCACTATCAACCTTTTTGGTACTCTTTTGGTTTGGTTTATTTTGGATAAAGGCATGTATAGGATGGATAATGTCTACGTTTGAGTTGGAAACTTTTGTTTATGTATCTATATTAATGCCATGCGAATATGGCTTACTTTCAATATCTTGAGTTTTCATTGTCTCATGTTTTAATTATAGTATGTGTGGTCTTTAATGAATTATAAGTATAGTAACTTGTTTGTTCGTACATGTATTAGTATATTTGTATATGAGATGAATTTATAATTGATGGTATAATGGATATGATGATTTAGTTTGTATTGGTTTAGTATGCATATGCTTTAGGCTTGATTGGGTGATAGATTGTGTTTGGATTAATATTTATTATAGGGTGTATTTGTATATTCGGCTAAGGCTTGGACTCATAATAATATAAATTTATTATATATTAGATGTTTTCATTAATGACAGAATGTATATTCTATGATTGTTTTGGTTTGTTCATAAGAGAATTGATTTGTGCACGAATATTTTGTTTAAGGAACCAAAGGTGCAATTGTTCTTTTAATAGATATAGACCAAGTGCATTTTATATATTTATGATGTGATCATTTGAGGCTTGGTTACTTTGATTCTGTATGTAGTGGTAAATATACTTATATGTTTGGCATGATTATACAGATTATTAATATCTTGTAAATATGAATGATGAGTTTGTTACATTATTCGGCCGAATTCATGGGGTACATATTTAGCATGTGATTAAACGATGGTATGTGAGATATTAAATTCGATTAAGTCATTATGTATACGGTTAGGTTGTGTTTAATCTATGCTTGACTGTTTGATGAAATAATTTGATAAAGGATCTTTAGTAATGTGATGTGAAGTGATTGAGTGGATATGCTCATGTATTTAGCTATGCTAGAAATTAAGTCTAAAACGTTGTAATGTTATAATTATAGTAATGATCGTATTGTGTATGCTTGAATTCAATTGAATGTTTATTTGGAATTGAGTTTAATTCGGTAATACCTCATAACCCTAATCCGGCGACGGACACGGGTTAGGGGTGTTACATTTGATTGGTATCAGAGCTTACAGTTTAGTCGATTCTAAGACTACTGTAGTGCGTGAGAGTCTAACAATACATGCCTTTATTGTATATTTGATTGTGTGGTGACTTCTGACATTTCCAACTGTGTTTTATATAGTAAATGGATTCTGATCCTGACAGAGCCGTAGCAGATGATGTAGAGAGTGTAGCGCCTAATCGTGCACGCAGATCAGTGCCGGTAGACTCTCGACCAGTTTTGGGTAGCCATGAGGGGGAGGCTAGCCTTCTACCAGATGATGAATGAATGGTTTACCCAGTTTGTTCAGAATAACCCGGCTGTACAACAACCTCCACCCCCGAATAATCCAACTCTGGTACCTTCAGCACCTCCGATGATATATCCGATGAGATCTAGTAGGCCTCCTGTTGATAAAATCAGGAAATATGGGGCCGAAGAGTTCAAAGCTAATGATGATGATGATGCGGAGCGAGCTGAGATGTGGCTTGATAATACAACTCGGGTACTTGATGAGCTATCCTGTACTCCATATGAATGCCTGAAGTGTGCTATATCTCTACTTCGGGACACTGCATATCACTGGTGGAATACACTGGTATCAGTAGTTCCGAAAGAAAAAGTGACTTGGTATTTCTTCCAGATCGAGTTCCGTAAGAAACATATCAGTCAGAGATTCATTGATCAGAAACAAAAAGAATTTCTGGAACTGAAACAGGGTCATATGACTGTGACGAAATATGAGCGAAAGTTTGTTAGATTGAGCCGTTATGCCTGAGAGTGTATATCAACTGAAGCCATTATGTGTAAAAGATTTGAAGACGGTCTGAATAAAGATATAAAGTTGCTTGTTGGCATTCTTGAAATCAAAGAGTTCGTAGTACTTGTCGAACAAGCTTGCAAAGCTGAAGAGCTTGGGAAAGAGAAAAGAAAGGTTGAAATAGAAGCTAGAGACACTCGTAAAAGATCATCGAGTAAGACTTTCCATTCAGCGCCTAAGAAGTTCAAAGATGACTTTGACTGACATAAAGCTACTTCAGACCTGTCTAGACGAGATCGACCTCCAGTGAGTTCCCGAGCCACTTCGATGGCTAGTGTTGGTAATGTTCAGCAGAACCGAGCTGAGTACAATCATTGTGGAAAATGGCATTCTGGGAGTTATAGATTTCGTGATCGGTCCTACTTTAAATTTGGATCGTCGGACCATTTTATTCGAGAGTGCCCGATGCTAGTCGAGCAAAATACGGCTTAGAACACTAAACCGAGCAACGCGTCAGCACGAGGCAGACCACCCAGACATTCGGGGAATGTAGGTGGCAGTCATAGAGGAACGAAGGACACTGCAGTTCGATCAGAGGCTCGAGCACAGCTAGAGCTTATGCTATATGAGCCAGAGAGGATGCTTTTTCCCCAGATGTCATTACCGGTACTTTCACACTTTATGATACTACTGTGATTGCATTGATTGATCCTGGTTCGACTCATTCATATGCGTGTGAAACTCTAGTATCCAGTAAGACTCTGCCTGTTGAGTCTACTGAGTTTGTGATCCGTGTGTCCAACCCCTTGGGTAGATGTGTTCTCGTTGATAAAGTATGTAAAGGTTGCCCGTTGATGATTCGGGATTCCTGCTTTCCAGCTGATTTAATGTTGTTGCCCTTCGACGAGTTCGATATAATTTTGGGAATGGACTGGTTAACTTTGCATGATGCAGTGGTGAATTGCAAAAGAAAGATTATTGGTTTGAGATGTTAGAACGGTGAGATCATCCGGATTGAATCTAATGATCTGAGTGGGTTACCGGCAGTAATATCCTCGATGCTAGCTCGTAAGTATGTAAGAAAAGGGTATGAGGCTTACTTGGCCTATGTGTTGGATAATAAAGTGTCTGAAAAGCAGATTGAATCCGTACCAGTTGTATGTGAATACCCAGAGGTGTTTCCTGAAGAATTGCTGGGATTGCCGCCAGTTCGAGAGATAGAGTTTGGTATTGAATTAATACCGGGGACGACTCCAATTTCAATAGCTCCGTATCAGATGGCACCTACTAAATTGAAAGAGTTGAAAGCACAGTTGCAAGAGTTGACAGATAGAGGCTTTGCATGACTAAGCTTTTCTCCTTGGGGTGCACCAGTTCTTTTTGTGAAAAAGAAAGATGGAACTATGTGAATGTGTATTGATTATCGGCAGCTGAATAAGGTGACTACAAAGAATAAATACCCGTTGCCTCGGATTGATGACTTGTTTGATCAGTTGAAAGGGGCTTCCGTGTTTTCGAAGATAGATTTGAGATCGGGCTATTATCAGTTGCGAGTCAGAGATTTCGATGTGCCAAAGACTGCATTCCGAATGAGGTACGGGCATTTTGAGTTCCTAGTCATGCCTTTTGGACTTACTAATGCACCTGTTGTTTTTATGGATTTGATGAATCAAGTTTTCAGACAGTATTTGGATCGGTTTGTGGTAGTATTTATAGATGATATCCTGATCTACTCCAGAGATGAAACCGAGCATGCCGAGCATTTGAGATTGGTGCTACAAACTTTGCGAGATCAACAGTTGTATGCAAAGTTTAGTAAGTGTGAATTCTGGATGAAGGAAGTCAACTTTTTGGGTCACGTCGTTTCAGCATCAGGTATTCGGGTTGATCCGAACAAAATATCAGCTATACTTGATTAGAAACCACCAAAGAATGTTTCCAAAATTCGAAGCTTTCTGGGACTTGTGGGATACTACAGACGATTCGTCAAAGGTTTTTCCATGAATAGCCACACCTTTGACAAAGCTACTACAGAAAGATGTCAAGTTCGAGTGGTCGGAAAAGTGTCAGGAAAGTTTCAATCAGTTGAAAGCCCTTTTGACCGAAGCTCCAGTGTTAGCTCAGCCTGAATCGGGTAAAGAATTTATTGTTTATAATGATGCTTCTTTGAATGGTTTGGGTTGCGTTTTGGTGCAGGAAGGCAAAGTCATAGCCTACGCTTCGAGACAATTGAAGCCTCACGAAAGAAATTATCCGACTCAAGATCTAGAATTAGCAGCCATCGTTTTTGCATTGAAAATTTGGCGTCATTACTTATTCGGTGAGAAATGTCATGTTTATTCGGATCACAAAAGTCTAAAGTATTTGATGACTCAGAAAGATTTGAACTTGAGACAACGCAGATGGTTAGAGCTGTTGAAAGACTATGAATTAGTGATTGACTACCATCTGGGGAAAGCTAACGTTGTCGTAGATGCCTTAAGTCGAAAATCATTGTTTGCTCTTCGTGCGTTAAACACACATATGGTTATGTCCGGTGATGGTTCGATCATAGCCGAGTTGAAAGTAATACCGATGTTTATTCAGCAAATTTGTGATGCACAGAAAATTGACAAAGATATGATTGCTAGACGGGTTTAGTGTGAAAATGATGCAGAGTTAGAGTTTCGAATTGATGCAAATGATTGTTTGAACATCAAAGGCCGAATATGTGTTCTGAGTAATATGGATTTGATTTAGATGATTTTGGACGAGGCTCAAAATAGTCGACTATCGGTACATCCGGGTAGCACGAAAATGTATAATGATGTGAAACAGTTCTATTGGTGGCCTGGTATGAAGCGGGATATATCTGAATTTGTTTCAAAGTGTTTAATTTGTCAGCAAGTAAAAGCCGAGCATCAGGTGCCTTCTGGATTACTTCAGCCGATCATGATACCTGAATGGCAATGGGATAGAATCGTTATGGATTTTGTATCCGGTTTGCCTATGACACCGAGCAAGAAAAATGCAGTCTGTGTTATAGTGGATAGACTGACCAAATCAGCTCACTTTGTGCCGGTTCGTACAGACTATTCGCTTGCTAAACTTGCTGAGTTGTATATATCTCAAATTATGAGATTACATGGTGTGCCGAGTTCCATTGTTTCAGACAGAGACCCGAGATTCACATCGCGGTTTTGGAAGAGGTTGCAGGATGCTTTAGGTACTAAACTCCACTTTAGCATAGCCTTTCATCCGTAGACAGACGGTCAGTCTGAACGAACCATTCAGATACTTGAGGACATGTTGAGATGTTGCGTACTCGAGTTTGAAGGTACGTGGGAAAGATACTTACCTTTGATTGAATTTGCTTATAATAACAGTTTTCAATCGAGTATGAAAATGGCACCTTACGAAGCTCTATATGGCCGCAAGTGTCGTACACCATTGTACTGGACCGAACTCAGTGAAAATAAGATACACGGGGTTGATTTGATTAAAGAGGCGGAATAGAAAGTGGCTATAATCAGAGATAGTTTGAAAGCTGCCTCGGATCATCAAAAGTCCTATGCTAATTCGAAGCGCAAAGACATTGAGTTTCAGATCGGAGACCGAGTATTCTTGAAAGTTTCTCCGTGGAAGAAGGTACTCCGATTTCGCCAGAAAGGCAAACTAAGTCCAAGGTTCATCGGACCGTACGAGATCATCGAACGTATTGGGCCTGTTGCTTATAGATTGAAGTTGCCTTATGAATTAGAAAAGATACACAACGTATTTCATGTTTTGATGCTTCGTAGATATAGATCAGATCTGTCACATGTGATCCCTCCGTCTGACATTGAAATCCGATCCAATATGACGTATGAGGAAGAACTGATCCGTATTTTAGCTCGAGAAATGAAAGAGTTGAGAAACAAGAGAATTCCATTAGTGAAAGTACTATGGAATAGGCACGGAGTTGAAGAGGCTACGTCGGAGCCTGAGGATTCAATGAGGCAACAATATCCGACTTTGTTTAACGGTAAGATTTTCGGGGACGAAAATCCCTAAGGGGGGAGAGTTGTAACAGTCCGAAATTGACCCTAATCAGAACGGTGGTTTCGGGACCACGAATTCGAGTCTGAAATATATTTAAATGATATATTCTGTGCTTATTCTATGTGATTTAATGTGTGTGAAAGTTTCGCAGAAAAATTTAATCGTTTGTGTGTTCAATTTGACAAAAAGGACTTAATCGCGTAAAGTGTAAAAGTTGCATACTATAGTGAAAAGTGTTAAAATGATAATGGCTTTTCAATAGGAGGTACTAAAAGGGCAATTAGCCCATTTTAGTAGGTAGTGGACGGTATGTGCCAACAATACCCTTATTTATATGTTATGTTTATTTTATATTATAAGGTTAGTTTGGTAAATTATTAATAACATAATATATGTAATAAAACATAAAAAAATGGCCATTATCAACTTTTATGTTTGCTTGGCTGAATGTTGAGAAAAGAAAGGGGTTTGGTTTCATTTGATTTTCGGCACCTATAATCACAAATTCAAGGTTAGTTTGATTTCTGTTCTTGATAATTTTTACGTTTTTTAGATCGTTGCTTCGAATACTAGTTGACCCATGTTAGAATTTTTGAATTTTAGCATGTTTGATGTTCGGCCATTGTTATGTTCTTGTGGTTTTTGATGTTTGATGATTTTATATTAAAGATATGTTAAAGATTAACAAATTTTGAATTGGAAATTTTGGTGAATTTGAGTATTTTGGGCTAAATTGCAAAAATGAATTTGTGAGGGGACCAAAATGCAAAATAAATGAAAGAAATGGACTTGTATAGTCCCTATGAACATTCGGCCCTAAGGTGTTATAGTGAAATTTTGTGTATTTTGTGTTTTGTGCAAATATGACTAAATTGTAAAAATGTGAAATATTAGGGGTAAAATGGTAATTTGCCCATTTATGTGTTTTGGGACTAAATTGAGATGAAATGTGTGTGAATGAGCTAAACTTTAATGTGTCTAGATCAAGAACAAAGAAAAATGGATTTGGATCGGGGAAAGGCGAAGGTTACCGAATAGCCGACCTACGTTGTCCGTCGACAGTCGAGGTAAGTCCTTAAGCAAATATATATTAAAGAGTTAATTATGAACATGTTAAATGATGATATTTGATAATTTTGAGTATAAATTTATGTGTTAGGCGAATGTAAAGGCATTAAATTGGATTGAATATATTTTTTGTTAATGTGATATGAATAAGTATATCCGATATGATATGTGGATGTAATATGATGTATATGATTTGTTTGTGATGTTAGCATTTAGAAATGTGTATTGAAGGATTAATTATGTTGTTATTCGGGCTTCAAGCCTAGCAGGCCTTGTGCCGGTGATTTATTTCGGGCTTCGAGCCTAGCAGGCCTTGTGCCCGTGAAATATTTCAGGTTTATTGCCTAGCAGGCCTAGTGCCGGTGTGTGTAATTCGGGTTAAAGCCTAGCAGGTGCTATACCGGTGAGTTTCAATTTCGAACTTCGTTTATATAGTAATAAGGTCATGAAGCAAATCTAGTAAGCTTGAGCTTTGAAAATGAAATTGTTAAGTTAGCAACAATGTATGTACTTCATACTTTAATGTCATATATATATTTGTGCTATGATAGTGAACAAATGAAATGATGAAAGAAAGATATGTTATACATTTGGTTGTGAAGTTTATATATATATATATATATATATATATGTACAATATGAAATGCCAAATGGTTATTGGAAATGCGAAAGTATGAGTGTGGTTAAAAGGTTCTTGTAAGTATATTTATGCACCTAGTTATGTAATTATCTATGTATATTCGGCAATTTGTGTATTGGTCAGGCAATGATATCTTTTTATGGTGAGTTATAAGTAAGACATATAGGTTTTATGTCATGAATTGATTTAAATCATGTTTAAATGGTTGAGTGACTTAAATCGATGCTTAAGACTTACTAAGCTAGTAAGCTTACTTTGTTTATGTTTAATGTTTTGTTTTTAGATTTTGATCAAGCTACGAGCTCGGGGAAATCGTTAGCAAGTCAATCGCACTATCAACCTTTTTGGTACTCTTTTGGTTTGGTTTATTTTGGATAAAGGCATATATAGGATGGATAATGTCTACGTTTGAGTTGGAAACTTTTGTTTATGTATCTATATTAAAGCCATGCGAATATGGCTTACTTTCAATATCTTGAGTTTTCATTGTCTCATGTTTTAATTATAGTATGTGTGGTCTTTAATGAATTATAAGTATAGCAACTTGTTTGTTCGTACATGTATTAGTATATTTATATATGAGATGAATTTATAATTGATGGTATAATGGATATGATGATTTAGTTTGTATTGGTTTAGTATGCATATGCTTTAGGCTTGATTGGGTGATAGATTGTGTTTGGATTAATATTTATTATAGGGTGTATTTGTATATTCGGCTAAGGCTTGGACTCATAATAATATAAATGTATTATATATTAGATGTTTTCATTAATGATAGAATGCATATTCTATGATTGTTTTGGCTTGTTCATAAAAGAATTAATTTGTGCACGAATATTTTGTTTAAGGAACCAAAGGTGCAATTGTTCTTTTAATAGATATAGACCAAGTGCATTTTATATATTTATGATGTGATCGTTTGAGGCTTGGTTACTTTGATTCTGTATGCAGTGGTAAATATACTTATATGTTAGGCATGATTACATAGATTATTAATATCTTGTAAATATGAATGATGAGTTTGTTACATTATTCGGCCGAATTCATGGGGTACATATTTAGCATGTGATTAAACGATGGTATGTGAGATATTCAATTCGATTAAGTCATTGTGTATACGGTTAGGATGTGTTTAATCTATGTTTGATTATTTGATGAAATAATTTGATAAAGGATCTTTAGTAATGTGATGTGAAGTGATTGAGTGGATATGCTCATGTATTTAGCTATGCTAGAAATTAAGTCTAAAATGTTGTAATGTTATAATTATAGTAATGATCGTATTGTGTATGCTTGAATACAATTGAATGTTTATTTGGAATTGAGTTTAATTCGGTAATACCTCATAACCCTAATTCGGCGACGGACACGGGTTAGGGGTGTTACAGTGAAAATGGTGAGATTATTTGGGTTGAAACAGATGAATCAAATAAGATGCCTGTGGTGATTTCGTACATGTTTGTTTAGAAGTGTATGAAAAAAGGGGTGTGAAGCATACCTTGCATATGTGTTGAATACTGAGATGTCTGAGTTAAAGCTTGAATCTGTTCCAGTAGTTTGTGAATTTCCAGATGTATTTCCGGAAGAAATACTTGGGTTACCTCCGGTTAGAGAAATTGAGTTTGCTATCGATCTAATGCCTGGGACTGCACCTATCTCCATTGCTCCGTATAGAATGGCTCCGATCGAATTGAAAAAGTTAAAGGCTCAGCTACACGAGTTGACCGATAAGGAATTTGTGAGACCGAGTTTTTCTCCCTGGAGTGTTCCCGTATTTTTTGTAAAGAAGAAAGACGGAACAATGAGGCTTTGCATTGACTACCGTCAACTTAACAAGGTAACTATAAAGAACAAGTATCCATTGCCGAGAATTGATGATTTGTTCAATCAATTGAAGGGAGCAACCGTGTTCTCAAAAATAGATTTAAGATCCGCTACTATCAGTTGAGAGTCAAAGAATCTGATGCGCCAAAAACTGCTTTTAGAACGAGGTATAGACACTATGAATTTCTTTTGATGCCTTTCGATTTAACTAATGCACCAACTATTTTTATGGATTTGATGAACCGAATTTTTCAGCTATATTTAGACAAGTTTGTGGTAGTGTTCATAGATGATATATTGATTTATTCTTGAGATGAGTCCGAGCATGCTGAACACTTAAGAACGGTATTGTAGATTCTACGAGAGGAGAAATTGTTTGCTAAGTTTAGTATAAGTGAGTTTTAGCTTCGTGAAGTCAGATTTCTAGGACATATAGTTTTAGGTGATGGTATTCGGGTTGATTCGAGCAAAATTTCGGCGATTGTCAGTTGGAAACCGCCAAAGAATATATCCGAGGTTAAAAGCTTTTTGGGCTTAGCCGTGTATTATCGACCTTTTGTCGAGGGATTTTTTATGATTGCTCCTCCTATGACTAAGTTGTTGCAAAAGAATGTTAAGTTTGAATGGATCGATAGATGTCAACAAAGTTTAGAGAAGTTGAAAGCACGATTGACTGAAGTACCGATTTTGGTACAACCTGAGTCGGGAAAGGAGTTTGTCATCTATAGTGATGCGTCATTGAATGGTCTTGGTTGTGTGTTAATGCAAGAGGGCAAAGTAGTAGCTTATGCCTCGAGACAGCTAAAACCGCATGAAAAGAATTATCCGATGCACGATTTGGAATTGGCCGCCATCGCCTTTGCTTTGAAGATTTGGCATCATTATTTGTATGGTGAGAAATTTCAAATATTTACCAATCACAAAATTTTGAAGTACCTAATGAACCAAAGGACTTGAATTTGCAACAACGGAGGTTGCTCGAATTATTGAAAGATTATGAGCTAGTGATTGATTATCATCCGGGGAAAGCGAATGTAGTCGCAAATGCCTTGAGTAACAAATCCTTGTATACTTTGAGAGCTACGAGTACGAGGTTGGCTTTGTCTGACAACGATTCGATTTTGACCGAGTTGAGGGCTAGACCGTTATTTCATCAGCAAATTTGTGAAGCTCAAAAGAAATACAAGGAATTGCAAGTTAAAAGAGTTCAGTGTGAATCGGGTAGTGATTCAGATTTTCGAATCGGACCAAACGATTGCTTGATGTTCTATGATAGGGTATGTATATAGAAAGATGACGAGTTGATTCGGAAAATTTTACATGAGGCACACAGTGGTTGTTTGTTAGTACATCCGGATAGTACAAAAATGTATAATGATTTGAAGAAGTTGTATTGGTGGTCGGGTATGAAAAGAGACATCTCTGAGTTTGTGACAAAGTGTTTGATCTGCCAACAAGTGAAAGTCGAGCATCAGGTACCTTCGGGTTTACTTCAGCCAGTGATGGTTCTCGAGTGGAAATGGGACCGAATCACGATGGATTTTGTAACAAGGTTGCCTATGACTCCAAAAAAGAAAGATGTCGTGTGGGTTATCGTTTATAGATTAACAAAATCGGGTTATACTGGTACATACTAATTACTCACTTGACAAGTTGGCTGAGCTGTATATTACCGAAATTGTGAGATTACATGAGGTGCCTATGTCCATTATTTCGGATAGAGATCTGAGGTTTACTTCGAGGTTTTGGAAAAAGTTGAAGAAGCCTTGGGTACGAAATTGAATTCTAGTACCACGTTCCATCCACAAACTAATGGTCAATACGAAAGAGTGATTCAAGTTCTCGAAGATATGCTCCGATGTTGTGTTTTAGAGTTCAAAGGTAGTTGGGAAAAATATCTACCTTTGGTTGAATTTGCCCACAACAACAGTTATCAGTCGAGTATACAGATGGCACCGTACGAAGCATTATATGGTCGCAAGTGTCGAACTCCTTTGTATTGGACTAAGTGATACGGGCCGGCTCGGGATGAGTCGAAATGTATGCGGGTTGCCCAATCGTCTACGAGGAGGAATCAAGCCTTTGGAAGATAATCAGAAAATATAAATGAGTTTGCGGAAGCTTAAATAAAAAAAAATAGGATTTGGTTCGGTTTTGATAAAATAAAATATAAAATAGATAAAAGGATAATTGGATGGAGATGGATAAACGAACTTAAACGAGAATCGATTCAACACTAAAAAGTGTCACCCCGGGTTCTATAATGTTTAAGGTGGATAAATGGATTCGAAGATGGAAATGGAAATATGAACTTAACTTAAGAAAGATTCAGCACTATATAACAGTGTCACCCCGTTTCTTATATCGTTAAGGTGGATAGGTGAAGAGAGGTTGATGAACGCCACACCAAACGAGAATTACGAAGCTCCGACGACTAACCTGAAGTCCTTTCAAAGACTGGACATATCAATTGATACCAGATCGTATCATCTGGTATCAGAGCTACAAAACGAGGACTACTGATGACCATACGTGAAACCGAAATAGGTTCGTAAAAAAAATAAAAAAATATTCGTTAAAAAAAATTCAAAAAAAAAGCTATATTTTATTTTCATTGTATTTAGCATATATTGTATTTGAAGTTCAAAAAAAAAAAAGAGATACAAAAAAATTCGTATAAAAAAATATACGAATACAAAAAAAAGAGAAGTAAAAAAAATTGAGTTAAAAAAAAATTATCGTAGTATCTGGATTTTCAAACTCTTCATTATTCACCACCTCTACTATCGAGCCTTATTTTTCGACCCACCACCTATCAACCTTTCTACCCTTTCTAAGCCTACCCATTTCCGAGACCAATCTTACCCTTTTAACTCTTGAAACGACCTACGAGTTGCTAGTAAGTCGAAGACAACCTTCTAGAATCTAGAAGAGTGAATTCGAGCGGTAAAAAGCAAGAGTGATTACATTAAGAAAAAAATCCAGAAATGAATGAAAATTTATGAACTCTTGTTCATTTGAGTGAGTTTATCTCCTCTCTATCCTTCTTGACTTTGACTTATCAAGATTTGCTTGTGGCGTCAGCCGTTTCTTATCCATCAAATTATACCAACGGTTCTTATCTTTATAGATAACGGGTCTTGGTCCATCATTGATTGTCCATCTATCCACCTTAACGATATAAGAAACGGGGTGACACTGTTATATGGTGTTGAATATTTCTTAAGTTAAGTTCGTATTTCCATTTCCATCTTCGAATCCATTTATCCACCTTAAACATTATAGAACCCGGGGTGACACTCTTTAGTGTTGAATCGCTTCTCGTTTAAGTTCGTTTATCCATCTCCATTAAATTATCCTTTTATCTATCTTATTTAATTTTTATTTTATCAAAACCGAACCAAATCCTATTTTTATTCACTTAAGCTTCCGTAAACTCATTTATATTTTCCGAAGGCTTGATTCCTCCTCGTACACTGTAACATCCTGAAATTGGGCCTAGTAGGATTGAGCCCAATAGGCCTTAGGCGTAGTAGCGTTTAAAAATTTAGAGAACGGTATTAATGCAAGTTAGAGTTATTAGGTAAGTGATTTTGGAAGATTAGTGGGCTTCTAGGAAGTCCCGGGATCAAATTTAGGCTTTAAGGAAATTTTGGTTTTAGGCGGAAAAAACCCTACAAGTTGGCAGGTAGGCCTTAAGAATACAAAGTGGAGGAAAATGACACAAATGGAGTTGTGGTCTAGTGGCAAATGGCGCCACATAGGAGACAAGGAGGTGACGCCATAGAGGAAGGAAGTAGGTCCAAGGTTCAAGTCTTGGCGTCTGCATTTTGGTTTTCTTTTTACTTGGACCTTAGAATTTGGCTGTAGATTTATATTTAGTTGCGCATGGTTTAAGACACAAGAGGAGCTTGTGGCCAAGTGGTTAGCGGTGTGGATTATGTTGCAAGGGAGCCTGGGTTCGAATCTCATGAGAAGCAAGGGAGTATTTATTTTGCGGATTGGACGGCAAGAGTTTCAGTTGAATTTAAACTCTACTGACGAAGGGATCCCACATCGGAAAGATACAAAGAAGAAGGGTGAAGAGCTAGCTATATAAAGAGCATTCCAGGAGGAGAGTTAACACACCTTGGAGGGCGTTTGGGCACAGGAGTGGTCGGAGCGCGGTTTAACACCAGATTCCTATCAGGTGTGTAACTCTCTCTACTCTAGTTGTAGAGCGGCAAATGCCGAAGTGCCGATCACGGCAATAGTAGCCACACGAGCGTGCGAGCGTACGTGTGGGGCTTCGACGCGATAGTTGAGGCCAACAATAGTATTCTTGTGGGTTAGGACTGCTTGGGCCTCGATGGGCCGAAGTGGGCCCAATGGGCCCATGGGCCCAATTGAGTAAAATGTATGATGATATAGTATATAGTGAACTAGACTAGGTGGAACTTATATACGTCGCTAGATTTGTATTAGGTGGGCTACACGAGTGTGTGGGCCCGAATGGGCCAGAATTGGGCTTTAGGCCCAATAGTCCGGTACGACCAGAATTGGTAGTTGAGTCGCTCGGGGCAACATTGGGCCTTCGGAAAGGCCATTTCAGGTACGAAATTACTGAAATACCATTAGTGGGTAAATTACCAAAATACCCTTGAAAGGTAAATTACGAAAATGCCCTTGGTAGGTAAAAATTACTGTTATACCCTTTAGAAGTTGATTAGCTTGGTTATATCGTATTTGTTGTTCTGATTATGATGGTCATACGTTTCATGCGTTATCTTTGATATATGATTTGAATACTTGGCATACTGCATACACGAATTATTATGACTGATGAACATGGCATGGACATGGGTATGATGAGAGGAGGGGGAAGATTGATATCAGTGACTTTGGGTCACCAGTGGTTTGGCACCACCAGTGGTTCGGCACCACACGGGGTAGATCTGGGAGTTTCGGATAGATAGGTTGGATGGGTTGCATGACATGCGTATTTGCATATGAATTTGTGTACGAGCTTAACATCTTTTGGATGGGGATTTACACACTAAGTCTCGGTGACTCACCCCTTAGTTAATTTTGCAGGTAATCGTTAGATCGCGGATTTGGGAGTCGAGGCAGACTTGTGGTGGCCATACAATGTTTTTCTCGTAAACTCGTTCTCTTAGTTAAACTTATTTGTAACTGGGATTTTTGTTATGTAATAGGGCCACTTTAACTGTATTTTTGGTATTTTATTTGGTTTAGCTTTTGATTTGTTTACTGCTTATTATTAAATGATCAATATGGGATTTTCCTAAGATGATAATAAACCGTTTCTTATTCAAAATTACTTAAACTCGATTTTTCACAACAACTATAAAGAATACGAGCTTTTTAACGAACGCACATTTTTTAGACATTCCTTTCATGTGACATGCCAGATCCGGTCGTAACGTTTAGGCCGAGTTTGGGGTGTTACAATTATGGTATCAGAGCCTAGGTTCAAAAATCCGGCTGTGGGTTTGGGTTCAAAAATGTTTTCAAAGGATGGTTTAGAAAAATATATATATCTCTTTTCTGGAAGTATGGCACCCGAGTCTCTGGCACCAAATCTGTAAGTTCCTTTTTGCTTTATTCTATTATATGCAGAATGATTGTATTTATTCTGCGATGTGTGGATGTGATGCTTGAATATAGGAATTGTATGTATGCGCGAAAAATATCCGCTTGCTTCGGTGTTAGATAGTTGGTTATGTGAAGGGGTTTCAAGATTTAGTTAGAAAGTATATTAGTTTTATTAAGATTAGAGTGCGCAGCAAGAGTGTAGTGTGGTAGGTTAGGATGTACGACTGTTAGTTAGTTGGAAATTTCGAGGACGAAATTTCTTTAAGGAGGGTAGATTTGTAACATCCTGAAATTGGGCCTAGTAGGATTGAGCCCAATGGGCCTTAGGCGTAGTTAGACTTATTAGGTAAGTGATTTCGGAAGATTAGTGGGCTTCTAGGAAGTCCCAGGATCAAATTTAGGCTCTTGGGAAATTTTGGTTTTAGGCGGAAAAAAACTTAGAAGTTGGCAGGTAGGCCTTAAGAATAAAAAGTGGAGGAAAATGACACAAATGGAGTTGTGGTCTAGTGGCAAATGGCGCCACATAGGAGACAAGGAGGTGACGCCATAGAGGAAGGAAGTAGGTCCAAGGTTCAAGTCTTGGCGTCTGCATTTTGGTTTTCTTTTTACTTGGACCTTAGAATTTGGCTATAGATTAATATTTAGTTGCGCATGGTTTAAGACACAAGAGGAGCTTGTGGCCAAGTGGTTAGCGGCGTGGATTATGTTGCAAGGGAGCCTGGGTTTGAATCTCATGAGAAGCAAGGGAGTATTTATTTTTCGGATTGGACGGCAAGAGTTTCAGTTGAATTTAAACTCTACTGACAAAGGGATCCCACATCGGAAAGATACAAAGAAGAAGGGTGAAGAGCTAGCTATATAAAGAGCATTCCAGGAGGAGAGTTAACACACCTTAGAGGGCGTTTGGGCATAGGAATGGTCGGAGCGCGGTTTAACACCAGATTCCTATCAGGTGTGTAACTCTCTCTACTCTAGTTGTAGAGCGGCAAATGCCGAAGTGCCGATCACGGCAATAGTAGCCACACGAGCGTGCGAGCGCACGTGTGGGGCTTCGACGCGATAGTTGAGGCCAATAATAGTATTCTTGTGGGTTAGGGCTGCTTGGGCCGCGATGGGCCGAAGTGGGCCCAATGGGCCTGTGGGCCCAATTGAGTAAAATGTATGATGATATAGTATATAGTGAACTAGACTAGGTGGAACTTATATACGTGGCTAGATTTGTATTAGGTGGGCTGCACGAGTGTGTGGGCCCGAATGGGCAAGAATTGGGCTTTAGACCCAATAGTCCGGTACGACCAGAATTAGTAGTTGAGTCGCTAGGGGCAACATTGGGCCTTCGGAAAGGCCATTTCAGGTACGAAATTACTGAAATACCCTTAGTGGGTAAATTACCAAAATACCCCTGAAAGGTAAATTACGAAAATGCCCTTGGTAGGTAAAAATTACTGTTATACCCTTTAGAGGTTGATTAGCTTGGTTATATCGTATTTGTTGTTCTGATTATGATGGTCATACGTTTCATGCGTTATCTTTGATATATGATTTGCATACTTGGCATACTACATACACGAATTATTATGACTGATGAACATGGCATGGACATGGGTATGATGAGAGGAGGGGGAAGATTGATATCAGTGACTTTGGGTCACCAGTGGTTTGGCACCACCAGTGGTTCGGTACCACACGGGGTAGATCTGGGAGTTTCGGATGGATAGGTTGGATGGGTTGCATGACATGCATATTTGCATATGAATTTGTGTACGAGCTTAACATCTTTTAGATGGGGATTTACACACTGAGTCTCGGTGACTCACCCCTTAGTTAATTTTGCAGGTAATCGTTAGATCGCGGATTTGGGAGCCGAGGCAGACTTGTGGTGGCCATACAATGTTTTTCTCGTAAACTCGTTCTCTTAGTTAAACTTATTTGTAACTGGGATTTTTGTTATGTAATAGGGCCACTTTAACTGTATTTTTGGTATTTTATTTGGTTTAGCTTTTGATTTGTTTACTGCTTATTATTAAATGATCAATATGGGATTTTCCTAAGATGATAATAAGCCGTTTCTTATTCAAAATTACTTAAACTCGATTTTTCACAACAACTATAAAGAATACGAGCTTTTTAACGAGCACAGTTTTTAGACATTCCTTTCATGTGACATGCCAGATCCAGTCGTAACGTTTAGGCCGGGTTTGGGGTGTGACATAGACGATTGGGCAACTCATATACGTTTCGACTCACCCCGAGCCGGCCCGTATCACTAAGCTTAGTGAGAAGCAAATTCATGAGGTTGATTTAGTTAGAGAAACTGAAGAGAAAGTGAAAGTAATCCATGATAGTCTGAAAGCTGCTTCCGACCGACAAAAGTCATACGTGAATTTGAAAAAAAAAAGAAATTTAGCTTCAGGTGGGTGATAAAGTGTTTCTAAAAGTATCCCCATGGAAGAAAATGTTGAGATTTGGTCGAAAGGGTAAGTTGAGTCCGCGTTTCATTGGGTCGTATGAGATTATTGAAAGGATTGGACTAATAGCTTATCAGTTAGCTTTGCTGGTGGAGTTAGAGAGAATACACAATGTATCCCATGTGTCGGTGTTGCGACGATATCGTTCCAGTCCTTCACATGTAATTCCTCCAACAGGAATTGAGATACGATCATATATGACCTATGATGAGGAACCAACTAAGATTTTGACTGGAGAGGTTAAGCAGTTGAGGAATAAAAGTATATCCTTAGTGAAAGTGTTGTGGCAAAAGCATGGTGTAGAAGAGGCTACATAAGAACTGAAGAAGCCATGAGAAAATAGTACCCAGACCTCTTTATCGATAAGATTTTCAGGGACGAAAATCTCTAAAGGGAGCAGAGTTGTAGCAGCCCGAATTAGGGCCTAAATGGAACAGTGGTTTCGAAATCATGAATCCGAGGTCAAAAAAATTTATTACGATTGAGTTTTAGTGTTTATTGAGTGATTGAATGTTTATGTAACACTGAGGCAAGACAGCCAGGTCTGGTGTATGCAGTTCGTCGGAGGGAGGATAGTGATGTGCCAGATGTGACAACGGGTAAGTTTCTTGTTTCTGGAATATCTTTTATTGCCTGTTCGTTGTAGAATCAGCTTGTTCTTATGTTGCTAGTGAAGTGTATGAAACCCTGATTGTGAAATTAGAGAATGTGCCTGATAAGTATGATATTTCTTTAAGATCAGAGTGCGCAGCTAGAGCGTAGTGTGGCGAGATAGGATGTACGACTGTTAGTTAGTTGGTAATTTCGAGGACGAAATTTTCTTAAGGGGGTAGAATTGTAACATCCTAAAATTAGAGTATCATTTGTGTTGGCTCGGGTATGAATTTCTGTGTGTTTAGCATAGTATGGTGAAGGCTTGTTGTAACACCCCTTACCCGAGACCATCGCCAAAGTCGAGTAAGAGGCATTACTAGACTTGACTACAAGTTCAGGACATAAAAATTAAAAGCTGTCAAACTGAGTCATGCCGAATGATTTGACCATAACTCGAGTTTAAAAACTCGAAATTTAGATCTGTAAATTTTCCTTGAAACTAGACTCATATAAATTTTTACCATAATTTTTCCAGAATTTTTCATGTGGCCAATTAGTACAGTTTATTCATCAAAGTTACCCTTATTACACAGCTTGCTAATTCTGACCTGTCTCTACAAAAATGCAGTTATCTCATTGTACAATTTTCATATACTGTTCTTATTTATACCAATGAAAAGTAGACTCATTAAGGTTTCTACACATATAAACCATGATTCCTAATTATTTTTGTACAATTTTTGACAATTTTTTCCAAAACAGAACAGTGACTCACGAATTCAGTCAGGACAGGTCTCACTAAAACTTGATTATCTCATAATATATAAATCTTTCGCCTACTCTGTTTGTTTCATGTAAAAATAGACACAATACGGTTTGATATCACATCTTATTCACCTTCTAATTCAATGCACCCTATTTTTGGTGATTTTTCTAAATCACATCACTGCTATTACTGCACGCTGTTTCATTGCAATTTATGAGATACTAGTTTCTAATCGAACATACATAAACCCCTAACTCAAGAATCCATTTCATTGATCACATTTCCTTGACAAAAACGATTTAACTTCGATTAAGAATGCATAAACCTTGCCATCATAATTCATCATACAAATCAAAACACAACAGCATCCTTAACTAAAAATTTTAGCCATATTCGCATGGCTATTATATACATATGCCTTAAGAGTTCATCAAACAAAGACCAAAACTTTCCTATACATGCCTTTGTTTAAAACCAAAATGGAAGAGTGCCCAAATTGTAGATTGATAGTGTGAGTGGCTTTCCGAACAATCCCGATGAGCTTGCTCCTAATCTATAAAACAGAGGAAACATTTTACACGATAAGCTTGCTAGCTTAGTAAGTCTTAATTACAAAAATAAAATAACGTACAATTTTCAACAATTAAAAATTTCTACTATCCAACTTGTAGGCTTGTACTCGTATTTCCTATTAAGGTGTCATCATGTAAACGTAGGTACAACATTCATATACTTAAAAGACCAAAATTTCTATACCACATCATTCATCAATATAACCAAGAAAACATACCATTAGTGATAGATCACTGAATCACTAATTTACCTTGTCTTAATTAAGTAGAAGGCTCATTTCAACGTTACGTACTCACCTGAGCCGTTAACTCGGTAAATTTGCTATAACTCGCCTTGAACCCAAATTTCGGTTTCTAGTTTGTGAAGTATAACACCGGCATCAAGCCTGCTAGGCATAAAAGCCCGATAAATAACACCGGCACAAGGCCTGCTAGGCGTAATAGCCCGATAAATAACACCGGCACAAGGCCTGCTAGGCTTAAAGCCCGAATTAAATCACCAGCACTAGGCCTGCTAGGGTTAAAGCCCGAAACACATTAATGTAATCAATCATTTCTAATATCATTTTATACTGTGTCGCGTAATGAAAGTACTTTGGTTTATTTACATCAACTAATCAAAATCATTCTAATGGACTTATATACATTCGGCTATGGCATGAATACCTACTAAAATTTATCAAACAATATCGTATAATAGGTTCATAAATAAATTCTTCAATTTACTTTAGTTTTAGGACTTACCTCGGTTGTTGATAAGCCGTGCAACTCGGCTATTCGAGAACCTTTGTTTTTCCTCGATCTTGTTCCTTCTCTTTTTGTTCCCGATCTAAGAAATGTTAAACAAATTTTATTCATATTCATCCTATCCCTTTTTGCTCAACTCAAAACAAAACACACATAGCTCAACTTAAGAAAATTAAGAACTTAATTTCCTACTTCATTCGTTTAATTTGAACAATAATCACACAAAATTTAAGCATTCCATTTATTCAATTTAACTCATAGCATCCCACAATAAAGTTTGCAACCAATTTGTATTTCTCTTCAATGGCCGAATGGTCACTAGGTCCCTAGGATTTTCCATAACTCTTCCTTCCATCAATTTACCCCTTCCACTAATTTACCCGAACAATTGACTCTTATGCATAGCTCCCCCAATAACTATATCTATGCATAAGCAATCATCCATGGTCAATTATACTATAGGTAATTGATCGAACACCAAAACTAGAGAAAAGGATTCATGAATGAATTCCTCACATTCGGCCAAGTATGAAAACATTCTCTTGTGTAAACTAAATCAATTTCCTTGCGAATTCATGCTACATCTTCTCATGTATCTAGATTTTCACTTGCACAATAAACTATAGATTTACACCCATAGCCGAAAATCAAAACACAAGAAGAAAATGTTTTCATGAATATCCATCCTATTATTCGGCCAACCATGAGGGTACCTTCAAGCCAAAATCAACATAATCTTCTTACAAGTTCATGCCATTTCTTCTCATACTATCTAACTTATTAACACAACAAACTACAAAATTAGCACCCATGGCCGAATCTCATCATACCAAAATTAACAAGCTTTGCTTGTTTCAAAAGAAAAATGATCAAGAAATCAAGCCATATCAAGATAGGTTATTAAAATAAAGTTCAAATTCTTACCTATCCTAATACATGCAAGGGCCGAATGGAGAAGATGAAGGTTCTTCTCTTTTCTTGATGGTGTTTTCGGGTAGAAGATGAATGAGGGAAGAAGAAAGAAATTTTTCTTTTTGTTTAAATCAATTTTACCCATTTAGCATGCTTATCATATAATAATACTTAAGATTTAATATACATAGAAAGCATAATATTCTTGCATGCTTGCCGTCCACCTTGTTCAAATATGGGGAATTTGACATGCAAATCCCCATGTTTAATGGACAATTCACTTAGCCCCCTTTTTATTAACGCCCACTACATTGGTTCTTCTTGCAATTTAGACCTTTATAGCAAATTAAACACTTAGATGGCTAAAATTTTCCACGAAATTTTCACACTCACTAAATCACACATAACAGACACAAAACATAATATTTAAAATGTCTCTCAGGCTCGGATTCGTGGTTCCGAAACCACCGTTCCGATTAGGGTCAAAATTGGTCTGTCACAACTCTCCTCCCCTTAAGAATTTTCGTCCTCGAAAATTTTACCATTAAACAAGGTCGGACATTGTTGCCTCATTGAGTCCTCAGGTTCCCATGTAGCCTCTTCAACTCCGTGTTTATTCCATAATACTTTCACTAAAGGAATCTTCTTATTTCTCAGTTCTTTCGTTTCCCGAGCTAAGATACGGATCGGTTCCTCATCATAGGTCAAATCAGGTCGAATTTCAATCTCTGACGGGGTGATCACATGGGACGGATCCGATCTGTATCTACGAAGCATCGAAACGTGAAATACATTGTGTATCTTTTCTAAGTCAAGGGGCAGTTTCAATCGATAAGCAACAGGCCCTATACGCTCGATGATTTCATACGGTCCGATAAATCTCGGACTCAGCTTGCCTTTCTGACCGAATCGGAGTATTTTCTTCCACGGAGAAACTTCCAAGAACACCCGATCTCCGACCTGAAATTCAATGTCCTTGCGTTTTAAATCGGCATAGGACTTTTGACGATCCGAAGCAGCTTTCAAATTACTTCTAATTACAACCACCTTCTGTTCAGTTTCTTTAATCCAATCAACCCCGTGTATCTTATTCTCACTAAGTTCAGTCCAATACAACAGTGTGCGACATTTTCGACCATATAAAGCTTCATAAGGCGCCATTTTTATGCTAGATTGAAAACTATTATTGTAAGCAAATTCGATCAAAGGTAGGTATCATTCCCATGTACCTTCAAACTCGAGAACGCAACACCTCAACATGTCCTCAAGTATCAAAATAGTTCGCTCAGACTGACCGTCTGTTTGCGGATGGAAAGCTGTACTAAAATGAAGTTTAGTACCTAAAGCATCTTGCAATTTCTTCCAGAATCGCGATGTAAATCTTGGGTCTCTATCTGAAACAATGGAACTCGGTACACCGTGCAATCTTACAATCTGCGACACATACAACTCGGCGAGTTTGTCAAGTGAATAGTCGGTACGTACCGGCACAAAATGAGCTGATTTAGTCAGTCTATCAACGATAACCCATACGGCATCTTTCTTACTAGGTGTCATAGGGAGACCAGATACAAAATCCATGGTGATTCTATCCCATTTCCATTCGGGTATCATGATTGGCTGAAGCAATCCGGATGGTACCTGATGCTCAGCTTTCACTTGCTGACAGATTAAGCACTTGGAGACAAATTCGGATATATCTCGTTTCATGCCAGGCCACCAATAGATCTGTTTCAAATCATTATACATTTTCGTGCTACCCGGGTGTATCGACATTCAGCCATTATGGGCCTCACTCAGAATTATCTGTATCAAATCTGAGTTCATCGGAACACACAATCGATTTTTATAATTCAGACAGTCATTTGCATCTATCTAGAAATCTGATTCTGTAGCGTTTTCACACTGAATCCGAATAGCAACTAGCTTTTCGTCAACTTTCTGTGCATCGCAAATTTGCTGAATAAACATCGGTCTCGCTTGTAACTCGGCTATGATCGAACCATCCTCAGACATCGTCACCCGTGCGTTTAATGCACGAAGAGCAAATAATGATTTTCGACTCAACGCATCCGCAACAACATTAGCTTTTCCCGGATGGTAGTCAATCACTAATTCATAGTCTTTCAGCAATTCTAACCATCGGCGTTGTCTCAAATTTAGATCTTTCTGAGTCATTAAATATTTTAGACTTTTGTGATCTGAATAAACATGACATTTTTCACCGAATAAATAGTGACGCCAAATTTTCAATGCGAACACAATGGCTGCCAACTCCAGATCGTGAGTTGGATAATTTTTTTCATGTGGCTTCAATTGTCTTGAAGCGTAGGCTATCACCTTGCCTTCTTGCATCAGAACACAACCCAACCCATTCAAAGAAGCATCACTAAAAATAGTAAATTCTTTACCCGATTCGGGCTGAGTTAACACTGGAGCCTCGGTTAAAAGGGCTTTCAATTGCTCGAAACTTTTCTGACATTTTTCTGACCACTCATATTTGACATCTTTCTATAGTAGTCTCGTCAAGGGTGTAGCTATTACGGAAAAACCTTTTACGAATCGTCTATAATATCCCGCGAGGCCTAGGAAACTTCGGATCTCGGAAACATTCTTTGGTGGTTTCCACTCGAGTATAGCTGCTATTTTGTTTGGATCCACCCGAACACCTGACACTGAAACAACATGACCCAAGAAGCTGACTTCATTCATCCAGAACTCACACTTACTGAACTTTGCATATAACCGTTGATCTCTCAAAGTTTGTAGTACTACTCTCAAATGCTCAGCGTGTTCCGCTTCATTTTTGGAGTAGATCAATATATCATCAATAAACACTACTACAAACTGATCCAAAAACCGTCGGAAGACCCGGTTCATTAAATCCATAAAAACAGCAGGCGCATTAGTAAGTCCAAAAGGCATAACCAAAAACTCATAATGTCCGTACCTCGTTCGAAATGCCGTCTTTGGCACATCTGAATCTCTGACTCGTAATTGATAATAGCCCGATCTCAAATCTATTTTCAAAAACACTGAAGCCCCTTTTAACTGATCAAATAAATCATCAATCCGAGGCAACGGGTACTTATTCTTTATAGTTACCCTATTTAGTTGCCGATAGTCGATACACATTCGCATTGTCCCATCTTTCTTTTTCACAAATAAGACTGGTGCACCCCACGGAGAAAAACTCGGTCGTGCGAAACCCCTATCTGTCAACTCTTGCAACTGCGCTTTCAATTCTTTTAATTCAGTAGGCGCCATTCTGTACGGAGCTATCGAAATTGGAGTCGCATCCGGCACTAATTCAATGCCGAACTCAATCTCTCGTACTGGGGGTAAGCCCGGTAGCTCTTCAGGAAACACATCTGTGTATTCACATACAACTGGTACCGATTCCATTAGTTTCTCGGACATTTTATTATCCAGTATATAAGCCAAATAAGCTTCGCACCCTTTTCTTACATACTTTTGGGCTAACAGTGAGGATATTGCTGTAGGCAACCCATTTGTATCACAAGATTTAATTCTGATGGTCTCACCGTTTCGACATTTCAAATCGATCAGCTTCCTTTTACAATCCACCACTGCCTCGTGTGAAGTTAACCAATCCATACCCAAGATTATATCAAATTCGTCAAAGGGCAACAACATTAAATCAGCTGGGAAATAATAATCCCGAATCATCAACGGGCAATTTCTACACACTTTGTTAACAAGCACACATCTACCCAAAGGGTTGGACACCCGAATCACAAACTCGGTAGACTCAACTAGCAGAGTCTTGCCAAATTTTAAAGTTTCACACACATAAGAATGAGTCGAACCAGGATCAATTAGTGCAATCACAGTAGTATCAAAAAGAGTGAAAGTACCGGTAATGACGTCGGGGGAGGAAGCATCCTCTCTAGCTCGCGCAGCATATGCTCTAGCTGGAGCTCTAGCCTCAGATCGATCTGTAGTGTTCTTCGTTCCTTTCTGGCTACCACCTACATTGCCTGAATGTCTGGGTGGTCTACCTCGCATTGGCACGTTGCTCGGTGTAGTGTTCTGAACTACATTCTGCTCAGCTAATTTCGGACACTCTCTGATAAAATGATCTGACGATCCACACTTATAGCAAGACCGATCATGGAATCTACAACTCCCTGAGTGCCATTTCCCACGTACTTGCATTCAACTCTATTTTGTGGAATGTTACCAACACTGGCTATTGAGGTAGCTCGGGAGCTCATAGGAGGTCGATCCCGTCTAGGCGGATCTGTAGTAGCTTTCTGTCGGCTGTAGTCATCTCTGGGCTTCTTGCTTGTGGAATGAAAGACTTTACCCGAAGACCTTTTTCGGATGTCTCTGGCTTCTGTATCAGCCTTTCTTTTCTCTTTCCCGAGCTCTTTAGCTTTGCAAGCTCTCTCAACTAAAGTTACAAATTCTTGGATTTCAAGAACGCCAACAAACATCTTTATATCTTCATTTAGGCCGTCTTCGAATCTTTTACACATAATGGCTTCAGTAGAGACACACTCTCTAGCATAACGGCTGAGCCTGACAAATTTTCTTTCATACTCCGTTACAGTCATTCGTCCTTGTTTCAGCTCAAGGAACTCTTTTCGTTTTTGATCAATAAATCTTTGGCTAATATACTTCTTGCGAAATTCAGTTTGGAAGAAATCCCATGTCACTTTTTCTTTCGGAACCACTGATACTAGTGTATTCCACCAGTGATATGTAGTGTCCCGTAATAAGGATATAGTACACTTCAAGCATTCATCCGGAGTACAAGACAACTCATCAAGTACCCGAATAGTGTTATCAAGCCACATTTCGGCTCTCTCAGCATCATCATCGTCATTGGCTTTAAATTCTTCGGCCCCATATTTTCGAATTTTGCCAACTGGGGGCCTACTAGATCTCATTGGGTCTATCATTGGGGGAGCTAGAGGATCCGGAGTTGGATTATTCGGGGGCGGAGGTTGGGGTACAGCCGGGTTATTTTGAATAAATTGGGCAAACCACTCATTCATCATCCGATAAAAGGCTTGCTTAGTCTCTCCTTCGTGGCTACCCGAAACAGGTCGAGAGTCAATCGGCGCTGATCCGTGGGTACGGTCAGGCGCCACGCTCTCCACATCATCAGCTACAGCTCTTTCAGGATCAGTGTCCATTTACTATATAAAACAAAGTTCAGGCTGTCAGAAGTCACCACACTATCAACATATAATAAAGGCATGTATAGCTAGACTCACACGCGCTACGGTAGTCCTAGAATCGACTAAACCGTAAGCTCTGATACCAATAATTGTAACACCCCTTACCCGAGACCATCGCCAAAGTCGAGTAAGAGGCATTACTAGACTACAAGTTCAGGACATAAAAATTAAAAGCTGTCAAACTGAGTCATGCCGAATGATTTGACCATAACTCGAGTTTAAAAACTCAAAATTTGATCCGTAAATTTTCCTTGAAACTAGACTCATATAAATTTTTTACCATAATTTTTCCAGAATTTTTCATGTGGCCAATTAGTACAGTTTATTCATCAAATTTACCCTTATTACACAGCTTGCTAATTCTGACCTGTCTCTACAAAAATGCAGTTATCTCATTGTAAAATTTTCATATACTGTTCTTATTTATACCAATGAAAAGTAGACTCATTAAGGTTTCTACACATATAAACCATGATTCCTAATTATTTTTGTACAATTTTTGACAATTTTTCCAAAACAGAACAGTGACTCACGAATTCAGTCAGGACAGGTCTCACTAAAACTTGATTATCTCATAATATATAAATCTCTCGCCTACTCTGTTTGTTTCATGTAAAAATAGACACAATACGGTTTGATATCACATCTTATTCACCTTCTAATTCAATGCACCCTATTTTTGGTGATTTTTCTAAATCACATCACTGCTATTACTGCACGCTGTTTCATTGCAATTTATGAGATACTAGTTTCTAATCGAACATACATAAACCCCTAACTCAAGAATCCATTTCATTGATCACATTTCCTTGACAAAAACGATTTAACTTCGATTAAGAATGCATAAACCTTGCCATCATAATTCATCATACAAATCAAAACACAACAGCATCCTTAACTAAAAATTTTAGCCATATTCGCATGGCTATTATATACATATGCCTTAAGAGTTCATCAAACAAAGACCAAAACTTTCCTATACATGCCTTTGTTTAAAACCAAAATGGAAGAGTGCCCAAATTGTAGATTGATAGTGTGAGTGGCTTTCCGAACAATCCCGATGAGCTTGCTCCTAATCTATAAAACAGAGGAAACATTTTACACGATAAGCTTGCTAGCTTAGTAAGTCCTAATTACAAAAATAAAATAACGTACAATTTTCAACAATTAAAAATTTCTACTATCCAACTTGTAGGCTTGTACTCGTATTTCCTATCAAGGTGTCATCATGTAAACGTAGGTACAACATTCATATACTTAAAAGACCAAAATTTCTATACCACATCATTCATCAATATAACCAAGAAAACATACCATTAGTAATAGACCACTGAATCACTAATTTACCTTGTCTTAATTAAGTAGAAGGCTCATTTCAACGTTACGTACTCACCTGAGCTGTTAACTCGGTAAATTTGCTATAACTCGCCTTGAACCCAAATTTTGGTTTCTAGTTTGTGAAGTATAACACCGGCATCAAGCCTGCTAGGCATAAAAGCCCGATAAATAACACCGGCACAAGGCCTGCTAGGCGTAATAGCCCGATAAATAACACCGGCACAAGGCCTGCTAGGCTTAAAGCCCGAATTAAATCACCGGCACTAGGCCTGCTAGGCTTAAAGCCCGAAAACACATTAATGTAATCAATCATTTCTAATATCATTTTATACTGTGTCGCGTAATGAAAGTACTTTGGTTTATTTACATCAACTAATCAAAAACATTCTAATGGACTTATATACATTCGGCTATGGCATGAATACCTACTAAAATTTATCAAACAATATCGTATAATAGGTTCATAAATAAATTCTTCAATTTACTTTAGTTTTAGGACTTACCTCGGTTGTTGATAAGCCGTGCAACTCGGCTATTCGAGAACCTTTGTTTTTCCTCGATCTTGTTCCTTCTCTTTTTGTTCCCGATCTAAGAAATGTTAAACAAATTTTATTCATATTCATCCTATCCCTTTTTGCTCAACTCAAAACAAAACACACATAGCTCAACTTAAGAAAATTAAGAACTTAATTTCCTACTTCATTCGTTTAATTTGAACAATAATCACACAAAATTTAAGCATTCCATTTATTCAATTTAACTCATAGCATCCCACAATAAAGTTTGCAACCAATTTGTATTTCTCTTCAATGGCCGAATGGTCACTAGGTCCCTAGGATTTTCCATAACTCTTCCTTCCATCAATTTACCCCTTCCACTAATTTACCCGAACAATTGACTCTTATACATAGCTCCCCCAATAACTATATCTATGCATAAGCAATCATCCATGGTCAATTATACTATAGGTAATTGATCGAACACCAAAACTAGAGAAAAGGATTCATGAATGAATTCCTCACATTCGGCCAAGTATGAAAACATTCTCTTGTGTAAACTAAATCAATTTCCTTGCGAATTCATGCTACATCTTCTCATGTATCTAGATTTTCACTTGCACAATAAACTATAGATTTACACCCATAGCCGAAAATCAAAACACAAGAAGAAAATGTTTTCATGAATATCCATCCTATTATTCGGCCAACCATGAGGGTACCTTCAAGCCAAAATCAACATAATCTTCTTACAAGTTCATGCCATTTCTTCTCATATTATCTAACTTATTAACACAACAAACTACAAAATTAGCACCCATGGCCGAATCTCATCATACTAAAATTAACAAGCTTTGCTTGTTTCAAAAGAAAAATGATCAAGAAATCAAGCCATATCAAGATAGGTTATTAAAATAAAGTTCAAATTCTTACCTATCCTAATACATGCAAGGGCCGAATGGAGAAGATGAAGGTTCTTCTCTTTTCTTGATGGTGTTTTCGGGTAGAAGATGAATGAGGGAAGAAGAAAGAAATTTTTCTTTTTGTTTAAATCAATTTTCACCCATTTAGCATGCTTATCATATAATAATACTTAAGATTTAATATACATAGAAAGCATAATATTCTTGCATGCTTGCCGTCCACCTTGTTCAAATATGGGGAATTTGACATGCAAATCCCCATGTTTAATGGACAATTCACTTAGCCCCCTTTTTATTAACGCCCACTACATTGGTTCTTCTTGCAATTTAGACCTTTATAGCAAATTAAACACTTAGATGGCTAAAATTTTCCACGAAATTTTCACACTCACTAAATCACACATAACAGACGCAAAACATAATATTTAAAATGTCTCTCAGGCTCGGATTCGTGGTTCCGAAACCACCGTTCTGATTAGGGTCAAAATTGGTCTGTCACACTTTTTGTTATTAATGAATCTAGAATAATTGTTAGTATTGTATATTTAATGAAGTGGATTAAGTGAACTTGACACTTAAGTTAATTTAAGTGTTAAATTAAGCCCATGAGGAGTTAGTGGTAAGGTGGTTAAGATGCATGAAGGGTTGCTTGAGGGAAGAGGTTCGAATAGCATGGAGAGCATTTTGAAGACTTTATTTTATGCACCTTACATTAAGTGTTGGTCAAACTATACATATGGTAAGTTAGACTTTAGATTTTATGGTAAGTTGAATATTAGATTAGGAAAGCTTGTATTTTGGGAAAAGAATCTTAAGATTTATGGAAGGATGGAGGGATAAGTGGCTTGAATGATGGAGAGTTGTTTTGGAAATATTTTTTATGGTCATTTTGACCATGAATGTAGACGCATAGATGGCTAGGGGGGGTTGGCCGAATTTTTGGAAGGATTTAGGAGGAATTAAGAGGAAATATGGGATTTGGGGTGAAGGAATTGGTGTTGGCTGAATTTGGGGCTTGGTAGGATGGTATTTTCGGTTTGATAATAGTAGGTTAGGTGTGCCAAAGTGATTCTTTTCTCATCTTTTTCATTTGTGCCGAAAGTTAGAGTTTTCTTTTCTCTCTAAGTGCCATTTTGGCCATTTTCTTTTGACAAAATTTGTTCCATTCTCTCTTAAACCTCACCCTTTTCTTTCATAAGTTAGAACCATTTGTGCATGTATTTTCTTCCTTCTTTCACATCTCTTTCTTTTCTTTTATTTTGCTTAAACCGAAATCTCCCTTAAGGTTGCCATTGTCGAATATTACATCTTCATTTGGAAACACCATAGCCGAATACTCTAAGCATTAAACCCTCTCCATTGTTACGTTTTCTCTCTTCACCATTAAGTGCCGAAACTCTTTCTCTTTGGGACCTAGAAGCCGTTTCTCTAAGGGTGCTTGAGTAGTGGTAAGTATTTTCTATCCTAGTAATCGGTTTGGGTTCTATTTCTGTTGGTTGTGCCGAATCAAGTGTTAAGGCCTTGGTTTTGGGTTAGCCGAATATTTGTAAGCCATGTTATGTGTGCCTTTTGTTTGTAGCCGATATTAAGGAGCTTTAAAGGAGATCTCTCGGGTTTTGATCATCAAGAATTTCGACAGTCTCAAGGAGCAAGCAAGTATTTCGGGATTTGGTAGGAGACCAAATCGGCATTAAGGGAGGAGGAAAAAACCACGTTCCAGGATCGTGTTAAATTCAAGTAGCTAGGGATTTCGCTAATAGTAAGGTGTGTGATTAACCCACTGTTTTCCGGGTTTATGTTATGTTGTATGTATTGTGTAAATGCTAATATGTGCAGTGGCGATTATGAATGGATACCCTTAAGGGGTATATCGGAAAGCAGGTCAGTGTTAATTATTAAGAATGTGAATATGCCAATGAGAATATGATTGTGTGCCGAATAACATATACATGCATTATTTTATTATGTTATGACATTATCATATGTTGCATGTGCATGGGATGGGATGTGAATGTGACTATCGAAGGACAGGGTGTACATTTATGTACGTGGTCTGATGTTAGCCTTGTGCTACATTGGCGCTTGATGTTAGCTATGTGCTTCATCAAGGGAGGTGTTGGCTAGGTGCCACATCTCGGCGGATGATAGCTGTGTGCATCACCGTGGATTGAGGATGACCTCGAGTCACCTCGTGGATATGGACATGTGGGGTCACTTAGGTGATCGGTGGCTTAGCCACGGCCTTGGGCAGCATGTCTGCCAAGGTAAGATATGTGGGATCACTTGGTTGATCGGTGGATTAGCCACGGCCTTGGGCAGCAGGTCTGCCAAGGTAGGTTTAACGGATGGACTCTAGGCTGGGTTGGGTGCATTTACTTTGCATAATCATGTGTGAAATGTGGATCGATGTGGAAATGGGCCAAGCCTAATATGTGAAATTAAGTGATTATATAGGCCAAGGCCCAATTGTGGAAATGATGTGAATAAGTTGCCTTACTATCTGAATTGTGACATGATATGTGGTTGTGGGCTAAGCCCACATGTGGGTGGGATTCAGTGGACTAATTACACACTGAGTCTGTATGGCTCACCCAAATTTTTACCAACATCGCAGGTGATGCATAAAGCTTGGACCGGGTTGGAGTGGATACGAGGCGGCCCATGCAGAAGATATTTTATTTGTTTTACACATTTTATTTATGAAAGGTTATTTATTGTAATAAGGGCCACTTTAAGTATTTAAGGATTTTTATTATGTTTTAAGTTGGATTGTCGATTATATTATTATTTGAAAATGTTTTATTTTTAGCAACTTATATTTTAAAATATATGTTAGAGTTTTTTTTTAAATCGAAGAATTTGTAACAACTTAAATTTATTTGGAATTTTAATTATACAATGTTTTAGTAAAGACAACAAATTTTTATGTTTTTACTTTTAAGTTAAAATCTTTTCAAACGTTTTCCGCAGTGGCATTCTAAATTCGGCCGTGGCGTATGGGCCGGGTTTGGGGTGTTACAAATTTCATTGGTTGGATGTCCAATTTGATAAGTTGGACTAGATTGCAATGCGTGAAAAGTGTGTATTATAATCCATAAAGGTACTTGATTGAGATGGGTTTTTAAATTGAGAGTCCTTAGTTGGTAATTAGACCATTATATTATAGCTTGGACACAAAATGCCCATAAAGGGACAAAATATATAAAGGATTAATGAAGGGAAATTTGGTCAATTGGTTAATAAATTAATAAAAAGGGAAAAGGAATTCAAAATTTGTGTCCATCTACTTCCCTAAGTCTGAAAATTGCAAGGAGCCATAGCTAGGGTTTTGTTTCACTTTCAAGCTTGATTGTAAGTACCTCCTAGCCCCGTTTTTTATGTTCTTCGTATTTTTGAAATCCTCATAGCTCGATTTAGCTATTTCTATCACTATTTAGAGCTAAGGTTTGTGTTTAAAATTTTACCCAATGATGACATACATGTATTTTGATAACTAGTGGTAGAATATGAAAGTTTGAAGTCTTATAAACAACTTTTGCTAGATGATTTTTGGTGAAATTAATAAAAGGGACTTATTTGCAAAAGATGAAATAATATGTGTATAAAATGTAAAATAGATAAAATTTTGGGCTACTATAAGAGAGAGTATGAATCGGCTAGGCTTGGGTGTGTGAAAAATGAACACATTTCATTTTACGAGTCTAGGGACTAAAGTGCAAAAATTGAGAAAGTTAGGGGCTAAACTGTAAACTTTTCCATCGAAAGATTTTGGACTGATTTGTATAATGTGTATATTAAATAAGCTAAATCTGTCATTATAGATCAAGAAGAACGTGGAATCGACCTTGACCGAGGAAAAGGCAACGTTTCAGACTAAATTGCAAATTAACATATTTTGTATCGAGGTAAGTTTATATGTAAATGATGCATCCTTTTTACTTATGTTTTTACATATTAATGTATTATGTGAAATGTGAGCGAATATTATTGATATTTATTAAAATGATGGAAAGTGAGGAAATTCCCGGATGAACTTTCGGAATAAAAATAGGATATGGATGAATACCGTGAATATGTGATTATTGGCGGGCTGTGTGCGATACCATCGTATTTATTATTATTGGTGGGTTGTGTGCGATACCACCGTATTTATTATTATTGGTGGGCTGTGTGCGATACCACCGTGTTTATTATTATTGGTGGGCTATGTGCGACACCATGTTCTTTATTACTGGTGGGCTGTGTGCGAAACCACTGAGTATCCGGTATTATTTCAAAGTGTTTATCGGGAAACTTTGACTAAGTAAAACTACGTGTGACTATGTGATGACAAGTGCAGGGTATAAGTGCATGTAAATGTGAGCAATGTTTATGATATGTATTTGGAATGTGGTAAGATTTGAAATGAGTAAGTGCAACTACAAGGTTTTGAATTGTTCTTGATTAGTATACAATGTTCTTGATTGATAAGTATGTGGTATGATGTTCATTGTTTACATATAGACTTTCTAAGCTTAAAGCTTACTCCCTTCTATTTTCCCTTGTTTTATAGTGTCGACAAGCCAGCTCTGGATACAGAGACCGTCGGAGGATCACCCACACTATCCACACATTTTGGTATATTGAGATTTACATTGAATTATGACATGTATAGGATCTTGGTCATTTTGTTATATGTCATATTGGTTAGCCAATGTGTTGGCCATTAATGATACTTACTTCATTTTGTAATTGGCCATTGGAATTGGCCGATACTAGTTAAGTTATATATATTCAATGATGATGAAATTCATGAAGTGCAAGCTTGCGCAATTGAATGAGTTATGTGTGAAGTATATGCATGATGAAAGTAATGTGAATTAAGGTGTGGGTGTCTTGATTGTGGATATTAGAAGTGCATTATTGTTATGCTATGTGTTGCTAGAAATGGTATAAGTGTGGATGCTTTTCAGGGTGGCAAATGGCTTGGTAAATAGCCTTATAATTGTCCACACGGGTGTGTGTCTAGGCCGTGTGTGACACACGGTCAGCCCCGTGGGCGTGTTGATAGGTCATGTGTCCCCTGCATCCAAATTTAGTAAAACAGAATGCCCAGTAGTAAATACACGGTCAGAGACACGGGCGCGTGTCTCCACCGTGTGAAGTCTACACACTAATTGCGAAAATTTAGTTCGTCACACGGGCTAGCACATGGGTCTATTACCCGACCGTGTGACCCTAAATGTCTGCTGATGTCATAAACAGAATTTCAAGGTTTTCGCACACGAGCTAAGACACGAACGTGTCATGGCCGTGTGAAAACCCTTGTAGGTTCGAAATGAAAAATAAAATCCGCACGAACTAGGGACATGGGCACGTGTGACCACAAGGCCTACCCACACGGGCGTGTGGCCCTGTTTGGAGTAAAAATTTCCTAATTGTTCGTAAGATCCGGTTCAGTTTCAAACTTCTTTATATGTAAGTTTCGGGTCTCGTAGGCCCGTAATAGGGACAATATGGTTATGAATGAAAAGTTTTAAAGTTGGAAAGCAAACTTCTGATCGATTTTGTATGATTAAGTATTTTAAGTCCAGTAATGTCTTTTACCCAGTTCTGGCGTAGAATACGGGTAAGAGGTGTTACATTTATGTGGTATTAAAGTTATGGTTTAGTCGGCTCTTGGACTACCATAGCTTGTGTGAGAGTCTAGCTATACATGCCATAAATATATTATGATAGTGTGGTGACTCCTGACAATTTCAAACTGTGTTTTCATATAGTGAATGGATCCCGACCGAGCTGCTGCTGATGATGCTGCAAATAATGCGTCGGCTCCCGCGTAAAGGATCGCGCCAGTAGAAAGTAGACCTAAGACCTTGGGTTAGAGAGAGTAGGCTCGGGAAGCCTTTTTCCATATGATGAGTACTTGGTATACTGAATTTATTCGAGCAAATCCTAATGCTCAACCTCCTCCACCCCCTCCTATACCTCATCCGGTGCCCGTAGCTCCTCAAGGTATTGATTTGGTAAGATTGACTAAACCATCGGTTGATAAGATTCGAAAACAAGGGGTCGAGGAATTTAGAGCCAACATAGATGATGATCCCGAGAAAGCAGAGCTCTGGCGTAGAATACGTGTAACGCCCCGAATTTGGGCCTAGAAGAATTGGGCCTATTGGGCTTTGGGTCTCATAAAATTTTTAAGTGAGCAAGAAATTGACAAATGACATGACGACTTTAAAGGTTTAATGAATTTGGAGTGTCTAGGTGTGTTGGAGAAGCTCTGGGTTCGAGTTTTGTGGTGGAGGATTCTTAATTTATTTAATTAATGAAATAAGAAGTTTTATTTATTTGTCACAAAAGACATGATTTTAATTACTTTATTTTCGTTGGATGTAATAAGGCCTTTACTCCGATTTGGCTTTGGATTTTGAGTTTTGTTGTTTCAACTGTTTACTTAATTACTAAACCTGAGTAAATTTCTTATGTTTAAACATGGTTTTCAGAATACTTAAAATAATTAAATGGGCTTTTATCATTACTTAACAAGACTCAAGGATTTTGGGCTTTTAGGTCTTAAATTTTAACTTAACAAAATCGTTTTGAATTATTCCTTTGATGTGACATCATCGGATTTGGCCATAATGTCTGGGCCGGGTCTGGGGGTGATACATTTAGTGGTATCAGAGCCTGGTTTCAAAGCTCGGGCTATGAAATGGGCCTTAGATTTTGGGTTTTTAAAACAAGTAGATTAAAAAGTTTCTGCAGGAATCTTGAAGTGTGGTTCACCGTGCCCTCGACGTCGAGCCAAGTAAGTTTTTTGTGCTTACATTTGTTTAAATTACTGAACTATATCTAGATATTGGGCCACTTTAAACAATAGGTTCTTAGAGACTAAAGCCCGTAGGAAACTTAAGCCTATAGTGGATTTACGATTGCGAAACAACTTTTAAATTGTTACTTGCATAAGACATGTGCTTTAAATAGTGAAACTATGAACTAAATTCATAAAAAAAATTCCTAATTCAGATAATACGAGAATCAGCGATTAGCGCTAGAAGAAGTGCAAGGTGTCGTGGCAGAGGCAGTGGAAGTGTTAGGGCTGATGTGCTGACTCAGCTAGTTAGGGAGGTACTGCAGGAGGTTAAAGAAATTAGTGAAACACTTCGGGTTAGATGTGTGGACTGTAAGAAAAAAAGAGATCGCAGTTTTCTAGGGCCATAGTCTTGTTCTGTGAAGCATATTAAGGTACGTCCAAACTTCCCGGCTTGTGAATATTGCAGAAAGTGTCATCCAGATGAATGCTGGAGGAAGTCAGGAGCGTGTTTCAGATGCGGGTCTGAGGAGCATAAGGCTCGGGATTGTTCAATCACCATTAAGTCGGGTATATTTTGTGTGGATGCGTTATTTTTAGGTATAGAAACTGTATGCGTGCAATGTTTATGTGTTATTAAATCAGAGTGCGCAGCGAAAGCATAGTGGTGTGACTTGAGCGGTGTGTTTAGTAGTTAGTTGGAAATTTCAAGGATGAAATTTCTTTAAGGGGGTAGAATTGTAATGCCTCGAATTTGGGCCTAGAAGAATTGGGCCTATTGGGATTTGGGTCTCATAAAATTTTTAAGTGAGCAAGAAAATGACAAATGACATGACGGCTTTAAAAGTTTAATGAATTTGGAGTGTCTAGGTGTGTTGGAGAAGCTCTGGGTTCGAGTTTTGTGGTGGAGGATTCTTAATTTATTTAATTAAGGAATCAGGGTTGTGAGTAGTGGGCTTTTAAATAAAAATAAGTGAAAAATGGCACAAGGAAGCCTGTGGTGAAGTGGCTAAGTGACGCCACTAGGGTGTAGAAAGGTGGGGACATATGCATGCAGGGAGGTCTGAGGTTCGAGTGCTAGCTTAGTTTTATTTTGGAGTTTAATTTTAGGCTTCTAGAAGGCTAGAAATGGTGTGCAGAGGGACTCTAAGGAGAAGTGATCAGTAGAGAGAATTTAGGAGAAGGATAAGGGAGATATCATGGAGAAAAATTAGGAGATGAGCAGTGGATGAAGTGGTGCCGAATTAGACTTTAGAGGTGGCTAAGTTTTAGCTATAGGCTAAATTAATGTATGTGTGTTGAATCTGGGGTCCTAGGTAATGCCGAATTTTCCATTCTTTTTCTTTTCCTTGCCAAAACCTTATTTTTTTGCACAACCAAAAATACCTTGCCTTGTTGCCGAAATCTCCTATAGCGGAATCCCTTTTTGCCGAATTCTGTCATAGCCAAACTCTTTTATTGCCGAAGTATCATCATCTTCTCTTGCCGAAATCCCTATTAGTGCCAAATCTTTGTTGTTTTCCTCCATCACAAATCGATTGTTACCTACTATCAGTCAAGGTTAAAAGCCGAATCTCGTTCAGTAGTTATCTAGGCCGCAGGATCAAAAGTGGATTCGGTAAGTATTCAGTTAACCCCTTAGTTTTTTTTGTTAAAAGCCGAAGGGCTATCTAACTTCTCATTGTCATTAATCTTGTATTAACAAGGGTAAGGTTCAGAGATCGTAAGCGTCGTAAGGATCGTTAGCAAATTGTAAGTGTGCTCAACTCGATTATGGTTTAAGTAAATGGCCGAATGTGAGTATGATCTATAGGGGTGACTTGTGTGGATTATGAGTCACTCAAAGTTTGATGGTGTATGTGTGAGTGCAGATCTAGGGGATACTCGTGATTAGTAGCTAAGGAAGGGCTATTAGAACCCGGTGGCACATGGTAAGGTTACTGTAAGGCTTCGACTTTTGGTAAATATTTTGATTAAGTATGGGTGATTGATTGAAGGTTGATTGGTTGTAGGTTCAAGACCAAGGATAGTATAGCACGTCGCAGTAACCAGGTGTGTACACTTCAGCTGCGAGGACTTGTTAATGGGCCAAAGTTCATAGCTAAAACCCGAGAGGGACAAAATACCCCTGATTTGAAAATTACCAAAATATCCTTAGATTTGCAAAATTACTAAAATTCCCCTGATTTGTAAAATTATTAGAATACCCTTGATTTGCGGAATTACCAAAATATCCCTGATTTACAAAATTTCCAAAATACCCCTATTTTGCAAAATTACCTAAATACCCCTGTAGAGTAGATTTACAGAAATACCCTTGGGTAGTGAAATGACTAAAATACCCTAACTGTCGAATGTGTGAAAATGTGTATGTTGCATTCATGAAATAAATGTTGCACTTGGGTGGGTTTTGATGATACGGAGGAAGATATGTGAGGATCGCATAGTCGTTTGACGATCGTGGATCCACCGGTGGCTTTAAGCCCATTATATGCTTAGCAGCCTTGCTGCAACGTTTGAGTAGTGCCGCTGTTGGTGCTACCTTTGGAGTGTAGGGATGGGTGGGTTGATATTTATATCCCCACAGGAGTGTAGGGTTGGAAGGGAAATGGAGTGTAGGGTTGGATTTGGGATTGGTGCATTGCATTCATGTGATACTGATGTGATATGAGGTCATTGTGGGCTAAGGCCCAAGACCACCGTTTTTGATAGGTCTTAGGCCCAATGTGATAATTGTATGTTGATTGGATTACCAAGGGTCGTACACACTGAGTTTCAAAACTCACACCCCTTTTATTAAATGTTTCAAGTGATCCTCAATAAACGGCTCGACGTGGGAGAGGACTCGAAGATGGCCACACTACAAGATACATAGAAGTTTTATTTATTTGTCTCAAAAGACATGATTTTAATTACTTTATTTTCGTTGGATGTAATAACGCCTTGTACTCCGATTTGACTTTGAATTTTGAGTTTTGTTGTTTTAACTGTTTACTTAATTACTAAACCTGAGTAAATTTCTTATGTTTAAACATGGTTTTCGGTATACTTAAAATAATTAAATGGGCTTTTATCATTACTTAACAAGACTCAAGGATTTTGGGCTTTTGGGTCTTAAATTTTAACTTAGCAAAATAGTTTTGAATTATTCCTTTGATGTGACATCACCGGATTCGGCCATAATGTCTGGGCCGGGTCTGGGGGTGTTACAAGTACAGTTTTCGTCTAAGTAGATGCAATGCCATGAGTGTACTCATTGTCATATAATGTCATGGGTCTATGCAATATGAACTTACGCATATCTTCATATCATTATCTGCTAGTCTAGTTAGCGATATAACTGCGCCTACCAAAGGCATCACAAAGGGATGTTTTACTTAGAGGTTACTTACCCAAATTTATTCACATACCTGACTTATTATTACTTTCACATATCAAATTTCACTTGCATACTTACCATTTAACTTTTTATGCAAATAGTACCTTAGGCATATCATCCTTACACATGTAGAATCTTTACCATACTTTGCATACATATTAACCGGTTATCCGAGATGCTATCATTATATATATATCTACTTGAATAGTTCGCATGCAGGAGCCAAGATAGAGACTCACCTGAAACTCACCTATATTATTGCTTGGAGTTCCAACCTTGAACATCTTTCTCGAACAAGCAGCAACTGCTTAAAGAACATGAAATCACTATTAAAACCCATTTATAGATAATTTGTTATCATCTCATCTTTAGACAACCACCATGTAGGGTCTCTTGTTCATATCATATTGTTTATATGCTTCTTAAAGTCTTATTCTTTCAAAAACTTAAGATGCAGAGCTATCATACTTACCAGGAGGTGGAACATCCACTAATTACTTTGAAAATCTTAACTTCCAACTCAATAAAGAAGAGAGAACATTTAAGGTTAAAAAAAGAACTAGAGAATAATAATATTTAAGAAAGAAAAAACGTCCAGGCAAACTCTTCTCGCCATATATATATACACCCAGTTCCCCTTAGTGGAACTTGACAAGTGTCGATTGTATCCAAAATTTGTCCTAATAAACCACCTACAAAATCTGGAAGAAATAAATAAGAATCTTGTACAAATGTTATTTGACCAATCAATTCACTTGGCTCCTAACTAGATCAGATTACCAAAGCCATTTAGCATAGTGTTCAAACAAACCAGGTGTACTATATGTTTGGTGGTAACTCTTAGCTTCTCATATTCTTTTCTTAAATAGCAGAATAATCTAAGATAAAAATATTTAATTACATCCACGGAGGATACTTTAGACCAACTCTTATTTGTCAAAATACTGTAAATTGGAATACTATACTGCGCCAAATAGATAAATTCACAATTACACACATTCTTCTCAAATTCGCCAAATTTTGGGTGTGACAAGCAATTTGTGAACAAACATGATTGATAATGATACGGATGGGTGTAGATGAATGTGAAATAGGATTGAAAAGTTTGTTCAAGTCGCGGATTTTGACATAACATGAAACACAATCAAATCCAAGTCAAATAAAATAAATAAATAGATAAGATAAATAAATATAAAAATAAATAAAAGATTGGAGCAATAAAAAAAGAAAATAAAGAAGATAGAAGGAAAAGATAAAACATGATATGTAGAATTCTTAAGAAGCCTTGGAAACACGAAGAATTCACAACCCCCTTCAAGCGGCTTTAATTTCCTCTCCAAGATAGGAAACTTGGCAAGAAAAGTTTGAAAATGATCCCCACAATTTGAAAAGATTATTAAAACTCTTCTAAAAGCAACTTAAGAGAAATTCTTTAAAAGAAAAACTCAAAGAGAATTTATTAACTCAAAAGAGAAGTTTAATAATAATGAATTGATTGATTTGTGTACAATGTAAAGGCCTATATATAGGCTAGCTAAATAAATCTACATAAAACTCTTAAGTATACTAGAACTCTAATTAATCTAAACAAGAAGTAGTTTTAAACTAAACTTTCTTGTTGACATAGTACTCCTAAATAACTTCAACTACTTAATAATTATTAAAAATTCAGAATAATAAAATAATAAAATAATAAGAGTTGATAAATACAATATTAGGCTCACATATAATAAAAATTAAGGCCAAAACCTGAACCCAATATAATATGAACTCGAATTATAAGCTCGAAACTTGTAATTCCCGTCAAAATCCTGTTCAGAAATTCTGCTCGCGTAGTTTTGACTAAAACTGTCATAACTTGAGTTCCCTAACTCGAAATCAAGTGACTCAAAGTGCGTTTCGAATCTAAGAGATAGATCTTTGAACACCATGAAGACATCTTAAATCATATCCCATGCAAATATTTGTCGCAAGTTGACTAATCTTTTTAGCTTAAAAATTGACAACTTGGTTGAATTGACTTTAATACATTTCACCCATTCCATGCATGTATCTTTCCTCATTTCCTCTAAAAGATTCATCCTCGTATAATGGATCTGATTGAATTTTGGTTTGAATTGCTTGACCTTTGACCTTGTTATTGGGTCTTGAGGTAATGTAAGCCCATCGTATCCATGAGCCTGAAGTTGGACTTTAAGACTCGTATAAGAAAATCTCGTAATAAAAAAAGTATAAAAAATAATGAAAAAAATTGAAAACTTACTTAGAACAAAAAAACTAAAAGTAACAATGTTGAATCCTTAAATCTATCTATTCTACTAAACTAAAACATAATTGAGCCCCCAATATGATGGTTTAAAGTATGATAGCATGTATGACAGCATGATAGCATGTAAGTGTGAAAATTTCGTGAAGAAATTTTATCGTTTAAATGGTCAATTTGAGAAAAATGACTAAATCGCGTAAAGTGTAAACGTGGAGTTCTATTAGCTAAAAGTATCTAATAGCTATAGAACCTTAAATTAAAGGTCCTTAAGTGGTAGATAGGATATTTATAGGTTAGTGGATGATGATGCATGGCGATTGGTGTAATTTATAATATTTTTAAAGGTTAATTTAGTAAATTGGTTAATATAGGGTAATAAAATAAAAACAAAATGAATTTTGTGTCCATCTTTCTCTCTTTTAGCCGAATTTTGAAAGAAGAAAGCCAAATAATTAGGTTTCATTCGGCCATAGATTTATAAGCTCAATTAGGTATGATTTTTGTTCTGTTTTTAATGATTTCTATGTTTTCGAGATCGTTGCTTCATATTCTAGCTAGCCTGTACCTTAGATTTCGAAATTATTAAATATTTATTATGTTTCCATTGTTGAATGCTTGAGTAATTTGATGATTTATGATATATTTGGAAGGTCTAATGTTAGATTAATTGTTTTTGTAAAGTGATTTTTGACAAAAATGTCAAAAAGGGATTAAATTGAGAAATGTGTAAAGTTAGTTGTTAAAATGTGAAATAAATGAAAAATATGGTCTGCTAGGGGCATAATAGTATGTAACACCCCAAATCCGGTCTAGAAGTTAGGCTCGAATCTAGCGTGTCACATTGAAGTGTTTTTCAAAAACCATGTTTTCATTGAAAACCCTTCTTGTTTAAAGGCTTAAGTAAAAACCCAGTTATGATAGTTTATTTTTAAATTGTGGTACACTGTACAATTATTAGTTTTAATCCCAAAACATCTTTTCAGTTGCAGAAGCTGATTTTGAAAGTACTTGATTTACGCAAAAGATTAAGTCGCGAAACCATTTCGAAAATGTTGCGAAAACGTAGTGTTGCTTTAAAAACAGTTAGCATTTTGGAAAACTGTGATTTACTTCTAACGAATATAATTCAAAGTAAAGAAAGACCCATAGTTAAAATCCAGAAACTTAAAGAGGCCTTATTTCAACCTAATCAAAATACTTGAATGTAAATAATCAAAACGGAAAACACAAGCAGTGTGTGGCCTTCTCCGAGTCCCTTATAGCACCGATCCGTCTAAAGCTGGGGATTGCCTGCACAGTTAAAAACGAGGTGAGTTTATGAAAACTCAGTGTGTAATCCCTTTACTAGAGTAACAGTCAGTATACAGAAATAGAAACCTAGACAGTCTGGGCCAAAGCCCTATAACAGTAATATTACAGTACAGATCAAAGCATACGTGGGCCAAAGCCCACTACAATATCATTTGGATCACAGCCCATAATAGAATCAATTGGGCCTAGCCCAAACCAATAACATAACAAGTGGGCCTAAGCCCAGTATAGTAACAGATCTCATAACAAATATGCAATAGTATGAGGATGCATCCCACCCCGATCCAGCCGATACACCACTCGTACCAACCCTACACTTACGTGGGGATAAAATCGATCCACCTAGCCAACACACCAATGTTAGCACCGGTTGCGACACTAACCAAAATCACAGCAAAGATGCTAGTATATATATGCGGCTCTAAGCCTTTAGTAGCGGTATTATAATTGGCACAAAGCCATTAGTAACTGTATTATGTTTGGCACATAGCCCTCAGCGACGGTAATATAATTGGCATACAGCCTTGGGTAAATATGATCGACAAAGAGTCGTCGATATATATGTTAGGCACATAGCCACGGGTAAATATGATTGGCACAAAGCCATAATCAAGATGGCACAGAGCCATATTTAGGTTGGCACAGAGCCATAATCAGATTACGCGACTTTAAGCTGTCCGTCAGTCCACAGTCGTCTCGGGCGACTCGTGCAACCTTAACAGATCAATACTGGATCCACAGTCGTCATGTGACTCGTGCAACCCTATCAGAACTTCCTCCGTATCAATGTCCCAACCCCATGCAATATGTCATGGATGTCATGCTCAATCGTTACACGTGTATGCAAAATGGCCATGCTCGGTAACAGTCATTTACACACATATTAAAAACATATCAGTCACAACAATCAAATCAGTTAAAACACAGTCATACATTCACAGTTAGATCAGTCATAGTCCTAATCAGTCAAATACCCGCAAGGGCAAAATAGTGATTTTACCCTATAAGGGTATTTCGATAATCCTACGCTTTAGGGGCATTTCAATAATTCTACCCTACAGGGGTATTTTGATAATTCTACCCTACAAGGGTATTTCAATAATTTTGCAAATCGGGGGTATTTTGGAAATTTTGCAAACAAAGGGTATTTCGGTAATTTTGCAAATCGAGGGTATTTTGATAATTTCATAAATCGGGGGTATTTCAGTAATTTTACAAATCGAGGGTGTTCCGGTAATTTTACAAATCAAGGGTACTTTGGTAATTTCGCAAACTGAAGGTATTTTGGTAATTTTGCAAATCGGTGGTATTTCGGTAATTTTGCAAATCAGGGGTACTTCGATAATTTTACAAGTCGAGGATATTTCATTAATTTTGTAAACCAAGGGTATTTCAGTAATTTTGTAAACCAAGGTATTCTAAACAGAGATAATGATGCAAATGGGCCTAGGCCCATTATCGGCCCAAATGGGCCCACACGCTCGTGTGGCCCATTTAGCCCAAATCTAGCCACAGATATGAGATTCACGTAGACCAATCCAATATCTACTACACAATCATACAATTTATTCATATGGGCCCATAGGCCCATTGCGCCCACTTGGCCCAAGGCAGCCAAAACCCATGAGAACACTCATGAGGGCCTCAACTATCGCGTCGAAGCTCCCACACGTGCGCTCACACGCTCGTGTGGCTACCATCGCCGTGTGACCGGTATTTCAGCATTTGCCGCTCTATAGCTAGAGTAGTGCGAAATACACACCTGATAGGAATCTGAAGCTAATCTGCGCATTGAACGAACACGCCACAAAGAGAAAGGGATAAGCAAAGAAAAGTATCCCTACTCTCCTCCTGGTTTGCTCTTTTTAAAGCCAGCTTCTCGCCTAACCTCATGTTAGCTTCTCGATGTGGGATTTCACCTTTAGCAGAGTTTAATTCCATCACAACCACCTGTTGTCCCAACTTAGCAAAATAATCAACCTTTGCGTGCAAAGGGATTCGAACCAAAGTCCTCTCTATAGCCATGTCACTCCACCACCACTAGGACACTAGCTCATTTGTGACTTAAAACATGCGCAAATATTTATAAAGCCTATGTTCCAGTGTCCAGATTCTTTTAAGAGCAAAAATTTAAAAATTCTGCAAGGGCCAAGACTTGAACCCAGGCTCCCTTACAACCTTAATGACGCCACAACCATTAGGCCACATGCTTCCTTGCGTCATGATTTCCCCAACAATATTCTTAAATCCTACTCACTTACATCTAGGGTTTTATTCACCTAAACCAAAATCTTTCCTAAAGCCTAGGTTTGAACCCAAGACCTCATGGAAGCCCCCTAACCTTCCAAAATCACTCACCTAATAGGTCCAACTTGCATTAGTGTCGTTCTCTTATTCTCAAAAATTTTAAACGCTCCCATGCCCAAGGTCCAACAGGCCCAATTTACTAAGCCCAAATTCAGGGTGTGTGTTATATAGTAATTCGGCTAGCACTGGTATAATTGGAATTTCACTAATTTGTGATTTTATGCAATAAAGACTAAATTGTAAAATATGTGAAGGTTTAGGGGTAAAAGTGTAAATGTGTCTTAAAGTGTGGTTTGGACTAAATTGAATGAATAGATGATTGAATAAGTCAATTTCGAATATATTTAGATCAAGAAAGTGAAATACGGACGTGGATCGAGGAAAAGATAAAATTATCGATTAATCAACTTGATTCGTCGTTTTAACATCCGAGGTAAGTTCGTATGTTATAAATTCATTTCAAATGTATTTTATATGCTTGGATATAGCATGAATTGTGCTTATGTGATTACGTATGAGTTCAGAAATGATTGGATGAAGATTCGACAGTTGGAGACACGATTGAACCTTAGGAATAGTTTCGGATGCTAGTGACATGTCATTAGGTATACTTGAGTTGGCTTCGGGCCATGATTTAGTACTATGTGTGCGAGATAAATCGATTTAGCTACGCGCCATGCATATTGGCTGATTTGGATTCGGGCCATGATATCAGAATTTCGGATAAGTTACCTTGATTTGGCTACGGGCCATGGTATAGGTATTTATTGAGTGAGACCTTGAGTATCCGACTTCTATTCCGAATGATTCAACGGGTAAAAGAAGAAAGTGGTTGAATATGAGATTGGTACGAGCTAGTATAGGTACGTACTGAAATGAATTGAGTATTGAAAACTATGAAATTGATGAGCTTCTTGGTAAGTTATATAAATGATCATTTGATAGCTTGAGATTTAATAGACTTGTTGTACATTGTTTTCCGTTATATGAATGTTTAATGAATGATGATAGTTTCTCATTGTTAACATACGAGCTTACTAAGCTATATAGCTTACTTTGTTGCTTTTCCATGTTTTATAGTGATGTCAAAGCTAGCTCGGATTCGGGATCGTCGGAGGCTTCACCACACCATCCATTGACTCTTTGATACTTTTGAAACTATGTTTTAAGTATATGGCATGTATAGGTATTTGAGTCTTATTGATTCTGTTTTGGTAATAAAGTTGGCCAAATGAATTAGCATTGTAAATGTATTTGTTTTGGCTTGTAATTATAGCCATGAGATTTGTCTAAATTTGAAGAATTTGATTATGTGCTTATATATATGCATATTTGTTGATATTTGAGTTCTTGGATAGATATGTGAATGACCATATTATGAAGTTTGTGGAATTAGTACCTTGCTTGTGAATAGGGTATGTTAGGTAATGGTTAAACTAGTTGATTGGTATATGTATTTGAGTAGGTTTTGGTTTAGTTAAACTTAAGTTATATGCATGTTGAATGTTGGTATTGAAAATGGTATGGATTAGTCTTGAATGTAGCTGAATTGAATGTTATTTATGCTATGATTTGGTACCATTTGGGTTGGTTTAGGTATGTGCAAAATGGGTGGCAAAATGGCTTGGTAAATAGCCTATTTTTGTCCACACGGACAGAGACACGGGCGTGAAATGTCTCAGTCGTGTATGAAACATGGTCAAGTTACACGGCCATGTGTCCCCTAGTGTTGAAATTGAAATGAAGTCAGTATGCTCCACACGGTCTCACACACGAGCGTGTGCTTGGCCATGTGGTACAAGTCAGTATACCCCCTAATTGGCACATGGCCTAGCACACAGGCATGTGACTTGGCCATGTTGCATAAGTCAGTATACCCTACAGGTTTCACACGGCCTAACACATGGCCAGGTACACAGGTGTGTGTGGCCACTTCGAAGGGCACACGGGCTAGACACATGGGCGTGTAGTTGGCCGTCTGACCCAAGTCAGTATGTACCCCCTGCTTTCACACTGCTTGTGACACGAGCATGTCTGGTGGCCGTGTGAGACACACGGCCTGGCCACACAGCGTGTGACCCCTGATTTGAAGAAAAATTTACTAAGTGTTGAAAATTTCCTGAGTTATCGGTTTAGTCTCGAACTCCTCCCAAAGCATGTTTAAGGCCTTGTACGCTCTTAATAGGGACAAATTGATTGAGATTGAATGATGAATAATTGAATTGAGCAAATGTATGTTAAATAGTTGTTTAATTGTTTCGTAAGTTCGGTAATGCTCTGTAACCCTGTTCCGGCGATGAATACAGGTGAGGGGTGTTACAAATACTAATTCTAAATAAATGTTTTAATAAATCTTCCATAGATCTTACCACATAAAAGTGTTAAAAAGAGTTAGAGAAGCCTAAATCCACCTTCATTAATAAGTTTTCCTTTCCCCTGCTAGCTCCCACCGTTCCTTATTCAATTTTTTTTCATGAACAATAAATATTAACACACATTTTATTAAACAGTCATAAATGTCGCTCAACAACATAAATGCTTACAAAGAACATGAGACTAAGCATAAATAAGATGAAAATTATAAAGCCCATACATTGAATACTTCCTTTCAACCTCCTATTACATTTTCTTACATTAGAGCTCAACTCCTAAACACTTAATTGAAGGAGATGATGAGGGATAATGCTTAGGAAAGATTTAATGATGATGGTTTTATGGTTTTACAAGAAATTGATGAGAAATGGTTAAAAAAATTATGTGAATTTGGGAGAAAAATACGTGGAGTTGAGAGAAAAATCAAAAAGAAGAAAGAAATTTATCCCACCTTTTAGGGTGCTCACTAATAGAGGAAGAAGAAAATATATTTCTTCTTTTGTTTCAATGTTTACAATATATTACAATATATTTCTTCTTTTGGGTTTAAAGCTTTTAACATGTGTTCAAAATACCATTTTAACATTTAAAATTTAATTAATAAGATCCTTCATTATCTCATCATCACAAAATTAAAAATTATTCTAATATTTAATCTTAGAAGTATTTTAAATGGCCAATTTATCCCTTCAGTGGAAAAATTATCATTTTGCCTCTAGTATTATTTTTTTACTCGATTGGGCCTCGAATAGTCAAATTAACTAAAATTGCTTTCTAAAAACTTCTCAATAAATTAAAATTAACATAATCCCTTGGAAATTCTAATTTTCTCATATTGGAACTCTACTAAATTTCTTGATATATCGGCATACGATAAATCGAAAATTTTGGGGTGTTGCAGAATTATTTAGAATTAAAATCAAATCGATAGAATGTGTAAGTATTAAGGACTAAAGGCTAGTTTAGCATTACTTTTGAAAAGTGTAGTGGAAAAGTGCTTTTGAGAAGTACTTTTGAAAAGTTTGGTTTAAGATTTGAGTGATAGCATTGTTGTCAAAGAGTGCTTTTGAGAAATAAAATGTCCATTTTAGACATGGTATTATAAAGTAACAAATATGCATTTAAGTAATGTGTAACACCCCTAACCCATAACCATCGCCAGTCTAGGGTTAAGAAGCATTACCGGACATAACGGAACTTTTACAATCACTTCTCAAACATAAATACATCATCATCATATCATAACAAATCAAATACTTAAAGTCCCTTTAATAGATCTACGAGACCTTAATCATGCATTAGGAAGGGGTTGGGACTAAATTGAGCACGTACAAATTTTTTCCAAAACTCAAACATTTTTAAAAGTTACAGAGGTCACACACCCGTGTGGGTAGGCTGTGTGTCTCACATGTCATCAGACAAACCCGTGAGTCCAAGCCGTGGCAAAACAGGGCATACATACTGACTTGTCCACACAACTGAAGGCATGTCCGTGTGCTTGACCCGTGGGCAACACTGACTTAATTCACACGGCTTGTCACACACCTTTGTGTCTGGCCCGTGTGCGAGTCTGACTTGTTTTGAACTACAATCTTAAGGGACATGGTCGAGACACAGGCCCGTTTGCTCAACCGTGTGGGAAAATATAAGCATTAGCAAGGCCAATTTGCCACCCAAATTTTGGGTCACATCTACAAGCATCAAGCCATTCTAATTTCATTCCTCATACGCATCCAAAACATACATTTTAACCACCATTCCCATCAACCAATTCAAGCATGAAACATACAACTTATATATCACCAAAACATATCAATATGATCATTCACACAACATCACATATACACCTTAACTATCATTTTCTCATATCCAAATCACATTCTAAAATCATGCAACTATCAAGCCATATCACATAGCGAGATCTATACATCTCAAAACATTCCATAATCACTAGCTTATACATGCCATATACCAAATATACAACTTCCAAAAGTACCAAAATAGATGGCCGATAGTGTGATTGAGTCGCTGACAATTCCCGGATCCGAGCTAGCTTTAATGACACTGTAAAACAGAGAAGAACTTCACACAGTAAGCTTTAAAGCTTCGTAAGTTTGTAATATAACACATTTAGCTTAACAATTCAAATTCAATAAGCAAAATTACTAACACTTAGTTCAATTCACATCATTACTCAATCTCAACCACAACTACTACTCACTTTCATACCATAACTATCACATGGATCAATTCATATTAATACTCACTTAAACATCCATTTATTCCATATACAAAATCATCAACCATATAGGTTCTGTACATACCTGTACCATCACGTAATTATCAATCATATTTACCATTCAATGCTCAATTCCATAATTCGTTCGGTCCTTTTTCAACATTCGATGAATTCGCACACCCAGTGCCATTTAATTAGCCAAAGCCATAATATTATCGCACACTTAGTGCCATTACATTAAACAGAAGATGTCTCAATATCGCACACACAATGCCAACTAATATAGTCGATTCTTTCTTTATCTCGCACACTTAGTGCTGATCATCGTTGTATCGATTCTGTTTACGCACACTTAGTGCCATATAACTTCAAAATCACATCTCACATTTTTTAATTCCAAACTCACATTTCCATTCATTTCAACACATAAGAACATCATTTAAACAACATGTATTATACACAAACTTACCTCGGACGTGGAAACATGATACAAGTCTATCAATCGAGCATATTGTTCTTGCCTCGATCTAAGTCTGAATTTCTCTTTTCTTGATCTATACATATTCAAATTTAACTCATTCATTCACCAAATCATCCAATTCAATCCACAACACATAGTTAAAGCAATTTTACATTTTAGCCCTTAAATTTGCATATTTTGACATTTTAGTCCATATTTCATAAAATCACAAAATACTCAAAATTTCATTACACGCATACCTAGACGAATTTTCTCCTAGCTCATTCAAGCCCACATATTTCATATATTTCATACTTTAGTACTTCAATTTCTCATTTTCACAATTTAGCCCAAAATAGTCAAATTCATCAAAAATTCAAAGACAAAATATGTTAATCTATCACATATCTTTCATATTTCATCATCAACTATAACAAAGCTTACCAAATCATCAATGGAATAACTCAAAATTACCATCAATTTCTAAAATTAAGACATGTGCTTGATAGTACGCTAAGCAGCGATCACAAAAACATTGAAATTATCAAAAACCGAACAAAACTCATACCTTAATTAAGCCAAAATCTTAGCCGAAACCTAGCAAGCTTATTTTCTTTCTTTGTTCTTTCAATTTTCGGCAAACAATGATGATAATGGCCACATTTTATGATTTGTTTTATGTTAATGAACAATATTATTCTTTTACCAAATTAACCTTTTTAAGTTAACATTAAAATCCCACTAACATATGTCCATCTTTGTCCATACATTAATCTAAAGGTCCACTTACCACATAAGGACCTCACACTTAATAAGACACATCAATTCGGCACTTAGTCAAATAGAATGCCACTTTTACATTTTCTGCAATTTAGTCCATTTTGCCAATTAAGCACACAAACGATAAAATTTTCACATAGAATTTTCACACATGCTTAATCACATACTGTAAACACTAAAAATAATATTAAAATATTTTTTGACCTCGAATTTGTGGTCTCGAAAAGACTATCCTAACTAGGGTCTAAACCGGACTATTACAACTCTCCCCCTTAGGGATTTTCGTCTCCGAAAATCTTACCAGTGAATAGATTTGGATATTGCTCTCTCATAGCATCTTCAGGCTCCCACGTAGCCTCTTCAACTCCATGTATGTGCCACAACACTTTCACTAAAGGAATTTTCTTATTTCTCAATTCTTTGATCTCACAAGCAAAAATATGATTCGGTTCTTTATTATACGATAAATCAGACTGAATCTCAACTTCAGTAGGGGCAATCACATGCGATGGATTAGATCTATATCGTCGAAGCATCGATACGTGAAACACATTATGAATCTTCTCTAACTCAGGTGGCAGCATCAATCTATAAGCAATTGGTCCGACACGTTCAATAATCTCATATGGCCCGATGAACCTCGGACTCAATTTGCCTTTTCTGCGAATCGAAGTATTTTCTTTCATGGAGACATTTTCAGAAACACTTTATCACCGATCTCAAAGTCAATATCTTTCCGTTTCAAATTCGCGAAAGACTTTTGACGATCTGATGCCACTCCGAACTGTCACAAATCACTTTCACTTTATGTTCAGTCTCTTTAATCAAATCAACGCCGTGAATCTTATTTTCACTAAGATCAGTCCAATATAATGGAGTTCTGCATTTACGACCGTAAACAGCCTCATATGGTGCCATTTTAATGCTTGATTGAAAACTATTATTATACGCGAATTCAATCAACGGCAGATACTTTTCCTACATACTTTTAAACTCAAGAATACAACATCTCAACATATCCTCGAGAATCTGAATGACCCAGTCGGATTGACCATCCATTTGCGGATGAAATGCAGTACTGAAATGAAGCTTCATACCTAGAGCCTTTTTTAGTTTCTTCCAGAATCGCGAAGTAAACCTCGGATCTCTGTCAGACACAATGGATAATGGTACCCCGTGCAATCTCACAACCTCGAAAATATATAATTCAGCTAACTTATCAAGTGCATAATTTGTTCTTACCGGAATAAAATGAGCTGATTTCGTTAATCTGTCAACTATCACCCAGATTGCATCTTTCTTTCTTGGAGATAGAGGCAACCTCGACACAAAGTCCATTGTGATTTTCTCCCATTTCCACTCAGGAATCATGATCGGTTGTAACAAACCAGATGGAACCTGGTGCTCAGCTTTGACTTGCTGACAAACTAAACATCTCGAAGCAAACTCTGAGATATTTTGTTTCATACCATGCCACCAATAAAACTGTTTCAGATCATTGTACATTTTCATACTTCTCGGATGAACATACAAACGGCTATTATGAGCCTCATTCAAAATAAACTAAATTAACTCTGAATTTCTTGGAATACAAATCCGATCTCGAAATCTCAAACAACCATCACCGTCAACTCGAAATCCTGAATCAGAATTCAAACCACACTGAGCTCATTTTACCATCATCTCAGCATCACTTTTCTGGGCATCACAAATCTGACATATAAACATTGGCCTCACTTTCAACTCAGCCAAAACCAAACCATCATCACACAAGTCTATCTGAGTACTCATTGTTCGTAAAGCAAATAAAGACTTTCAGCTCAAAGCGTCAGCAACAACATTAGCTTTTCCCGAATGATAATCAATTACTAATTCATAGTCTTTTAACAATTCTAACCATCTCCATTGTCGCAAATTCAATTCTTTCTAAGTCATCAGATATTTCAAGCTCTTGTGATCAGTATAAATGTGACACTTCTGACCAAATAAATAGTGACACCAAATCTTCAATGCGAATACAATAGCTGCTAATTCAAGATCGTGAGTCAGATAGTTCTTTTCATGCGGTTTTAACTGTCTCGAAGCATAGGCTATAACTTTGCCTTCTTGCATCAACACACAGCCTAAACCATTCAACGATGCATCACTATAAACTATGAATTCTTTACCCGATTCAGGTTGAACTAACATTGGTGACTCTGTCAACAATACTTTCAACTGTTCATTGCTGACACTTTTCTGACCACTCGAACTTAACATCTTTCTGTAGCAATTTCGTCAATGGAGTTGCAATCATCGAGAGGCCTTTCACAAACCGTTTATAATATCCCGCTAGTCCCAGAAAACTACGAACTTCAGACACATTTCTCGGAGGTTTCCAATCTAGTATTGCTGAAATCTAGTTCAGATCAACTCGTATCCCCGTAGCTGACACTATATGTCCTAGAAAACTAACCTCGCGCAACCAGAACTTACATTTACTAAACTTTGCATACAATTGCTTCTCACGCAGAGTCTGTAACACAATTCTCAAATGCTTGGCATGTTGCGTCTCATCACAAGAATAAATTAAAATATCGTCAATAAACACAAAAACAAATTGATCCAAATACGGTCTGAATATTCGATTCATCAAATCCATAAATATTGCAGGAGCATTCGTTAGTTCAAAAGGCATAACTAAACATTCATAATGTCCGTACCTCGTTCTAAAAGCAGTTTTCGGCACATCTGATTCTTTGACTCTCAACTGATAATATCCCGACCTCAAATCTATTTTCGAAAACACTGTAGCTCCTTTTAGTTGATCAAACAAATCATCAATTCGCGATAGAGGATACTTATTCTTTATCGTCACTTTATTCAACTATCTGTAGTCAATACACATCCTCATTGTGCCATCTTTCTTTTTCAAAAACAACATAGGAGCACCCCAAGGTGAGAAACTCAATTGTGCAAATCCTCTATCTGTCAACTCTTGCAACTGAGACTTCAACTCTTTCAATTCTGTCAGAGCTATTCTATACGGAGCTATTGATATAAGAGTCATCCCTGGCACTAAGTCAATACCAAACTCAACTTCTCATATCAGAGGTAATCCTGGTAGTTCTTCAGGAAACACATCAGGGAACTCATAAATAATAGGCACAGATTCAACTTTCTTTTCTGTCACTTTTGTATCTATCACATATGCAAGATAAGCTTCACACCCCTTTTTCACATCATTCAAAGCTTTCATTGAAGATATTACATTCGGTAGCCCATTCAAATCACTGGATTCAATTCGAACTATCTCATTATTCTGACTTCTCAAATCAGTACTCTTCTATTTGCAATTCACAATAGCATTATGCAGCGTTAACCAATTCATACCTAGAATTATATCAAATTCATCAAAGGGTAGCAACATCAGATTAGCCAGAAAACAAATATCCTGAAACATCAACGAACAATTCTTGCACACTTTATCAACCATAACACACTTGCCTAAGAGGTTCGATACTCTAATTACAAACTCAATAGACTCAACAGGTAGAGTCTTACTGGATACTAGGTTTACACACACATATGAATGAGTAGATCCTGGATCTATCAATGCAATCACATCAGTATTAAAAAGAGTAAAAGTACCAGTAATGACGTCTGGAGATGATGTTTCTTCGCGAGCGCGAATAGAGTAAGCTCAGGCAGGTGCTCTCGCCTCAGATCTCACAACTGTATTCGTTGTTCATCTCCGACTACCACTCACATTTCCGGTGTTTCTGGGTGGTCTACCCCTAGCTATCGTGTTACTCAGCCTCGCACTCTGAACATTATCTTTCTCAGCTAACTCTGGGCAATCCCGAATAAAGTGATCTCGTGATCCACATTTATAGCAAGCTCTATTATTATACTTGCCCCAGCATCCACCAATATGACATCTTCCACACTGTCTACACTCAGGCTTATTACTTCTGACACTACCAACACTCGATTCAATTGGAGTTTGAGTTTTAGGACCATTATTTTGTTTCACACGATCTCTACTCAAATGTTCAAATGAAACATTTGACTGATTGGTTGCATCTTTGAATCTCTTTGATGATGAGTGATACGACTTATTCATCGACCTTTTTCTCTCGTCTCTAGCTTCTGAATCTACTTTCTTCTTTTCTTTACTAAGTTCTTTGGCTTTGCAAGCTCTTTCAACTAATGCAAAAATTTATTTAAATCAAGAATTCCGACCAGAAGTTTAATGTCTTCATTCAATCCTTCGATGAATCATTTACAAATAGTAGTTTCTATCGAAACACACTCTCGTGCATACTGGCTCAATCTCATAAATTCCCGCTCATATTTCGTAACAGTCATATGGCCCTGTTTCAACTCAAGGAACTCTTTACGTTTCTGATCTATAAATCGTTGACTGATATATTTCTTTCAAAATTTAGCTTGAAAGAAGTCCCAGGTGATTCGTTCTCTCGGAACCACAGATATCAATGTTTTCCACCAATGATATGTTGTATCTCTCAACAATGAAACAACACATTTTAGGAATTCATCAGCAGTACATGATAATTCTTCAAACACTCTAATGGTATTCTCAAGCCAAAATTCAGCTCATTCAGCATCATCATCAACTTTGGCCCTGAACTCTTCGGCCCCGTACTTTCAAATTTTGTCCACAGAAGGTTTACTCATTCGAATTGGGTCTGCAACTTGTGGCACTATAGGAACTTGCAGGGGTGGAGGTTGTTGAGCAGCCGGATTAGTTCGAACGAACTCCGTAAACCACTCACTCATCATTTGGAAGAAGGCTTGTTTTGCCTCTCCCTCATGGCTACTATCAATCGGCCAAGATTCAGCCAGCGCTGTCCCTTGAGTGGGAGCAGGTGCATTACTTTCGATATCGCCAGCTACTGCTCAATCGGGATCCATTTGCTATATAAAAACACATTTTTAACTGTCAGGAATCATCACACTATCACAGGTATATTTATGGAATGTATAGCTAGACTCTCACACGCTACGTTAGTCCTAGAATCGACTAAATTGTAGCTCTGATACCAATAAAATGCAATACCCCTAACCCGTAACCATTACCGGTCTAAGGTTAAGAAGCATTACCGGACATAACGGAACTTTTACAATGACTTCTCAAACATAAATACATCATCATCATATCATAACAAATCAAATACTTAGAGTCCCTTTAATAGATCTACGAGACCTTAATCATGCATTAGGAAGGGGTCGGGACTAAACTGAGCACGTACAAAATTTTTCCATAACTCAAACATTTTTCAAAGTTACAGAGGGGGTAGGCCGTGTGCCTCACACGGCATCAGACACACCTGTGTGTCCCAGCCATGGCAAAACAGGGCATACATACTGACTTGTCTACATGGCCGAAGACACGCCCGTGTGCTTGACCTGTGGGCAACACTGACTTAATTCACTCGGCCTATCACAGGCCCGTAAGTATGGCCCGTGTGTGAGTCTGACTTGTTTCAAACTACAATCTTAAGGGACACGGTCGAGACACACGCCCGTGTGCTCAACTGTGTGGCAAATATAGGCCATTAGTAAGGCCAATTTGCCACCCAAATTTTGCGTCACATCTACAAGCATCAAGTCATTCTAATTTCATTCCTCATATGCATCTAAACCATACATTTTAACCACCATTATCAATATGATCATTCACACAACATCACATATACACCTTAACTATCATTTTCTCATATCCAAATCACATTCTAAAATCATGAAACTATCAAGCCATATCACATGGCGAGATCTATACATCTCAAAACATTCCATAATAACTAGCTTATACATGCCATATACCAAATATACAACTTCCAAAAGTACCAAAATAGATGACCGATAGTGTGATTGAGTCGATGACGATCCCCAGATCCGAGCTAGCTTTAATGACACTGTAAAACAGAGAAGAACTTCACACAGTAAGCTTTAAAGCTTTGTAAGTTTATAATATAACACATTTAGCTTAACAATTCAAATTCAATAAGCAAAATTACTAACACTTAGTTCAATTCACATCATTACTCAATCTCAACCACAACTACTACTCACTTTCATACCATAACTATCACATGGATCAATTCATATTAATACTCACTTAAACATCCATTTATTCCATATACAAAATCATCAACCCCATAGGTTCCGTACATACCTGTACCATCACGTAATTATCAATCATATTTACCATTCAATGCTCAATTCCATAATTCGTTCGGTCCTCTTTCAACATTCGATGAATTCGCACATTCAGTGCCATTTAATTAGCCGAAGCCATAATATTATCGCACACTTAGTGCCATTACATTAAACAAAAGATGTCTCAATATTGCACACACAGTGCCAACTAATATAGCCGATGCTTTCTTTATCTCGCACACTTAGTGTCGATCATCGTTGTATCGATTCTGTTTACGCACACTTAGTGCCACATAACTTCAAAATCACATCTTACATTTTTGAATTCCAAACTCACATTTCCATTCATTTCAACAAATAAGAACATCATTTAAACAACATGTATTATACACAAACTTACCTCAGACGTAGAAACACGATACAAGTCTATCAATCGAGCACCTTGTTCTTGCCTCGATCTAAGTCCGAATTTCTCTTTTTCTTGATCTATACATATTCAAATTTAACTCATTCATTCACCAAATCATCCAATTCAACCCACAACACATAGTTAAAGCAATTTTACATTTTAGCCCTTAAATTTGCATATTTTGAAATTTTAGTCCATATTTCATAAAATCACAAAATACTCAAAATTTCATTACACACATACCTAGCCGAATTTTCTCCTAGCTCATTCAAGCCCACATATTTCATTTATTTCATACTTTAGTACTTCAATTTCTCATTTTCACAATTTAGCCCAAAATAGTCAAATTCATCAAAAATTCAAAGATAAAATATTTTAATCTATCACATATCTTTCATATTTCATCATCAATTATCACAAAGCTTACCAAACCATCAATGTCAAAACTCAAAATTATCATCAATTTCTAAAATTAAGACATGTGCTTGATAGTACGCTAAGCAACGATCACAAGAACATTGAAAATATCAAAAACCGAACAAAACTCATACCTTAATTAAGCCAAATCTTAGCCGAAACCTAGCAAGCTTAGTTTTTTTCTTTTTCTTTCAATTTTTGACAAACAAGGATGATAATGGCCATATTTTATGATTTGTTTTATTATAATGAACAATATTATTCTTTTACTAAATTAACCTTTTAAATTAACATTAAAATCCCACTAACATATTTCCATGTTTGTCCATACATTAGTCCAAAGGTCCACTTACCACATAAGGACCTCACACTTAATAAGACACATCAATTCGGCACTTAACCAAATAGAAGGCCACTTTTACATTTTCTGCAATTTAGTCCATTTTGCAAATTAAGCACACAAACGATAAAATTTTCACATAGAATTTTCACACATGCTTAATCACATACCGTAAACACTAAAAATAATATTAAAAAATTTTTTTGACCTCAAATTTGTGGTCTCGAAACCACTATTCTGACTAGCGTCTAAATCGGGCTGTTACATAATGTTCAAATTAGTTATTATTATTATATTTTAGCAAGAATATAAAAAATAATTTATCATAACTTATTGTTAATATTTTAATATATTAAATATTAATTTTAAATATTTATAAGTAATTAATATTAATTATTTATAAAATTTAATTAAAATATATAAACTATATTTTAAATATTTAAATATAATCATTAAATATTTGTAATTAGATATTAACACAGTTGTATTATTTTACAAATATTTTTTAATTAATGATTCTAACACAGTTGTATTATTTTGTTTTAGAATGTAATTTGAATATATAACTCATATTAGACATTAACATAACATATAAAACATAAACCTAACAAATGAAAGTATTGCATGCATTTGGATTAAAGTTTCAAAAAGGGGTAATATTTATATTCCAAATACATCATCAAAAATTTTACATTAACATTTACAATTTAAAGTGAATTCATTAAACTATAAGCTATAGCATCTCTTGTTAATTCTGTAATAGTCCGGTTTAGACCCTTGTCGGAATAGTGGTTTAAGGACCACAGATCCGAGTCAGAAAAATATTTTTTATATTATTTTCTGTGTTTGCAATTTGTGATTGAGCATGTGTGAAAGTTTCATGATTTAATTTATCCATTTGTGTGCTTAATTTGATAAAAGGATCTAATTGCATAAAATGCAAAATTAGCATGCCATGTGTTAAAAGTACCTATGTGCTATGTCTTTATTAATATGAAGTCCTTATGATGTTATTATGCCATTTTTAAGTTAGTGGACAATTATGTCCATAGATTAAATGTTTTTCATTAATATATCATTAAGGGTAAAATGGTATAATGTTAATTAAGCTTAATTTAACAAAACAAAAGCATGAAAAATGGCCATTTTCTTATCATCCATTGTCGAAAATCATAAAGAAAGAAAAGAAAAAGAACAAGCTAGGGTTCAGCACATTTTTAGTTTGATTATGGTATGTTTTGCTTTGGTTTTTGATAATTTCTACGTTTTTGAGATCGTTGCTTAGTATACTATCAAACCCATGCCTTAATTTTGGAATTTGATGAAGAATTTGAAATGTACCATTGACGGTTTTGTAAGTTTTGTGATGTTAGTTGATGAAATATGAAATATGTATGTTAGATTAACATGTTTTGTCTTTGGATTTTTGGTGAACTTGAGTAATTTGGACTAAATTGTGAAAATAATATTTTGAGGGACTAAAATGTGAAATAAATGAAATTCATGGACTGAAAATTCGGGTAAGCATGGGTACAAGGGAATTATGTGTATTTTGTGATTTTGTGAAATAAGGACTTAAATGTCAAAATGTGAAAATATGAGGCCTAATTTGTAAATTGTTCTAAATGTGTGTTTTTGGATTGAATTGAATGATTTGGTGAATAAAAGGGCTAAATTTGAATATGCATAGATCAAGAACCAAAGAAAACGGACTTAGATCGAGGAAAGTCGAAAGTGATCGAATAGTCAAATTCGTCCGTCTATATTCGTACGAAGTAAGTTTATATACAAATAAATGTATTTAAGTTGATTTATACATATTCATATATTATTGAATTGTGATGAATGGCTTTAGAAGTTATACATGAGAAAACAGAGAAAGTATCGACAATGTGTCAATGTCCGAAAAGCCTCATACTAACCTTAGGAATAGATAGGATTTATATGTCATGACATAGGTATTCTTATATGAGATATCATGTAAGACCACGTCTGGGATGATGGCATTGATTTGAGATTTACGTGTAAGACCATGTCTGGGACATTGGCATCGTATTTGATTCGTGTAAGACCTGTCTGGGACAGTGGCATCGATATTTGATTACATGTAAGACCATGTCTGGGACGTTGGCATTGTATGAGTATTCCGAGCTATTCGAGTATCCTATTTGATTTCGAATGGTTCAACGGGCAATTCCGAGAAAAGAAAGGCTATGTAAAATGTGTGACCCTTTCAGGTACATTTGAAGTGTAAGCTATGATTGAATATAAAAGGTAACTATATGTGAATGTGCACAAGTGAGATAGATGCATAGACTTTTTGAGACAAATGTGATATATGTATGATTGTGATATGAGCAAAAGAGATACTTTGAGGTATGAATTGTTAGTAAGTAATGGCTAATTAAATGAGCCAAAGAAGAATTATGAATTTGCAATTGAGAAATATTAATGATATTGTATTTGATAAGATTATGTATATTATATGTTAAATTTATTTGTATATGGCTTACTAAGCTTTTGAAAGCTTACTTTGTGTATGTTTGCATTGTTTTATAGATTGTTAAAGCTACGGAAGGCTCGGGGACCGTCAAGGATCATCATCACACTATCAATCTCTATTTTGGTACCTTTTGAAAGTGTATAAATATAAGTATGGCATGTATAGTCTAGTGAGTTTTGATTATCTTTTGAAAGGTATATGAAATAGCCATGTGATATGGCTAAATAGTATATATATATTGGGAATGAGTAGTACATGCTATATATTGCATAATTTGGTATGTTTGTTATGCTCTTGTATGGTTTGATAATATGACCAATTTTGTATGCTTTGGTTGCATTTGATGCTTAGAAAGATGCTTATTTGTGCTTATAAGTATAACTCAAAGTGTGGGTGGCAAATTGGCCTTGAAAATGGCCAAAGATTGCCCACACGGTTGAGCACACAGGCTTGTGGCTCAACCGTGTCTTTCGTGGTTGTATTTCAAAATAAGTCAGTTTCGACCACGGGCTGGACACACGTGCGTGTGACTGGCCGTATGGTGCAAGTCAGTGTCGACCACGGGTGAGGCACACGGACATGTCTTAGGCCGTGTGGACAAGAAAGTATGTATGCCCTGTTTTTCCATAGCTTAGACACACGGGCATGTCTGAGGGCATGTGAGGCAAACGGCCTGCCCACACGGGCGTGTGACCTCTGTAGCTTTGAAAAATGTTTAATTTTTAGAAATTTTTGTATGTGTTCAGTTTTGTCCCGACCTCTTTCTAATGCATGTTTAAGGTCTCATAGACCTATTTACGAGATACTTTGATGTGAATGATAATATTATGATGTGAATTGTTCGTAAAAGATCCGATTTGTCTGGTAATGCCTTTCACCCTAGACCGATTATGGTTACAGGTTAGGGGTGTTACAAATTCCATTTCAAAACCCCTTGAATTGTTTGATTCACCACCACCATCATCATCATCATCACTTTCTCCATCATGCACATCTTTTGGATCAATAATATTCTCATATGCCTTGTTAATATTTTCGTATTCCATAAAATTTGCATCATTTCGACCGACATGTTTTCGAATAAAATTATGTATTGCCATTGTAACAACAACGATCATTGTTTGCTTTTCAAAACTATAACTTGTCATATCTCTTAAAATGACCTTTTTTTTCAAAACACCAAAAGTTCGTTCAATCACACTATGTAATGATGAATGTGAATGGTTGAATATCTATTCTTTACCAAATATCGATCTACCTCTACGAAACTCAAGTAAATGATATCGCTGGCCTCTATATGGTCCAAGATAACCTTTCATTTGAGGATATCTAGAATCAACAAGATAATATTTCCTACATGTCATAATATAACAAACAATTAATTCAAGAATTTTTTATTTTTTAAATTATTAATTAAATAGCTTATACTTCATTATTTAAAAAAAAAGAAATAAATGAAATATCTTACCATTTGTTGGGTGCAAAAATTTGTATTTTGGATCTTGAATTACATCAAGAAATATTCTAGAGTCATGCGCTGATCCTTCCCATCCAACCATAACAAAGGTGAAACACATATTAAAATCACACATGCCATAACATTCTGAGTCGGGACACCTTTTCTTCCAATATAGGGAATTTGTTCAATTGGTGGAGGAATAGCGGCAATATGAGTACCATCAATTGCACCTATGAAATCTTGAACAAATAATCATATTAGTCTTATGCATATTTTTAATCGATCAAAAATATTAAAATATAATAATATAATATTCAGTTTTAACCTTAAAATGCATCATATATTTAGAATCATTACGTATTTGTTCAGGTATTGAGCTAAAAAAATGATCTTTGTGTGCAATTAGATCAATAGCCATCCTTGAAACTTTCTCAAGCACAATTACAAAGTATCAACTTATTGTTACTTCAGACCTTTGAAATCTTTCTCGACATTTGGAAACTTTTGCACCTGTGCCCCAGATATACAAAACAATTCCCAATATTTCACAAGAAGGTATGTGTCTTGAAGTTTACAAGTTGTATCTTGTCTCCAAAACTCTCAGTAAACTTGTGAATACAATTTTAGACATCCTAAAATTAATCATACAACATGATTCATGAATGTCAAAGATCTCTCAGATCCATGCTTCACCTGACTATTTTGAATCCATTCATGGTTGCTTCAATATATACTTCTCATAATATAATTGCACAGAAGAAGATGCAACAACAAATAATCAGTTAAACCATTCCATGCGTTGTAATATCTCTTTCTTTTCCCTTTCATCATCACTTTCATCACCGTTGAAATTGTCAACCATACTCATCACCTGTGAACAAATTTTATATCCAAAATCAAATATAAAAAACTATTGATAAAACTAGATTACACATAAATAAGTAGAATATAAATTCAATATCCAAAAACCAAACATAAACAACTATTGATAAAACTAGTTTAGCATTGTTGTTTAGTCACATAGTAGATATCTTTAGACCCTAGAAGACTAGAAAATTTTCAACTATCCTCCATTTCTATCTTAAGCCACAAAGCTCTAATCTTGGGATTAATTGATAAAAACATAATTCACTTGTCCTTATTGAGTAATAGTCTCAGTGAGAAAAAATATAGCAGACTAGTTTCTAGAACTTCCTCCAACATGCTATCAAGCACTTTGACTGCTTGTGGAATACCATATGGATCCATAACAGGAGTCAAACTAGATGTGGCTTGACTCATATTATCAACTGCATCGCATAATTTTTCTAATTGACTAGACAATCTTGTAGCCCCTCCAATTTGCTTTAAGGATTTTTTTCCTTCCAGTTTTAAAATGTGAAGTTGATATCTCATGTGTTTTCCTTTTTTGACTGTTTCCATCAGTGTGAACATCATTTAAAATGTGAACATCATTTCTCACATTTTCATCCTCATTCTCTTCAGGTATGTCATTGTCAACATCCTCAAAAAATTCACTACGAAGTGTACTAGAAGAAGGTGCCCATGCATTATCGCATGTTGCAACTACTCCCATGAACATTTGGCCCAACTTCTGTAACGCCCTGAATTTTGGGCCTAGATGAATTGGGATTTGGGCTTTGGGTCTCATAAATTTGTTTAAGCAAGAAAATAACAAATGACATGTTGGCTTTAAGGGTTTAATAAACTTGGAGTGTCTAGGGGTGTTGAAGAATTTCTGGGTTTGAACTTTGAGGAGAAGGAACTTTTAATTATTTATTAAAGGAACCAGGGCGGTGAGTAGTTGGGCTTTTAAATAAAAATAGGGAAAAATAGCATCAAAGAGCCTTGTGGTGGAGTGGCTAAGTGACGCCACTTAGGGTATAGGAAGGTGGTGTTATGGGCTAGCAAGGAGATCCTAGGTTCGAATCCTAGCTTAGTATTTTTTTTAGGAGTTTAATTTTAGCCTTCTAGAAGGTTGGAAGTGGTGTGATGATGGACTCTAAGGACCAAGAGAAAGTTTAGGAAAAGGATTGGGGAGTTATCAGGGAGAAAAACGAGGAGATGAGATAGGGAAGAGTTGGAGCCGATTGGGACTTTGGGGGGGTAGGCAGAGTTTTGATTTTGTGTATAAATAGGGGGTGCCAAATTCCCTCTGTGCTATTTCGGCAATTGGAATTCCCTTTGTGCTATTTCGGCAACTATAGTGCTCTACCGAATTCTCCTCCACTTTTTCAGTTATAAACCTCGCCTTTTCCTTATGTGTTTTCTTTTCTTCTAAAGACTTAAATCGAATATCATTCTCTTCTTTCTCCATTGCTTCTGCCGTCCCACCTTCATCTCAATTGTTGGGGACCGAATATTCGTGACTTCAAAAGCTAAAAACCTTTGCTCTTGGAGTCGATTTCTTCATCACCCCAAACCTTCTGCTGAATACTCTAGTGACCAAATCTCTATCGTGTTGTCATCATTCCTTTGATTTTTGGTGGATCGGATCTTGGAAAATAGGAATCAAGCTTGGATCTACAAGTCTCTACCGAAAAGCTATCCATACGTTTCAGCTTTTGGGTAAGTGTTCTTGATTTTGGGATAAGTTGGCCAAATAGTCTATAGTAAGGGAAAGGGTGACTTAAGTGGATACAAGTCACCTATTATTTTTTCTTTAACGTTTAAGATTGATGCAGATCTAAGGGATATTCGTGAGTAGTAGCTAAGGATGGGCTATTAGGACTGGTGGCACACAGTAAGGTTAAGGTAAGGCTTCAGTTTTTGGTAAATATTGTGGTTAAGTATGTGATTGATTGGACTTTGGTATTGGTTGTAGGTTCAGGGCTGAGGATAGTGTAACACGTCTCATTTACTAGGTGTGTACATACACTTCACACACGACAAATCAGCAAAAGCCAAAATACCGAAAAACTGGAATGCCGAAAAGCCGAAAGGTTGGCGCCGGCAACCACACGAGCGTGTGAACATTCGTGTGGGAACACCGATACAACTAACAGGACCAAGAGAGCGGTCTCATGGTCTCGGGCCACTGTTTGGCCAACCGGGACAGAAGGGGCTAAATGGGCCTACCAAGCTCGTGGGCCTAAATCGACAAGAGTTGATATGTGAAATTGAATGATGGATTGATATGGATGGTTCTATGATTTGATTATGATTGGGCCTAATGGGCTACATATACATGATTGGGCTTAATGGGCTATATGGACATGATTGGGCTTAGTGGGCCTTTTTGGATTTTAAAAATGCATGCTAGGGTTTTAATGGACTCTAGGCTTAGTTCTGATGAATTCTTAAATAGCATAAAACTTAATTTAATAATCAAACATGTCTGTGGACAAGTCGCTAGGGTAGAGTGTGGCAATGGACATATGCATGTCTAGGATTGGATCTAGTGAGAGCTTGGTACTTAATTGGTCCTAGTGACCCACCTCCTCTTCGCTAGAATCTTACCTGGTGCGTAGTGTCTGTTCACTTTAGTCGCGAGGACTTGTTGACGGGCCAAGGTTCGTAATTAAGACCCATACTGTTAAGAATTACTGAAATACCCTTGTAGGGTAGAATTACCGAAATACCCTTGATTTGTGAAAAAACTAAAATACCCCTATGTGTGGAATGTAAGATCTATGGATGTTACATGTACATTTGTTGGATTCATATGATATTCTGTTTAGGTTGCATATGGGGTGGGAATTATGGTACGGAGGAAGTATATGAGGATCACATGGTTGCTTGACAACTGTGGATCCACCGATGGCTTTTTAAGCCTATTATTTGATTAGCAACTTTGCTGCAATGTTAGGTAGTACCGCAACCGGGCTACCCTTGATGTGCATCGGATGGGTGGGTTGATTTAGAAATCCCCACAGATGTGTTTCAACGGGATAGAGATGATGTGTACCGAATGGATTATTTGGGGAGGGTTTGCATTGCATTGCATGTATGATGTTATTATGTTAATAATATGATATGTATGCTATTTTTTTACGAGGGTCATATATACTGAGTTTTCGAAAACTCACTCCCTCTTTTATTTTTCTCAGGTGATCCTCAGTAGGTGGTTCGACGGATGGAGGGACTCAGAGATGGCCAACTAGCAAGACGATTAGACCAGTTTTTTTAAATGTCTAAATTCTATATTTTAAGTTATTTACTTGAAGTTATTTATTTTTGGATTGTAATAAGGTTTTCCCTCTAGTTATTATTCCATTACTTCCACTATGCATTGTAATTTTGAAACGAAACCTGAATTTATTTCTTTCAAGCATATTTCAAGTTTTTGAAAATAATTGTGTTTTAAGATCGAGCTTCCGCTGTCAAAGGAAATTTTGACACAGTAACAAGTAGAATGGTTTTTGGCTACACCTCGTTTTGAAAGCAAACTGGATTTTTCTTAACTTTTCTCTAGAAGGGTTTTCAATGAAAACAAGGTTTTCTCAAAAACACTTCAATGTGGCACGCCGGATATGGGCCTAACTTCTAGGTCAGATTTGGGCTGTTACAACTTCTCTTCGAATTCAGGATCAATGCCCAATGTTCTAAATTTTTTAGCTTCAGGCACAACCTATATATAAAATAGTAGTATAATAAAAGAAATTACCAATAACCTCATAAATAAGAAAAAAAACATATCTAGAATTACTAATGTACCTTTAGCCTACTCTCCCACCAATTATCTGATGCATCAATGGTTCTTTTTATAGGATTCCATCCTAGACCAGTATCTCCCTCTTTAAGTTTCTTCCAAGCCTTCCATTCTTTTTTCAAGGCATCCCACCTATTTTTAAGTTGTCTTTGTAAATAAGCCTTGCCTGTTTCTTTCTCAAAATTGGTCATTATTTTCAACCATCCATCGTTTGTGAAATGAGTACCAGGTCTATTGCCTTTCAATATCTCTTTAATACAATATCACAAAATATTTCTGTTAATCTCTTATCCCACCATGCTTTGACTTTTTCACCACTAACTTCAACCGCCGAAGTACTCATATATTGTGTATATGAAAATATTCGTTTTAGCTAGTAAAGCAATCAAGAAAATCAAATGTCACATAATTATATTTTATTTGACTTGGATTAGAGGCAGAAAAAATCATCATTGCATTGAACTTTAAATGAATTTTTGACTCTAAATCCTGCAATTAGTTGCAACTACTAAAAAAATGACAAAAAATAATTAAAATAATAGTTGGCTACCTCACCATGATAGATCCATCTCAACTTGGGGAAGGAAAAAATCAAAACCCATTGCACATTCATGTGTCAAATACGTTATTCTATGAAACTTTCAGAAATAACTTTGGATCCTTATCTCTTTACTAAAAAAAATTATAAAGGTAATTAACCTTTTCTAAGTTAAATTTATAGCTTTATACTGCAAATCAACCCTTAATTATATAAGTTAAGCATTTTGTTTTTATAATTGACACCAAAGAATGTTCCATCTATAATTAATACTGTAGCAGCCCATTTTGCAGTGGCATTAGAAACAGTGGTTTCGGGGCCACCAAATCTGATGAGTAAGTTCGTAAATATTATATTTAATATTTACGTGTAAAATATGGTTTTTAAAAGGTTTTTATATGATCATATATGTTATACAAACGATTTATTAAGTTCAAGTGGTTTAACCCTAAGGTCAAGTGGTTTTAGAAAATAAGGTATCGGGACCTCGTTTCTATAAACCAAGCCATAAATATTTAGAAAAATATTTACGGAGTGTCATTAAGGTAGTATTAAATGTAACACTCGAAACCCGGCCCAGACATTATGGCCGAATCTGGCGTGTCACATCAAAGCGTCGTTCAAAACTGAGTTTCTTTAAAAGTTCATTTCTATGTTTAAATCCTTTTGCTCAAGTTTAGCAAACCACCCCGTCAAAAAAATTTACTTAATGCCTGGTATTGATACTTTGGGTTATCCCAATCGCGGAAGCTACTAAAGTTTGAAATATAAAAATGTTTGTTTTTAAGTGTTTTTGAAAATAGTTGTTAATTTTGAAAATTCGTGTTCAGCAGTTTTAAATAGAGAAATCTAAAGCCCGTTTAAAACTTCAATCCCTCAAAGGCCTTACAACAAAATTAAAACCCAAAATATAAAATTCAAATAAAAAGTCTACAGTAGAGCGTCAGCGGTCGTGTGGCCACCTCCGAGTCTCTCACGACTCCAAATCGCCTAAGGCTGGGGATTACCTGTACAGTTAGACAGAAGGGTGAGTTTGCGAAAACTCAGTGTGTAATCCCTTATAATACAAACAGTCAGATATAAGGTATGCAGAAACAGACTGGGCCTGAGCCCATCACAGACACAGTATCAGGTGGGCCTTAGCCCATTAACAGAACCAGGTGGACCTAAGCCCATTACAGAATCAGTATCAGATGAAGATATGCAGATAGAAATCCAGCCCAATCCAACCAATACACCACCCGTACCAACCAAGACACCATGTGGGATAAAATCGACCCACCCAGCCAACACACCAAGCTTAGCACCGGTTGCGGCACTAAGTCAACAGAACGGCTCGGCACCGTACACAAAACAACTAAAAGCCATAAATATCGCAGAAAGGCTGGAAGCCTTGTACAGAACGGCAACAGGCCGTACACTTCCTCCGTAACAATGTCCCAACCCCATGCAATATGTCATGTATGTCATGCTCAATCATCACAGGTGTGATACGAACTGGCTCGGGATGAGTCGAGACGTATGCGGGTTGCCCAATCGTCTACAAGGAGGAATCAAGCCTTCGAAAAATAATTGAAAAATATGAATGAATTTGTGGAAGCTTTAATTGAATAAAACAAGAGATGGTTCGTTTTGATGGAACGAAATAAAAAAATAAAATAGATAAATAGTTAAGGGATAATTTTGATGGAGATGAATAAACGAACTTAAATAAGAACCGATTCAACACTAAATAGTGTCACACCGGGTTCTATAATGTTTAAGGTGAAAAATGGTAATCGAAGATGGAAATGGAAATATGAACTTAACTTAAGAAAGATTCAACACTATATAACAGTGTCACCCCGTTTCTTATATCGTTAAGGTGGAAAGATGAAATTCAAAGATGGACCAAGACCCGTTATCTAAAAAGATAAGAACCGTTGGTATAAATAAATGGATGAGAAACGACTGACGCCACAAGCAAAGCTTGATAAGTCAGAATCGAAACTCGTACGAAAGATATAGAGGAGATAAACTCACTCAATGAACAATGTTCATAAAAATTCATTCCTAAAAATCCTGTCCTTTTACAAATAAAATAGCAGGCATTTATAGGCTATTCTACAAACTAACCGAATGTACAAATACATAGTTTAATTGCTTTACAAATAAAAGAAAATAGCAAGAGCCTTTCAATTACCGTCCATGCTGTCCATCAATTGCCTTTTGCCGTCCATTGTAAGAGAAATGGGATTTTTTAAATTCCATGATGGCCACAAACACCCATTAATAAAAGGAATGTCTTACAATGGGAGCACTTAAAACATATTTCCTTTGCCGTCCAATTTAATGAAGACAAGAGACTATTTTAATTCATGTTGCCGTTTGATGCTCCACTCACAAAGCACACATGCACATTTTCTTAATTATTTATTCCATAGTTTCCATGTGCCTTATATCTTTCTGCCGTCCATGTACCCAATTCTCTCAAAGTGCAGCCCCTTATTCATGCCATCCTCACATATGCACCTATTTTAAACTTTAAATCTCAATTTCATTTGTTTATTCAAGACAAGCATGCCGTCCAACAACCCCATTATTTATGTGTAACACCCCAAACCCGGCCCAAACAATATGACCGAATTTGGTTTGCTACAGAGAAAACATTTTGAAAACCATTTTAAAACCGATTTTGAAATTAGTCGAAATGCCTTTCAATTTAAATTTTCTTTGTTAAAAACCAAACTTAAAATATTTGTTGAGTCGAGTTGTTTTAAAAATTTCAAATGTACCCGATGGTACTTTAAAACATTTTGCGTTTAATTTGAGAAGACATGTGCAACCGTTTTAACATCATCAAGTAGTTTAAACCAAACATTCAAACATGCAGCAATAATAAAATCATCCTAGGAGGCCTTATTACAATTAATCAACATAAACCCAAATGAATGATAGATAAAATCCAAAATTTATTTATTAGAAATCTCCACTGCATGGCCACCTCGAGTCCATCCGGCTCCTCACCCGCGATCTACGAGTCACCTGAAAAATTAAAGGAGAAGGTGAGTCACCAAGACTCAATGTGTAACCCTTCCCCGATTTAGTGCAATAACATACACAAATCATAACCAATTAACATGCATAAGTTTAAAATGCACCCAACCTAACCATCCAAACGCCTTTCTCTACCCCGTGTGGTACCAAACCACTGGTGGTGCCAAACCACTGGTGACATATAGTCACAGATGTGATGCCAAATCACTGGAGATACCAAATCTCTGGTGTCCGAAGACACAAATCGAATGATGGGGCCAACCCATCATGTGATACCAAATCACTGGCAGACGATCCCATATCTCAAAGTGGGGCCAACCCACGGTGGTATCAACCACAGGGACAAGTCGCTATGAGGTGCCAAACCTCTGGAGGTACCAAACCTCTGGTGACCGTAGTCACAATGTGTTACCAAAACACTGGTGTCCGTCGACACGAATATCACTGCCCCCTCCACTCATCAACCCATACCAAACAATTATGTATATTTACTGAAATCATGCAAAAAGGTTTATTTTAACAACATTAATAAATTTATCATTGCCATATATCCAATAATACACATACCAAATGTGTCATGCTTCCCAAAAGCATCAAATAATAATCTCAAAGCAATAAAGACTTACCCGAGTCTTTGTTAATACCATGATGGTATTACATCCATGTCTACACAAACGGATTAGGCATATTATAACACTTATCATATTAAAAAGTTATAAGATGTGTATGTACACACCTGGTACCAACAAGAGTTCTAAATCCCGAATAAACAAATCGGCCACACAAGTATTCTTGCCCCTATATTCGGCCAAAAATGAACATTAGTGCCATGGCCTATTCGGCCAAACCAGAATAATTGAGAAGGGTTCCTTGTGAACCCAAAATCTTACCCAAAAGCCTTCGAACACAAGCCAACACACTCCTAAATGAATCGGCCTCACTTCCCTACAATCAACCATCATCATTAAGGTTATTAGCCTTCGATTTAAACGAATACTTAAAAGAATAATCTTTTGAAATAAACCCTTACCACCTTACCAAAACCGATTGCTAGAGTAGTCCCGAGGAAAACTATGTTACCTTCAATATTCGGCCAAAGTTGATCAAGATAGGAGAAGAAAATTTTCGGCACAACAAAGAGGTATATTCGGCTATAGGACAAAAAGAAAATAATAGGAAAAGAAATAGAGTTTCGGCAAAGAAGAGTGTATAGGAGATTTTTGATGTTTAAGCAAAACAAATAGGAGAACAAGATGTTGATGAAAGTTTCGGTTTTGAGAGAAGGAAAAGGAGAAAATAGAAAATGAGCAAAAAGATGACCAAATGGTCAAAAAGTATTAGGCTTATCAAAAGGTAAAATTCGGCCAAAAAGAAAAGAGTTTGAGGGAGAATGTTTTGCAAACTTTTGCACCAAATGCAAGGAATGACCAAAAAGAAAAGACTTCAATCCTAGCCAAACTAACACAAAATTTCGGCTCCCCCTTTAGTCCAAATTGCCGTCCAAGTTCATGGTCAATTGGCCATGAATTAGTTTCCAAAACACTTTCCAAAAACCAAGCCTTTTGTCCCCTCAATTTACCATAACTTCAAGATATCCTTCCATAACCTTAGGAATCTTATCCCTTTTTCCATGCTTTCCTTAAAAATAAATTCAACTTACCAAAAGTTATTAGTCCACCTATCATAAACATAGGTTGACCGGCCATTAATGCTATCATGAAATAAAAACCTCAAAATGCTAAACATGCTACTCGAACCACTAACCTCAAGCAACCTTTCAAGAGCCTTAATCAACTTGCCACTTACTCCTCTTGTGCTTTAAATGAACACTTAATTAACTTAAGTGTCAAGCTCACTTAATCCTACTTCATTAAATAAACCATACTAAAAATTATTCTATTAAGCCGAGCTTATTCAAGACCCCTAATTGAGTCTTATAATTCCACAAATAATATCACAGAAATTTAAACACAAGCAAAATAATTCAATCACAAATAGCCCCAATTTCAGGATGTTACAGTTCTACCCCCCTTAAAAATAATTTCGACCTCCAAATTACCTGATCAGAAGAGATGGGGGTATTGCTGCCGTATCACATCCTCGAGTTCCCACGTCGCTTCCTCCGTACCATGGTTTCGCCATAGCACTTTCACCAAGGGTACTGCTTTCCTACGCAAAACCTTGATAACGCGATCTAAGATCTGAACTGGCTCCTCCTCGAAAGATAAGTCGGAGTTAACCTCAATCTCTGCCACTGGCACAACGTGCGTTGGATCCGACCGATACCGTCTAAGCATCGACACATGGAAGACATCATGAATCTGACTCAACTCTGCCGGTAGTTCGAGCTGATAAGCTACCGGTCCTACTCGCTTCAACACAGTATACGGGCCGATGAACCTTGGACTTAACTTCCCTTTTTGCCCAAAACGCAACACCTTTTTCCAAGGCGACACCTTCAGAAAGACTTTATCTCTTACCTCGTATTCCATTTCCTTGCGCTTGAGATCAGCGTAAGACTTCTGCCTATCCGACGCTTCCTTGAGATGAGCCCGAATTACCTTAACTTTGTCCTCAGTTTCAGTCACCAATTCTGGACCCAAAACCTGACGTTCACCCAACTCCGTCCAACACTTAGGGGTACGACACTTCCGTCCATACAGTGCTTCATATGGTGCCATTTGGATACTCGCTTGATAACTATTGTTATAAGCGAATTCCGCCAACGGTAGATACTCCTCCCAACTGCCACTGAAATCCAGAACGCATCCTCTGAGCATATCTTCTAAGATCTGAATCACTCTCTCCGATTGTCCGTCGGACTGCGGGTGAAAAGCTGTGCTGAAATCCAATCTCGTTCCCAAGGCTTGATGCAAAGCTCTCCAAAACCTTGATGTAAACCTCGGATCCCTATCCGAGATAATTGATACTGGCACACCATGCAATTTCACTATCTCGGCTACATATAAGTTTGCTAGCCTCTGAAGCGAATAATCTACCCTTACAGGTATGAAATGCGCTGACTTAGTTAATCGATCCACAATCACCCAAACTGAATTCTTCTTGCTAGGCGTAAGAGGTAATCCACTGACAAAGTCCATAGTGATCCTCTCCCACTTCCACTGAGGAATCTTCACCGGCTGAAGTAAACCAGATGGCAACTGATGTTCAGCCTTAACTTGTTGACACGTCAGACACTTACCCACGAACTCAGTTACTTCCCGCTTCAGACCTGGCCACCAAAACTGCTCTCTCAAATCTCGATACATCTTGCTACCTCCGGGATGCATAGCATATGGGCTACTATGTGCGTCCCGAAGAATCCTTTGTCTCAACTCCACATCCTTCGGCATACAAGCTCTCCCTTTAAAGCACAAAACTCCATCACTGGACAGGCTAAAATCCTCTAATCCACCATTCTGAACTTGCAACCTCCGATTATTCAAACCATCATCCTCTAACTGCTTCTCCTTAATCTGATCTAACCAAGTCGGCTTGACTTGCAATTCTGCCAAAAGACTCCCATCGTCGAACAAACTAAGTCGAGCAAACATTGATCTTAAATCCGATACAACCTTACGGCTCAATGCGTCTGCCACCACGTTAGCCTTACCAGGATGATACTCGATCGAACAGTCGTAGTCCTTCAACAGCTCAATCCATCTACGCTGTCTCAAATTCAAATCCTTCTGAGTCAAAAGATACTTAAGACTCTTGTGATCCGTATAAACTATCGACTTCTCTCCGTACAAGTAGTGCCTCCAAATCTTCAAAGCAAAGACTACAGCCGCTAACTCCAAGTCATGAGTCGGATAATTAGCCTCATGTGGTCTCAACTGCCGAGATGCATAAGCCACTACCTTCCCTTCTTGCATCAACACACATCCCAAACCAATATGTGATGCATCACAATAAACCGTGAATTCCTTGCCTGCCTCAGGTTGACTCAAAACCGGAGCTTCAGTCAGAATCCTCTTCAATTTGTCGAAACTTTCTTGTTGCTCCTCGGTCCACACAAATGGAATTCCTTTCCTCAACAACTTGGTCATCGGTGCAACAATCAAAGAAAATCCTTCCACAAATCTTCGGTAATACCCCACCAGACCTAGAAAACTCCGAATCTCAACCACAGACTTAGGCGGCTTCCAATCCAACACTGCCTCAATCTTCCGAGGATCCACTCTAATCCCCTCGGCTGAAACAACGTGACCCAAGAAAGTCACCTCCTTAAGCCAGAATTCGCACTTACTAAATTTCGCATACAGCTGCTTTTCCCTCAGAATCTGTAACACTACTCGCAAATGCGCATCATGCTCCTCCTCTGACTTCGAGTATACCAAAATATCGTCTATAAAGACCACAACAAACTGATCCAAAAACTGCTGAAATACCTTATTCATCATGTCCATGAATGCTGCCGGTGCATTAGTCAATCCAAACGGCATCACCAGAAACTCGTAGTGTCCATACCGAGTACGAAATGCCGTCTTATGGATATCAGCCTCTTTCACCTTCAGCTGATGATATCCAGACCTTAAATCAATCTTAGAGAAAACCGAAGCCCCTTTAAGCTGATCAAACAAGTCATCTATCCTCGGCAAAGGATACTTGTTTTTGATCGTCAGCTTATTCAACTGGCGGTAGTCTATACACATCCGCATCGCACCATCCTTCTTCTTGACAAAAAGTACCGGCGCGGTGAAACACTTGGTCGAATAAAACCTCGATCCAACAACTCTTGAATCTGAGCCTTCAATTCCATCAATTCCTTCGGTGCCATCCTATACGGAGCTATAGACACTGGCGCCATTCCGGGTAACAGATCTATACCGAATTCGACCTCACGATCTGGAGGCAATCCCGGAAGTTCTTAAGGAAATACGTCAGCAAATTCCTTTACAGTTTGAACATTCCCCACAGAGGACTCCTTAGCTTCTAAAGCACACACATGAACTACGAACGCATCACAGCCCTTCCTGACCATCTTCACCGCTTTCAACGCAGATACCACGTTGGATAGATAATCTCTCCTATTACCTATCATGACCACTTCTTCACCTTCAACCGTCTTCAAAACCATGCGCTTAGCAGCGCAATCCAAACTTGCTTGGTACTTGACCAACCAATCCATCCCAAGAATCAGATCGAACTCCTCAAACGGCAGTTCCATCAGATCAGCTACGAACACTACCCCTTGAAGTTCTAGGGGTACATCCCTATATAGCTTGTCTACTTGTACAGAGTAACCTAAAGGACTAAGTACGGTCATCCTCCTAGAAGCAGTCTCAGAAACTAAACTCATGGTCTCAACTATGCTACTAGCAACGTAAGAATGTGTCGAACCCACATCTATCAAAGCAGTATATGGAACACCAAAGATTAAAAACGTACCGGTTATGACGTCCAGTGCGTCTCCTTCCTCACGACGCCTCGCAGCATACACCAAACCAGGCTGCCTAGCCTCCGTGTTGCCAATACCTCTGCCAGCTGCTCCGCGACCTCCACTAGAGCCATAGCCACCTCTACCATTACCACGACCTCTCTGCGGTGCTGGTCCCTCCTTTCTGAACTGAGCACGACCTTGACCTTTAGACTGATTCCTATCTTGCTTACGTGGACAGTCTCTCACACGATGATCCAACGAACCACACTCGAAACATCCTTTCCCTCCGGTCCAACATTCTCCCCAATGGAACTTCCCACAACGATTACACTGGGCCAGTCTCTGATTAGCAGCTGTGGACTTCCCTGCCTGATTTGGCCCACTCTGCCTAAGCCTTTTCTGAACATTACCACCTGACCCAGACGATCCAAAGCCTCTTTTCTGCTTGCTCCTATCATAACTCTGTCTCACGGACTCCTTGACTCCTTCGGCTACCTTGGCCTTCTCCACCAAGACAGCAAACTCACGCTCTTGCTGCGGAGCAATCAGCAACCTTAACTCGTCTCAAAGTCCATCTTCAAAGCGGACACAACGATCATGCTCCGACGCCACTATTCCCTGAGCATAGCGGCTCAACCTCAAGAATTCCGCCTCATATTCCGATACAGGCTTATTTTGTAACACCCCTTACTCGAGACCATCGCCGGAATTAAGTAAGAGGCATTACTAGACTTGACTACTAGTTCAAAACATGAAAATCTTAAAGCTGTCAAACTGCGTTGTGCCGACTAATTTGGCTATAACTCGAGTTATAGAGTTCGAAATTCAGATCCGTAAATTTTCCTTGAAAGTAGACTCATATATCTATTCACCATAATTTTTCTGGAATTTTTCATGTGGTCAATTAGTACAGTTTATTCATCAAAGTTACCCTTATTACACTGCTGGACAGTTCTGACCCGTCCCTATAAAACTGCAGTTATCTGATTGCACAATTTTCCAATGGTGTTCTTATTTATACCAATGAAAAATAGACTCATTTAGGTTTCTACACATATAAACCATGATTCCTAATTATTTTTGTACAATTTTTGACAAGTTTTCCAAAACAGGACAGTGACCCACGAATTCCTTCAGAACAGGTTTCGTCTACACTTAATTATCTCATAAGGTATAAATCCTTTTCCTACTCTATTTCTTTTACGTAAAAATAGACACACTAAGGTTCAATCTCATAGCTCACTCATCTCCAAATTCAATATACCCTATTTTTGATGATTTTCCTAACTCGCGTCACTGCTGCTGCTACAAGCTGTTTTAAAGCATTCTTAAAAATAACTAGCTTCTACCCGAACCTCCTTACTTCAATTTACAAGGATTCAATTCATATTCAACCATTTTCTTAGTAAAACGATTAACTCGTTTAGGAATGCATAGACATTTCCACCATGAACCAACTTACATCAAATCACACCAACGTACTTAACAAAAATTTAGCCATTTTCGCATGGCTATTCTTTTAGTGTTTACACATGAACCGAAAAATTTTCTCAAACCAAACCAAGCCTATCCTATACATGCCTTCGTTTAAAACCAACCCAAAATGAAGGAGTACCCAAAATGTAGGTTGATAGTGTGAGCGACTTTCCAACGATCCCGTTGAGCCTGTGGCTTGCTCCTAATCTATAAAACAGAGGAAACATCTCACACGAGTAAGCTTACTAGCTTAGTAAGTCCCAACGCATTTAAATTAGAACATTTAATTATTTATGAAGATAAAACAATCCACATATGGCATTCTACATAAACAACTAAGTAAAAAGTTTACACAAGGCCAAATTTAATAATCCGATGACCTACTTTCCGGCAATTATACATGCAAAACAATTGTCCCATAGTAACATGTTCTAAGCTCAACTTCCGTCAAATTACATTCATCAATGACAATTTGGCACAAGTAATATTTAACATGACATACCTCACATACTTACCCGAACCATTTTCTTGACAATTTAGTCCTAAATTGTCTTGACAAGGATTAAACTCCTCTTAGGTAAATTTCATCACCGGCATCAAGCCTGCTAGGCGTAAAGCCCGATAGATAACACCGGCACGAGGCCTGCTAGGCATAAAAGCCCGATAGATAACACCGGCACGAGGCCTGCTAGGCATAAAAGCCCGATAAATAACACCGGCACGAGGCCTGCTAGGCTCGAGGCCCGAATGTCAAAATATCTTTACATGCTTTTCACATTTTCACTATACACATCGAATCATATACCTTTATTACCATTGCATTTAATAAAATTTGAAATCAATCAAATCCATTACTATCAAAATTGACCAACTCATGGTTTTATACCAAGCTTATACAATCTATATCATTCACTAGATATGTAAAGGATCTTTAGATATAAAGTAGCTCAAGAACTTACTTATTCACCTTGCATTAGCCAAAATGATTTCCATTACACTCTCAACTAAAATCATCAACCAACATGTAGATGTACATTCGGCCATGATGCAATTGAATACTAACATTCATTTATTTTTAAAAATCAAGATAACCATAATTTACTTTGGCATAATTTAACCAAGGGACTTACCTCAGTTGTCGATAAGCCGTGCAAATCGGCTACTCGATAATCTTTGTTTTTCCTCGATCTTGATCTTTCTCTTTTTGTTCCCGATCTAATTTGGTTCAATTTTAACCAATTAACCACACGTCCATTCAATTCAAGAACAAAATCATAAAATACATAATTTCAAGACATAACAATGTGCATTCGGCATACATCCCCTACTTTGTTCAAGTGCATTCAAATTATTAGGGAACACTTTGGTAGTAATTTCCTTGATGTGTTTTAACTTACATCTTATCTTCTCATCTAGCCGTACCTTAACTTTATATAATTACACATACATAATCAAACACATTAGCTCAATTTCATTTTCTCTTATGGCCGAATATACTAATTCTATACCCATGCATTTTCTTCAACATACAACCAAGAAACAAGCTAATAACCACATCTAATTCAAGCATTTAACTAATCCAATTTAACCTATTGAACACCACAATAAAAATTTCAAACCATTAGGGTCTCTTCTCCATGGCCGAATGGCCCTTAGGTGCCTAGGTTTCTCTATAACTCTTCTTTCCATCCATTTTACCCCTTGCACTAATTTACTTCTAGAAATCAAGTTTTAAACTTAGTTCACCCAATAACTCAAACATCACATATAACAATCTTATATGGTAAATCTCATCATAAGGGAATGGCCGAACATCAAGACACAAGAAGAGATGTTTTCATGGACATCCACCCTATTATTCGGCCAACTATGAGGGTACCTTCAAGCCAAAACAACAAATCTTCTTACAAGTCCATGCCATTTCTCTTCATACCATCTAACTCATTATCAATACAAACTACAACATTTACCTCCATGGCCGAATCTCATCATGCCCACACTAGCAAATTTTGCTTGTTTCAAAAGAAGAGAAAATGATCAAGAACTTAAGCCATATCAAGTTCAATTCTTACCTAATCTAGTGCATGCAGGGCCGAATGGAGAAGATGAAGTTCTTCCCTTCTCTTCAAGGTAGAAATCGGCTAGAAGGGAGGAAGGATGAGAGAATTTTTTTTTTCTTTCCTTTTTGTTTTCATTTTTCTTTTTCCATAAATTATAGCATGCTTTTCTTTTAATTTTACTAAAAATCAAAATGTATAATTAAAAAGTATATAATCATAGCATGCTTTAATATAAAAATGCCTAAATGTCATACAAAAATATAAAAAAGAGAGCATATATGCATGCTTGCCGTCCACCTTGTTTAAAGGTGGGAAATTGACATGCAAATCCTTATGTTTTATGGACAATTCACTTAGCTCCCTTTTTATTAATGCCCTCTACTTTGTCCTTCTTGAAATTTAGACCTTTTCAACAAATTAACCACTCAGATAGTTAAAATTTTTCCACGAAACTTTCACACTCACAAAAAAAAACACATAACAAACATAATACATAATATTATAATATCTTTTAGGCTCGGATTCGTGGTCCCGAAACCACCGTTCCGATTAGGGTCAAAATTGGTCTGTTACATATTTCCTTGTACTAACCCCAGAAAAGCTTTCCTCTGTGCATCAATGTAACTAGAGCCAACATACTTCTTCTGATAAGAAATTTTGAAATACTCCCAAGTAAGGTCATCTGCCGTAGCACCATCTCGAACCGTGAGCCACCATCGATAGGACTCATCCTTGAGAAGCGACACCGCTCCTTTCAGTTTCTCCTCGTTCGTTAGGTCTATCTCATCCATGATTCTTTCGGTCGATTCTAGCCAATACTCAGCCGTATTGGGCGCTACACCAGACACACCTCGGAAAAATTTAGCTCCGTTAGCTCGAAGTCTCTCAGGTACCGACTTCCGAGCTCCTCCACCTCCACCCATTCCAGCTACCCTTTCCAGAACCCGTAGCATCGCTTGTGACACAGCGTCATCACCCGTCTGATCCTGCTCCTCAGCTCCAAAGGTTGGGGTTGGTGGTGGCGGTATCTCGTTCTCAGATTCCTAACCCGACCCGACAGGTTCTGACACGGTCATCCTACCCCTTCCGCGTCCACGACGGCCACGTCCTCTAAAGCTCATTCTAACTATCGCACTGAAATCTGATTAGGAAATTTTTATGGATTAGTACATGTTTCACTTGATTATCCGCGAAGAAATTTTATGAAAAGAGTTTAATAGAGATTCTTTCGATCACACAAGGTTTTAAGTCTTCTATCCTATTTACACAGAAAATACATCCATTCCCTAATACCTTTCATACCTATCACTCTTCAGACATTTCTGTCTGTTTCTAACCCAGGGGTATTTTCGTCATTTTTCCTACAGGGTATTTTTGTAATAAACTGAAGAAATTTGAAAACTTTAATAAATCGAGATATTTTGAAATTTCTAAAACTGAGGAGTATTTTTTTTTTTTGCGAATTTCTCAATTTGAAGATATGACAAAATTTTGAAAACCAGGGGTATTTTGGTAATTTTGTTAATCGGGGGTAATTTTGTAAATTTCCAAAGTCAAGGTATTATTTTGAAATACAACATTTTGAGTACTTTTGTAAAATAAAAATTTGATCAAAATTGGGGTAATATGGAAATTTTAGAAACCAAGGGTATTTTCGTAATTTTGCCACTAGGGGCATTTTGGTAATTTTGGTAAACCGGGATTATTTGAAAATTTCCGAAGATAAATTTTTCCTACTATCTAAAAGAGATAATTTAGTGATTTTAAAACCGAAGTTTCCCTTAAAACATGGCTAGTCCCTTTCGGGTTTTATTTAGGGTTTTGCCCATGACCGAGTCCTCTTGGTTAGGGTGAACCGAAGCTACGCACCAGGTAGGAATCCCGTGAAGAGGAGGTGAGTCACGAGGACTGCTTAAGTACCAAGCTCTTCCGGATCCAATCCTAGACATGCGCACCAAGATTTCCACACCCTAACTCGGCGACTTGGTCACGGGTTGATTTTAGTTAGGCCATTAAAGTCTTATGTCTTTGTTTGAGATAAACTAGTCCTAAAGTTTAAAATACTTATCACTATCTACGTCCCATGCTTCCTACCCTTCTACAGTAAATAATTCATACAAAAAGTTAGAGGTACTTACCAGGGCGGATCGGTGCCGGAGACTCGGTGCCATGCTTATTCAAAACCAAATATTTTCAAAAAGGCCTACCAAAAACATTTTTGGGCCTTGGGCCCCCACAGCCGAGCTTTGAACTGGGCTCTGATACCAATTTTGTAACACCCCAAACCCGGCCCAAACAATATGACCGAATTTGGTTTGCTACAGAGAAAACATTTTGAAAACCATTTTAAAACCGATTTTGAAATTAGTCGAAATGCCTTTCAATTTAAATTTTCTTTGTTAAAAACCAAACTTAAAATATTTGTTGAGTCGAGTTGTTTTAAAAATTTCAAATGTACCCGATGGTACTTTAAAACATTTTGCGTTTAATTTGAGAAGACATGTGCAACCGTTTTAACATCATCAAGTAGTTTAAACCAAACATTCAAACATACAGCAATAATAAAATCATCCTAGGAGGCCTTATTACAATTAAGCAACATAAACCCAAACGAATGATAGATAAAATCCAAAATTTATTTATTAGAAATCTCCACTGCATGGCCACCTCGAGTCCATCCGGCTCCTCACCCGCGATCTACGAGTCACCTGAAAAATTAAAGGAGAAGGTGAGTCACCAAGACTCAATGTGTAACCCTTCCCCGATTTAGTGCAATAACATACACAAATCATAACCAATTAACATGCATAAGTTTAAAATGCACCCAACCTAACCATCCAAACGCCTTTCTCTACCCCGTGTGGTACCAAACCACTGGTGGTGCCAAACCACTGATGACATATAGTCACAGATGTGATGCCAAATCACTGGAGATACCAAATCTCTGGTGTCCGAAGACACAAATCGAATGATGGGGCCAACCCATCGTGTGATACCAAATCACTGGCAGACGATCCCATATCTCAAAGTGGGGCCAACCTACGGTGGTATCAACCACAGGGACAAGTCGCTATGAGGTGCCAAACCTCTGGAGGTACCAAACCTCTGGTGACCGTAGTCACAATGTGTTACCAAAACACTGGTGTCCGTCGACACGAATATCACTGCCCCCTCCACTCATCAACCCATACCAAACAATTATGTATATTTACTGAAATCATGCAAAAAAGGTTTATTTTAACAACATTAATAAATTTATCATTGCCATATATCCAATAATACACATACCAAATGTGTCATGCTTCCCAAAAGCATCAAATAATAATCTCAAAGCAATAAAGACTTACCCGAGTCTTTGTTAATACCATGATGGTATTACATCCATGTCTACACAAACGGATTAGGCATATTATAACACTTATCATATTAAAAAGTTATAAGATGTGTATGTACACACCTGGTACCAACAAGAGTTCTAAATCCCGAATAAACAAATCGGCCACACAAGTATTCTTGCCCCTATATTCAGCCAAAAATGAACATTAGTGCCATGGCCTATTCGGCCAAACCAGAATAATTGAGAAGGGTTCCTTGTGAACCCAAAATCTTACCCAAAAGCCTTCGAACACAAGCCAACACACTCCTAAATGAATCGGCCTCACTTCCCTACAATCAACCATCATCATTAAGGTTATTAGCCTTCAATTTAAACGAATACTTAAAAGAATAATCCTTTGAAATAAACCCTTACCACCTTACCAAAACCGATTGCTAGAGTAGTCCCGAGGAAAACTATGTTACCTTCAATATTCGGCCAAAGTTGATCAAGATAGGAGAAGAAAATTTTCGGCACAACAAAGAGGTATATTCGGCTATAGGACAAAAAGAAAATAATAGGAAAAGAAATAGAGTTTCGGCAAAGAAGAGTGTATAGGAGATTTTTGATGTTTAAGCAAAACAAATAGGAGAACAAGATGTTGATGAAAGTTTCGGTTTTGAGAGAAGGAAAAGGAGAAAATAGAAAATGAGCAAAAAGATGACCAAATGGTCAAAAAGTATTAGGCTTATCAAAAGGTAAAATTCGGCCAAAAAGAAAAGAGTTTGAGGGAGAATGTTTTGCAAACTTTTGCACCAAATGCAAGGAATGACCAAAAAGAAAAGACTTCAATCCTAGCCAAACTAACACAAAATTTCGGCTCCCCCTTTAGTCCAAATTGCCGTCCAAGTTCATGGTCAATTGGCCATGAATTAGTTTCCAAAACACTTTCCACAAACCAAGCCTTTTGTCCCCTCAATTTACCATAACTTCAAGATATCCTTCCATAACCTTAGGAATCTTATCCCTTTTTCCATGCTTTCCTTAAAAATAAATTCAACTTACCAAAAGTTATTAGTCCACCTATCATAAACATAGGTTGACCGGCCATTAATGCTATCATGAAGTAAAAACCTCAAAATGCTAAACATGCTACTTGAACCACTAACCTCAAGCAACCTTTCAAGAGCCTTAACCAACTTGCCACTTACTCCTTTTGTGCTTTAAATGAACACTTAATTAACTTAAGTGTCAAGCTCACTTAATCCTACTTCATTAAATAAACCATACTAAAAATTATTCTATTAAGCCGAGCTTATTCAAGACCCCTAATTGAGTCTTATAATTCCACAAATAATATCACAGAAATTTAAACACAAGCAAAATAATTCAATCACAAATAGCCCCAATTTCAGGATGTTACATTATGCTTCCATTCAATCTCCCAATGTGCCGTCCAAACATATATATATTCCCTCCACAAAAACTTTATTCAATGCCCATATTTCCTCCAAGAATTTATTTAATTCAAATAGCACATGCTTTGGTTTATCATCCTTCTTGTCGTCCCATTACTCACAAAAAGACAAGGATTTTCAATTTGTTTTGCTTGATTATTTTATTCCCACATTCTTTCTCCATTTCAAGCTAGTGCCGTCCCTTGCTTTTAATCACACACTTGCACATTTTGTTTATTCATTCCTATGTGCCGTCCATATGATGAATGTGGCCTTGTATATTTTAATTCCATCCATTATCCTTGTGTTTGGCTTTCCTGCTCCAATTTTTATAATGCTCCACATTATTCCCTCAATATTCGGCCAAGACAAATCATTCTTTATTCTTCCAACAATTTCAAATCCATGCTCCCCTTGATTCATGCTACCTGCCACATTAAGTCAACTTATTAATTTATAAAATGAGCACATTACAATGGCAATTAGATATCAAACAAATTCGGCAATCACTAATTAAATTAATTAGTGACACATATTTATTGACACAAACTAATGCACAAAAGAAGACAAATTAATTAAAGCTTGCACAAATTAATTTTGACTAAATTACTTAATTAACTTAAATTAATTAATTAATTAAATTTCATTTAATTAACTTAAGCTAAGTTAACTAATTTTTTTATTCCAGCAATTAACTAATTAAAATGATCTAAGAGGTGAGCTAAAAACGAGCTCCACAAATTAAAATCGTTTGTGCCCCGGGCGTGCTCGTATCATCCCCTCCCTCTTCAAGACGATTCGTCCTCGAATCGACCCATTGGTTGTCCGAACAAAACTCCTTGCTTGTCTTTCCTCGATCAAACGGGGAGGATGATAATTGCAATACCTGAAAAGAAAATTCAAGAATTAGCAAGAATTGTTTTAAACATACTTGCAACCTGAATAAAAAACAACACCAAACATATAAATCGCATGCAGACAGGCATAAGCACTTTATCATACAAAAGGATCAATGCCTTGTCAAAATTTTGGAACAAAAGCAGATAAGCTTCAAAGCATGCATACGTTCTAATTGGATTCCACAAGTCAAAATAAACATGCGAATAACACATCAAATGGTAGATATAGTCGTCAAAAGCAAGTAATGAAGAAAAAGCATATGGCACCTGAAATTGAGCATTCAAACCTTGCTTTGTATTCGCACATGAATAAAAATGATCAAACACAAAATTCTTTTTGTCTTCTTTTAAAACAAATAGACCATTAATAAACAAAATAGGGCATTCAAATAATTCATGATCTAAATGCTTTACAAAATGGCAGTCACCATTATGAACTCTTTCAACATCTAAAATGAACAAAAATGTTTCAACAAATGCTTCATGACACTTATCAAAAACAATTATCTTTTTGTCAAGAACTAAAACAGATAGTCCATTATCCAACAAGATAAAACAATGAAGAACATCACGTTTTAAAGATTTTACAAGAATGGATTGAGCAACGTGATTCTTGTCAACATCTGAAGAAAACAAAATGGGTTCATAGGTTTCAAGTGTCTTACCTTTGGGTGTTGAAAGAAAGGAATCGACCTTACCTTTACGCGTGGTATGACAAAAGTCATTCTTACCTTGCTTGTCTTCACAATCTGAAAATCGAAGATCGAATTTACCTTGCTTGATCAAGACGAACCTTCTCTCCTCGGGCATGTAATGTAGTCGATGCTTTATTCGCGAATCAGCATTTTTCAAACAAAATGGGGACTCCATGTACACGAATTGCATGTACAAACACAAATTTTGCTTAAGGAACGAATAAAATTTGCAAACAAGGTTGACAAAATTCGTTATCTTATTCAGAAACCAAGTATCGAATCGATGGGAATTTCTCACACACAATTGTTGGGACTTGATTTTTTTACAAAATATACCGGATGATACAAAACATATTCCCGGTTTAAAAACATGTGTTTGATTGTTTAAGTCAAGATGTATCAACGGTTTCATTAAATCAAACATATTAAAGCAAAAAGAAATTTGCATACACGACATCATATGAACAAAACTCGTTGTACTCGTCAAAACAAAATTGCACAAATTCAACGATTTTTCAAGAGACAAAAATTGATTCACTAAATCACCATATTTGAACAATTTATTTGCTTTTCGTGAAAACTTGTCATTTTGCAAAATCATTGGGTTTTGTCGAGAAGAACAAAAAATATCAACCATATGTAACGAGCAAAAATTGATTGGATGAAAATAAGGAAAGCTTTTAAAAACTAAGTCACCAAAGATTTCATTGACAAATGTCAAATCGAATTTCTGTGACTTGCTCCCCAAAACTCCCAAGCCGAATTCCCTGTGGTCAGAGTACCTATTCGGCTACAACTCCTCTCCCTATCAAACTCCTCTTTTTCCTCCCTTCATCTCTCCTAACATCCCTCCACAAATCTCTCCACAAATCACTCATCCATTCAATTTGAACTTCATTCAAATTCCTCCATAATCCTCTCCACAACCTTCTCTTGACCAATTCAAACTCTCACCTAACAGAGTTCGAAACCACCTCAAACTCTTGCCGCCTCATGCTAGCAAAATAAATATCCTTTTTGCTTGCAATGGGATTCGAACCCAAGCCCCCCTCAATATCTCAACACGCCACTTGCCTTCTTGCCACAAGCTCTTCTGTGTCACATTTTATCTTCAATTAATTAAAAGGTCTAAAGGCCAAAGTCTAGCTTCCTTTAAAAGAAAGACCAAAATAAATTGCAAGAGCCAAGACTTGAACCCAGACTCCCTTGCAACCTTAATGATGCCACAACCACTAGACCAGCTGCTTCCTTGTGTCATTTTTTAAACACAATAATTTAAAAGGCCTACATCCAAGCATCCAGGGTTTTATCCCCTTAAAACCATTTTTTTTTGCTAAAGCCCAAGTTTGAACCCAGGGCTTTTCCAACTCCTCTTAGGACCCTTAACCACTTGAGCAGACATTTAATTGTGTCATTTCCTAGCTCACATAACTTTTATGCACAGTTTCCTAACAGCCCCCTTGCTCAAGGCCCAATACGTCTAGGCGCAAATTTCGGGGCGTTATAATAGTACCCCTTTAATGAAATTTCGCCCTCAAAATTTCCAACTATCTAACAACCGCTTAGCTCAACCTACACCACTACGCTCCCGCTGCGCATTCTAGTTCCAAATTAAATGTAGTACACTATGGTTTAAGTACGTACCAGTATCCGCATCTGGAGTTTCTCTGACTTCTCGACAACATGCTGCACAGACCAAAGCTGGTTGCCTCGTATTAGCTTGACCAGCACCTCTGCCTGGTGCTCTACGGCCCACTCCGTTTCCACCCTTGACCTGACCACGGCCTCCTGGCGGCTGCAGTCCACCTCTCGCTGGCTGAGTAAAACCCTGCCCTGCAGCCTGCATCTGCCTAGGCCTCTGTGGATAATCTCTCACAAAGTGCTCCACTAATCTACACCTAAAACATGTCCCAGTCCTTTTCTAACAGTCACCCCGATGATAGCTCCCACAACCCGCACAAAGCTGTGATCCAGTAACAGCAACAGGGGCCCTAACATGAACTGGCCCTTCTATTCTAGCCTTTCTCTTAGGCCTCCGATCTGAATTGGAGGGTTATAAATCCCTTTTATCTCTTCTTCTTTCCTTTTCCTGGTTCTGACGCTCGGCGCGCTTTACCTCCTTAGCAATCTTAGCTTTCTCTACTAACGCGGTAAAGTCTCTCTCCCTCTCTGGAGCTATCAACACTCGAAGGCTGTCCCTGAGGCTATCCTCAAACCGAACACAGTGCTCCTATTCTGTTGCTACTATTCATCAGCCATACCGACTAAGTCGTAAAAATTCTACCTCATACTCAGCCACAGATCTGTCACCTTGAACCAAATTCAAAAATTCTTTCCTACGAGCGTCGACGTAGCTGGCGCCCACATGCTTTCCCTGAAACGTGGACTTAAAGAATTCCCAGGTCAGTCGGTCAGTCGGTCAGTCGGAGTACCTTCTTTTACCGTAAGCCACCACTGATAGGCTTCATCTCTCAGCAGGGACACAGCACCCTTCAACTTCTGTTCCGATATACAGTCGAGGTCATCTATAATTCTTTCAGTGACCTCCAACCAGTATTCTGCCACACTCGGGGCCACCCCAGAAACTCCCCTAAAGATCTCTGCTCCATTTGACCGGAGTCGTTCTGTAACTGACTCGCGATGTAACAGCCCGATTTAGGGCCTAGTCGGAATAGTGGTGCGAGACCACAGATCCGAAGTAGAAATATATGTTTTAATGATTTTTATAAGGCTTATGAGATGCTTGCATGATTGTGTGAAAATTTCATGAAGAAATTTTATTAATTAGTGAATAAATTGTCCATTAGGACTAAATTGCAAAGATTAGAAAATATGAGATTCTAGAAGATTTAAGTATGAAATAGATTTATAAAAATTACTAGAGGTCCTTATTTAGCAATTAAATCATTATATGTTAAGATGGACAAAAATGCACATGGGAAGGAAAAATCTTAAGAAAGGATCATTAAGGGCATTTTTGTCATTTGGTTAATAAAAGAATTAAAAGGGAAAATAAGTCAAAAATGGTGTCCATCTTCCTTCCCCTTGGCCGAAAATCACAAGGAAGACATAGCTAGGATTTCTTCAACTTTCAAGCTTGATAGTAAGTGCATCCTAGCCCCGTTTTTAATGATCTTTATATTTTTTAGATCCTTGTAACTCGATTTAGCTATTTCTAGCTATATTTTGAGCTAGGATTCATATTCAAAAATTTACCCATGTGTGACATGCATTTATTTTGATGTTTTATGGAGGAATATGAAAGTTTGATGTATGATAAACATCTTTTTCTAAGTGATTTTCATGAAAAAATGCATGTAAGGACCAAATTGTAAAAGTTATGAAGATGGTCACGCATGAGTGAAATAGTGGAAATTGAAGGTTGTTATAGTTGAGAATATGATTCGGCTAGGCTTGAAATACAAGAAAGTTGAATGAAAATTATTTTACGAGCCTAGGGGCATATATTCAAAATCGAGGCAAGAACAAAATCGAGGACTAAATCGAGCATCGATACACATTTTGAGAATCAAGGTAAGTTTATATGAAGTTAAAGTTTCATAATGTGTTGAATGTTTGAAACTACTTAATATTATGACCATGTATGTTATCACTATGAATAATCGAGTGATGAAGCCTCGATGAGGAAATGGTGAAAATGAGTTATGTGAAATCCCGAATAAAGATTCGGAATAATGAGGATACCCATATATTAGCATTAAATAATGAAAGTTCTGCGTAAGACCATGTATGGGATATGGCCTCGGCACCAAAGGAAGATCTCGTATAAGAACATGTTTGGGACATGGCATCGACATTCATGCGCAATTTCGTATAAGACCATGTCTGGGACATGGCATCGACATCGAGTTATAAGATTCCGTGTAAGACCATATTTGGGATATGGCAACGGCATCAAGAGGTGAACCCATGTAAGACCATATCTGGGATATGGCGTTGGCATCAAGATTTATGCATGACGAGTTCGAATATCCCACAATAATCCAGTTTGTTTATGGTCAAAAGAGCTAAGTATGTAAATTAGTATAAAGCTAAATCCGTTTACGGATGACCTTGAGTTTCATTCATGATAAGAATGATGAAAAATTGAGTTTATGTTCATGTTAGCATATGTGCTAAGTTATGTGATTGAGTGATACATGTACCATGAATATGTACAAGTTAAGAAATCATAATGTGACATGAGATGGGTAAGAATAAGAGTGAGTAAGTATGAATAAGTATGCCTAAGCATTTGAGATTTATGTTGCTATTGTTTCATGAGATGGATGAATTTAGTTTGAGCAATTATGTTGCTTTAGAATTTCATGCAATCTTACTAAGTTATATGCTTACCCCTCTCTTTTCCCTTTTCCTTGTAGTTTTGCCAAGTTAGCTCGGGGATCGTAAAACGTCAGAGCTCGAATCACACTATCAATCGTTCTTTTGGTATAATAAAGTCACTTCATTCGAGTATGGCATGTATAGGAACTTAATTATTTTGTGTCATGTCATGCTTGTAGGCCAAAGGGTTGGCTATTAATGTTTTACTCTCATTTTGTAAATGGCCATGGTGAGTTGGCCAATATTGCCAAGTTCATGTTATAAAGTTGATGAGTATAATGAATTGAATGTTCATGCAAGTTATTGAGTAAAATATGGGTGGAATGAATGATAACTTAAGGATTCTGAATAGTTTAATATTGCAATGTTATGTACTACTTGTGATGAAATGAATGAGTTTATGTTTCAAGGTGGCAAAAAGGCTTGGAAAATAGCCTCAAACTGTCTACACGAGGTAGACACACGGCGTGTGTCTAGGCCGTGTGCGACACACGGTCAACCCCAATGGGTGTGTTGATAGGCCGTGTGTCCCCTGCAATTGGTTACGAGAATTTGAATCGTCACACGGGCCAGCACATGGGCATGTGCCTAGGCCGTGTGCTCCTTAAGGCGTTGCTGACGTCATAAACAGAATACCCCAAGTTTTCACACACGGGCAAGGACATGGGAGTGTCGAGGCCGTGTGAAGGACACGAGCCAAAGACACGAGTGTGTGTCCTATCGTGTGAAAACCCCTGTAAGTTTGAATTGAAAATTTATTTCTACACAAGCTAGGCACATGGGCATGTGTGACCACACGGCCTGCCCACACGGAGCGTGTCCCATGTCACACGGGCGTGTGACCCCTGTTTAGGCAAAAATTTTCTAAGAGAGTAAAAGTTTCCGGTTGAACTCTGAAACCTCCTGGAAGTAAGTTCAAGGCATCGTAGGCCCATAATGTGCATGTTATGATTAAGAAGGAAAAGTTTTAAGTTGATAAGAAACTTTATAGCCCAATAATGCAAGTTCAAGTAAGGTTCAAGTAAGGTTAAGTATGGTAATGCCTCGTACCCTGCCCCGGCATCGGACACGGGTAAGGGGTGTTACATGCGGCCCACAGTAACGGTATTCGACCCAGCAGTACCCGCAACCCTTTTCTAGAATCCTCAACATTGCTTGGGATAATGCATCGTCCCCAGCCACTCAATCAAACGACGCTGTCTCAGCTACCGGTGATGTAACACCACTTACCTGTATTCTATGTCGGAATCGGGCACAAGGCATTACCAGACTTAATTTATTTAACCATACAACTTCGGTCCCAACTTGATATTTCTCTTCCATCATCACAACACACCTCATTAAGGACTTACGAGGCCTTAAACATACCTATGAGGGGTTTCGAAACCCAGCCGGAAACTTTTACACTTTTTGAAAAATTTTACCTAAACAAGGGTCAAATGCCCGTGTAACATGGGACACGCCCGTGTGGGCAAGCCGTGTGGTCTCACATGCCCATGTCCCTAGCCTATGTAGAATTTATTTCTATTTCGAACCAACAAGGGTTTTCACACAACTAAGCACACATCCGTGTCTATAACCCGTGTCCTTCACACGGCCTAGACACGCCCGTGTCTTCTACCTGTGGAGCTCCCTGACTATGACATCATTAACCCTTAATTAGCACACGGCCAAGGCACACACTCGTGTGGCTGGCTCGTGGTTGACACTGACTTACAACACCAACACGAAGGGGACACACGACCAAGTCACACACCCATGTGACCGTGTGTCACACATGGCCTAGACACACGCCCGTGTGCCTACCCGTGTGGACAAGAACAAGGCTATTTGCCAAGCTCTTTTTATCTCCCTAACTCCCACAATATGGGTTCATTCAACATATCATCAAACAATTCATATTTTGCAATATAAACTTCCATGAATGACTACATCTTTTCATATATAACAAGGTGAGCCATCAACCATGGCAATATACAAAATAGTTTATCTTTAAAAAGGGCCAACATGCTTTTGGCCAAATAACAAAAAATCTAACTAGTCTAGCCCCTATACATGCCATACACAAAATGTACTAAGTCTAAGTATACCGAGTAAGCTGATAGTGTAGGCGATCTTCTGGTTATCTGCGTATCCCGGCTCAGCTCTTAAACTCTATAAAATAAGGGAAAAGAAAGGGGAGTAAGCTTTAAGCTTAGTAAGTTTACATGTAAACAAATAGCATTACAGTATGTGCTGAACAATAAATAGCATTACATACTAAACATGAATAATCCACATTCAATATCATGCTTACTCATTTACTCCCTTACCACTTTCCAAACACATCACAAGCTTAGTACTCACATTCATTAGCATACATCCCTGCACTTAGCACGACAAAATCACATGATAAAACTCAATAAGCCATTAATACTACCTATCACTCGGTGGTTTCACACTTAGCCCACCATCAATCTCTAATAGGGTGGTATCGCACAAAGCCCACCAAAAGGATAGTTACGGTGGTATCTCACATAGCCCACCAAATGATAAATAGATGATGGTATCGCACACAGCCCATCATAATTACGTAATAAGGTGGTATTGCACATAGCCCACCGTTAAGTGTTGTCATTACACACTTACATATCTATTTCGTAATTCATACGATAATTATTCAATAACTACCAAATTCAATTCACTTGAACCATTCATGTTCTCAATCATGCCATGCACTAATTAGCACCAACAATGTATATATAAAAATGCATCGTTTACACATAAACTTACCTCGGTTCAAAACGTTTCGATTTGCGGTTTAATCCGTAACCTTGCCTTTTCCTTGGTCAAGGTTAATTCCACGTTCTTCTTGATCTATAACATTAAAATTCACTCATTTAGATCATTCTATGATCATAATGCATCAAATTCGACACTTAGGCAAAAATGACCATTTTGCCCTTGCACTATGGCAAAATTACAATTTTGCCCCTAGACTCGTAAATCATTTTTCAACACATTTTATAAATAAACAAGCCTAGCTGAACATTTATTTCTCTTACAACTATTCACATTTCCATCTATTTCATGCATTTATGACACAAACTTAATCTTTGCATTCAAGTCCTAATTAGGTGTTTTCATGCTAACACATTTCACAAAAGTTGTTTCTCACCTCCCTAACATTCATTTTCTTCCATAAAAACTCAGCTAACAACATAAATACTCAAGTCCCTAGCTTAAGCTTTGGGGACTCCAAAAACACAAAAATCATCAATTAAAACCACCTAAATCACTTACTTGAATAAGAATTGAGTGGCTAAAAGTTTGAACCCCCACAAGCTCTATTTTCTCTTTAATTTTCGGTGGAAAGAGATGAGTGAATAGTGAAAGATGATAGTTTTTCTTTTTACCATATTTTATTCATCTTTTCTCACCTAATTTCACCCAATTTTGACCAAAAATTAAATGCTCTTGTCCCCCCTATGCACATGGCCGGCCAACATTCTAATTGGCCTAATTGCACTTTAAAAACCTCCAAATTACATTCTATAGCTATTAGGTACCCCTGTCTTATAAAATAGAACTTTCGCACTTTATGCAATTTAGTCCTTTTTCACAATTAAGAATGCTATCATTAAAATTAAAGCACCAAAATTTTCACATACCCATATATTAATGTCATAACACATAAAATAACATCAAAATAATTTTTTCCTATCCTCGGTTTAGTGGTCTCGAAACCACTATTCTAACTAGCCCCAAAATCAGGCTGCTACAGGTGAAGTTGGTGCTTCCTTCGCCTCAACGCTGGGCATGTGGCCTAACGCCGAAGACCCGGCCCTAGCACTACCACGGCCTCTATTGCGGCCTCTTATACCCCTTCTAGTGCTCATTTCCTCTTTTTGTATTGTATGATTTAAAAATTTTATGCAATTTAGTTACAATTTCAATAATTAAACAGATGTCTTATGAGAAACAGTAGTTTAGAGTTTTTTTTCGCATTCACAAGCTCACTACATTTTTTCATTTTACTCTATCTATGGAGTTTCGGTGTAGTGCTACTATCTGTAGTAGTTTCTCAGTATAACATTTCAGTCTATAACAGTAAACAGAGTCAAAGAACTTACAGATTTGGTACCGGAGACTCGGTGTGTCACACTTTTAAGAAAAATACCTCAAAACACTTCTCATATTTGAAACCAATCTCTTGTAATACAAAATTTTGAAAACCCACTCCATAGTCGAGTTTTGCAACTCAGCTCTGATACCACTAAATGTAACACCCCAAACTCGACCCAGACGTTATGGTCGAATCTGGCTTGTCACAACAAAGCATCGTTCAAAACTGAGTTTCTTTAAAAGTTCATTTCTATGTTTAAATCCTTTTGCTCGAGTTTAGCAAACCACCCTGTCAAAAACGTTTACCTAATGTCTGGCATTTATACTTTGGGTTATCCCAATCGCGGAAGCTACTAAAGTTTGAAATAGAAAAACGTCTGTTTTTAAGTGTTTTGAAAATAGTTGTTAATTTTGAAAATTCGTGTTTAGCAGTTTTAAATAAGGAAATCTAAAGCTCGTTTAAATATTCAATCCCTCAAAGGCCTTACAACAAAATTAAAATCCAAAATATAAAATTCAAATAAAAAGTCTACAGTAGAGCGTCAGTGGTTGTGTGGCCACCTCCGAGTCTCTCGCGGCTCCAAATCGCCTAAGGTTGGGGATTACCTGTACATTTAGACAGAATGGTGAGTTTGCGAAAACTCAGTGTGTAATCCCTTATAATACAAACAGTCAGATATACGATATGCAGAAACAGATTGGGCTTGAACCCATCACAGGCACAGTATCAGGTGGGCCTTAGCCCAATAACAGAACCAGGTGGACCTAAGCCCATTACAGAATTAGTATCAGATGCAGATATGCAAACAGAAATCCAACCCAATCCAACTAATACACCACTCGTACCAACCAACAAAACATGTGGGGATAAAATCGACCCACCCAGCCAACACACCAAGCTTAGCACCGGTTGCGGCACTAAGTCAACAGAACGGCTCGGCGCCGTAGACAGAATGACTAAAAGCCATAAATATTGCAAAAAGGCTGGAAGCCTTGTACAGAACAGCAACAGGCCGTACACTTCCTCCGTAACAATGTCCCAACCCCATGCAATATGTGGTGTATGTCATGCTCAATCATCACAAGTGTATGCAGAATGGCCATGCTCAGTAACAGTCATTTAAACATATATTAAAAGCATATCACTCACACGACCACAGTCAAGTCAGTTAAAACACAGTCATACGATCACAGTCAAATCAGTCTTACAGGGATATTTTGGTAATTTTACAAATATTGGTGTCTCGGTACTTATTACGACCTCCTAAAGGGTCTATCGTCGCTTCGAGCAACTCAGATAACCTATACGGCTAGAACAGTGTATATGGGACCAAAACCCGCTATTGGACCCAAGTGGGCCCACACGCTCGTGTGGCCCATTTAGCCCAAATTCAGTCACGGCTATGTGAACGTTATAGCCCAGTTCAATAATTGCCACTTAATGTGGGTTTATTCCGTATGGGGCCCAGGAGCCCATTAATTGCTCACAAGGCCCATAACGGCCCAAGAACATAAGAACGTTCTTGGTGGCTTCTACAGTTTATCGCCAATGATTATGGGCTCGGTCTACCATATGTGTGATCGCACGCCCCTGTGGCATCAAGTGTTGTATTCTCCGGCATTTCAGCTTTTACTAATTTACGGTTTAATCAGTGTGTGCGTACAATTACACACATGTTAAAGAGTTGTGGTCGAGAAGCTTCTAAAGTTGAGAGCCTATGGTTAAAACACAGCCTTTTATTAGTCCAAAGCCATCGTTAATCCATAATCATAATATTGGAACATTTAATCAAATCATAACTACTTACCCCACAACCAATCGCAGTACCCCTCTTGTTCCAAAACCACGTATTCTCTCCAAGGCTTTCCCTTCACACGAAACTGTAAACCGATTCATAAGAATCTACAATCCCACATGAATACCTCTAAGACTTAAAGCACTTACCAATAAAAGAGATATCCATTGTAGAGGATAAGTAGTTGGCCTAACACCTTGTTATGAACTTGAGTCCCTATCATCATTCGTACAAAAAGAAGTGTTAAAGGAATATTTCCCCATGGTGGAAAAAGAGGAGACACAAACGATAGGCCTAAAAGATACATAAGCCGAACCTTTGAGAGGAGAACCTACTAAGGTTCGGCTAGGGAGAACAAACTGTAACACTTACCAAGATCAAGGGGTTTTCGGTAGACCTTTAACAAGAAACGGCCAAGGATCAGAAAAGAAGAGAAAAGAAGATTCGGCCAAAACAAGAAGGACAGAAGAGATGAGAGCGAAAAAGGAGAAGAAAGTATGAGTCGATCCACAAGTATGGCTAGCAACCGAAAAGGGTTTATGAAAGGAAAGACAAGTGTTGTAACACCCCCAAACCCGGCCCATAAGTTTCGACCAGATCTGGTATGCTACGGGTTGTACATTGAAAACTTTTTCTTTGTTGGTTTTGGAAATCGTAAGTTAATTAGACAATATTTGAATAAATAAGTGACATTTGAAAAGAAAACCTTGTATTATTATTATTTTGTATAATTAAACGCTTGACATAATTTCATAAGTTGCAAACATTAAAAATTACTTAGATGAATATAAACTATGGGGCCTTATTACATAAATATTCCCAAAATTAAAAACTTGAAGAAAAACCAAAAATAATTTATAGAATTAAAATTTGATGGCCCCTCGAGTCCGTCTCGGCTCCCATGTCCACGATCTACTGCTCATCTGCAAAGTTAAGGAAAAATAATAGAATGAGTCACCAAGACCCAGTGTGTAAATCCCGAAGACACATCAAAGGCTTGGCCCACAAACACATTATGAGCCCTGGCCCATACATAAAGGCACCAATCATAAATACATGAAAATAATGTATAGCCCAACCCATCCTAGAAATCCATCCTCTACACACCAACCCGTACCAACCATCACACATTGGGGATTTCTACAATCAACCCGCCAATCGCTACACACCATATCGATAGCTGTGCTACCTATCTTAAAGACCGATCACTGCGTAACCTATGTGGCAAAGCCACCGATTGCCATGCGACCTTAATAACACATCATAGCATTTCGACATCTAAGCTGCCTGTCATAAAGACCGATCACTATGTGACCTATGTGGCAAAGCCACCGATCGCTATGCGACCTTCTTCCCCTTCATCATATCAATCCCATCCCATGCATACATATATGCAAAATCAAACAATGTATTACCTAAGAGATCTCAGTTTATTGCATACATCGATATACATAGAGAGATTTCTATGATTACGTACCTGACATTCTTTGCCTACCCTTTCTGGGTAACACGACTGTTCACACAGCCTATTTTTCGACTCTTAGCCCACAACACATATATACACATACAGATTTAATAGTGTGTTAGAGATCTACACACCTGATTACCATTAGAACGAGACCCTCTAAGTCGACGCTATCCGTAGCCAACACCACCGCTATCTGCCTAAGGTGTTGTTCAGAAGCCGGTAACGAAACATTAGGTTAAGGTACAACGAACGAAAAGAAAATGGTTGATCATCTTAAGGAGAATTGAAATCCTTACCTCGAAATCACGAAAAGTGATATGAGATTCAGGGACTAATGTTTCCAGCTTTTAGATCTAAGAGATCTACTTCAATTCCCGATGTTGCCCAACAAGAAAATACATAAAACCATTAAACCATTAACTTTTCGGCTTTGTCTTCCACAAACCGAAAGAGAAAGTGAAGAGATAGGAAAATCGGCACTCACCTTAACACAAAGAATTCGACTACCCCTTTGAGATTTCGGCATTTTGAGAAGATCAGAAGATGATAGGAATGAGTCTATGTAGATTTGGCTTTTAATGAAGAAATCGGCAGGAAGAAGAAAAGAGAATTTCGGCAGGCAGAGGTAGGTTCGGCTTTAGCAAAGATCAAAAGAAAAGAATGCAGAAAAAGAATTATGAGGTTTCGGCTTTTAGAAGAAAGAAGAGAAAGGAACAATGGAGTTTCGGCTTTTTAATCAAAGTGAAGATGAGGGAATAGGGTTAGGAATTTTGGCTTTTACTCAGAGAAGAAGAGAAAGAAAAGATGGAAACCCTAAATGTCGAAAAATAAAGAAGAGAACCCTCACCTTACTATTTAAAGTTTCGGCACTCCTACTAACCAAAAGCCAGAATTGCCCTCTTTTGACAACTAAAACCAGTTAATTAGCAAGGGAAATTTCGGCACCCCTTAGCCATATCAGAAACCGATTTCTCCTCCCTCTCAGAGTTTGAAATTCGGCCACCACTTAGCCTTGCAGCTAATTCCTATCTTTTCTCCTTTATCTTCCATATTATCAACTATAATATCTACATTATCCCATTCACATAAATCCTCCTATTTTTGAGCCTTGTTGTCGTCCACTCCACCTAACCCTAATGCCGAAAATTAGCTAACTTAAATTAGAAGAATTGGGCTCCATGAAACTTAAATTTGGGCCTCTTACTCCCTTGTGTGGCGTCACCTCCTTGCTCCCTAAGTGGCGCCACTGACCACTGGGCCACAAGCCCATTTTGATATTTTAAACTCAGATACCGCCTTTTAAACCCTATAATGCCCAAACAAAAATTTAACTAAGGCTTCAGCCCAATCCTGAGCCCAATTTGGACCCCTAATGCTCAAATTAACTCATTACACATATTCACCCATTAAATGCATAGGCCCAAAAATTCAGGATGTTACAAGTGCTCCTCAGCCAAAGAGGGGAATACCAATTGAATAAAAGGGAATGAAGGGCAAAAATCGGTAGACTAAAGGGCTAGAGAGAAGAGTAGAAAACGAACTCCACAGCTTTCGAAATAAAGATGGAAAAGAACCAAAATGCCAAAACCCGAAATGAATAGCAAGAGAAGCTCCCCAAAACTCCCAAGCCAAATTCCCTGTAGTCAGAGTACCTATTTGGCTACAACTCCTCTCCCTATCAAACTCCTCTTTTTCCTCCCTTCATCTCTCCCAACATCCCTCCACAAATCTCTCCACAAATCACTCAACCATCCAATTTGAACTTCATTCAAATTCCTCCATAATCCTCTCCACAACCTTCTCGTTGACCAATTCAAACTCTCGCCCAACAGAGTTCGAAACCACCTCAAACTCCTGCTACCTCATGCTAGCAAAATAAATATTCTTTTTGCTTGCAATGGGATTCGAACCCAAGCCCCCCTCAATAGCTCAACACGCCACTTGCCTCCTTGCCACAAGCTCTTTTGTGTCACATTTTTTCTTCAATTAATTAAAAGGTCTAAAGGCCAAAGTCGAGGTTCCTTTAAAAGAAAGACCAAAATAAATTGCGAGAGCCAAGACTTGAACCCAGGATCCCTTTCAACCTTAATGACGCCACAACCACTAGACCACCTGCTTCCTTGTGTCATTTTTTTAACACAATAATTTAAAAGGCCTACATCCAAGCATCTAGGGTTTTATCCCTTTAAAACCAAAATTTTTGCTAAAGCCCAGGTTTGAACCCAGGACTTTTCCAACTCCTCTCAGGACCCTTAACCACTTGAGCAAACATTCAATTATGTCATTTCCTAGCTCACATAAACTTTTATGCACAATTTCCTAACCGTTCCCTTACTCAAGGCCCAATACTTCTAGGCCCAAATTTCGAGGCGTTACATTAAACTTTCGTTAAAAAATTTTAACGTTTTGATAGTTAATTAATTAAAAAGGACTAAATTGTAAAAGATGTAAAATTTAAGCACTATTTGATTTGAGTGATTAAATGGTTATTTGAATAAAGGAAAAGGGATTTAAATAGTAAATTGATCATTCAAAGTTTGGTGGGCGTTAGTGGCATCATAAATTGTTAATGTTTATTTTTAATTACAAGGGTAAAAAAATAAATTATTAATTATGTATATTATAATCAAAATATGACAAAATTAATTATCATCTTCTTTAACTTTGGTTCCACCGAAATTTGTTGAAGAAGGAAGCCATAGCTAAGGCTTAACATTCGGCCAACTTTGGCTTGTTGAATTGGTAAGCAAACTTTACCCGTTTTCGATAATTTTTATGTTTTTGAGATCGTGGCAACTAAGTCCAACTAGCCTGTAGCTTCAAATTTGAAACTGTTAAAGATTTTGAATGTTTCCATTGATGAATCTTGTGATTTTTTGTGTTAGATGATGAATTTTGTTAAGTAATTTTGATGAATTTTTTGATTAGGGACTAATTTGTTAAATTATTAAAAGTAGAAGGATTTAATGTGAAATTTTTGCATAAATGGGATGTTTTGAATACTATGAACATTCTGTTAGCATGGGTTTGTATTAAAAATGGTTAATTTGCATGTTTTGGGTTTAAGGACTAATTTGTAAAAATGTTAAAATGACCAAATTGCATGAAATGAATCTTTTGTATTGTCTAAATTAATATATTGAATGAAATTATTAATTTAGATCAAGATCGTGTGGAAATTTTAGGAAAATGGAAAATTACCAAAATGCCCCTGAATCTTGGTATTTCTGCAATTTAGCTAGGTAAGTTCGTATGAACTGTATTATGTATAATTTTGATTAAATTGACTGTTAATAAGTAATTATATTGTGATTAAATCAATATATATATATATGTTAGTATGCAATTTATCGTGTTATGAAACAACGTAAATCCAATGACGTACGACGATTATCGAGTCCCGTTTGAACATTAGGAATTCGTAGGATACAAATGACATGTCATTAGGGTTACCGATTCTCAGCTCGATAGAGCTTACCAATATTCATCTCGTATGAACTTACCGTTACTCAGCTCGTATGAGCTTACCGATTACAGCTTATAAGAGCATACCAATTCAAAGCTCGTATGAGCATACATGTACAAGAATTGACGGATTATAGTTTAGCACACCATGTGTGAGCTACTCGAGTATCCAACGATATTCTAAATGGTTCAATGGGAAATGTTCTATCGTGAGACGATATAAGTTCAATACGAACTAATATAGGTATATATATGAAATACATGGAAATGATGGTACATGATATATATTGATATATTGAAATGGATGATATATGTATATGAAGAAATAGTAAAAGAATGATATGTATCATGACATGTACATATATGAATATCTTTGATATGTTGATACATGGAAATTATGTAAGTTGAGACGGGTAATAAACTCAAGTGTGACATGTTGAGAAAATAAGGTTATCAATGTTGAATTTATATGAAATATGTTCAAGTACGCTAACATGTGTTGTTGTTTGATGCTTAGGCAAGTGCCAAGCTGTTGGTTGAATGGTATTATGTTTACTTATAAGTTGCATTAAAATGGTAAGTGCTCAAATGAAAATATGCTTGTACTCATGAAAAACTAATAAGGTCTAAATTATGCAATTTCTTATAAAATGGCTTATCATGTGATTAATTCGAAAAGGGCTATGTTTAAATGCACTAGCTTGTGGCTATGGTTGAATGATATGCTTATGACTTGTGTGTTATCATATGGAACAAGTGTGGAAAGTAATGAAATGCAAATGAAAATGGAGAAATTTGGAAGAGTTTAAAGTTGTTTAAAATCCTACTATGCAAGGGATAATATCTATAAGTGATGTTGTGGATTTACTCATTTTGTGAGTTGTTGAATTTGGTTTCATGAATCGTGTGGTATCAGTATATGATTATTCTTGATATGTATAAATTCCATATTGGAAATGGATTGATATGATTAAAGTTTATACGAGCTTACTAAGCATTCATTACTTACGTAGTTATTTTTCTTTACTTTTCAGATTATCGGAAGCTTGATCGGGTTGAAAACTTATCGGAGTTATATCACACTATCCATCGGTTCTATTGGTACTTTTGGATGTTTTGATTTTGGTTATAATGGCATGTATAGGTATTTTGGTTAATGTTGGCCTATGTGTTTGAATGTTGAAATGGCCATTTGACTTGGTTGAGTTTTGGTATCTTGATGGTATAATGGCAAAGTTTGGCATTTATGTGAGTAGCCTTATTATGGTTAATCTTTGGCTTGTTTGTTTGAATGATAGAGGATGAAATGATAGTTGAATATGCATATAATATATGTGTTTTATGATATGTGGTGATTTGGTACCTTGTTATGTATAGGTATTTTTGTTAATTGATATTAGTTAAAGAATGGCATTTTGGTACCAAATGATGTGTTTTGGCAAGTAAGATTTATGGTATGGATGGATGCAAATTAAATTGGAAGTTAGTTGCTTATTTTGACCAAATGGAGTACTTGGTTATACATGTTTATAAGTAGTTATTTGAGATGCTTGTGTGCATATTGGTTGAGTGTAGTTATACTATATGTATAAAGCTAGATTATGCATGATTTTGGTGTCTTGCTATGGCTGGTATACATGTGCATTTTTTATTGTAGGTACATGCCTTATTGGGTGAGAAAAATGGCTTGTAAAATAGCTTATTTTCGTCCACAGGGTAGAGACACGGGTCTGTCTCAGCCGTGTGACACACGATCAGGTGACACGGCCATGTGTCCCCTGTAGCTTGTAAAGGTTTGCAAGTCAATATATTCACATGGTCTAGCACACGGGCATATGGCTTGACCGTGTGACCCAAGTCAATATACTCATACGGGCTCGGGCACGGGTTCAGACGTAACACCCCTCACCCGTATTCACCGTCAGAATAGGATTACGAGGTATTACCAATCAATACACATCATTTAACATCGAATACTCATACATTTATGCATTCATACTCAAATACCATTCAACATAATCACATTTTCCCTTATAAGAGCCTACGAGGCCTTAAGCATGCTTTGGAAGTGGTTCGGGACTAAACCGATAACATACGAAATTTTAGGAAAACTTAAAAATTTTTCATTCATTCAGGGGTCACACGCCTATGTAGTATGACCATGTGTTGCACACGATTGAGACACACGCCCATGTAGTATGACCATGTGTCACACACGGTTGAGACACACGCCCGTGTCTCTGCTCGTGGACAAAAATAGGCCATTTGCAAGGCAAATTTTCCACCCTTACTCATGTTCACCTAAACAAACAAAATGGTACCATTTCTTCAACCAATAAGCAGCCAAAATTATCAACCAAAAACACAATTCATACCATATCCATTTCAACCAACTTCAATACTCAATTCAATGCTAAATACCTATTCAAATACTTATCAACTCAACTTCTAAAATCATACTTCACCAAAGCATTTCTCAAGCATTAAACTCTATAAATCAATTTAACCATTTACAACTATATAACCATCACCATTTTCATTCTAAACATGCCAAAATAAGCCATCACCCTTGGCTATATATATACAACCAAAACATATGCATTTACAAGCCGTTTCTAATAGCTAAACACACAACCATATTAACATCATTTACAAGCCAACTCTCATGGCTATATGCACAACCAAAATACCACAAATAGCCTATACATGCCATATGCCATATATACTGATCGGTGTAAAATCAGAGTTTTAAATATTTATAAAAGAATGATCAAACCTGGAGACTAACTCTGACAACGATATTAAGGCAAGTGTACCTATCGAACAGTAGTATAGCTTAGGCAAGACCGGTTATCGAACCCAAAGGAACTAAAAGTATTAATATTCACTTTCTTTTTATTATTTAGTCTTAAAGTTAGAGTGAAGATTATTTTTTTAACTAAATTGACGACAGCTAAACTAAGGACACAAAGACAAGAAGACGAATAGGAAAATAACTTTAGGGAAAAACTCAGTTGATTGCGACGATACCCTTAGGAAGAATCCACCTAGACTTCACTTATTAATTAACCCTAAATTATATGAGTTCTTTTACTTAGCTTGATCCGTGAGACTCCCTAACCTATATTAAAACCTCTCTCGAGGTGAATAACGTCTAACCCTAGGTTAATTAGTGGAACTCTCGTTCGCTTATAATAACCCCCTAGGATAGCAGTAAATCGATCAATGGACTCCCATATTAGGTTTCACCCTAATTCGGTAAAATCTCGTAACCCTATCTCTAGGCGCCCGATCAACTCCGCTTAATTATGTTAGATCTTCTCTTAGGAAGGGTCTATTCCTCCTCCACCTAAGCACATTAGATTTGAATTAAGCAACATAATTAAGAACAAACTAAGTAATTTACCATATAACTTAAAACTCAAATAATAAAATCCATCTAGGTTTCATCCCCTTCAGGTATCTGAGGGGTTTAGTTCCTAATGAATAAATAAAACATCGCAAGAGAAAAGATGAAACTAAACATAGAAAAAATCCTAAAACCCCCTGAAGGAATCGAAGGAGAATTCCTCCGTCTTGAGTATAATTTCGGCTTCTTGGGATGGATCAACTGGCTATTCTAGCGTTATTCTCTAACTCTAACCTTCTCGTCTTGGCTCCTTGGCCTCGCTTTCGCCCCCTGTTTCGGCTTCTGCCGAACTCCCCTTTCAAGTTGCCCCCTAAGGTGTTTATATAGACTTTGTGATGCCTTACTTGGCCCCTAAGTATCCTAATTTAAGTAGAATTCCTAATAGGGTGTTTGAATAGGCTTTGGAATGTGTTTCTTTGCCTCCAAGTATCCTTTCCCGAATGAAATTGCTCTTTCCAGCGACAAGGACACGGCCAAGGCACATGCCCGTGTGAATCGTGGCCAGGCCGTGTTCGGACTTTTAATGAGGCACGGCCGTGTGGTCTTTGGGCCAGGCCGTGTCGGTTTCTCTCTTCGTCCAATTTGGTCTGTTTTAAGCCCTTTTCTCATTCTTTTTATCCTTAGGTGCTTTCCTGAGTATAAAATATGAAAAGAAAGGATTAAGAGCACCTTTTTACATAAATCAAAGGATAAATCATCCAAAAGTATGCTAAATGTGGGATTAAAATATGTTACTTTTACGGTTTATCAACTACCCCCACACTTAAGCTTTTGCTTGTCCTCAAGCAAAATTCTCAACTCATAATTAAAACAAACTTCCTTGATTCATAATTTTCATCAATAATGTTTCATCAGAATTCATAAATAATTCATACATGGATAATTCAACTCAAAGAGTCCTAAAGATTCAAACAATCAAAGTCTTACATTTATAGCTTGAAAATGTCAGGTGTTTCCCTTTACCTAAATAATTACATCTGATTCAAAATCGACAAGAGTTGACATCCTCACTAAAGATTCACTCAAATCACTCCAAGTGTTTAAGGTTCAAAATTAAGCACTCAATAAGTCGAACATGAAAAGTTAATCCCATAGGCTTGCATGAAAATCAAATCTCCGCCACTGTAAAATGAGATGATACACAAATCAAAAGGTCTTTAGCAGGGTTGTAACGGAGCTTAGGTTAAGGGTATGGATAAAGGCTGAATTAGAAGGTTAGAATCGAGACTGACCTGAAAAATTACCTAACTAGAAAAATGAACTAATCATAATTACATCAATTGAAAACTAATAAAATGAGCTTCTCTTTTTTTTCAATATTTGAGATTTAAACATGTAAGCTCACTAATAATGAATATACTTCGTTTTTTTTTTTTACAAATCGAACTTTAACAACTGAAATAGAGAACATAGTTAGGTAACTGCTCAAAATCAAATCTCGACAAAAAGGGTAATTAAAAAGAACGGTGATAACAAAAACAAAGGGTTTTGGGTTAATGTTAGTAGGTAAGTCAATGAAAAGGGTTGTTAGGCTTAAACGGGGCTCACTAGGGGTTAATTGTGGAGGTAGGCTTTTTAGTGGTGTGAGTGGGTTAAAACCTAGGTGCCTTTATCATCTCTGTATATCAAATCAAAAGTGTGGTCTCAACATGTATAATCGAGGCAAGTTCTAGAATAACAAATCAATGTTGACACACTCATAAAAAAAAGTGAGCATGAAAGAATGTATGCTCTAAAAGGCTCAAAATCTCACAAAAATTATGGGTATTTTGATGTCAACCTCGTAAATTTCAAACTTCAAAGTAATATTCAGATTCAGGTAGACAACCTAAAAATTTTAATTCTGAAAAATAGACTTATCATGCTTGATTCTCTAGTATCCTTAAAATTTAATCATCAATGCACAATTATCAATGACTTACTCCAAAACATATCAACAAAGATCGTAAGTCATAGGTAAATCATAGGAAATTTCATTCTAATCATAATGTGAGAGACTTTACTTTTGAACAAGGCATAATTCAGGGATTTTCAAATAATACTATAGTTAACCCCCCACATTAATAAAAATATCATAACCATAGTTTAGGCAAATATCAAAGCATTTAACATACATTTATAAAGAAATCGTTAAATGCGAACTTACCTCGTATTCGGAATTGACAGATCGGATCGGCTACTCAATAACATTGCTTTTCCCCCGATCTAAATCGTAATTCTTTCTTTTTTGATCTATATGTATTCAAAATTAACTCATTTAATCAAATTTTCTTCCAAATTAGTTCAAAACATACATTTAGGCCTACTTGCAATTTAGCCCCTAAATTTTCACATTTAATCAATTTAGTCCCTCTTTCACAAATGCACAAAATCAAACTTCCACTTCCACTCGGGAACCATAATAGGCTGTAGTAAACTTGACGGCACTTGATGCTCAGCTTTGACTTGTTGACAAATCAAACATTTTGAAATAAATTCTAAGATATCTCGTTTCATGCCATGCCACCAATAAAGCTGTTTCAAATCGTTATACATTTTCGTGCTTCTTGGATGTACTGATAGACAAATACTCTGTGCTTCATTGAGAATTTTTTGAATAAGTTTAGGATATCTCGGAACACAAATTCTTCCTCGGAACGTCAAACATTCATCAGGCCCTATTCGAAACTCTGGATCAGAAGTCAACTCACACTGAGTTTGTTTTACTTGCAATTCATTATCAATTTTTTTATCCTCATAAATCTGTTGTAGAAATAACAGTCTCGCTTTCAACTCGGCTACTATCGAACCATCATCAGACATAGCTAACTGTGTGTTCAAAACACGTAGAGCAAATAAGGACTTTTGACTCAAAGCATCAGCAACTACATTCCCTTTTCCTGGATGATAGTCAATCACTAATTCATAGTCTTTTAACAATTGTAATCATCTCTGTTGTCGCAAATTCAAGTCTTTCTGAGTCATCAGATATTTCAAGCTTTTGTGATCGGTATAAATATGGCATTTCTCACCAAACAAGTAATGGTGCCAAATTTTCAATGCGAACACTATCGCGGCTAATTCAAGATCGTGCTTCAGATAATTCTTTTCGTGTGGCTTCAACTGTCTCGACGCATAAGCTACAACTTTGCCTTCCTACATCAAAACATAAGTAGGCCATTTAACGATGCATCGCTGTAAACTACGAATTCTTTACCCGACTCAGGCTGCACTAATACTGGTGCCTCTGTCAATAATGCTTTCAACTGTTCGAAGCTATGTTGACACTTTTCTGACCATTCAAATTTAACATCTTTTTGAAGCAATCATGTCATCGGAGTCGCAATCATCGAGAAACCTTTCACAAATCGTCTATAATAGTAGGCTAGTCCTGGAAAACTACGGACTTCGGATACATTTCTCGGAGGTTTCCAATCTATAATCACAGAAACTCTGCTCGAGTCAACTCGGATACCCTCGGCTAAAACTATATGTCCCAAAAAATCAACCTCTCGTAGCCAAAACTCACATTTGCTAAACTTTGCAAACAATTGTTTATCTCTCAAAGTTTGTAACACGATTCTCAAATGCTCAGCATGCTCAGATTCATCACGAGAGTAGATCAAAATGTCATCAATAAACATAACTACAAGTTGATCTAAATATAGCCTGAAAATATGATTCATCAAGTCCATAAAAATAGCAGGTGCATCTGTTAGTCCGAAAGGCATAACAAGAAATTTATAGTTTCCATACCTTGTTCTAAATGCAGTCTTTGGCGCATCTGAGTCTTTAACTCGCAACTGGTAATAATCCGAACTCAAATCAATTTTCGAAAACACCGTTGCCCCTTTTAACTGATCAAACAAATCATCTATTCGTGGCAAAGGGTATTTATTCTTGATCGTCACTTTGTTGAGCTGTTGATAGTCTATACACATTCTCATCGTGCCATCTTTCTTTTTCACAAATAATACCGGTGCACCCTAGGGAGAGAAACTCAGTCTAGAAAAACCTCTATCCATTAATTCTTACAACTGAGCTTTCAATTCTTTTAAGTCTGTCAGAGCCATTCTGTATGGAGCTATCGATATTGGCGTTGTTCCCGGTACTATTTCAATACCAAACTCAACTTCTCTGATAGATGGTAAACCCTGTAACTCTTCAGAAAATACATCTGGATATTCGCACACAACTGGTACTGATTCAATCTTGTTTCTGTCACTTTTGTATCAAGTACATATGCAAGATAAGCTCCATACCCCTTTCTCACAAATCTCTGAGCTAACATAGATGAGATCACAACTGGCAAACTATTCAGATCATCAGATTCAATTCTAATAGTCTCATTATTCTAGCATTTCAATTCAATTGTCTTTCGTCTACAATTCACTATAGCCTCATGCATCGTTAGCCAATCCATACCCAGAATCATATCAAATTCATCAAATGGAAACAACATCAGATTAGTAAATACTCTAATCATAAATTCAGTAGACTCTACAGGCAAAGTCTTAGTAAATACTAAATTCATGCATATATAAGAATGAGTTGATCCTGGATCTATCAATGCAATCACATTAATATCATAAAGAGTGAAAGTACCGGTGATAACATCTAGAGATAACGCTTCTTCGAAGAAGCGTTCTCCGAAGTAAGCTTTAGTACTTTTATTCCAGCATTCTCCGAAGTTTAGTCTCCCACAATGCTGACACTCGGGTTTATTATCTCGCACATTACCAACACTTGACACTTATATAGCTTGAGCTTTAGAACCAGAGTATTGTTTTCTACGATCTCTGTTCGAATATTCATTTGAAACATTTGGGCGAGTATACGAATCTCTGGATTTCTTCGATGAAGATTGATAACGACTTACTCGTCGATCTTTTTCTCGAATCTCTAGCTTCTAAATTTGCATTTCTCTTTTCTTTACTAAGATACTCAGCTTTACAAGCCCTTTCAACCAAAACAACAAATTCTTTCAACTCTAGAATTCCGACTAGTAGTTTTATATCTTCGTTCAAACCGTCAACAAATCGTTTACACATAATCTCCTCAATAGACACATACTCTCGAGCATACGTGCTTAACCGTAAAAATTCTCTTTCATACTCAGTGACAGTCATGCGGCGCTGTTTTAATTCCAGAAACTCTTTATGCTTTTGATCAAGAAATCTTTGACTGATGTATTTCTTTTGGAATTTCGATTGAAAGAACTCCCAAATAACATGTTTTTTCGGAACCACAAATATCAGTGTTTTCCACTATTGATACGCGGTCTCTCAGTAAAGATACAACACATTTAATACATTTAGCAGGAGTACAAGATAATTCATCAAATACCCGAATCGTATTTTCTAGCCAAAACTCATCTCTCTCAGCATCATCATCAACAGTAGCCCAAAACTCTTCAGCCCCATGTTACGAATTTTATCTACTGGCGGCTTCAATCATATCGGATCTACAACTTGAGGAACAACAGGGATATGTTGAAGAATATGTGGGGGTGGAGGTTGTTGAGCAGCCGGATTCGTTCGAACGAACTCCGTGAATCGCTCGTTCATCATTTGAAAAAAGGCTTGTTTAGCCTCTCCCTCGTGGCTACTTGACACGGGTCTAGATTCAGTAGGTGTTGTCCCTTGAGCGGGAGCGGGCGCATTACTCTCTACATCATCGGCTACAACTCGTTCGAGATTCATTATTATATGAAAATACAATTTAAGATGTCAGGGATCATCACACTATCGTAGAGTATATATGGCATGTATAGCTAGACTCTCATACACGCTACGTTAGTCCTAGAATCGACTAAATAGTAGCTCTGATACCAATAAATGTAACGCCCCTCACCCGTATTCACCATAAGAATAGGGTTACGAGGTATTACCGATCAATACACATCATTTAACATCCAATACTCATACATTTATGCATTCATACTCAAATACCATTCAACACAATCACGTTATCCCTTATAAGAGCCCACAAGGCCTTAAGCATGCTTTGGAAGTGGTTCGGGACTAAACCGATAACATACAAAATTTTTAGAAAACTTAAAAATTTTCCATTCATTCAGGGGTTACACCCCCGTGTAGTATGACCATGTGTCGCACACGGTTGAGACACAAGCCCGTGTCTCTACCCGTGTGGACAAAAATAGGCCATTTGCAAGGCCAATTTGCCACCCTTACTCATGCTCACCTAAACAACCAAAATGGTACAATTTCTTGAACCAATAAGCAGCCAAATTTGTCAACCAAAAACACAATTCATACCATATCCATTTCAACCAACTTCAATACTCAATTCAATGCTAAATACCTATTCAAATACTTATCAACTCAACTTCTAAAATCATACTTCACCAAAGCATTTCTCAAGCATAAAACTCCATAAATCAATTTAATCATTTACAACTATATAACCATCACCATTTTTATTCTAAACATGCCAAAATAAGCCATCACCCTTGGCTATAATATATACAATCAAAACATATGCATTTACAAGTCATTTCTAATAACTAAACACACAACCATATTAACATCATTTACAAGCCAACTCTCATGGATATATTCATAACCAAAATACCACAAATAGCCTATACATGTCATATACCATATATACATAACTCAAAAATACCAAATAGATGTTCGATAGTGCTATGATGATGTTCCCGACGACTCCCGAATCCGAGCTAGCCTTGATTCACTATAAAACATAAAAAATAACACAAAGTAAGCTTCATAGCTTAGTAAGCTCGTATGTGAATAACTTAATTCATCAAATAAATGCAAATCAACCAAATTTATATAACATCACCATATACACATTAACTACAAACCTTTCTCATGTCTCAAAACATGATCAAATACAATTTCGTCAACTTTCTCTATTTAATACTCGAATAGGTTATGTACGTACTTGTATCGCCTCGTGCTGACTTCTTTCTCAACCACATCATTTATTTACCCGTTAAACCATTCGAAATAGAAGTCGGATACTCAAGAATCTTAATCGATAAATACCTATACCATGGCCCGAAGCCAAATCAAGGTAACTTATCCTGAAATACCTATTCCATGGCCCGTAGCCAATTCAAGGTAACTCCTTTCCGAAATACCTATACCATGGCTCATAGCCAAATCAAGGTATCAGTCGCACCCGTATTACCGATATTGTAACATCCTGAATTTTTGGGCCTATGCGTTTAATGGGTGAATATGTGTAATGAGTTAATTTGAGTATTATGGGTCCAAATTAGACTCAGGATTGGGCTGAAGCCTTAGTTAAATTTTCTGTTTGGGCACTCTAGTGGAGAGCCTGTTAGAATGAGGTTTAAAAGATATTAATTGTAAATAAATATGCAGATGGGCTTGGGGCCCAGTGGTCAGTAGCGCCACTTAAAGAGCAAAGAGGTGGCGTCAACTGAGGAGGCCCAAATTCAAGTTTCATGGAGCCCAATTCTTTTAATTTAAGTTAGCTAATTTTTGGCATTAGGGTTAGGTGGAGTGGACGGCAACAAGGCTCAAAAATAGGAGGATTTATGTGAATGGGATAATGTAGATATTATAGTTGATAATATGGAAGATAAAGGAGAAAAGATAGGAATTATCTACAAGGCTAAGTGGTGGCCGAATTTCAAACTCTGAGGGGGAGGAGAAATCAGTTTCTGATATGGCTAAAGGGTGCCGAAATTTCCCTTGCTAATTAACTGGTTTTAGTTGTCAAAAGAGGGCAATTCCGGCTTTTGGTTAGTAGGAGTGTCAAAACGTTAAATAGCCAGGTGAGGGTTCTCTTCTTTATTTTTCAGCATTTAGGGTTTCCATCTTTTCTTTCTCTTCTTCTCTGAGTAAAAGCCAAAATTCCCAACCCTACCCCCTCATCTTCACTTTGATTCAAAAGCCGAAACTCCATTGTTCTTTTCTCTTCTTTCTTCTAAAAGCCGAAACCTCATAATCCTTTTTCTACATTCTTTTCTTTTGATCTTTACTAAAGCCGAACCTACCTCTGGTCTGTCGAAATTCTCTTTTCTTCTTCCTGCCGATTTCTTCATTAAAAGCCGAATCACCATAGACTTCTTTGAATCATTTTCTCTTCCTGATTTTCGCAAAAAGCCGAAACCCTCTGGGAGTAGCTGAATCTTCTCTAGAAAGGTGAGTGTCGACTCTTGTTATTCCTTAAAATCTCTTTCGATTTTCGGAAGACAAAGCCGAAAAGCTAATGGTTTAACGGTTTTATGTATTTTCTTATTGGGCGACATCGGGAATTGAAGTAGATCTCTTAGATCTAAAAGCCAGAAACACTAGTCCCTGAATCTCATATCACTTTTCGGGATTTCAAGGTAAGGATTTCAATTCTCCTTAAGATGATCAACCGTTTTCTTTTCGTTAGTCGTGCCTTAACCTAATGTTTCGTTACCAGCCTTTGAACCACACATAGGGTAGATAGCAGCTGTGTTGACTACGGATAGCGTCGACGTAGAAAGTCTTGTTCTAACGATAATCAGGTGTGTAGATCTCTAACACACTAGTTAACTGTAATGTATATGTGTTATGGGCTAAAAAGCCGAAAAGAGGCTGTGTAGACAGTCGAATAAAACCCTGAAAAGGTTAGGCAAAGGATGCCAGGTACGTAATCATAGAAATCTCTATGTGTATCGATATATATATATATGGAAGCCTATTTTCTTAAAGATGGTATGATGTTTTCAATTTTTCATGTGTGTATGCATGGGGTGGGATTTTGATATGATGAAGGGGAAGTGCATGATAAGTCACTTGGTGATCGATGGTTAAACCACAAAGTCAAATGTTAGGTCACATAGTGATCGGTGGCTATGCCACGTTAAATGATTCCTGAAAAATAGGAATAGGCAGTACGGCTGTCGTTATGGTGTGTAGTGGATGGAGGGTTGATTGTAGAAATCCCCAAGATGTGATGGTTGGTACGGGTTGGTGTGTAGAGGATGGAATTCTAGGATGGGTTGGGCCATTCATCATTCATTATTTTCATGTAATTATGATTATTGCCTTTATGTATGGGCCAGGGCTCATAATGTGTTTGTGGGCCTTAGGTCAGTGTGTCCGGGATTTATACACTGAGTCTTGGTGACTCACCCTTTTATTTTTCCTACTCTTTTAGATGAGCAGTAGATCGTGGACATGGGAGCCAAGGCGGACTCGAGGGGCCATCAAGTTTTTATTTTTATAGATTGTTTCGGCTTTTCTTTGAGTTTTTAATTTTTGGAATATTTATGTAATAAGGCCCCATAGTTTATATTTCACTGCTTAGTTTTTAATATTTGCAACTTATGAAATTTGTCAAAGGTTTAATTATTCAAAATAATAATAATACAAGGTTTTATTTTCAAAAGGTCACCTATTTATTCAAATATTGTCTAATTAACTTACGATTTTCGAAACCAATAAGGAACTATGTTTTCAACATCAAACCCGTAACATGCCAGATCTGGTCGAAACGTATGGGCCGGGTTTGGGGTGTTACATTTTGGTATCAGAGCCCAGTTCAAAACTTGGGCTATGAAATGGGTCTAGTAATGTTTTGAAAATTTGATGTGAATTTGAAAAAAAAATTCTGGAAGAAGATATAGCCTTTGAGTCTACCGGCACCCGATCCACGCAGGTAAGTATACTAACTTTTGATGTGATATGCATGTTGGGTTTGATGGGCTTGATGGACGTAGACTAGTATGTTAGGCATTGATGGACTTTAGGCTTAGTTTAAACAACTCTTTAAATTCATAAGACTTAATCTATCCAAACAAACCCGTGAACAAGTCGCTGGGTTAGGGTGTGGCAACAGGCATACTCATGTCTAAGATTGGATTCAGGGAGAGCTTGGTACTTAAGCAGTCCTAGTGACTCACCTCCTCTTCATTGGAATCCTACCTGGTGCGTAGTGACTGTTCACCTTAGCCACGAGGATTTGTTGACGGGCCAAAATCTATAATTAAAACCCGAAAGGGACCAGCCACCCTATTTCATAACCAAAATACCCCAAGTTTTGTAAAATTTCTAAAATACACTTGATTTGTGAAAATTTCTAGAATACCCCAGAATTATAAAACTACCAAAATTTGTGAAATTACCGAAACACTCCGGTTGGCAAAATTACCAAAATACCCTCGTTTAAAAAAAGGAAAAAATATACCCAAAGTACCTCTAAATACTAAGAAAATCACCAAGATACTTTATTTTGGAAAACATCATGTAGGGCAAAACTACGAAAATACCCCTGGCTAGTGAAATGACGAGAATACCCTTATGTGATGAATGTGAGTTCATGGATGTTATATGTATGTTGATGTGTGATGATTGAATGTATGTGGTTCCTAGAATTAGGAGATAAACTTGAGACTGAAACTGTAGATAGGTTCGAATTCGAAAGAACTACTCTTAAAACTACTGTTCATAAGATTGTTCGTCGTTAATTAGTGGAAGAAATTAATAATTCATAAAATTTCTAATCAGATAAACGCAAATCGGTAGAATGAGTACAAGGGGTCGTGGACGTCCTACGTGTGGCCGTGGTAGGAGTAAAATGGCCGTGTCAGAACCAGTGGGATCTGGCCATGAGTCAGGAAATGAGATGCCAGTTCCACCAGGTGCGGAGGCCGAATTTTAGGATCAGACGGTCGGAGATGATGCAGCGTCTCAGGCAATGTTAAGGGTTTTAGAGAGGGTTGCTGGGGTAGGCATGGGCACAAGAGCCCGAAAATCTGTGCCGGAATGACTTAGGGCCAATGGGGCAGAAGTGTTTAGGGGAATTTCTGGTGTAGCCTCGAGTTCAGCTGAGTATTGGTTGGAGGCGGTGGAACGCATAATGGATGATTTGGATTTCACGGAGGAGGAGAAGCTGAAAGGGGTCGTATCTCTCCTACGGGACGAAGTTTACCAATGGTGGCTTACGGTTAAGGATGGTACGACGGCTAACCGTATCACTTGGGATTTCTTCAAAACAGCATTTCAGAGTAAATACATTGGGACAAGTTATGTGGATGCGCAGCGTAGAGCATTTCTGAACCTGGTTCAGGGAAGTAGGTCGGTGGCTGCGTATGAAGCAGAATTCTTACGCCTTAGCCGTTATGCTCGAGGGATGGTGGCCACGGACCATGAACGTTGTGTCCGATTTGAAGATGGTCTGAGGGATGATCTGCATGTATTGATAGCTCCACAGCGGGAGAGGGAATTTGCTGTCCTAGTGGAAAAGGCTAAGATAGCCGAGGAGGTAAAGTGGACCGAGAAACTAAATTAGGATAGAGATAGGAGTGGGAATAAGAGGAATGTTGAATCGTCAGGGGCAGCTGGGCAAACTCAGAAAAGACCTAGGTCAGACGGGCTGAAACGGGATGAGAGACCTGCTGCTAGTCAGACACAGAAGTGTGCTCGATGTGGTAAATTCCATGAAGGTAAGTGTTGGGCGGGCACTAGGAAGTGCTTTAGGTGTGGATCTACGAACCACCAAGTTAGAAACTGTCCGTAACAATGGGGCAGTGAAGGGGCCACGGGCCAAGGGAATGCACATCCGGGAAGAGGAGGTCAACAACCACCAAGGGGCCGTCGTCAAGTCAATGGTGGCAATGGCACAGGACATGGTCGTGGAGGTGCAGGTTATGCTGAGGCAAGGCAGCCAGCCTTGGTCTATGTAGCATGTCGCCAAGGGGACGAGGATGCTCTAGATGTGAATACCGGTGCGTACTCTACCATAGTATACTAAGTGTTTCTTTTGGCTTTAGAATTAGAGCGTGCAACGAAAGCATAGTGGTGAGACTTGGGTAGTACGATTAGTAGTTAGTTGGAAATTTCGAGGACGAAATTTCTTTAAGGGGGTAGAACTGTAACATCCTGAATTTTTGGGCCTATGCGTTTAATAGATGAATATGTGTAATGAGTTAATTTGAGTATTAGGGGTCCAAATTGGGCTCAGGATTGGGCTGAAGCCTTAGTTAAATTTTCTGTTTGGGCACTCTAGTGGAGAGCTTGTTAGAATGAGGTTTAAAAGATATTAATTGTAAATAAAGACGTAGATGGGCTTGTGGCCCAGTGGTCAGTAGTGCCACTTAAAGAGCAAGGAGGTGGCGTCAACTGAGGAGGCCCAAATTCAAGTTTCATGGAGCCCAATTCTTTCAATTTAAGTTAGCTAATTTTTGGCATTAGGGTTAAGTGGAGTGGACGGCAACAAAGCTCAAAAATAGGAGGATTTATGTGAATGGGATAATATAGATATTATAGTTGATAATATGGAAGATAAAGGAGAAAAGATAGGAATTATCTGCAAGGCTAAGTGGTGGCCGAATTTCAAACTCTGAGGGGGAGGAGAAATCGGTTTCTGATATGGCTAAGGGGTGCCGAAATTTCCCTTGCTAATTAACTAGTTTTAGTTGTCAAAAGAGGGCAATTCCGGCTTTTGGTTAGTAGGAGTGCCGAAACTTTAAATAGTCAGGTGAGGGTTCTCTTCTTTATTTTTCGGCATTTAGGGTTTCCATCTTTTCTTTCTCTTCTTCTCTGAGTAAAAGTCGAAATTCCCAACCCTATTCCCTCATCTTCACTTTGATTCAAAAGCCGAAACTCCATTGTTCTTTTCTCTTCTTTCTTCTAAAAGTCGAAACCTCATAATCCTTTTTCTACATTCTTTTCTTTTGATCTTTGCTAAAGCCGAACCTACCTTTGGTCTGCCGAAATTCTCTTTTCTTCTTCCTGCCGATTTCTTCATTAAAAGCCGAATCACCATAGACTTCTTTGAATCATATTCTCTTCCTGATTTTTATAAAAAGCCGAAACCCTCTGGGAGTAGTCGAATCTTCTCTAGCAAGGTGAGTGTCGACTCTTGTTATTCCTTAAGATCTCTTTCGGTTTTCAGAAGACAAAGCCGAAAAGCTAATGGTTTAATGGTTTTATGTATTTTCTTGTTGGGCAACATCGGGAATTGAAGTAGATCTCTTAGATCTAAAAGCCGGAAACACTAGTCCCTGAATCTCATATCACTTTTCGGGATTTCAAGGTAAGGATTTCAATTCTCCTTAAGATGATCAACCGTTTTCTTTTCGTTAGTCGTGCCTTAACCTAATGTTTCGTTACTAGCCTTTGAACAACACATAGGGTAGATAGCAGCTGTGTTGACTACGGATAGCGTCGACGTAGAAAGTCTTGTTCTAACAATAATCAGGTGTGTAGATCTCTAACACACTAGTTAACTGTAATGTATATGTGTTATGGGCTAAAAAGCTGAAAAGAGGCTGTGTAGACAGTCGAATAAAACCCTAAAAGGGTTAGGCAAAGGATGCCAGGTACGTAATCATAGAAATCTCTATGTGTATCGATATATATATGGAAGCATGTTTTCTTAAAGATGGTATGATGTTTTCAATTTTTCATGTGTGTATGCATGGGGTGGGATTTTGATATGATGAAGGGGAAGTGCATGATAGGTCACTTGGTGATCGATGGTTAAACCACAAATTCAAATGTAAGGTCACATAGTGATCGGTGGCTATGCCACGTTAAATGATTCCTGAAAAATAGGAATAGGCAGTACGGTTGTCGTTATGGTGTGTAGCGGATGGAGGGTTGATTATAGAAATCCCCAAGGTGTGATGGTTGGTACGGGTTGGTGTGTAGAGGATGGAATTCTAGTATGGGTTGGGCTATTCATCATCCATTATTTTCATCTAATTATGATTGTTGCCTTTATGTATGGGCCAGGGCTCATAATGTGTTTGTGCGCCTTAGGTCAGTGTGTCCGGGATTTATACACTGAGTCTTGGTGACTCACCCTTTTATTTTTCCTACTCTTTCAGATGAGCAGTAGATCATGGACATGGGAGCCAAGGCGGACTCGAGGGGCCATCAAGTTTTTATTTTTATAGATTATTTCGGCTTTTCTTTGAGTTTTTATTTTTTGTAATATTTATGTAATAAGGCCCCATAGTTTATATTTCACTGCTTAGTTTTTTATATTTGCAACTTATGAAATTTGTCAAAGGTTTAATTATTCAAAATAATAATAATATAAGGTTTTATTTTCGAAAAGTCACCTATTTATTCAAATATTGTCTAATTAACTTACGATTTCCGAAACCAGTAAGGAACTATATTTTCAACATCAAACCCGTAACATGCCAGATCTGGTCGAAACATATGGGTCGGGTTTGGGGTGTTACAGATATCGTAGCCCGAGGCCAACACATCCGATATGCATGGCCCAAAGCAAAATCGGTATATGATCTTATAACATATCATCAGTATCCAAAATCTATTCCTAACGTTCAACCAGGACTTTTAGCTTGTCGATTCCATCTTCGAATATTTCCGTAGAATCGTATTTACATTTCATACATTAATAAAAATCTCACAATCATAGTTTAGGCAATATCAAAGCATTTAACATACATTTATAAAGAAATCGTCACATACGGACTTACCTCGTATTCGGAATTGACAAATTGGATCGACTACTCGATAACATTACTTTTCCCCGGATCTAAATCTGAATTCTTTCGTTCTTGATCTATATGTATTCAAAGTTAACTCATTTAATCAAATATTCTTCCAATTTAGTCCAAAACATACATTTAGGCCTATTTGTAATATAGCCCCTAAACTTTCACATTTAATCAATTTAGTCCCTCTTTCACAAATACACAAAATTCACAAAATTTCTTTAAACCCAAGCTTGGCCGAAATTCATATAAGTCCCTAGCAGCCCAAAATTTCATTTATTTCACATTACAACCACTCAATTTGGATATTTCACAATTTAATCCATTTTTGACATTTTTGTCAAAAATCACTTTACAAAACTAGTTTAACTATTAACAAACTTTCATAATCTATCATAATTCATCAAATTACTCAAGCATTCAAAAATGGCAACTTGTTAAATCTTTAACAATTTCAAAATCTAAGGTACGGGCTAGTTAGAATACGAAGCAACGATCTCAAAAACATAGAAATCATTAAAAACAAGACAAAACACATAACTATTTGCTTGAATTTTTCCTACCCAAATGAAAAACCCTAGTTCTTCTTGTTCTTCTTTTAATTTCAGCTCAAAAGATAATATTAGAGCATAATTTTGATTTTGTTTTATTAATATTAACTTTATTAATCCAATACCAAATTTAACCTTAAATTATAACATATAAAAACATATAATGGATGGACATAATTGTCCACTTACACTACCAATGGTCTAATATCATCATAAGGACCTTTGATTTAATAAATCATAGCAATTAAACACCCTTGACAAATAGAATGCAACTTTTGTATTTTACGCGATTTAGTCCTTTTTCTCAAATTTAGCAATTAAACGATAAAATTAGCTCACGAAAGTTTCACACATACATGCTGTCATGCTGTAATCACATAAAATAATATTAAAATAATTTTCCAACATCGAATTTGTGGTTCCAAAACCACTGTTCTGATTTAGCTAAAATTGGGCTGTTACATGGGACACGACCGTGTGTCCCTATTTAGAATGCCCATATAGCCTGGCTACACGATTGTGTGACCCTTGTAGTTTTGAAATTTTCTAGTGTTTCAGAAAAATTCTCTGAGTTTTAAATTTAGTCTCAATTTGTTTCTAATGTGTATTTTGGGCCTCGAGGGCTAGTATAAGGGACAATATGTATGATTTGACTTGAATATAATGTGTTTATTGATATGATATGAAATATTTTAAATTTCTGTCTGTTTGATTTGTAAACACCGGCAATGCTCCGTAACTCTGTTCTAGTGACGGATACTGTTTAGGGGTGTTACAAATACTGCTATATTTAGATGTATCCATCAATCCATGCTTATGAATATTTTTAACAAAAGAAAAGAAAAGACAAAGTAACATAGTCTTAGATGCATACAATAATCGAACTGGTATTTATTTTTTAAAAAAATATTATTATAATTTAAATTTGAATAACAAGGAATATAAACCTTTTTTTATGATAATGTTTTTAATTTGAATCGCATATGTTTCATTTCTAGAATTTCATTTTTAATTTGGAAAGCATTAATCAAGTTGTTGATGTTTGACTCTATTTCTGTTTCTCTTACTTCTCCATTCTAATCTCCTCTTCTACTTTCTTTATCTACTTTTCAGATTTTCTTAGAATAAATAAGACTAAGAATAGCTTAAACAAAGTAAATTCTTTCATGAGTTGAAGTTTTAGGTTATATTGTCGTATCCTCCCAAGTTCTTATTTTGAAGAGATAACTATAAAAACCCTTTGTTTTAAATTGCAATTAGTTTTCAAGTTTCCTAGCTAGTTAATTGTCTTTTTCTTCTTGTCGTTTAATCATTGCAGTCAATGGTCTTTGCATGGTAAATATACAACTGATATAGCCTACAGATTATTCGTTAATTTCTACAATTTACTATCATTTTCACATTGATTTTTCTTATGTAACAGACTTGTCAAAGAAGGATATCAGCTAAGAAAAGTTGAAATATATAAAACCCAGCAAATCCTACTATCCACATCTTCTCTTTGACCCTTGCTACTGTATTTTGAAGAATCAAACATTTTGATTTGTATAGAATACCTACATCTAATCTAACCAAATATAATAGCAAAGTCAAGAAGATGTCAGAAAAATAGAGAACAAGTTTAAGAAGTTAAAAAAATAGGGTAAAAGTTTGGCCTTCCCAGGTTTCTACTTAAGGGCTCAGAGGATTTAACAACAACAACAATGCCAAATACCAGATTATATTCCGAGCATAACAACCAAGAGTTAGATGAAATTCTATTAGCATAATTTAGCACAAGTTAAATGGGGAAAAAAACGAAATTTTTATACCGTGGAGGCTCATCGGTGGAAGCTCACCTAAAATGGGGAAAAGCGAAAAAATTAAATGGGGGTTAAAATGAATGTCGAAACTATTTTTTTGTGAAACGGGAATCGACTAGGGTTTTGAAAATGAAAATAAAAATGGGAGTCGCCACCGATCTTTATTAGGTGTGATCGATCACCTTTGTTTTAATAAAACGTTTTGGTTTACTAAAACGGTGTTTTTGGTCTACGAAATTTGAGAAAACGGGTTCGAGAGTCGGTTACGTGCGAGGAAGGATTAGCACCCTCGTCACGCCCAAAATTGGTACCCAATTGATTAATTAGTGTCTTAATGTCGAAAGTTGAAAACTGAGAACGAATTTAAAATACGATTCTTTTTATTAGTGTTGATTTTAAAACACTTGAATGAGTTGGAATAATCATTAAAGACCATCTGATCTTGAGGCGACGAAATGCCAAATCCAGTAAGTTAGGACACGGCACCCCGAATCCTTGAGATAAGCCCGCCTTTTATTTAAAAGCGCGTGTATTTTAATTTTAAAATAATATTCGGTTATTTAGATTAAACGAGGAAAAACAAAACCCAGTAAGGTAGGGCACGGTCTCTCGAATTTCTAAATATGGAATATTGTCATTTTTAGAAATTCTTATCTCGAGGTAACGAGATGTCACACCCAATAAGTTAGGGCACAACACTTTGTACTCTCAAGAATAAGCTTTTTATTTTAAACTTGTATTTTGTTTTAAAAGGATATTCTGTTATTTAAGCTAAGCGAGAAAAGTCGAATCCCAGTAAGTTAAGGCACGATTTTCTCAAATTTCCAAAACGCAAAATATTACCTTATTTTGAAAATTTTTATTTTAAAATGATAGCATGTATAATATTTGAATGGCATGTGCTATTTGTTTGGATTAAAAAATGACGATCTAGGTTGGATAAACGTGTTGGGGATTAATCATGATACGAAAGCACGGTAATAATGATCAAGGAGCAACAATTCATGAACGCAAAATTATACAATGAACTACAATAATATGACAATACAAATAAATGAATCATGGTACATGTAATGGCAATAATCTCACATTATGCAAGCACTAGTATTAATATTAGCAAGCTAAGGAGTTAAGAGCCAAATTTAAAAAGAGTCACCAAACGAATTTACACAAATAAAACATAACGTGCATTAAAATACATAAAAAATGAATAATTTGAAAGAAAGAAAATTTAAAATCATCAATATATAATAAATTTTACGTAGAAAACAAAAATTAAAACGAAGTATATAAAAGTTTAACATGAAAAGATGTTATACTTAATAGTAATATACATATATGATTTTGAAATTATACATATAAAAATGGTGTTATATAACACGATTTGAAACAATATTTATAAACAATAAAGATCTAATAAAGTTTATGTACATAATATAATAATGCATGCAAAATATTTAAAACCCATATAAGATTCTAAACAAATAATATATATATAATGAAATGTTAGTAATTTAAAAGAATATAGGTAACTTTAATTACAATATAAAAAAAATACCTAAGTGTATAAAGAATGATTTAAAGAATATACCCAAAAAAGTGTATATATATATATACACATATAAAGAATAAAATAATAATGTGGAGAAAACTTAAAATAGATAATAAATCAATTAAAATAAATAATACGTGAAAGATTTTGAAATAAATAATGTATGAAAAAAATCTTAAAATAAACAATATATATATATAAGTTTTTTTAAAAAAAATAGTACATAAAAGCTTAAAATAAATAATAATAATAATAATAATAATAATATAATTTTTAAGGAAAATAAGTAAATAAATAAACTCATTAAACAGGTTGAGGATATATTAAAAAAACGGACTGGCATTTAAGGTACAAATTCGAAATAAGGAAAAGCCAATTAAGGGCCACAGTGAAACGCGCAGAAACTTGCAGGGACCAGATGGGAAAAATTCCCAACCCTCGTGCGCAACGTTTCGCATGGGACTAAAATGGAATAAGATCCAAATTCATGGGGTCGAATTAAAAACCAATGAATGACCAAATGGGTCAAATTGAAAATAAATAACAAAGGGGGAGGACCTGTAGCGCAAATTCCCCTTTTTAGGGAAAACGCGCGGATCCTGGCTATGGGATCGAGTCGGGTTCGGGTTCCCCCAAAACGATGCCGTTTTAGCGCCTGGTGGAACCACATGAAACGTCGACGTTTCAAAAGGCATATTTAAGCCCAAATTTCATTTTTTTCTTTCATTATTCAGACCCCCTCTTCAAAAATCAAAAAAATGACAGCATTCTCTCCCCCCTTTCGGTTTTGACCGATTAAGCTTCCCTCCGTCGGTCCGTCACACCACCGCGCCACCACCGAATCGATGGCCGGCAATGCCCAAGACCGGGTCTTTTAGCCTCCTTTCAAAACCCTTTTGAAACCCCGACTCTTGGTGCCCGAAAACAAAAGGAACGGACCGTTGATACCCCTCATCGGTCCAAGCTCCGACGACGGAGAGAGAACTCTGACGCCACGGCTGTGAAAGTTTCGGTAAGGTCCCGTCCTTCTCCTTTGTTATTTCATTTTAAGAGTTTGAAAAAAATAAATAAAAATAAATAGAAAACAGCACTAAATAGTAAGATCGAGAACGAAATCAACCTTCAAAGTTTTTGTTCTTCTTTTTGATTTCCCAGTATTTGTAAAAAAATTTACAAATGACTCATTTTGGTTTTTATAACCAATTTACAAAGATTCGCTTTTGTTTGATTCGTTTTGTTTTCTTTGTTTTTTTATCGTTTTCCTCCCTGTCTTGGTTGCTGCTGTTGCGTGTTTCATTTGCAGGTGACGTTAGGCGTTAGAGGCGTGCGGTGGTAGAGGAGTGGAGGCGGCACAGGGCAGAGGCACATACAGCAGTTGTGGCGCCTAGGTTTTAGGGTTTCAGAAACCCTAAAATTTTCTAAAAAGCTTTGATATTTTGGGCCTGTTGGGCCCTTTTAGATTTTGGGCCATTTTCTGTTGTAATTGGACTCTAAATTTGGACTATTTATTAGTTGGGTTTATTGGATTTGGGCCAAAATTGGCTATTACAGCTGCCCCTCTTTGATCATTGTCGTGTAACGAGAATTGGGCAAAGACTTCAAAAGAGCCAATTTTGCTTAGCGTCACCGAGTCTTGACTTCTTTGGTGCCTCTGTTCTTCAAGTGGCCTCGCTTTGACCCACTGCAACTTCAGGGGTATAGGGATTGCTGCTTTGATTCATTCTGCTGCAACTTCAAAGAAGTAAGGATTGTGGCTCTAATGTAATCTCAGGGGGAAGGGATTTGTAGCTTCGACCTACTCCTTTGGAACTTCAAGGAGATAAGAATTGGTAATTTCAACCTGTTCCACTGCAACTTCAGGGAGATAAGTTTTGTGGCTTTATTTGCTCCAATGTAATTTCAGGGAGAAGAGATTTGTAGCTTCGATCTTCTCTACTGAAACTTCAAGGAAATGAGGATTTGAGGGAGAAGGGATTTGTAGCTTCGACCTACTCCGTTGGGACCTTAAAGGGATAAGAATTCAGGGAGAAGAGATTTGTAACTTCTATCTTCTCTACTAAAACTTCAAGAAAACGAGGATTTCAGGGAGAAGGGATTTGTAGCTTTGACCTACTCCGTCGGAACCTCAAATGGATAAGAATTCAGGGAGAAGAGATCTATAGCTTCGATCTTCTCTACAGAAACTTCAAGGAAACGAGGATTTTAGGGAGAAGGGATTTGTAGCTTCGACCTACTCTGTTGGGACCTCAAAGAGATAAGAATTCAGGGAGAAGAGATTTGTAGCTTCAATCTTCTCTACTGAAACTTCAAGGAAATGAGGATTTTAGGGAGAAGGGATTTGTAGTTTCAACCTACTCCGTTGGAACCTCAAAGGGATAAGAATTCAGGGAGAAGAGATTTGTAGCTTCGATCTTCTCTACTAAAACTTTCAGGAAATGAAAACTGGTAATTTCAACCTGCTCTACTGTATCTTCAAGGAGACGAGGTTGGTGGCTTAAATCTACTCCGCTGCTTCATGGAGATAAGATTCGCCGTCTTCGATCTGCTCCACTACTGCTTAGGGAGACAAGATCTGTAATATTCAGCCTACTCCACAGCCGCTTCAGGGAAATAAGGCTGATGGCTTAAATCTACTCCGCTGCTTCATGGAGATGAGATTCGTCATCTTCGATCTGCTCCACTACTGCTTAAGGAGATAAAATCTGTAATCTTCAGTCTACTCCACTACTGCTTCAGGGAGATAAGGCTGATGGCTTAAATCTACTCCGTTGCTTCATGGAGATGAGATTCACCGTCTTCGATTTGCTCCACTACTACTTAGGGAAACAAGATCTTTAATCTTCGGTCTGCTCAAATGCAAACTCAGGGATGCAAGACTAGTGTTTTCGATCTGCTTCACTGCAAACTTAGGAAGACAAGATCTGTGAATTCATCGATGTTACGACACCGTCTTCTGGGGGACCTATCTTGTAAAATCGATTTTATGTGTTTATGCTTATGCAAAATGGTTAGGATGCTATGATCAGAATGAATCAAATGCTCCTAACTAAGTGTGTTATGAATGATGACTTTTTTTTTTAAATGTATAATGATTAGGATGCAATGATCAAAATGAATCAAATGCTCCTTACTAAATGATATTATGGATGACATTTGCATGAATGCAGAATGTCACGAGAATTATCTCTTTTTTTCTTTTTTTCCTCTTTTTTTTTTAATACAATGATTAGGATGCACTGATCGGAATAACCAAATGCTCCTAACTAAATGGTATTATGACGACATTTGCATGAATGTAGAATGTCATGAGAATGATCCCTTTTTTTTTTAAACAATGATTAGGATGCACTGATCGGAATGAATCAAATGCTCCTAACTAAGTGATATTATGGGTGACATTTGCATGAATGCAGAATTTCATGAGAATGATCTTTTTAAAATGTATAATGATTAGGATGCAATGATCGGGATGAATCAAATGCTCCTAACTAAATGTGTTTTACATGAATGCAGAATTTCATGAGAATGATCCCCTTTTTAAATGCTTAGGGTTGTCATTGCTCGTTGTTCTTCCAGGTTGTATCACTTGATGTAATATCTTACCTTTTTATTCAACTGATAATTTTGACAAAAAATCTTAACAGGTAGTCTCAAATTAGACCCCTTTCCAGCCCTTAGTTCTGGTGGGTTCTGAACAATAGTGCTATTTCAGGTTCTTGTATCATTTAGAAGCTTCCAGAGTAATATGCAGAAATTCTTTTTTGAAAGTATTATTAGTCCATTAATCGTTATTTCAATTCAAAAATGCTTAAAAAAGATCATAACAATGGACCAAAAGAAAATTAATCGAGAGCAAAGCTCGAAATAAATTAATCAAAACATCAAATTTTGAAAAAAAAACACAAAATGAGAATGAATTAATCAAGATAACAAATGAAATTTGTTGGGAGTGTATCTTGAAAAGAATAAAGTAATCAAAGATAGTGATTTCAATATGGGTAAGATGAAAACTAGGTGCCCCAGATACCGCAGCCTGAGCTTCTCTGTACAAACTTCTTTGGGACCATTTTGAGCTTAATATATGTTTAGGGGGTCCGGAGTACTTTGTCGATGCCCCAAGATGTAGCATACTCCTTCATTGATAATTCAGGCATAGTAAGACTGTATGCCCCACTTTTGATCAAAATTTGAGCCGCCCTTTTTGAGTTTTCAACTCAAATCCCCTTTGGTCTCAAGGCGCCCTTTACGGGTTTTCGCCTTGGCCTCTCCTTTTTCTTTTTTCCCTTTTTTTTTGGAAAACTTTTTATTGAATCTGAATTCACCGGATTTGGCAAGTCATTGTCATCCATCTCGGTTAATGTTCATGCTTCTCTAGAACAAGCCTTCTTTGCTGCATAAGGTTCTTCCCAATTTGGCATCCACTTTCTTCTGAAGTTCCTTTTGTATGGGAAAAATCTTCTTCAAAGCCCTATCATGAAATTTTCTAGGGCGAAGCTCTCATTATCTGATCGTGACAGATAGCTTTTGACATTTTTCTTCAAATTCAACTGATCATATCGGGATTAAATCCATTCTACCTTTTCCAACTTCAGTTCTGACAAGACTCGAAAAAAGAATGTCGACTTCAATAGACAAAATGCTTTTATTCCACAAATTAAGGCATTGCCCCGGCGAAGTTCTTGGCCAATGTTTGATAAGCATAGAGGGTAAATGTAACATCTTTATGCCAATCTTTACAAGTCTAGGTCATCTTCCTAATGATCCTTGTTTTGTTGCTCTTTTTTTTTGTTGCCTTTGCTGCATGGTGATGTGGCACCTGACCTTGGAACGGACCTCAAACTTTTGACATTGTGCGGTTAAATATGATCTTTTGACTCTTTTGTTTTGTCGGTATTCTTTCTTTCTTTTTCTCTTTTTTGTTCTGATGACTACCAACTTTGTAACATTGGCCTACGAAGCTACTTCAACCCTCTTAGCAAAATAATTAATGCCTGCTAGAAGCTTCCGACGAGATCGTTCCAATAAACTTCATGCCCCACATAGATGAGGTCTACGAAGAAATGAAGGAGGTACATGAATGTTGTCTTCATAAATTTGGCATTTATGGCATAACTGATGCAATCCCTTTCTATGATGGACCAAAGAATCTAAATCTCATGATTAGCTTGGCTATCATGAAATCATTAGCATGTGTTCTTCAAATACCCTTATGAACCTCTTCTAGGATTTCCTTAGCCTTAACAGCATACCCACGTCTCAGTAGTTCAGGGGTGTCTTGATATGATCGTGCGAAAACATCTTTGAAATGATGTCTCGCCTTATTTCTGTAGTGAGCTAGGCTTTCTTTCCTAGGCTCACAATGTGCACTGACCCTTTGTAAGTTAGGATCTATTCTTCATCTTACCCTACCATTCTTAATGAATCAGGTAATTAAGCCATAATCTCTATCATCTTCAAAGTCCTGAGATCCCTCTAGACACATATCTTGCTCAAAAGTAGATTCTGAGTCAGTAGAAGCATGGCTCATGTCGTTGATATCTAGGGACCTGTTGTAGGTACAAAAGAATATTCAAAGGACAAATAAATCCAAGAATAATTATTTATGCGGTATGAACATGAATGAAATAAATGAATAAAAGAATATTTGCTCAAAGTGAGACACAAAAATGCATTTTCATTCAAAATATAGATGTTGAACATAAGCCTATTTCACAAAAAAATTCTTATTGCTCCTAGGCTTAGAGCAATAAGTGTGTTCTGGACAGTACTCTGAATTAGCTTTAAAAATACAGGGATCTCTTCCACAGTCCCATTGTTCAAAACACTCCCAAGTATGTAAGGGCAGACGCTTGAAAAATTTTATTCCCCGGTTCCCTCTTCAGATACGGCGTTAATGTTCTGATTCCCCGACATTCCTTTTGGGCCCTAAACCTCTTCAAAGAAAACCAACTCTTTGTTATCCATTAGACTTTGCACAAAAGCTTTGAATTCAGCACACTCTTGGACTTCATGGCCTTCTTTCTGCGTAGAACTCACAATAGCTCCTTATCTCTTTGGGTATTTCTTCCAAATCCTGAATGATTAATCCCCTGTCTATCATTTGTTTCAAAACCCATTTCAATGGGGTTTTTACTTCTGCAATATTCTACTTGATTCTTTTCTCCGTATTCTCGATTATCGCGTTTACCCCTTTGTCAGAATGGTTGGGTAACGGATTTTCTGCATCAGATGGATCATCAAATTTCACAATACCTATATCGATGAGCCTTTTGATTATCTTTTTGAAAATAGTGCAGTTCTCAATCGAGTGTCCTGTGATTCTCGCGTGGTATTTGCATTGGGCATTCGCGTCGTACCATTTGGGAAACGGAGGCTACATAGGTTTTAGATAGAAAGGGGATACTATATGTGCATCAAACAAACTTTGGAACAGCTCCCCATATGTAATTGGGATGGGCGTGAACCGGAGATTTTCTGAGCTCGGTCTTGGATTAGGATCTTGCCTTGGGGAGACCTGAGGGCTAGTAGTTGACGTCCTTAGCTGGCTTACTGTAATTGGCCTTGAATAGCCCTTACTATACATACTCGTATCATTCACCGCATCTTCCCTCTTCTTCGAGGTCTTTGGAGTATTGATTTGGAAGCTCCACTCTCGCCTTTTCCGTTTGTAACGATCTTCAAATTATTTCGGGAGCTCCAACCTTGACTTTTTTGTTTTCGCTAGATTATCAAGGACAACAGGATTGATTGGATGATCCCCTGGACTAGAACCAGAACCTATTGGGAAGTTTGCCGGTGTCGAGGTACCAGTCTGGTATCGTGGTCTAATGTTAATAGGCACCCTTTGTGGGTACGCGTCTGATTGTGCTGGGACACATATTGGAGTAAAATCTAAGGAATAGATAAGGTCCTCATTATCGCTCTCATTGTTGACCACCGGGTTTTTCCTTTCTTCAAGCCTTCCGGCTAGTAACTGGGTTAATTGGCTCATCACATTCATTTGATCTCGCATATCCTGTTAGATTTCGGCCAATTGCTCATGCATCTGTATTTGCCTTTGCTTTAATCTCTCCAACCTTCGTTCCATGTTTTCCAGGTTAACTGAAATAATTTTACCTAATTAGGGTCCTTTTGTTAAAATCTAATGCAAATGGTGCAATGCAATGCAGATGCATGGAATGAATGCAACAGAAAGAAAGGCGTTGATTCTGAATTCAATTCCATTAGAACAAATTTTCTAGAAAAAAAATTTCTTTACATAAAACGGATTACATATGAGGCCTTGCCCTCGTACTCCTGGTGAAGACATCGATCTTCTCCTTCATATCCAGACGCTATGGTCGAATCTTGCTAACTTTTCCAAAGATGCCTCTATTTTGATCCGTGTCTCGACCCATTGCTCACTTATCCCTGCAATGCTCATTAACTCCTTTTAAAAGAGTTGAGACGTGACAACTCTCGAATGATCCTTGTTGGCTTGAATCCTCGGGCAATTAAGCAAAGTCTTGTTTTCCTCCGTGGACTATCAGCCTTTTCTCGTTGTGTTTACTTGGACCATATTCAGACGACCGTATTATAATCCACTTTATCGAGAAATCCATTTTCTTATGACAAGCTCTTCTATTTAGCAATCAAATATGAATCAACACCTCTTTTCTATGATGAAAATGCAATGCAATCATAACCAAAACAAAACAAAATACGTCAGTACAGAAGAAATAATCAACAAAATAGAACACCTATCTGGGTGACCACTAGGGTTTGGTACAATTCTACCTAGGGTAGGCTCTTAGGGCTCACTATATATGGTTCGGTTCTAAGGTAAAGGTACCCGAACCGGCAGATTCCTCGATCCTCACCCATTATAGGCTCATATGGACCAAGTTCGGTTCAGGGGAATACATTTCCCCATGGCCATGCGGAGATGAAAATCTCACGAAGCACATAGGTACGGATGTATCCGGAAGCAATCCACTAGCCCATGCGGAGGTGAAAACCTCACGAAGGCATAGTTTCTTACTCCCACTTAAGAGGGTAAGACAAAAATGGTCCTTATGCAATATGATGTGAGACTCAAACCATAGTAAATATGAAATAATAATACGAATAAATGCAATAATAGAATCGTAATTTTTCAAATCAGATTTTTAATTTTTGACAACGAGACAAAAAATAATCAATTTTACGGCTCGACTCTCTTATGTCCCTAGCGGAGTTTCCAAGCTATCGAAACCATTTTTTTGTAAAACGGGAATCGACTAGGGTTTTGAAAACGAAAATAAAAATGGGAGTCACCGCCGATCTTTATTAGGTGTGATCGGATCACCTTTTTTTTAATAAAATGTTTTGGTTTACTAAAACGGTGTTTTTGGTCTACGAAATTCGAGAAAACGGGTTTGGGAGTCGGTTAAGTGCGAGAAAGTCACGCCCAAAATTGGTACCCAATTGATTAATTAATGTCATAATGTCGAAAGTTGAAAACTGAGAACAAATTTAAAATATGATTCTTTTTATTAGTGTTGATTTTAAAACACTTGAATGAGTTGGAATAATCATTAAAGACCATCTCATCTCGAGGCGATGAAATGCCACATCCAGTAAGTTAGGACACGGCACCTCGAATCCTTGAGAATAAGTCCACCTTTTATTTAAAAGCACGTGTATTTTAATTTTAAAATAATATTAGGTTATTTCGATTAAACGAGGAAAAACGAAACCCAGTAAGTTAGGGCACGGTCTCTCGAATTTCTAAATACGGAATATTGTCATTTTTAGAAATTCTTATCTCGAGGTAACGAGATGTCACACCCAATAAGTTAGGGCACAACACTTTGTACTCTCGAGAATAAGCTTTTTATTTTAAACTTGTATTTTATTTTAAAAGTATATTCCGTTATTTAAGCTAAGCGAGAAAAGTCGAAACTCAGAAAGTTAGTGCACAATTTTCCCGAATTTCCAAAACGCGAAATATTACCTTATTTTGAAAATTTTTATTTTAAAATGATAGCGGGTAAAATATTTGAATGGCATGCACTATTTGTTTGGATTAAAAAACGATGATCTAGGTTGGATAAACGTGTTGGGGATTAATCACGATACGAAAGCACGGTAATAATGACCAATGAGCAACAATTCATGAACGCAAAATTATACAATGAACTACAATAATATGACAATACAAATAAATGAATCATGGTACATGTAATGGCAATAATCTCACATTATGCAAGCACTAGTATTAATATTAGCAAGCTAGGGAGTTAAGAGCCAAATTTAAAAGAGTCACCAAACGAATTTACACAAATAAAACATAACGTGCATTAAAATACATAAAAAATGAATAATTTGAAAGAAAGAAAATTTGAAATCATCAATATATAATAAATTTTACATAGAAAACAAAAATTAAAACAAAGTATATAAAAGTTTAGCATGAAAAGATGTTATACTTAATAGTAATATACATATATGAATTTGAAATTATACATATAAAAATGGTGTTATATAACACGATTTGAAATAAAATTTATAAAGAATAAAGATCTAATAAAGTTTATGTACATAACATGCAAAATATTTAAAACCCATATAAGATTCTAAACAAATAAATATATATATATATATATAATGAAATGTTAGTAATTTAAAAGAGTATAGGTAACTTTAATTACAATATCAAAAAAAATACCTGTGTATAAAGAATGATTTAAAGACTATACCCAAAAAAGTGTATATATATATATATATATATACATATAGAGTATAAATAATAATGTGGAGAAAACTTAAAATAGATAATAAATCAATTAAAATAAATAATACGTGAAATATTTTGAAATAAATAATGTATAAAAAAGATCTTAAAAATAAACAATATATATATATATAAAAGTTTTTTAAAAAAATAGTACATAAAAACTTAAAATAAATAATAATAATAATATAATTTTAAGGAAAATAAGTAAATAAATAAACTCATTAAATAGGTTGAGGATTATATTAAAAAAACAGACTGACATTTAAGGTACAAATTCAAAATAAGGAAAAGCCAATTAAGGGCCAAAGTGAAACGTGCAGAAACTTGCAGGGACCAGATGGGAAAAATTCCCAACCCTCGTGCGCAACGTTTTGCATAGGACTAAAATGGAACAAGATCCAAATTCATGGGGTCGAATTAAAAACCAAGGAATGACCAAATGGGTCAAATTGAAAATAAATAATAAAGGGGGAGGACCTGCAGCGAAAATTCCCCTTTTTAGGGAAAACGCGCAGATCCTGGCTATAGGATCGGGTCGGGTTCGGTTTCCCCCAAAACGATGTCGTTTTAGCACCTGGGGAAACCACATGAAACGTCGTCGTTTCAAAAAGCATATTTAAGCCCAAATTTCATTTTTTCTTTCTTTATCCAGATCCCCTCTCTTCAAAAATAAAAAAAATGGCAGCATTCTCTCCCCCCTTTCGGTTTTGACCGATTAAGCTTCCCTCCGTCGATCCGTCGCACCACTGCCCCACCACCGTATCGGTGGCCGGCGATGCCCAACACCGGGTCTTTTAGCCCCCTTTCAAAACCCTTTTGAAACCCCGACTCTTGGCACCCAAAAACGAAGGGAACGGACCATCGATACCCCTCCTCGGTCCAAGCTTCGACGACGGAGAGAGTACTCTGACGCCACGGCCGTGAAGGTTTCGGTAAGGCCCCCTCCTTCTCCTTTATTATTTCGTTTTAAGAGTTTGAAAATAATAAATAAAAATAAATAGAAACAGCAGTAAATAGTAAGATCGAGAACGAAATCAACCTTCAAAGTTTTTGTTCTTGTTTTTGATTTCCAGTATTCGTAAAAAAAATTACAAATGACTCGTTTCGATTTTTATAATCGATTTACAAAGATCTGTTTTTGTTTGTTTCGTTTTGTTTTCTTTGTTTTTTTGTCATTTTCCTCCCTGTCTTGGTTGCTGTTGTTGCGTGTTTCATTTGCAGGTGACGTGAGGCATCAGAGGCGTGCGGTGGCAGAGGCGTGGAGGCGGCACGGGGCAAAGGCACATGCAGCAGTTGCGACGCCTAGGTTTTAGGGTTTTAAAAACCCTAAAATTTTCTGAAAAGCTTTGATATTTTGGGTCTGTTGGGCCCTTTTAGATTTTGGGCCATTTTCTGTTGTAATTGGACTCTAAATTTGGACTATTTATTATTTGGGTTTATTGGATTTGGGCCAAAATTGGCTATTACAATGAAAAGATGAGATTAAGGAGATTAGAAAGAAAGAGAGTGAGTGAGAGCACCTTACCTTGAATATCTTGAAGAAAATGGAAGGAAAATAAAAAAGAACCATAGAGAAGATGGAAGGAAAATAAAAAAGAAACAGAGAGAAGAAGAAATGAAGAAGAAACCTGAAAAATGATAAAGACAGAAAAGTAATTGATCAGCCAAAAGCATTTTCTGCCTTGAAAAAATTAAAAAACTCAACGGGAGAAAAAGGACTTCTTAAATGGGTTTTTTAAGTTCAACAGAAGTTTGTTTAGTAATCTAAGGCTTAAATATTATTATACCAGTTAAATTAAGTCATCATTTTCGTTAACTTTTTAGTAAAGATTGACCAAAATAGAAATTGTAATGGCCCATTTTTGCCCGGGCCCATAAAACAAAATAAAAAAATCAAAAAAATAATAAATGTCTATTTAAAGGTCCTCTTACAACTGAGCCCAAACAGATGGCCCAAAGCCAATTTACAAGCCCGATTTTACAGACCCATCACCCTACCTGAACTAATGGCCTATTAACTTAGACCCAAACTAAACCAACCCCCTAAACAAACTAGACCCAGACTCAGACGGCCCAAAAGGGCCCAAGACCTTAACAGAAATCAGCAGTGGCCTATTGTTTCTGAAACTCTAGGCGCCGCAAATGCAATAGCACCCAAGCCAACAGGCGCGCCACCAGCCCTCGTCAAGCCGCGAATCGCGCCGCCATTAACGCGCCTCATCGCCAGGTTCTCCGCCTGCAAAAGAAAGGAAACAAAATCGCAGCAAAAATGGCCAAACAGCAGCGAATTCCTTTTTTATTTTTTATATTTAAAGGCTATAAAAGCCTGATTATTTTGTAACACGGGAGACAAAAAAGAGAAAACAGAATACACAATTTTTTTACAGAGAATAAAAATAAAAAAGTTCGATTGAAGCAAAATATAGAGTTTTTTTTAGGTGATTCTTTTCGCATTATTTTATTTTATTTCTTAAATCTATTTTTTTATATATAAATATATTAAAAGAAAATAGAAGAAAAGAGCGAAAATTTTACCTGAGCGCCGCCATGGACGACGGCGTGTGCATCGGCGCGTGCGGAGGTGCCCCATCGGAGTCATGGCCGAAGGCATTATGCTGGAGAGAGTTTGGGGGATAGGTTTCTGATTTTTTTTAAAAATGGGTGTTAAATGATTTTTTTAAACTGTTTTTATTACTTATATAGTTATTTGGGAATGACGCCGTTTTGGTTTAATTTAATAAGCCTAAAACGACGTCGTTTCACAATAAGACCCGCGCGTTGACCCGGAGACCAAAACAGGATCCGCGTGTTTTCAGAAAACGGGAAATTTGTCCCTTTAGTCCCTCCGCATTATTTCAGTTTTATAATTAAGTCCGTTTATTTTCTTTTATTTATAATTTAACCCCTTTATATTTATTTTTATTGTTATTTGATCCAGGTTTCTTTTTTTATTTTATTTTATTTTTCAAACTTTTTTTGAATTTAATTATTCTAATATTATATGAAATATTTTATTACATATTTTTTTAATTATTTGTATATTAATAGTATAAATTTATTTTTACTATTTTTATATTTAATTGTCATTATATATATTATTTTACTTATTAATATATATATTATATATTATTTATTATATATATTTTGTATAATATATAGTATTATGTTACATTATATTATTTCTAAAACTTATTTTATATAAAATTCATTATATATCTAATCTATTTTATTTATATTGTTTATAATTTTATAATTAATGTACTACATATATACATATATTTTCATTATTTATTATTTTATTTTGTTTTAAAATTATTTTATTACATATTATTTTTATATAGTTATTATATTATATATTTAAAAAAATTATATATTGTATAGTATTATATTATATATCATATATTTTTATTTTCATATTATAAAATATGTTTCATTTACATTATTATATTTTATTTTATTTATTTAAAATCATTATATACTATTCTTTTTATTTATATATTGTTTGCATTGTTTATATTATATGTATGTAATATTTGTTTTATTTATTTTTATTAATCTTGCATGAAAATTTCATATTTATTTAATAATTTTCTTTTTACTTGATATTTATTATTTTATGATATTTTATTTGCCCATAACCTCTCATTTATTTATCTATGACTGCCATTGTGTAATTATTAGTCGTTATTCCATAATATTATTTCTTTATTATCTCTATAAATATGAAATGTCATTATTTCGCAATTGCTTTTGATATTTATTATAGATTATCATTTTCAAAATAAAAATACATTTTTTGCAAGCTTACTATATTTAAAATAAGGCATATTTTTTTTATTTAGAAATTCGGGAAATAGTGCCCTAACGTGCTGGGTTGCGATTTTCCGTTTGGCTAAATAAATATCCTTTTAATAAATTTTGTAAATCATGAGATGATTTTGATTACTAAGGTTTTAAAATATCGTGTCCTATCGTGCTGGATGTGATGTTTATATTCCTTCGGAGCAAAGAAATCTCAAGTTTTAAATAAAAAAAAACCTATTCTTGGGAATTCAAAACGTTGTGTCCTAACTTACTGGATATGATATTTTGTGTTTCGAGATAGAGATATTCTAAAATAAAGACGTGCTTAGTTTTGAAGTCATGAGATGTTGTAACACCCCAAATCCGGCCCAAACACCATGACCGGATCTGGTATGTCACTAAGAAAATTTTGGAAAACATGTCGTATTTTCAGAAAATATTTTTCTAAAGTTTATCATTTTATTCGAAAAAAATAAATAGTTGATAGTTTAAATAAAATATGCCTTTATGAATTAAAAACCCAAATTTAAATACATGCATTAGTTCAATAAGAATTTAAATACTAAAAGTAATTAAAGCCCAAAATAAAACAAAATATAACTAGTGGCCCATGGCCTTATTACAACGTGATTTAAAATCCATTAATTAAAATATAAAATAATAACTTGAGTCTTTTTGTTGGATCCAGATGTTCTTTTACATGGCCACCTTGCGCTCCTCCAGCCCGGTCCAATGCACTAAGTGCTACCTGAAATATTAATTAATTGGTTGAGTCGCGAGACTCAGTGTGCAACCCTCATGTACCATTAGATGTGGGCCTTAGCCCCATAAAACAAAATAAACAGTTTAATATACATAATAAAAATTAATATGCAAGCCCAACCCAAATCCTAGGTTTCCATCCGCTACACGCCCCCGTACCAGCCATTCACACCATTGGGGATTTCTACAATCAACCCAAACCGCTACACGCCTTGATGGCAGTCTTGCTGCTCATCATCAGATCATGGCCGTAGCCACTACAACAGATCACGGCAAAAGCCGCTACAACAGATCACGGTAAAAACCGCTACAACAGATCACGGTAAAAACCGCTACAACAGATCACGGTAAAAACCGCTACAACGTATAACTTCCGCCTTTCATCAACCCAACCCATGCAATCACAAAAAAATCAATATACTTATATCATTTAATCAAAACATTCACTAACCTGGTGATTTGCTTTTACCCTCTTTGGGTTTCCATCATCAAGCCGGAATTTCGGCATTTATCAAGACATATAAAACTTATAATCATATATTTATCAAACAGATCTAGATGGTGTGGAGAATTACACACCTGATTAATGTAGATACCCTTGCTAAACCGATCTACGCTTTGCTTCAAAAAGCCGGAAAGATGTGAAAATAGGCCTCTCTTATATTCGGCCATAGTTAGTATTCTACCCGATTTTATATATATGAATAATCAAATCCTCTTACCTTGAAATCCTGAATGTAACACGATTCTATAACTTAGAGATCTATGAGTTTCGGCTTCTAAGAAAAATCCCGAAAAGATAATCTATCACGCTTTCGGCTTTTGAAAGAACTAAAAATTGAAAAGATGGCTAAGGGAGATTCGACCAATGAATATTAAGGAGAAGAATAGGTGTAGTTTTGGCTTTTGAATCAAAGTGAAGATGAGGGAATAGGCTTAGAGATTTCGGCTTTTGCAGAGAATGAAGAAGAAGATGGAACTTTAGGAGTTTTCGGCTTTTACTCAGAGAAGAAGAGAAAAGAATGAGAGAAAAACCCCAAATGCCGAAATTGAAGAGATATTCCCCTTATTTATAGAAATTTCGGCACTTACCTAACCTTGCAGATAAATCCTATCTTTTCTCCTTTATCTTAATCTACTAGCTCATCTAAAAGAGACTTAATTATCTCTAACTCCTCCCTCATTTATCAGCATATTATCCACATATTTTAGACATTAAAATCCCTAAATTTTAGCCTTTATCTGCTTATTATCCTTATAAAATAAATTCCTAAATAATAGCCTTTATCTGCTTATTATCCACATATTTTAAACATTAAAACCCCTAAATTTTAGCCTTGTTGCCATCCACTCCACCTAATCCTAATGCCCAAAATTTAGCTAACTTAAATTAAAAGAATTGGGCTCCATGAAACTTAAATTGGCGTCACCTCCTAAGATTGGGCCACAAGCCCACTTTGGTATTTTAAACGTAGATACTACCTTTTAAACCCCTATAATGCCTAAACAGAAAATTTTAATCAAGGCCTCTACCTAAGCCTGAGCCCAATTTGGACCCTTAACACTTAAATTAACACATTAAACATATCCTACCTATTAAACGCATAGGCCCAAAAATTCAGGATGTTACAGATGTTATATCCTAACTTACTAGATATGGTGTTTTATTTCTTTGAGATAGTTAAGTCTTGGTTTTTCTTCTAATAAACGGATCTTATTTTAAAACTTTTTAAATTTCAAACATTTGGACATGATTCTATTGATTAGGTACCAATTTTTGGGCATTACAAGGGTGCTAACCCTTCCTCGTACGTAACCGACTCCCGAACCCATTTTCTTGTTTTTTCGTAGACCAAAATCAAATGTTTTAAAATAAAAAGTTTTACAAGGTGATCCAATCACACCTAAGTAAAAAGGGATTGGTGGCGACTCCCATTTTTGTTTTTAAAGTCGATCCCCGTTTTTAAAACCCGATTTTAAAATGGTTTCGACAACTTGGAGACTCCACTGGGGACAATAAGAGAGTCAAGCTGTAAAATTATAATTTCATGTCCTTTTGTTTGAATTTAAAATTATGCTTTTTTAAAAAAAAATGATCCCTTTATTGCATGTGGTTCTAAATATATCTCTCTGCATTGCACTGCATGACTGTCGTGGTCATACCCTTAAGTGGGAGTGAGAAGCTATGCCTTCGTGAGGTTTTCACCTCCACATGGGGTAGTGGGCTGCTTCTGGGATACATCTATACCTATGTCTTCGTGAGGTTTTCACCTCCGTAAAGCCATAGGGAAATGTATTCCCCTGAACTGAACTCGGTCCGTATGAGCCTATAATGGGTGAGAATCGAGGAATATGCTGGTTCGGGTACCTCAACCTTAGAGCTAAACCACATATAGTGAACCCTAAGAACCCACCCTAAGTTGAACTACGTCGAACCTTAGTAGTTACCCGATTGGATGTTTATTTACTTTGCTTGCTTTATATGTTGCGACACTAACTTGTTATGTTTCATTCTTGTGTGCATGTCATTTCATATTTAAAGAGGTATTGATTCACGGTCAGTTTCTAAAGTTAGAAAGTTGGTTATGGAGAACGAATTCCTTGATAAAGTGGAGGACAATGCAGTCGTCCGTACATGGTCAGAGCAAAGGCAATTAGAGAAAGGAGATAGCTTAGCTGAGGGGCATATGTCAGAACTACGGGATTTCACTCATATTAGTGTCACGCAAAATGAGCTTCAGGAGTTGAAGGGAATATGGACTCAGTGGGACGATGAGGCAAAGCAGCTGTTCTATCGTAATTATGGTGACCTTCCTTACTTGCTCGACGTCAAAGTAGACAAGTATCTATTTCGTGCTATGACTCAGTTTTGGAATTCCGCTTATAGCTGCTTCACTTTCGAGAAAGTAGACTTAGTACCTACGACAGAGGAATATACGACCTTGCTTCGTTGTTCGAGAATTCAAGTCGACAGAATTTATGCTAGGGCTGCTAATGTCCCAACCTTTGTGAAGAAGTTAATGAACATCACGGGGATGAGTGAACAATGGGTTACAGCCAGAATTCAAGAGAAAGGTGAAGATAAATGCGTTCCTTGGGGGAGTTTGAGGGATCTGGTCCTAACACATCCAGATGCAAAGAAGAAGATTGACGTCTTCGCCTTGTGTATTTATGGTTTGGTAATCTTCCCTAAAGCTCTAGGACATGTAGATGAAGCAGTTACCAATTTACTCGATCAACTAGGCAAAGGAGTCATGCCTGTACCTGCGATCTTAGCCGAGACGTTTAGATCTTTGAATGCATGCCGGAGAAAAGGCGAAGGCAGGTTCATTGGGTGCGCACAGTTGTTGTTGGCTTGGTTCCACGGTCATTTCTAGAAGGTGGAGAAAGTTGCTTGGAATCAGACTCGTAGGATGAAGAGGTTATCTGTGGGTCCAATGATGACCCGAGAATACATTGGATGGAGGATTAGAAGGGTTAATGATAACGTCCCTGAGCTGAATCCAAAAAATGCCCGATCAAGAGATGAATGCTTATAAGTGGTCCCATCAGAGTTAGAAATTGTGAGCAAGATTTTGAAAAGAAGAGTTCAGAACTTGGAAAGAGGATAGAGAAGCTGGAAGAAGAAAAGATGTACTTGAGGCTAGATGTGGACGTACAGAAATCAGGGGCCGAAAAAGTAAGAAAAGGGAAGAGAAGAGTCGAAGAAGATTTGAATAACTTAAAGACGAAGTGTAAAAAGCTACGTCTATCAATGAAAAATACCGGATTAGCGAAGGCTTCGCAACAGTGGCAACAAGAGATACAAATGGAAAAAGTCAAAGCTGACCATTGGGAGAGAAAGTTCCTGGAGATGCAGATGCGAAATAAGGCCCTAAAAAAGAGCTTGGCAGAAAGCCAAGAGGAGAAATGTGGACTAAAGGCTAGAGTTACTGAACTGGGACGGTCTCTTCACCACCATCGAAGCCGTAATTCTGTAATCGAGTTGAAGTCAAGTTTGAACAAGATTGAGGAAATGAAGAGAAGAATTGAAGAGTTAGAATCAGCATTGCACCATTGTGAACTTCGGATCGAGCTTCTTGAAACAAGAGAAGAGCATTGGAAAGAAGAGCTTCACCATTCTCATGATCAAGTTAGGAGTCGAGATTACCTCATAGGTGAAGCAACAGTTCATATTCGAGAGGTAGCTGATCATCTACAGGCTTTGGCATCACAAGCTGATATGTTGAGCATAAAGTATGAGCTACAGTCTAATCGTAGTCAAGAGCTAGCTTCATTGCTTGGGAAAGTCAAAACTTTATGACTTAGGGCGAAAGCATATTTGTAGTCCATTTTATGTAAAGGATTTTGTTTTCTAATAAATTTTTCTAAAATGAAGTTGAATCAGAATCGATGCCTCTTTGCATTCATGCATTTGCATTACATTGCATCATTTGCATTAGACTTTCACAAAAGGACCCAATGGGAATGTTAGGGAATTTAAGCATTAAGACATATCCGAATAGAGAATTGAGAACGAAGTTTCCAACCCCTTACATACTTGGAAATGTTTTGAATAATGAGATTGTGGAAGAGATCTCTATATTTTTAGAGCTGATCTATAGTAATGTGCAAAACGTGCTTGTTGCCTTAAGCCTAGAGGCAATAAGAACCCCTTTTGTGAAATAGGCTTGTGTCCTAATTTTTTATTTCAATGAAATGCATTTTTTAAGCAAATATTCTTTTATTCTTTCCATTTCATATTGTATATTCTTTTATCATATTCTTTCATTCTTTATTCATGACCATATCATACAAATACTCATCCTTAGAATCATTTATTCTTTGGATGCCTTTGTACCTAGGTACCCAGATATTAATGACATGAGCGACGTTGTTACTGACTCTCTTTTTGAACGAGATATGGGTCTAGGGGATCTTAGGACTTTGAAGATGACAGAGATTATGACATATCTTCTGACTTGTTAAGAATGGTTTAACAAGATGAAAAACAGACCTTACTCTATAAAGGGTCATTGGATATTGCGAGTCTAGGGAAGGAGTGAAGATTGTAGCTTAGCTCATCACAGAAATAAGGCGAGACATTATTGAATTATCTTCAAGAATTCAAAGATATTTTCGCATGATCATATCAGGACATGCCTGGATTAATAAGACGCGGGCTAAACAAGAGGATGGGGCATTATTGGTCTACCATGGAAGGGATTGCATCAGTCATACCACAAATACTGAATTGAAGAAGACGAGATTTATGTAACTCTTCTATTTTCTTCACAGACTTTTCTATATGTGGGGCATGGATATTATGGGTCCAATCTTGTCAAACGCTTTAAGTTGTCATCAATTTACCATCATGGTCGTCGTCTAATTCACTAAGAGGGTGGAAGTAGCTTCATATGCCAACATTGCAAAGTCGACAGTCATCAAATTCTAAAAAAAAATCCAAAAAAAAAGAATAAAGGAAAGGATCAAATGCCAGAAAAGAATACCATAAAGGATCACACATAACTGTACAAAGTCAAAGTCTACAGTTTGTCCAAAGATCAGGCAGCATATCACAGTACAGAAATTTTACCAAAAAAAAAAACTATGAAAGGTAACTTAGACTTGTAAGGATTGGCATAAGAAGCTACCGTTACCTTTTGTCTTATTGAACATCGGCCAGAACCTTCGTTGAGGGCAACATCTTACCCATGGCTTATGGAATTGAAGCATTTTGCTAATTAAACCTACTTGAAGAAAAGGATAAAAGCTATTTGTCACGGCCAGATGATGCAAGCTTACGTTAAAGAAGTTCATCTTAGGGAATTCCACAAGGGAACCTCATGTTGAAAAAGACCTTTCTTTTATAAAAACGATTTTAGAAGAAAGCATATGCCAAACTGGGAAGGACTTATGTAGTGCTTGTTCTAGAGAAGCATTGATATTGACCGAGACGAATAGTGAAGACTTGCCCAATCTGATGACCTCAGGTTTAGCCAAGAGGTATTTTACCTGAAAGAGGAAAGACTAAGGTGAAAACCCACAAAGGGCGTCTTAAGAATTTTTTCAAAAAAGAAAAAGAAAAAAGAAAAAGGAAAAAGGAGAGGCCAAGGCGAAAACCCGCAAAGGGCGCTTTGAGGCCAAAAGGGATTTGAGTTGAAAACTCGAAAAGGGCAGCTCAAATTTTGACAAAAAGCGGGGCATACAATAGTCTTGCTACGTTTGAATTAGCAATGAGGAAGTATGTTACATCTTGGGGCATTGACAAAGTACTGCGGATCCCCTAAACACATATTGAGCTTAAGATGGTCCTCAAGAAGTTTGAACAGAGAAGCTCAGGCTGCGATATCTGGGGCACCTAGCTTCTATCTTACTCATTTTGAATCTTTGATTGCTTTATTCTTTTCAAGATACACCCAAATCAATTATTTTGAATCTTTGATTGCTTTATTCTTTTCAAGATACACCCAAATCAATTTTCTTTTATTTGCCTTGGTGATCTTTGATTAACTTATTTGTTCGAGCTATGCTCCTGATTAATTTCTTTCTCGTCCATTTTTGTGACCTTTTTCAAGCATTTTATGTTGAAATAACAATTAATGGACTAATAACACTTTTATAAAAGGAGTTTCGCATATTACTCTAGAAGCTTCTAAATAATATGAGGAATCTGAAGCATGACTATTGTTCAGAACTCACCAAGCCTAAGGGCTGGAAACATTGAAAAGTGATTATCTCTTCAAATTCTTATTGGATAAGACAATTTCGTTGGTGACACCATATCGACAAATGACGAACAAGGTCAATCCAAGTGTAAAAGGGGATCATTGTCGGGATACCCTGCGTCCATTCAGACACATACATCTGGTCATTACACCCAGGGAATGGTATAACAAATTGAAAGTGATACAAGTTCTATACCTCTGAGTGGTAACAGAAATATGGAAGAAACCAAATATTATTCCCTTAAAGTTGTAGTGAGAGATACCAACTTCATGTCCCAAGGTTCAAGTGGAGAGGACTCGGAATTACCATGGGGCAAATTATTTGAGTAGAACATGATTGATGAACAAGAATGAAAAACAAATGAGTGATAACACCTAGGATAGGAATCATACTTATAACATTTTTGTATCATAGCAAATTTCATTAGGAGCATTTGATTCATTTCGGTCATTGCATCCTAATCCTTGGAATAGGAATCATCTTCATAACATTTTCATATTCATATATCGTTGCATGTCTAATTAGGAGCATTTGATACATTTTGAACAAGGCATCCTAATTATTAGACATAAGCATATACCCATTCTACAGGTTATATCCTCTATAGGACAATGTAGCAAGGGAGAATACATCAGTCTGGCAATCCCTGAGCTTGCAGGAAGCAGATTGAAAATAGCAGATCTGGCAATTCCTGAAATTGCAGGAAGCAGATCGAAGACATCAGTCTGGCAATCCCTGAGCTTGTAGGGAGCAGATTGGAAATAGAAGATTTGGCAATTCCTGAATTTGCAGGAATCAGATCGAAGACATCAGTTTGGCAATCCCTGAAATTGCAGGGAGCAGATTGGAGATAGCAGATTTGGCGATTCCTGAAATTGCAGGAAGTAGATCGATGACATCAGTCTGGCAATCCCTAAACTTGCAGGGAGCAGATTGGAGATAACGGATTTGGCAATTCCTGAAATTGCAGGAAGCAGATCGAAGACATCAGTCTGGCAATCCCTGAGCTTGCAGGGAGCATATTGAAGATAGCAGATTTGGCGATTCCTGAAATTGCAGGAAGCAGATCAAAGACATCAGTCTGGCAATCCCTGAGCTTGCAAGGAGCAGATTGGAGATAGCAAATTTGGCGATTCCTGAAATTGCAAGAAGCAGATCGAAGACATCAGCCTGGCAATCCCTGAGCTTGCAAGGAGCAGATTGAAGATAGCAGATTTTGCGATTCCTGAAATTGCAGGAAGCAGATCGAAGACATCAGTCTGGCAATCCCTGAGCTTGTAAGGAGCAGATTGAAAATAGCAGATCTGGCAATTCCTGAAATTGCAGGAAGCAGATCGAAGACATCAGTCTGGCGATCCCTGAGTTTGCAGGGAGCAGATTGAAAATAGCAGATTTGGCATTCCTGAGGTTGCAGGAAGCAAATCAAAGACATTAGTCTGGCAATCCCTAAAGTTGTAGGGAGTAGATTAAATATAGTTGATCTGGCATTCTTGAGGTTCCAAGAAATAGATCGAAAATATCAGATCTTGTTTTCCTGAGTTTGTAGTGGATCAGATCAAAAGATAGTGGATATTGCCTTCATGAAGTTGCAGTGAATCAAATTGAAGCTATCAAACTTACTAAAATCAAAATGAAGTTCCAGTACCCTTGAAGATGCGGTTGAGATTGGAAGCCGTTTGAAGAATGAGAGGATCAAGAAGTCAAAGCTCGGCCAAAACCCGGCAAAATTGGTCCTTTTATAGTCTTTGCTCTATTCTCGTTACACGATAATGAGCAAAGAGGGGTAGCTGTAATGGCCCATTTTTGCTCGGGCCCATAAAACAGAATAAAAAAATCAAAAAAATAATAAATGTCCATTTAAATGTCCTCTTACAACTGAGTCCAAATAGATGGCCCAAAACCAATTTACAAGCCCGATTTTACAGACCCATCACCCTACCTGAACTAATGGCCTATTAACTTAGACCCAAACTAAACCAACCCCCTAAACAGACTAGACCCAGACTCAGACGGCCCAAAAGGGCCCAAGACCTTAACAGAAATCAGCAGTGGCCTAGTGTTTCTGAAACCCTAGGCGCCGCAAATGCAATAGCACCCAAGCCAACAGTCGCGCCACCAGCCCTCGTCAAGCTGCGAATCGCACCGCCATTAACGCGCCTCATCGCCAGATTCTCCGCCTCCAAAAGAAAGGAAACAAAATCGCAGCAAAAATGGCCAAACAGCAGCGAATTCCTTTTTTATTTTTTATTTTTAAAGGCTATAAAAGCCTGATTATTTTGTAACACAAAAAAAGGGAGACAAAAAAGAGAAAACAGAATACACAATTTTTTTACAGAGAATAAAAATAAAAAAGTTCGATTGAAGCAAAATATAGAGTTTTTTTTTAGGTGATTCTTTTCGCATTATTTTATTTTATTTCTTAAATCTATGTTTTTTTATATATAAATATTATTAAAAAGAAAATAGAAGAAAAGAGCGAAAATTTTACCTGAGCACCGCCATGGACGACGCCGCGTGCATCGGCGTGTGCGGAGGTGCCCCATCGGAGTCCTGGCCGGAGGCATTATGCTGGAGAGAGTTTGGGGGATAGGTTTCTGATTTTTTTAAAAAATGGGTGTTAAATGATTTTTTTAAATTGTTTTTATTACTTATATAGTTATTTGGGAACGACGCCGTTTTGGTTTAATTTAATAAGCCTAAAACGACGCCGTTTCACAAGAAGACCCGCGCGTTGACCCGGAGACCCAAACAAGATCCGCGTGTTTTCAGAAAATGGGAAATTTGTCCCTCTAGTCCCTCCGTATTATTTCAGTTTTATAATTAAGTCCGTTTATTTTCTTTTATTTATAATTTAACCCCTTTATATTTATTTTTATTGTTATTTGATCCAGGTTTCTTTTTTTTATTTTATTTTTCAAACTTTTTTTTGAATTTAAATTATTCTAATATTATATTGAAATATTTTATTACATATTTTTTTAATTATTTGTATATTAATAGTATAAATTTATATTTTTTACTATTTTTATATTTAATTATCATTATATATATTATTTTACTTATTTAATAATTTATATATTATTATATTATTTATTATATATTATTTATTATATTATATTTTGTATAATATATAGTATTCTGTTACATTATATATTATTTCTAAAACTTTATTTTATATAAAATTCATTTATATTATCCAATCTATTTTATTTATATTGTTTATAATTTTGTAATTAATGTACTACATATATACATATATTTTCATTATTTATTATTTTATTTTTTTAAAATTATTTTATTACATATTATTTTTATATATTAGTATTATATTATATATTTAAAAAAATTTATATATTGTATAGTATTATATTATATATCATATATTTTTATTTTCATATTATAAAATATGTTTCATTTACATTATTTATATTATATTTTATTTATTTAAAATCATTATATACTATTCTTTTTATTTATATATTGTTTGCATTGTTTATATTATATATGTATGTAATATTTGTTTTATTTATTTTTATTAATCTTGCATGAAAATTTTCATATTTATTTAATAATTTTCTTTTTACTTTGATATTTATTATTTTATGATATTTTATTTGCCCATAACCTCTCATTTATTTATCTATGACTGCCATTGTGTAATTATTAGTCGTTATTCCATAATATTATTTCTTTATTATCTCTATAAATATGAAAAGTCATTATTTCGCAATTGCTTTTGATATTTATTATAGATTATCATTTTTCAAAATAAAAATACATTTTTTGCAAGCTTACTATATTTTAAAATAAGGCAATATTTTTTTTATTTAGAAATTCGGGAAATAGTGCCCTAACGTGCTGGGTTGCGATTTTCCGTTTGGCTAAATAACTAAATATCCTTTTAATAAATTTTGTAAATCATGAGATGATTTTGATTATGAAGGTTTTAAAATATCGTGTCCTATCGTGCTGGATGTGATGTTTATATTCCTTCGGAACAAAGAAATCTCAAGTTTTAAATAAATAAAAAACCTATTCTTGGGAATTCAAAACGTTGTGTCCTAACTTACTGGATATGATATTTTGTGTTTCGAGATAGAGATATTCTAAAATAAAGACGTGCTTAGTTTTGAAGTCATGAGATGCTATATCCTAACTTACTGGATATGGTGTTTTATTTCTTTGAGATAGGTAAGTCTTAGTTTTTCTTCTAATAAACGGATCTTATTTTAAAACTTTTTAAATTTCAAACATTTGGACATGATTCTATTGATTAGGTACCAATTTTTGGGCATTACGAGGGTGCTAACCCTTCCTCGTACGTAACCGACTCCCGAACCCGTTTTCTTGTTTTTTCGTAGACCAAAATCAAATGTTTTAAAATAAAACGTTTTACAAGGTGATCCAATCACACCTAAGTAAAAAGGGATTGGTGGCGACTCCCATTTTGTTCTTAAAAATCGATCCCTGTTTTTAAAACCTGGTTTTAAAATGGTTTCGACAGAAATGATTTAAAATATGAATGACAAAATTAAAATTTTTTATAATTTAATCATCAAAACAAAAGCAAACTAATATTTGGATGGCTGGTTTACACTAAATTTTAATTAGTTTTAAGCGGTTTTATATGTTTGCCTGGCTTTGCTAATTCAAATAAAAATTTAGGTTGGTTTCAAAAAAAATTTCTCGGTACACTGATAATTGAAATAAAATTGAAAGTTATCAGGATTAAATGAAAGCAATACGAAGCTTTGTTGTTGTTTTTGTTAATTTTGAATTAAGTTTAATTGAGGATTCTCCTTTAAGAGAGAAATGTAGGAAAACGGAAATTGGAAAAGAATACATAATATGGAGGCTTCAAATTCATATCGGAAAAATGTATGAATAATAAAAATTCTTGAAATCATTAGTCATATGGGGGCTTCAAATTCACATTTTGATGTTCGATTATGTAAGAATAAATAATAAAGTTCATAAATATACTAATCTTGAAAAAGAAAAAGTAATAAATGAGAGGTGATTGCGAAAATCTTTTTAATTTAATGACAAGAGTATGTTGTAAGCGTAAGAATTTGAATTTAATCCCAAATAATTCATTCTCCTTCTCATCAAGTATCAAAATAAATAAATAATTGGAAGGTAATTCTATGTATTGAAAGTTGTTAATGATGATTTTAAATAGTTTAGAACTTTTGAATTGTAGGTCTCTTTCTTATGTAAATTTCTATTATTATTGGTTATATCTGTGCATAATAGTTGATTTCACTTATATCGAATAGAATATAATGTATCAGTCAATACTAAAAAAATTAATTTTAAAATATATATTAATTTATCATTTATTATTTATTATTTATTTGTACCAAAAAAATAATTTTAAAATATATTTTAACTTTAACTTATTTATTATTTATTAATTTCATTATGAATTATTATATGCGTAGAATGGGATAACCTTATTATTTAATTTATGGATGATTTTTTCTTGTTTATTTTAAGTTTGTTTAGTGATGAGTTGTACTTGCGAAGCTTATAAAATGATATTTTACATAATTGATGATTTTTTTTTTTGGCATCTTAAATTTACATAAATGAAGTTTGAACTCATGCAACCAATATTTTTAATTATTTTTTATCATTTTAACCAAAATTTTATTTTTTTTGAGTATTTTGTATTTGAGATTTATTTAATCTCATTGTTTGATATTTTTAAATATTTTTATATACATACATAAAATATTTTACAAAAATAATGATATATTCAAAACTATACATAATCCGTAAACACTTAAATACTTCCTAAACTTAAATTCTTAATCCCTAAACTTAAATATTTTATATATACATATATCAAATGCATACCCTAAAATAAATCAATATTCATATATATTCTTATCAATAGAAAACAATATATCCACTAATATAATATCCACTACCTTATACAAAAATCATAAAAATATATAACATTATAAAAAAGGTTTTTCAGGGGTGATTTATAAAAATGAAAGTAAAATAATAAATAAGGAGAAAACAAGTGGGATCATTTAGAAAGAAAAAGAAAAAGAAAAAAAGCTTTTAAAAGAGATCCTCTCCACTTGTGCAAACTATGCTCTCTCCTTGTACAGAGTAAAACAGAGGGTACCGATATCTTATTTTCTAATTAGCTTTTGTTTTATCTTTGAGCTTTGATAATTGATATCACCCTTTTCAAGCTAATGTTTACCTTCATTTTTCAACCCTTTGATTATCCCTCGGGAACCACAAAATTATAATCCTACCGTTGGAGATATTTTCTGCGTGACCAGTAACCATTTTAAGGTACATTTATGAACAATTTAGAGTCTGTTTAGTATTGTTGGTAAAAGTATTTTTAGATAAAAATATTCTTCAAATAAATTATTTTTGAAAGAAAAAATTGCTTCTCTCAAATAAAAATTAATTCTAAAGCATTTTCTTTCACAAATTGAAAATGATTTTTTTTCAAAAGTATTTTTATAAAATATTTATCTATATTGATAAAATATAATAGTGGCATTAGAACATTCATTTTGAAATAAATATTTGTTGCTTGCCCTTTTGAACTCATATTGACCGGGCTCCACTTTCCTTTGCCCTCTATATAGCTCTTTCCTGCTTCCCTCCCTCCCCTCAACCTTCTCTCTCTCTCTCTTCAAAGCAACTTTTCTTTTCCCTGTCCTGCTGCAATGGCTGAGCAGATGCCTTTAAAGCGCGCAAGAGAAGAAACCCAGAGTTCAGATGAAGAAACAAAGCGCCATAAGTCATATAATCACATACTCTCTTTGCTTGAAGCTGAAGAGGATGAGCCAAACCAAGACCTGTCTTCTCTCCTCACAACTTTGCAACAGGAAATTTCCTCTGACTCCGTTTTAGATGACCCCCTTCCTTACCCAACATCAGCCGCCTTAGATGCTGACCAAAAAAACCCCAGGCCTAACACCACAGCAGAATCTACCAACACCGTCACCGGCAGCTTAGAAGACGAGGATATTCAGGATGATAAAGAGCAAGTCATACGCCATTTGCTTGAAGCTTCTGATGATGAGCTTGGGATTCCTAATAGGGAAGATGGTTTTGATGTTGGAGTTTTTGAGTTTGAACAAGGTTGTAACAATGGTGGAAATGGGCTTGCTTTATGTGATAGGTTGTGGGAACTTGAAGATGAGGCTGCTAATTATTATACTTTGTTGCAGTCTGAACTTTTCCTGTAGTTATGGCTGGTGAATGGGCCTTCTGTGAGGATGATAATAGGAAGCAGAAAGAAATGGTAGGGGTAAAAAGTAGGAAAAACAGGGAAACTGTGGGGAGGGTGGGATAAATTTTGAAAAATGAAGGCGTCTTTTTGGGTCATTTCATTTTAGAAATCGCCCCTCTTGAAAATATTGAGACTTTCCCCTTGTTTATTTGGCCCTTGAAAATATTTGGTTCTTCAGAAAATTCAAATATCGACAAGGAAATGATTCGTGTTTTTGTTTGTCCAAATTGCTCTATCCATTGTTGGTCGATATTGATATGGGCACCCCAACTTGTCCGCAAGGACTAAAGTATAAGGATTCATGACTGAGATTTTTTTTTAAAATTGAGCTATTATTACGCATTATGACAAATTCAATCTATTTTTAGTTAAATTTAATCTACCTTTTAATAAAAAAAAAAATTGATTAAAATATGGATTTGTAATAATATTCACCTACAACTCATATATACCAAATTACTTGTATTTTATATATCATATATATTGCATGAACAGATAATTTAAAAATTATAAAAAATTAAAATTATAAAAAAATAATGTGAAGTACAAATAAATTGATATGTAAGTTAATATATTAAAAAAATTTAATGTTTTAATTAATATTTTTGTTAAGTAAATTGCAATTCAACTTTTTTTTTAAGATTTATGATTAAGGTTTTTTTTTTTTTAAGGTTGACAATTAAATTTAGCTCAAAAAACAATTAAATTGACAAAAGATTTAATGTTAATGGTTAAATTTGTCATGATGCAATAAATAATAAATTTAGAATATAAAGATGTGTTTAAAAATAACATATAATAAATAATAAAATGTATACTTTGAAACTAATTAATAGTAAAATATTAAATATATATAATATTAAAATAAAAATTATAAGATTAAATTACGAGTAAAACGAAATTTAAATACATAAATAAATCAAATTAAGAATATTAAATGAATACAATTGTCTATCATCATGTTGTTATCAATATTGAGTTAGAGGCGAGCTAATTTGTAAATACAATTGTTTATTAATTTGTGAATACATCAGGTTAAGAATACTATATTAATACAATTTTTTTGAGCTAAAACAAATTGGGCTGATATAAATGAATAGAAAAAATAACAAACAAAAACGAATTACAGTCCGGCCCATACAAAAACAAAACTAACAAAAACCCAGGCCCTTAAAATGCAATATCTCTGAAAAAGAAAATGAAAAAACGAGAAAGGCTGCAAACATTTAATACAGCCGACCTAATGCCCAATCAGTAGTCTCATCGTCTGGCATCCATCATTTCCATCAATTCATTGTTTAATGCCTGATGAGAAAATGAAGGGTTTTTGAAATTGAAACTGATTCAACAGGTTCATTTGTATCCCTCCGTTCCATTTTCCTCTCCTTTCTCTCTGGCGATCAGTCTGGCTCCCTTAAACTTTCATTTCTCTTCTGGGATTCGGCGTAGAATGGCACTCCCCCAACCAGGTAAAATTCCTCTTTCTTCTTCAAGGTTTCTGTCGCTAGCATATGAGCTAAGGTGTTAACTGATCTAGAAATGAAATCGAACCTTATCTCTTTGAAATCTGACTTCTTCTGACGAATATCATGAATGTATGAACCGATCTGAGATCTATTTGACGAATCATTTTTGCACTTTTTGATTACTGTAAGAGAATCGTCCTCAATAATAACTTTTTCTTTTTGCATGTCAATCCCTAACTGAACCGCTTCTCTGCAAGCCAAAGCCTCGGCCGCGAAAGCAGAGGCTACCTTCTTATGTATTTTAGACTTCGAGACGAGAACTGACCCTTCGCTATCTCTGGCCACGATTCCTGATGCTGATAAATGCTCCTTCATATCATATGCTCCATCGAAGTTTATTTTCACAACCTGATAAGGTGGGTGTTTCCATCTACTTACAGCTTTTAGGCTTTTGGCTGCTTTATTTTTTACACCGTCCAGTTCTTGTACATAGTTCCTCACATAAACTGCAATCTCCTTACCTGATTTTCTTATTTTTTTCATGAACCCGAGTGTTCCTATCTCCCAATATGGCCCATAAAGCACCACAGAAAAGTCTACACAGGTCTAAAGAAAGAAGAGCAATAGACGAGGTAAGCCACTGTTTGAAATCTGCATTAGTATCCTGTATCAATTTTACTTCAGATTAAATATGACCACATTTCAACTGAAATTGGACATTCTCTGAACAGGTGATTCAGCGTTTCTGTTCCCAGACCACAACGAGGGTATGAGGCATCTGTGGTTAACTTTTTATAAAGTAAATTTACCCTTGTGGGTAGGTAGTTCCAGGAGGCTTTCCACATGTTGATTTTTATCTTTGTAGGTAGATCAATGCACCACAATTTTTTTGTAAAAATCAATGTAGTTAAATTGTATCGCATAAGCGCTAGGATCAAAACTCTGTAATAGTTTATAGGAGTTTTTGACCGAGAAATCTCCTGTTGGTTCGCCCCTCCATGCCAGTAGATTATCATGCGGATACTTAGCTAAAGGAATGCGAAGGATCTTATCCGCCTCGTCAGCTCCGAAGGTATACTCAACCACTTCCCTATTCCATTCTCTTGTTTGGCAATTAATGAGTTCAGGAACTTTATTATCATTTGAAGCTGTATAAGAAGATAATAATCTGGAATTAACAAGATCTGGAACCCACGCATCATTACCAATAGAAATACTAGTGCCCGTTCCAACTTTCCAAATCAGCCCTTTTTCCAAAATACCCCTTGCAGCCCAAATACTTCGCCAAACATATGAATTTCTATTTCCCAATTGTGAATTAAGAAAAGTACTTTTTGGAAAATATTTCGCCTTAATCACCTGTGCAACTAAAGAATTTGGATTTTCTAACAAACGCCAACCCTGCTTAGCCAACATAGCTATATTGAATTGGGCCATATTACGAAAACCCAAGCCCCCTTCACTTTTTGGTCTACATAAATGACCCCATTGACACCAGTGGATACCTTTTCTTCCCTTTCCTTTCTGCCACTAGAACTTGGCGAAAATGCTTTCCATCTTTTTGCATAGAGAATTTAGTAAAAGAAAACATGACATTGCAAAAATTGGGATAGCCTGTAGGACCGATTTAATGAAAACCTCCTTACCCCCTTGTGATAGCATTCTGTTACTCCACCCCTCAATGCGCATAGAAATTCTATCAAGGAGATTTTGAAACGATTCTTTTTTCTTTCAACCAATCATATTTGGGAGGCCTAGATATTTTTTTGGATTTGTAGCAACTCTGACTCCTAGCAAATTTGATACTGCTGCCTTATTTTCTTCAGTAGTTTCGGACTAAAAAAGACTGTAGACTTCGAGAAATTCACACATTGGCCTGAACAAATCTCATATTCCTGCAGAATGTCCTTCAAAATTTTTGCTCCTTTATTAGATGCCTCCCCAAATAGGATACAATCATCTGCAAATAACAAATGTGATATCGCTGGTCCCTGTCTGCTAACTTTAGCACCTTTGAGTAATCCTTGTCTTTTAGCTGATCTCATGAGAGATGAAAGTCCCTCACTGCACATAAGAAAAAGAAAAATGACTTAATGGATCCCCCTGCCGAAGTCCTCTAGATGGCAGAAACAAATTCCCCCTCCTTCCATTTATGTTAACCACATAACTGACTGTAGAAACAGACCTTCTTAAAAGTTCCACCCATTCACAAGCAAAACCATTTTAGTCATTACCTCTTCGAGAAACCCCCATTCCACTCTATCATACGCCTTGCTCATATCTAATTTGACTGCCGTAACACCTTTCTTTCCTGTGCGTTTTTTATTAACCGTATGCAGAATTTCGTATGCTAGGAGCACATTTTCTGTAATGAGTCGTCCTGGTACAAAAGCACTCTGAACTTTATCAATTCATTTATCAATAATCTTCTGCAATTGATTAGCTATAGTTTTAGCCACCACTTTATAAATAACCGTACACAAACTGATGGGCCTGAAGTTAACCAGTTGCGTAGGATTTGGAACTTTAGGAATGAGGGCAATATCTGTTCTGTTAAAATCTCTAAAGTCTTGTTTATTATTCAAGATACCCAAAAAGAAGTCAATGACATCTAGACCAACAATGTGCCAATACCTTTGAAAGAACAAAGCTGGAAATCCATCTGCTCCTGGAGCCTTTGTGGGTCCCATTCCTTCCAAGGCTGTCTGTATCTCATCTTCTCGAAAAGGATCTAATAAGAATTTATTATCCTCCTGCTTTATCGTTCTGTCAATGCCATCTAATACCTTGCAAGAATCTGCCACTCCCTTTGACTTGAAAAGATTCTGAAAGAATGAAGAAGCCGCGACCAGAATTTCAGATTCCTCCTCAATCACCTTTTCTTCCTCCGTCACCAATTTAGAGATTGTGTTAGCTTTCCTCCGAGCCAAAGCGCATCTGTGGAAATATGCCGAATTTTTATCCTCGAGCTTTAACCAATTCTGTCTTGCTCGCTGTTCCCAATACATCTCATCTTTATCAATTTCCAGATTTAAATGAATTTTGGTATCAATGATTTTTGCCAAAGTGTCATCATTCCTTTCACCTTCAAGCAGGACTTCCAACTCCTTCATTAGTTTTCTTTTTAAACCCTCCTTATTTCTACTATTTCTGCGTGACCATTCCTCCAAACAGATCTGCAACTGTCCTAGCTTCTCCAGTAACGTTCCTTCATTTGCCTCCCAAGATTCTCGAATGACTTTTTCTAAAGCTTCTTCCATCGTCCACCATGCTTCAAAGTGAAATTTCCTACTCCCTTATTCAAAAGAAGAGGACAATGATCTGAAGTAGAATAAGGAAGATGCTGAAGAATACTTAGTGGAAAGAGCTTAAACCATTTTTCGTTTGCAACCCCCTTGTCTAGCCTCTCTCTTATGTTAGTTTCCGGTAGATTTCCCCTTTCCCATGTAAACCAGACCCTCGAAAAACCAATATCAACCAGCTGACACTCTTCTAACATCTCCCTAAAGGCCTCCATTCTCTTATTATCCCTTTGAATTCCTCCACTTTTCTCAAAAGAATAAAGAATTTCGTTGAAATCACCTTCAATAAGCCAAGGATAATCAATCTCTTGAGCAAGTCTTCTAAGTATATTCCAAACTGCATTTTTGTCTTTTACGTAGGGAGAGCCATAAAACCCAATATATATCCATTCCTCTTCCACATTATCCTCCTTAATTAAAACATCAACGTGCCATCTGGAGTAACTTCTCAAAGTAACGCTAATTTCTTCCTTCCATGCCAAACAAAGACCTCCCCTAGAACCCTCAGCTTCAACTTCGATCCCATTTACGAAACCACATCTTTTTTGAACTTTTTCCATCATGTTCTTCTTCAGTTTTGTCTCCATAAAGAAGACCAAATGGGGATTGTGCTGCTTAACTAAGTAGCACAGCCTCCGAACTGCCCGTGGACTCCCCAACCCGCGGACGTTCCAACATAGGCTTTTCATTGTGTTCGGTCAGCTTGCTTAATGGTAGCCGCCGATTTAAAAGTATCTGAATCTGTATAATCAACCTGGATCTCAATAATATCATTCCCAAGAAATTCTTTTTCACCACCTACTTTTATTCTTTTCACACTTCTCGATCCGAAGCTTCCCTCATAACTTTTGTCACCATCATCATCAAAATATTTCCTCTTTCCCTCCATCTGTTCACTCATATTGATTTCACCCTTACTTCTCACATCCATTCTTTTTCAGCTCGTTTTTTTGTGTGGTTCTTTATCTTTCTCCCTCGGCTTGACTACCACTCCCTGTTCCACCAAATCCACAACCTCTCCCTTGTGCTTTAGCCCATCCTCACAAGATGACAGTTGTCTTCATTAATTAAACACTCTAATTTTTCTATAGAATCAGCCCTTTTGAAAACACCACCGATCCCCTCTTTCGAACACCCTGTGTATGAGCATTGAACTCCCTACTTATTTGTGAATGCTGTGAACTTCATACATTCTTTCCCAATTACCTTAGATTCAGCTTTTAGTGCAACAAAGAAAGGGGGGTCATCTTTTATATTATTTTTCTCTTCCAGACTCATTAGCACACAGTCTTGGAGGCCATGGCCCAAACGCCCACAACCGAAACAGAAAACTGGTAATTTCTCATATTTGAAAGGAACCCATGTATGAACACTGTTTCCACTAAAAGCAAAGATGCCCCTCCTTAAAGGTTTCTGAACGTCTAACATAACTTTCAGTCGACAAAAATCATCATAAATCTCAGATCTAATAACCCCACCAAAAGTACTACCGATTGCATGTAAAAGATCTTTTTTGTCAAAACCAAGTAAGCAAGGGCCAATCTTAATCCAATATGGCGATAATGTAAGACAGATTAAATCTCTATCAATTGGAGTAACTAATCGGTCAAAAAGGATAAGATACTTACGAAATAACCATGGATGTCCTTCTAGAATCTGCTCCAAATCATCTTCTAGATCAAAAATTACTGAGAATAAATTTTGCCCTTCTAATCTGATCTCAAACGTCTTTTTTGTCTTCCAGATGCTCCTCATTTGAGCCTTAAAGCTTTTAGAATTAAATTGCTTTTTGGTCCAAACCGAACAGATCAAAGTGGGTTTTTTTGTCGGTATTACCAGGGATCTCTTAATTGACAGTTGAGCGAGTTCTTCCGCTAACAATGAGATCTCTTCGCCGGAATCCCTCGCTCCTCCACCACTCTCCTCCATCCCAAGCCGCAACAGAAACTGCTCTCTCTAGGACTCTATGGACAGTACTCTTGGTTTCAGAGGGACTCTTAATTATTTTTATTATATTAATACAATTATTTATTATAGTGTTGCTATAAATCTTGAGTTGGTGTCGAGCTAATTTGTGACACCAACTCAATCAACAATATTATTAATGCTAAATTTTATCATACCCATGATGTGGATGAATGGAAATATTTTTTATCAAAAAATATATTACAAATGATTAATATAAAATATATTACAAATATATATTTTATATCAACAACATTATGGATTTGTTGGTTTTGTATTCGATTATCAAATAATGCTTTTCAATTGTTTTATTTGAAGATTATATAAAAGTTCAAAAAGATGAAATACTATTATAATATTATTAATTACACTTTAAAGTTAATGTATTTTAATAATTTCACAATTGAGTTGGTCGAGTTGACTCATGGTACTAATTTTGTCAACCACATTATATATGGATATATATACATACAATTGATGAATGTAATAAAATGTGCATAATAAAATTAACATATAAAAAAATTAAATTAAAGCTTTGATTGAGTAATAAATTTAAAATTTTACTAATATAATAGATTTGAGATCAAATCACACAAAATGTCTCATTTTTATTTTTATTTTAAAAAATACTAAATTATCCTTGAATAATATAATTTATTTTAAATATGAAAGGAGATTTAAATATTTTCTCTAATCAAATTCGTTGTTAATTGGCTCGTGACATCAAATCTAATTAAAAGTTTAAAAAATAATAATAATAATAATAATAATAATAATAATTATTATTATTATTATTATTATTATTATTATTATTATTATTATTATTATTATTATTATTATTATTAACTTTAGCTTTTTGCTTTCACTTTTCCTTAAAGTATCTACTTTTAACCATAGTGGCAAGTTTCTCACTATCTCTATACGGCAAAAGCATCTTTCACAGGACAAACTCTATATGCATTAAGCCGCTTACCATTACTAAACTTGTGATTGATGTAAATTTTTTAATTGGTAGGATATTTTTATTATATTAATTTAAGATATGGTATATATTACGGGTTAAATTTTTTATATAAAATAAATAGTGGAAGCACCTTGAATGTGACCTTGCAAAAAAAAATTAATATTACATATAATTTTTATATATAATTAATGTATTAATTTATAGAAAATTTGAAAATTATCCGAAAAAATTTTATCCCACAAAAATTTGAAAAAGACTCATCAAAATTAAAAAAAAGATTTATTTTATATAAAAATAAATAAATCTCTCGTCGATGATTAAAAATTCAAAACCCCAAATTCTTTTATTTTCTTCTAACATTCATCACTTTTTTCTCAATTTTTTTTATTCCCTAACTTTTTAGAATTTTTACAAGATATGAGTTAAGTTATTCAATACTTTCAAGTTGATCTCCCAATTTGGTAACAATTCTTCTTTTCTTTTCATACATTATTGATTAATCTCTAGAAAATTAGGATTGTGGCTTTTCTTATGATAAATTAAGATTTTTATGCAAGATTTAGGTTTTTTTTTTTTGGGGGTCAAATTTTGCTATTAGACTCTATACTTTGCATAAGTTGTGGATTTAGTACCTATATTTTGATTTGTTCACTTTCACACTACTAGAATTTGAAAATTTTAGTCCTAACCAAATGGTAACTATTAAGTTCATCAAGTTCTGTTATTTTCAAATGTTGATGTGTCAAACATATTATCGCACGTGGAATGATATGTCAACTTGTTATTTCCACATATTACTCACAAAAAATTAATTAATATGTTTAACGACTGTTGTTTGCATTAATACTAAAATTTTGAAATTCAAAAAATATAGCGACTAATAATGATCCAGTTAGAGAACATAGACTAATCTATAACTTTACACATAATGCAGGAGTAATAGCAAAATTTAACAAAACAGATTTAATTGCTACCATTTGGCCATGACTAAAATTTAAAATTTTAAAAAAATACAAGAACTAAATTTGATCAAATTAAAATACAAGTACTAAATCCACAACTTACACAAAGTATAGGGTCTAATAGCAGAATTTGACCTTTTTATTGAATAATTTTGGAATTATTGGTTTTGTATGAGATTCCTAACATCGTGATTGGGTTATAATTTTTAGAGATTGATTAATATAAATTCTTGAAGAAATTAGAATTGATTAATAAAAACCTTGAAGAAATTATAATTGATAAAAAAATTAGCATTTTTATTTAGCCATTATTGTTGCAGTGTGGTTATTATGAATCTTGTGTTTGAAAAATAGATATATTGCATTCTTATGACACCAAAAGGCACTTAAGTGATGCTTATTTTTGTGAATGAAAATTACTAGTGGTATGTTGGCTTCATGAAAACCTTTATGTGTTTAAGGCTTAGATATATTTGTTCTAAATGTTAACATGAATGGAAAAAATATTTAAAAAAAAAAGTCCACTAGAAAAGTAGAGGAAGAATGTAATAGCCCAAATTTCAGTGATGTCAAAAATAGTGGTTCGAGACCACCAAATCCGACAAATGAACTCGTAGATTATATTATTTAATAATTACGAGCCAAATGTAGCTTTTAAAAGATTTTTTGAAATAGTAAATTGTGTTTTATAAAAAATTATTTGGTCAAGAAATTAAGAAAAAGATGTATCGAGATCTCGGTGTTATAAACCGAGTCATAAATATTTTTATGAATATTTACAGAATGTCAATAAGGTAGTATTGAAATTTCGTTAGAAAATTTTGATGTTTGGGTGGTTAATTAAATAAAAAGGACTAAATTGAAAAAGGTGTAAAAGTTGCTAGAAGGATTAAATAGCTCAATTGTCAAATGATGAAGGACCTAAAGTGCAAATAATCCCAAAGGAGATATTTTGGGCGGCAATGACAGAAAAATCAGGAAATGGGTGAAATAAGGGCAAAATTGGAAAATGGCCAAAATTAGCTAAATAAAAATGGGACCAAATTGGAATATCTAGAATTCTCTTCATTTATCTTCATTTTCATTAGCTGAAAAACAGCCATGGAAGAAGGTTCAAGCTGGTTTTCATACTCTAGCTTCATGTAAGTTTAATTCTTGCTTTCTCCTTGAAATTTCTATGTTTTTAGACTTTTACAATTGGGTCCAACTTACTATGTTATTAGGTTTTAATTCTATGGCTAATTTTTAAAGTTTCTATGGATGAGTGCTGGAAGAATATGATGATTAAACATAGAATTGAAGCTTTAATTTTGATATATGATGATTTTATCAAGTAAAATGGGTGGAAATTAGTTTTAGGACCTAATTGTGAAAGAGTTTGGAATTAAGGTCTAATACTAAAGTTCTGATTTCAAGGGTTACGAAGTAGTTTAAAATGATAGAATAAAGTATTAATTGAGAAAAATTAGCCCAATTGAGGGGTTAATTGGACAAGGACTGAATTGTATGAACTGTGAAATTTGGGGCAAAATGGAAATCAATACTTTGCACTAAAACAATTTTGGACAGCAGCAGTAGTCTAACTTTGAAAAATCACAAAAAATTTTATAAATCAAATTAGAGGATGAATAAAATATGGAATTAAATCTTATTGAGTCTAGTTTTTATAAAAGAAACGGTGAAAGCAATGGAGTTGTAAATCATGAGATATAATAGATTTTGTGAGACAATGTTAGAATGATTTCAGGTTCCCCTATTCTGCCTTTGGAAAATCATTAAAAGTTGGATAAAAATATTTAGGGGCTTAAATTTATATGTTAATCATGAATGAGTCTATTTTTAAAAAAAATAAACGGGAACATCATTTGAATCTCGTACAAGGAGATAATTAATTTTTATTGAAGAAGGGTCGGAACTGTCAGACAGCAAAACAAGAGTGACTTTAAAGAATAAACTGTACTTATTGGCTAAACCAAAAATTCTAAAAATTTTATGGTAATAAGATATGTGAGTCTAGTTTCAGGGAAAATTAGAGGATCTTAATTTGGAGTTTTGTATCACAAGATAAAAATAATTTAGTGACTATGAATATTCACATAAATAAATAGTGAAAAATTATAGATAATGTTACTTTCAAGTGTGTTATTTATATTAAGAATGTGGATGGAGAGGAGGAGGAGGAAGAATATATGAACGAATTGTGTATAAACTGATCACATGCCCGATTATAATTGATAAATATTGAATTAGAAATGATATAATGTTTTATTTGGAATATTTATTATGAAATTATGATTATCGTTATAATACAAAAAAGAAAATTGAACTTATGAGTTTATATGGCTAAATTTTAGTGATCATTTGTTAATTTTATGAACTTCATGATGTATTATTTCATATGTATTGATGATAAAATCATGAATAATATAAAAGCATGAAAATTGAATAAATGATCAAATTGAGCACTTCAGTTCAGTGACAAGATGGATTGACGGATAAATCCATGGTTTCACCATGGCATAATGATAGTGAAGATGTAAGACCATAGCTGAACTAAAGCATTCTAGTGAAAAGACCATAGCTATGCTATGACATTAGCGATTACCAGTGAAATTCAGTGCATATCGGTGCAGACCAATTCTGTAAGACGTTCAATAATTTGACAAAGTTTGGTAAGTATTACATGGAATTATGTGATATAAGGAAATACGAGTTGATGGTACATGAAATATTGATATAATGAATTAGCTGATTTATGTTTAGGAAGAAATGGCAAGAGAATGATATTTATCATGACATGTAAATATGTGATTATCTTTGATACATATGTGATTATCTTTGATACGTTGATACAAGGAAATTAAGTATGTTGAGACGAGTAATAAATTCATGTAAGATATGTCGAGAAAAATAAGTATGTTTAAGGGACAATGTAACACCCCTTATCCGTATTCGATACCGGAACAGGGTACGAGGCATTACCGAAACACATACACTTGTAAATGCATTAAACCAAGTCATAAAATTTCATCCAAATTATGCATCATCACAAACATACAACTTGAATAACATTAGCCAACATCAATCGCCTTATACAAAATAAACTACTAAATTATTATTATCTGAAGCTAAAAAACTCCAAATTAAGATCCGTAAATTTTCCCTGAAACTAGCCTCAATTATCTTCTCACCATACAATTTTCAGAATTTTTGGTCTTACAAATTATTACAGTTTATTCATTAAAGATCCCCTGTTTTGCTATTCCACTGCTCTGACCACTTTTCACTATGAACCAATTTTATCATTATACCCAATTCATATGATGATAAAATTTATTTCATTTGAAAATAGACTCATTAAAGATTTCAATCATATAACTTATACCCCATAATTACTTTTGTGGAATTTTTAATGATTTTTCCAAGACAGAACAGGGGATCAAGTAACCATTCTGAACCAGTCTCACAAACGTTTAAATATCTCAAACTATACAATTCCTTTATTTTCTCTGTTTCTTTTATATAAAAATAGACCCAATAAGATTTAAATAAATATCTTATGCAACTTATAATTCCATTTCTACCATTTTTGGTGAATTTTCAAATTCACGTCACTGCTGCTGTCCAAAATAGTTTTATTATAAAATTTTGCTTTCTCTCACTTTAGTTGTATTCATTACTTACCTATAACAATCATTCCAATTTCCAATCACATATGGAGCATATTGCTCATGCATTACACATACATATACATATACATATACTTATCACTAAAACATCTCACATAATTTCACTTAGTCAGTTTTCCCGTTGAACGCTTCGGAATAATAACGAATATGCGGTGGTTTCGCACACAGCCCACCTTTGGAATTGAAGCTCTCTCGTACACATAGTGGCCTTCACTCAATACCACTCATGTGACCTAGCTCGATTGTACTCATAATTCTGGCTCTCTTGTACATATGGTGGCCTTCACTTAGCACCACTCATATGACCTAGCCTTCTCGTAGCTCTCTTGTACACATAGTGGCTCACACCATATACCACACATGTGACCTAGCTACATATAGCTTTCTTGTACACATGGCGTACTCTCGGTACTACACATGTGACCTAGCTACGTATACAAAATCTCTTGTAGCTCTCTTGTGCACATAGTGGCCTACACTTAGTACCACTCATGTGACCTAGCTACATGCTAATTACATCTTTCGATTCCGAAGGTTCAAACGAGAAATAACTCACTTTTTAACACTTTATTTCATTCTTTCAATAGTCAATTATGATTCAAAAATCAGATACAATACATTAAACATCCTGAAATATAAAACATCAATAAAAATAATGAATTATTTACATATTACTTACCTCGGTGCAAAATATGGCGAAATTTGCAATTTAGTCCTTAACCTTTTCTTTTCTCTGATCAAGGTCGATTCCTCGTCTTTCTTGATCTATATTAACATATTTAACTCAGTTAATACTCACATTATTCAATTTAGTCCAAAAATCACACTATGACAAAATTACATTTTTGCCCTCTAACTTTCACCAAATTACGATTTTGCCCCTAGGCTCGAAAATTAAACTTCATCCTATTTTCCTACATTTTAGGACATGCTGAACATTTTTCCCTTCTATGGCAACATCAAATTCTCACTCTAACATGTACTTATGAACATTAGGTATTTTTACCGATTATGTCGTTTTACTCGTTTTTACGTAAAATCTTTTAGCAAAAGTTGTTTAACATAATTTCAGCCTTTATATTCTATCATAAAACATCAAAATAAACACATTTCACCTATGGGTATTTTTCCAAATATGATCCCTAGGTTAAAATATTGCTAGAATAAGCTAAACCGAGTTACTGGGATTCCAAAAACGTAAAGAACATGACAAACAGGGCTTGGATTGACTTACTATGGAGCTTGGAAGCTTGGAAACCCTAGCTATGGAGTCCCCCCTTGAAATTTCGGCCTAAGGAAGAAGATGACAACCTTTTTCCATCTTTTTCCCTTTTAATTTCCTTTTTATTACCAAATGACTAAATTACCCTTTATTAAAAACTTTGGTTCTTTCTACCTATATTTGTCCATTTTTGTCCATGAAAGCCTAATGGTATAATTACCATTTAAGGACCTCTACTTCAATTTAAAATTTCATAACAATTGGGCACCTCTAACATGTAGAACTCAACTTTTGCACTTTTTACAATTTAGTCCTTTTGACTAAATTGAGTGCCCAAAAGTCAAAATTTTCGAATGAGATTTTCACGAAATCATTCCGTGAAATTGTAGACCATAAAAATATAAATAAAATAAAATTTTCAACATCGAATCTGTGGTCCCGAAACCACTATTCCGTTTAGGCCTTATTTCGGGATGTTATATTTCTCCCCCCTTTTGGGATTTTCGTCCCTAAAAATCTTACCAGGAGGAGTTGCTTTCAACTTTTTATCAGAATCACAATTTGATTTAGTTTCATGGTCACATTTTCCTTTAGCTTTTTCCATAATTGGGATATAACCCTTGGATCTCAATCCGAAATAATGGAAACTGATACTTCGCGTAATTGAATAATCCTAGAAACATCTTACTCGACTGGTTAGTTAAACAAGAAATCTGTACACGAATGATCAATCACAATTCGATAACATCTTCCTTTTCGGAGATCAAGATAATTCAGATACGAAATCTATAGTGTTTCTATCTCATTTTCTTTCTAGAATCACCACTTTATATTCTAGCAATAGAACTCATTCTAATCCGTTCACTAGTGCATCACTGAAAAAAAGATCATGAATTCGTTACTCAATTCCAACTGAACTCAAAACCAGAGCTTCAGTTAATAATACCTTCAATTGCTTTAACTTTGTTAGCATGCCCAGACCATTCATGTAACATCCTAGATTAGGGGTTATGCGTTTGTGTGTAATTCATGAGATAGTGGGCTTAGTGGGTGTGTTGGATGTGTTCTGAGGAGTTCTAGGAACCCTAAGGTGTATGGAAATGTATGGAAATGTATGGAAATGTATGGAAATGTATGGAAATGTATGGAAAAGTATGGAAATGTAAGGAAATGTATGGAAATGTATGGAAATGTATGGAAATGCATGGAAATGTATGGAAATGTGTGGAAATGTATGGAAATGTAAGGCAATGTATGGAAATGTAAGGAAATGTAAGGAAATGCTTTGGAAACGTTAAGTTTAAAAGAGGAAAGTGAACATTTTTGGAAACTAGGGGATGTAAGGAAATGATGTGAAAATGATTCAAAAGAGGAAAGTAAACATTTCTGGAAACTTGGAAATGTAAGGAAATGTCAAGTTTAAAGAGCCAAACGAAAATTTTTGGAAACTTGGAAATGTAAAGAAATGTCAAGTTTTAAGGCTTAAAAAGAGAAAACTAAGGCAAGGTGGCCTTAAGAAAAATAATAGGAGGAATTTGACACACAAACAGGCTTGGAAAAGTGGCCTGGAAATGCCACTTAAGGCCCAGGTAAGTGACGCCACCTACATGAGCAAGTGGGCCTGAGTTCGAGTCACATGGGAAGCAAATAAAAGAAATTTTATTTTGCTTCCAAAAGAAGTGAGGTGGACGGCACAAGCTATTTAAAAAGGAAGAGTTTTATTCTCTTTAAAATTCGGCTAAATGATGGATAAATAAGGGATTTATTTATCATTATTTTCAAGAGATAATGGTTGGATTAAATTCTTTTATTTAGTGATAATACAAAGGATAAAGCTATCAAATAGAAGAATGGTGGCCAAGTAAGGGACTCTAGCTAGTAAATTCGGCTATAAAAGGAATAGAGAGGCCATTCAGCATTATTTACTCTTCCTTGATAACCTCTGCCGAATTTTCTCTGCAACCCCTATTCTTTTCTTCTTCATTCTTCTCCTCTCAATATTCCAAAAGCCAAAAGCTTGCTAAGATCAAGGCCATAGCCGAATAGTTTGAGACTTCAAGCAAAGGAACTGTCGATATCTAAAGTAAGGGTAAGATCTCATTCAATTTTCATCCTTTTTCTTTTAAGATTTACCGAAATCTAGGACTAATCCCATTAGAAACTTGTTTGCCGAAATTTGGAAGGATCTTCCGGGATTTACTAAGTGTCGACTACAAGGAAGGAGAAGTTTTTTTTCCGAAGGTACACCATAAGCTACGTGTTCCCTAGTTATTCGGTGAATTTCGGGATTTAAAATCCACAAGGTAAGTGTCTATAGAATTCGGCCAAGGCTTATTTTAGTGTTTGGATCTATCTTTTATTATCTTAAAAGCCGAAAACTAATATGTTAAAGGGATCTAGAGTTGGCCGAATACAAGGAAGAAGGATACAAAGTTTCGGGACTTGGTTCTTAAGTCAATCGGCAACAAGGTAAGTTTTAGGTGTACAAATCCTACTAGGATTTGGTTTTATAGCCAAATAGGTTTTTACTAAATAGTAAGTGATTAATCAAATGTAGGAATTGAGATCTAAGGCGGTAGATCAGATCTCGAGATTTCAGTGAAGTTGTTAAGCGAATCAGGTGTGTACCCCACACTAACTTTTAATATGTTATATGGCAAATATTTAATATATGAATGTATAAGAATGTGAATGTGACTAAAATACCCTAATGTGGTACAAAGTACTCAGGTACGTTTCCTACTCCTACTAGGATTACGAAATATGTTATATTTTAACATGTGAAAAGTGACATGAATGTGAATTTAAGTATGATATGCATGACATGAATAAAATGGGGCATTCGGGTTATATGAGAAAGGGGAAGTGAACATGGTGACTTCGGTCTCACTATCTGAATGTGGTGGCTTCGGTCACATTTTCTGAATGTGGTAACTTCGGTTACATTATCTGAATGTGGTAACTTCGGTTACATTATTTGAATGTGGTGTCTCATGACACAATTGTCTGGTGGCTATGCCACGAATTTTATATGGGCGATGAGCACGTCGACTGCAGCGACTGCCTTCGATGGTGTGTAGCGGAAGGAGGGTTGACTTAGTAGTCCCCACGGTGTGCAGGTTGGTACGGGGATGTGTAGCGGATGGCATCTAGGTTTGGGTATGGGTTGCATCATTATTTTATCTGTATATGAATGTGCATGTGATACGTATGGTATGCCTGATCTATTAAATTTTAGTGTTGGTTACACATTGAGTCTGTTTGACTCACCCCGTTGGGGAATATTTTTCAGGTGACGAATAGTAATGGACCGGGCTCGGCAGAAGCTTAGGGATGGCCATGCACAGCAAGAAATTTTTGATTTGGACGTTTTCTTAAGTATTTTACGTTTATTTTGGGAATTATTTGATGTAATAAGGCCATAAGGCCAAAGTTGAATTTCTTTATTTTTTTTTTTTTACTTTTATTTATTATGATTACAAATTTTTATTAAGTTAAAGATTAAGTAATTTATTTTTGAATATACTCTATATGTTTTATCACTTAAAATTAAAAAGGGTTTTCAATATAAAATCGCATTCGTTTTCAACTCAAGCCCAACCCAAAATAACATTTTTTTTTAAAATCGCACAAGTTTTTCCTAAGAAGCAAAAGAATTTGAAACGGTTTACACCGAGGAACATACCAGATCCGGTCAAGGCTCATGGGCCGGGTTTGGGGTGTTTCAATTCAAACTTTCACAAAGGTGATAACTTTTCCAGTCAGAACAACTTTAACTTATAATAACATCATCCAGTTAGAATAATCCAATAGGCATATCTCTGTATTATGCTTTCTAGAATATAATTTCTTCATTCAGACTATCTGTCTTACACAAAATTTATTCTCTTAGTTGAGACATGTTTAAATATACATAACTCACAAGAAAATAGCAGAGATCCTGATGATTCCTCAGAGAAACCTAGTAGAAAAACAATGCTTACCGACTTTGGACTTCCATCATAACAGAGATAATATATTTTCCGTATATATGAAACAAAACCATAATCAGTAGAAACATAAGAATAATCTCACATAATATTTTTTTACCATCGACTTCATTCCAACACATTTAAATAGAATTTCGAAGAAATAAAGAAATACCGATCATAAACCGATCAAACCAACAGAGCTTTCGTCTAACATCATAGTTAGCTTCTCACAACATTGGAACTTCATCAGAAACTGAACAATCACACACATATCTATGAGGATAAAAGAATATATATAGAATACACAGAAAAGATCATCATATTCATTTCAACTGTAACTGTCACACACAGAGACATCTTTATTACTCAAATATCATTTCTTTAACTAATTATGTCATCATAAACCCCGTATTATTCTACTCATTAACGAAAATCAATTCGGGAAAAATTTCTGCAAACACATACTTTAGACATCATATCTGAATAAGTCGATTAGCTGAGACTAACTTCTCCTTTATCCGTGACATTGCATAATCTGTATAATCTTTAAAATATTTTGATATCCTTCCAAAATTATTTCCACTTTCCAAACTATTATTATCTCTATATATGCATTACTAAGTATTTCACCACTAAACTTTTTAGTTTCACATTTATGGACTTATTCCACTTGGTTCTCGTGAATTTTCGTTATAAAGCAACACTGGTAAGGGGGTGAGGTCGTAAAGCTTCTGACTTGACTCTCATAAATACAAACATATGACTTTGCATTCATCACCAACATTATATAATCACAATTACATAATTCACTTCAAGCTAATTAACATACATAGTCATGTTACACGAACTTCTTTTTTTCTTTTTCTTTTATTCAAACAAGTGTACATAAACACACATTCTGCCAATTTGAGTAAATTTACTTATCGTATTCACTTAATCAAATATGTTGGGCACATAACGTCATATGCATGCCAAACAAGCATGGATGGGCTTATTACCATATAAACTTTCATTTCATTCCACTTTTCACATTTCTTAACTTGTGGTTATCTCATTTCGTACATTAACACATATGTATCGTGAACTTCTATTCATACCTTTCCAAATTTCGACACATCATAAGCAAGTCTCAATCATTTCAATATCATTATCAGTATTATCGAAAAAAATAGCTCGGTTGGAAGTCATCTCTGTCTTAACAAAATAATTTCGTCAGAGTCGGGAGATATCACACTATCACGAATAGTAATATGGCATGTATAGCTAGACTCACATACGCTATGTTAGTCCGAGAATCGACTAAACCATAGCTCTGATACCACTAAATGTAACACCCCTTATCCGTATTCGATGCCGGAACAGGATACGAGGCATTACCGAAACACATACACTTGTAAATGCATTAAACCAAGTCATAAAATTTCATCCAAAATATGCATCATCACAAACATACAACTTGAATAACACTAGCCAACATCAATGGCCTTATACAAAATAAACTACTAAATATTAAAGGCCAACATTTTAGGCCAAACCAATTATGACATATACAAATGACTAAGTCCCCTATACATGCCATAAACTTAAGAGGTTTGTATTCACTTTTACCCCACGATGATAGCTTGATACTGTGATTACATCTCCGTCGATCTCCAACTCGAGCTAGCATACAACCCTATAAGATATGGGAAAGGAAGTGAAGTAAGCTACAAAGCTTAGTAAGTAAGTATGTAAATAATTAATAATGGATTTATTAAGTTTACAAAACAACACAATCAAATCTAAAATCAATTTCATCATTTATTCAAGTTTAGAGCAAGCTATCTTTTCGAGTCACAGTCACTAAATTATTAATATCTGAAGCTAAAAAACTCCAAATTAAGATCCGTAAATTTTCCCTGAAACTAGCCTCAATTATCTTCTCACCATACAATTTTCAGAATTTTTGGTCTTACAAATTATTACAGTTTATTCATTAAAGATCCCCTATTTTGCTGTTCAACTGCTCTGACCACTTTTCACTATGAACCAATTTTATCATTATACCCAATTCATATGATGATAAAATTTATTTCATTTGAAAATAGACTCATTAAGGATTTCAATCATATAACTTATACCCCATAATTACTTTTGTGGAATTTTTAATGATTTTTCCAAGACAGAACAGGGGATCAAGTAACCATTCTGAACCAGTCTCACAAACGTTTAAATATCTCAAACTATACAATTCCTTTACTTTCTCTGTTTCTTTTATATAAAAATAGACCCAATAAGATTTAAATAAATATCTTATGCAACTTATAATTCCATTTCTACCATTTTTGGTGAATTTTCAAATTCACGTCACTGCTGCTGTCCAAAACAGTTTTATTATAAATTTTTGCTTTCTCTCACTTTAGTTGTATTCATTACTTACCTATAACAATCATTCCAATTTCCAATCACATATGGAGCATATTGCTCATGCATTACACATACATATACATATACATATACTTATCACTAAAACATCTCACATAATTTCATTTAGTCAGTTTTCCCGTTGAACGCTTCGGAATAATAACGAATATGCGGTGGTTTCGCACACAGCCCACCTTTGGAATCGAAGCTCTCTTGTACACATAGTGGCCTTCACTCAATACCATTCATGTGACCTAGCTCGATTGTACTCATAATTCTGGCTCTCTTGTACATATGGTGGCCTTCACTTAGCACCACTCATATGACCTAGCCTTCTCATAGCTCTCTTGTACACATAGTGGCTCACACCATATACCACACATGTGACCTAGCTACATATAGCTTTCTTGTACACATGGCATACTCTCGGTACTACACATGTGACCTAGCTACGTATACAAAATCTCTTGTAGCTCTCTTGTGCACATAGTGGCCTACACTTAGTACCACTCATGTGACCTAGCTACATGCCAATTACATCTTTCGATTCCGAAGGTTCAAACGGGAAATAACTCACTTTTTAACACTTTATTTCATTCTTTCAATAGTCAATTATGATTCAAAAATCAGATACAATACATTAAACATCCTGAAATATAAAACATCAATAAAAATAATGAATTATTTACATATTACTTACCTCGGTGCAAAATATGGTGAAATTTGCAATTTAGTCCTTAACCTTTTCTTTTCTCCGATCAAGGTCAATTCCTCGTCTTTCTTGATCTATAATAACATATTAACTCATTTAATACTTACATTATTCAATTTAGTCCAAAAATCACACTATGACAAAATTACATTTTTGTAAGAGTATGCCCAAAGATCAATCATGAGATGGTTGTAATAACATACTTAATTTACCATGTTTATTAATATAAAGCGTTGTCATTATTATTTCAGTTTTTCTTTCTGTGTGTATAGATAAACTGTTTTATAATAATGTCCTGAGAATAATATGATTATTCTTAAAAGATCCTTAGTCGAGTATTATTGTTGACTAGGACAACAATAATGCATTAAGACTAACATGTAGTTGATTGATGATAAAGAGTTGTCATTGATATGGGGTGTCAAAATCAATGCATGAATATGTGTGTTAGAGAACAACATATTGGATTGACCCGCTATGAGTATGTTTCTTGGATTATTATGTAATTGTCACAACATTACTCATAGTGATTAATATGTATATGATCCTCAGACTTGAGATCATTATTATCCCAGCGTCGTGAGTTGTATATTTTGATACAGTCAAACGTACACCGTAACAGGTTGTTCTATAAAGGCTGATGTTGGATATACCACAATCTATGTAGAGGGATATGGTTGATCAATAAAGGATAAGTCCCTCCTACATAATAGGAGTAATATCTTAGGCCACTTGATTGAGTGAGACTAGAAATGCATGGCCATGCTCAAATAAGTTGATATGAGATGTCATACTAATTTGTATATCATAGCCTACTCAAGATATCAAGAAACATGGGATGGACTATGCAAGTGTGACTATCCCATGACTTGTATCCATTCCAGAGATAAAGGACTTAAGGATTAATGCATGAAAGGTTAATCACAAAAGGTTATGTCGAATCATGATTTCTTATAACTTAGGTAGCAATGATGCATTGCTAGATGCCACTCATTGTCTGTGACAATAGAATCATTCTAGTATTACTGCTAACGTTGCAAGAACCTACAGGGTCACACCCTATGGTTGAAATGAACGGAATAAAATATAGTTGGTATTGTGTTTGGTTGTGACATAAATTAAATTAATTAAAGAATTAATTTAATTGGGAAATCAAATATTGAACATATTATATGTACAAGGATGTTGTACACATAATGATAACATAATTTTATTAATATATGAATTTGATTCATATATAAATTTAAATAAATATAGTTTACCGAAATCCTTATTATAATTAATGTAATTATAAATTTTGGATATAATTAATGTAATTATAATTTTCGGTTAAAAACTTTATTGTATTTATTTAATCTTATAATACATTAAAAGGATACCAATTATAAAAGGCCCAAAGAAAAAGACACCCATTATTAAAGGTATTAAAAGGAGACAAAGCAAAGATGAAAAACCCTAAGTGATTGCTTGTTAGGTCTAGCAGCCGTCAATCAAATAAACCTCCAAAACAGTTTTGGAGATTTCTTCCGTTCATAGTCAAACCGGGTGGATTACGTAGAGGCCGACAAAGAAAAAGGTTGTGGCTTGATTCGACAGTAGATCAAAACTCTTGTTGCCAAGGCGTCCCTGTCTACTCAGATTGAAGTTTTGGTAATTTCGAAACCTTTATTTCACCCCGATTCGTTCCTCACACATGGATTCATGGTTTGGATCGCCGGATCTAATTTTATTTTGCTGCGCCATGGGGTACCGGCGTTCCAACAGTGGTATCAGAGCCACTTGTGTGATACGAACTCGGGTTTAAATGCTTGGGTGATGCAATTGTATGAGATACATGTTTTGATCTTATTGTATTTTCGATTGTTTAAATCATTTAAGCATAACCTAATAACTGTTCCTTTCGGTAATTGATTAAATGTTAATCATGGTGTTGTGGCCTATTCGATTTTATGTTATTACTGTTAACTATTAACAAATCTGTAATAATGCGACGGTGGTATTTATAGTTTCCAGTAAGTGTTAACTGGCTAGTGGAACAAGGGTTGTTCCGATATGAAACCTCAAGGATTAAAATCCTAAAAACATGATTCTGTTGATAAAAGTTATCAAATCGTGAGGTTTCATTTGACTGGGGTATGCGATTCGTACCGCGGGGGCTCCTCCCCCGCACCCCCGGGGATGGGGATCTGAGGACGACTCCGGCTGCGGGCCTTCGGCTCGCTTCCTTCGACCACCTCAGACCCTCGCAAAAAGTTTTGTTAATAAAAGAAATTTATAAACTTGATGGGCCACAAAAGGTTGAAAGGATATTTTATAATTCACCTTAGCAAAAAACATTGAATTATGTATGCTATTTTTGACGTGCACGGTGTTTGAAATGCATAGTTATAACCCAATGACCCATTCAATAAAAGGTTGTATTTTTTTTATAAATACGGCTTGCGTGTCGTGCCTTACTACTATTCTCTTGTATTTCTCTTCTCATATTATTCCCTCGTATGTAAAAACGAGTTTCTGTATATTGTAATTTGCAGGAGTTGCTGTGGGCCAAACGAGAAGGAAGGTGGGACAATGATTGTGGATTGATAGCTTGTGAAATGACTTACACCTTTAGGTTTCTTTTTGGTTTTCCCATTGGCTTGGCTTGAACCACCTTAGTTTATGGGCTATAACTATTGCATTTATTTATTGCTTTATTTATTCATGTATGAGATGCTATGGATGTCTAAAGCATGCCAATTATATATATTAAAACTTGATGATAATAAACCCTATTAATTGATGAGATCGATTAGAAGACTAAATGGGCTAAAGTAGACCATAATTGGTGAGATGCAACAACCTTAATAAAATCCCTTTATTAAAATATTAAGTCAACATGGCCTTCCAATTTTGCCCTCGTTAAGGCCTCGATCAATACTATGTAGGTTCTGCCAAAGCGAAGTACTAGTATTTATCTTGGTTAAACGCGAAGAATAAACAAGTGATATTCGCTGGTTAAAAAAATGGTTAATGACTTAACTAGGTTACTCTAATAGGATTAGAAACCTAGAGGCAAGTAAATTGGATAAATCATAAGATGATTAGAACAAGAGTTGTTCACCAAATATTAGGAGTTACATATGATGTAATTAGCAAATGTTGTTTACCTAAATAACCATAATCTTAAGAGTAAAGCCAAAGCTGACTTAAGAGGTGGTGAAATATGGATCCTTAACCTACTAGAAATACTTTTGAGAAAGTTTTTCTGAAATTAATATACGAGGGTTATTAATTTTGAAATAAAATAGTGGGAATATCATTTAATAAAGTCTTTTTTAATGATTGATATAAAATTGGTAAATTTACTCACATGCATATTTAATTGTTGTAGATATATTATGGCTGCAAACACTAGCACACTCTCATTGCGATCGGTCCTTGAGAAGGACAAATTGAATGGTTTGAATTTTCTTGATTGGTTCCGTAACTTGAGGATTGTCCTTAAACAAGAACGGAAATTATATGTCATTGAACAACCACTTCCTAATGAACCAGCCGCTAATGCCTCGAGGACTGATAGAGATGCTTACAAGAAGTATCTCAATGACATGATAGATGTTGGATGTCTTATGCTTGCCACTATGAATCTTGAACTTCAGAAGCAACATGAGGACATGGTTGCTTATGATATGATCGAGCACCTGAAAGAACTTTATCAAGGGCAAGCACGGCAAGAGAGGTTTGATATCTCTAAGGCCCTATTCCAATGTAAGTTGGCTGAAGGAAGCCTAGTAGGGCCTCATGTCCTTAAGATGATTGGCTATATTGAAAGCCTGTCTAAGCTTGGGTTTCCATTGAGCCAAGAGTTGGCCACTGATGTTATTTTACAATCGTTGCCGGATAGCTACAGCCAGTTTGTCCTCAATTTCAGTATGAATGAAATTGACAAGACTCTACCACAATTGCTCAGTATGTTATGAACTGCTGAAGGCAACTTGAAAAAGGTTGGACCCAAGCCCATACTGATGGTCCGTAATAACAAGGGCAAGGGAAAGGCCAAAGTTCAAACAAAACCCAAGGGCAAAGGTAAGCCCAAATTTGGAAAAGGAAAGGCTGCACTGAAACCTAAAGGTGGGTTGTCTAAGGAAGGAAACTGTTTTCATTGTGGTGTGATTGGAAATTGGAAACGGAACTGCCCTGTCTATCTTGAAGAAGTCAAGAAGGCTAAAGCAAGCGGAATGTCTGCTTCAGGTATTTATGTTATTGATATTAATTTATCAACTACTACTTCTTGGGTATTAGATACTGGTTGTGGTTCTCATATTTGTACTTCTGTATAGGGACTACAAAGGAGTAGGACTTTGGCCAGAGGAGATGTGGACCTACGAGTTGGAAATGGAGCAAAAGTTGCTGCATTAGCTGTGGGAACATATACTTTATCTTTGCGTAGTGGACTTGCTTTATGTTTAGAGGATTGTTATTTTGTGCCCAGTTTGACTAAAAACATTATTTCAATTTCTTGTTTAGACAAAATTGGTTTTGAGATAATTATTAAGAATAATTGTTGTTCATTTTATCTCAATAATGTTTTCTATGGTTCGGCACAATTGATTACTGGCCTCTATATTTTAGATCAAACGAATCCCATTTACAACATAAATACTAAAAGTACTAAAATAAATGACTCAAATCAAACTTATCTTTGGCATTGTCGTTTGATCCACATAAGTGAGAAACGCATATTCAAACTCCATAAAGATGGTCTCTTGAATTCATTTGTTTTTGAACAATTTGAAGTATGTGAATCTTTCTTATTGGGAAAAATGACTAAATCTCCTTTTACTAGTAAAAGTGAACGAGCTAGTGATTTATTGGACCTAATACATTCTGATGTATGTGGACCAATAAATACACAGGCCAGAGGTGGATTTCACTACTTCATTACTTCCACTGATGATTTCAGTAGATTTGGGTATGTTTATCTTATGCGCCATAAGCCTGAGTCCCTTGAAAAGTTTAAGGAATTCAAAAATGAAGTACAAAATCAACTAGGCAAAACTATCAAGTCACTCCGATCTGATCGAGGTGAAGAGTATTTGAGCCTAGAGTTTGATGATCTTTTGAAAGAATGTGGGATTGTCTCACAACTTACTCCTCCTGGTACTCCTCAATGGAATGGAGTATCTGAGAGAAGAAATCGAACTTTGTTAGACATGGTTCGATCCATGATGAGTCATGCTGATCTACCGACTTCCTTTTGGGGACATGCACTTGAGACAGCTACTTTCACACTAAATCGTGTTCCATCTAAATTGGTTCAAAAGACGCCATATGAGATGTGGACTGGGAAACGTCCTAGTATGTCTTTTATGAAAGTTTGGGGCTGTGAAGCTTATGTTAAACGTCAGACGTCTACTAAGCTTGAACCCAGATTAGAAAGGTGTATTTTTGTGGGGTATCCAAAAGAAACCAAAGGATATTATTTCTTTAATCCCACTGAGAACAAAACGTTTGTTGCTCGGACTGGTGTCTTCCTAGAGAGAGAATTTACTTCTAGAAAAGGAAGTGGGAGAAAGATTGAACTTGAAGAAATTCGAGAATCACAAGATACCACTGAACCAGAGATTGAACAACAACAAATTCCACAAGAAATTGAGGAACAAACAACTGCTGTAGAAACACAACCACCGCGCAGATCTTTAAGAGAACACCGTGCACCTGAGAGATATGGATTTCTCATTACAACGCATGGTGACGTTCTTCTTAAAGATCAAGATGAGCCTAGGACTTATCAAGAAGCGGTGGCGAGCCCAGACTCTGAGAAATGGCTTGAGGCCATGAGATCTGAGATGGATTCCATGTATGAAAACCAAGTATGGACTTTGATTGACCCACCCGAAGGGGTTAAACCTATAGGGTGCAAATGGGTTTTCAAAAAGAAAACAGACATGGATGGTAATGTACAAACATACAAAGGGCGATTAGTCGCTAAAGGTTTTCGCCAAATTCATGGTGTTGACTATGATGAAACCTTTTCTCCTGTAGCTATGTTTAAATCCATCAGGATCTTGCTCGCCATAGCTGCATTTCATGATTATGAAATCTGGCAGATGGACGTCAAAACAGCTTTCCTTAACGGGAAACTTGAAGAGGATGTGTATATGACACAACCTGAAGGTTTTGTAAATCCAAAGGATGCTAGAAAGATATATAAGCTACAAAGATCCATTTATGGATTAAAACAAGCTTCTCGAAGTTGGAATCTTCGTTTTAACGATGCAATCAAAGAGTTTGGTTTTATCAAAAATGAAGATGAACCATGTGTTTACAAGAAAGTTAGTGGGAGCATTATCACATTGTTGGTACTATATGTGGATGACATACTTATCATGGGAAATGACATACCTACCTTGCAGTCTATTAAGACTTGGTTAAGAAGTTGTTTTTCTATGAAGGACTTGGGCGAAGCCACTTATATCTTAGGAGTCAAGATCTATAGAGATAGATCAAGACGACTACTAGGTCTAAGCCAAAGTACATACATAGATAAAGTACTGAAAATGTTCAGTATAGAAGAATCTAAAAGAGGATTCCTACCTATGAGACATGGTATTTCACTCTCGAAGGAAATGTGTCCTTCAACTCCACAAGAGAGAGAACGTATGAGTAAAATTCCATATGCTTCCGCTATTGGATCTATCATGTATGCTATGTTATGTACCCGTCCAGATGTCTCGTATGTCTTAAGTATGACGAGCAGGTATCAAGTAGATCCCAGTGAAGGTCACTGGACCACAGTCAAGGGTATCCTTAAGTACTTAAGAAGAACTAAGGATACGTTCCTATTATATGGAGGTGAGGAAGAGTTAAGTGTAAAAGGTTACAATGATGCCAGCTTCCAAACCGACAAGGACGATTCTCGATCGCAATCAGGTTTTATGTTTTGCCTTAATGGTGGTGCTGTGAGCTGGAAGAGTTCAAAGCAAAGTACAGTAGCCGATTCTACAACAGAGGCTGAGTATATTGCAGCTAGTGAGGCAGCAAAGGAAGCGGTTTGGATCAAGAAGTTCATTACTGGACTAGGGGTTGTGCCTAGCATATCAGATGCTATAGAACTCCGATGTGATAACAATGGAGCTATTGCACAAGCTAAAGAACCCAGATCTCACTAGCGATCCAAACATATACTTAGACGCTACCATCTTATTCGAGAGATTATCGATCGAGGGGATGTAGAGATATGCAGAATACCTTCAGATAATAACATTGCTGATCCCCTGACCAAGCCTCTGACACAACAGAAGCATGATCGTCACACTAAGTCACTTGGTATTAGATATATGAGTGATTGGTCTTAGTGCTAGTGGGAGATTGTAAGAGTATGCCCAAAGATCAATCATGAGATGGTTGTAATAACATACTTAATTTACCATGTTTATTAATATAAAGCGTTGTCATTAATATTTCAGTTTTTCTTTCTGTGTGTATAGATAAACTGTTTTATAATAATGTCCTGAGAATAATATGATTATTCTTAAAAGATCCTTAGTCGAGTATTATTGTTGACTAGGACAACAGTAATGCATTAAGACTAACATGTAGCTGATTGATGATAAAGAGTTGTTATTGATATGGAGTGTCAAAATCAATGCATGAATATGTGTGCTAGAGAACAACATATTGGATTGACCCGCTATGAGTATGTTTCTTGGATTATTATGTAATTGTCACAACATTACTCATAGTGATTAATATGTATATGATGCTCAGACTTGAGATCATTATTATCCCAGCATCGTGAGTTGTATATTTTGATACAGTCAAATGTACACCGTAATAGGTTGTTCTATAAAGGCTGATGTTGGATATACCACAATCTATGTAGAGGGATATGGTTGATCAATAAAGGATAAGTCCCTCCTACATAATAGGAGTAATATCTTAGGCCACTTGATTGAGTGAGACTAGAAATGCATGGCCATGCTCAAATAAGTTGATATGAGATGTCATACTAATTTGTATATCATATTCTACTTAAGATATCAAGAAACATGGGATGGACTATGCAAGTGTGACTATCCCATGACTTGTATCCGTTCCAGAGATAAAGGAATTAAGGATTAATGCATGAAAGGTTAATCACAAAAGGTTATGTCGAATCATGATTTCTTGTAACTTAGGTAGCAATGATGCATTGCTAGATGCCACTCATTGTCTGTGACAATAGAATCGTTCTAGTATTACTGCTAACGTTGCAAGAACCTACAGTGTCACACCCTATGGTTGAAATGAACGGAATAAAATATAATTGGTATTGTGTTTGGTTGTGACATAAATTAAATTAACTAAAGAATTAATTTAATTGGGCAATCAAATATTGAACGTATTATATGTACAAGGATGTTGTACACATAATGATAACATAATTTTATTAATATATGAATTTGATTCATATATAAATTTAAATAAATATAGTTTACCGAAATCCTTATTATAATTAATGTAATTATAAATTTCGGATATAATTAATGTAATTATAATTTTCGGTTAAAAACTTTATTGTATTTATTTAATCTTATAATACATTAAAAGGATACCAATTATAAAAGACCCAAAGAAAAAGACACCCATTATAAAAGGTATTAAAAGGAGACAAAGCAAAGATGAAAAACCCTAAGTGATTGCTTGTTAGGTCTAGCAGTCGTCAATCAAATAAACCTTCAAAACAGTTTTGGAGATTTCATCCGTTCATAGTCAAACCGGGTGGATTACGTAGAGGCTGACAAAGAAAAAGGTTGTGGCTTGATTCGACAGTAGATCAAAACTCTTGTTGCCAAGGCGTCGCTGTCTACTCAGATTGAAGTTTTGGTAATTTCAAAACCTTTATTTCACCCCGATTTGTTCCTCACACATGGATTCATGGTTTGGATCGTCGGATCTAATTTTATTTTGCTGAGCCATGGGGTACCGGCGTTCCAACAATTTTTGCCCTCTAACTTTCACAAAATTATGATTTTGCCCCTAGGCTCGAAAATTAAACTTCATCCTATTTTCCTACATTTTAGGACATGCTGAACATTTTTCCCTTCTATGGCAACATCAAATTCTCACTCTAACATGTACTTATGAACATTAGGTATTTTTACCGATTATGTCGTTTTACTCGTTTTTACGTAAAATCTTTTAGCAAAAGTTGTTTAACATAATTTTAGCCTTCATATTCTATCATAAAACATCAAAATAAACACATTTCACCTATGGGTATTTTTCCAAATATGAACCCTAGGTTAAAATATTGCTAGAATAAGCTAAATCGAGTTACCGGGATTCCAAAAACGTAAAGAACATGACAAACGGGGCTTGGATTGACTTACTATGGAGCTTGGAAGCTTGGAAACCCTAGCTATGGAGTCCCCCCTTTGAAATTTCGGCCTAAGGAAGAAGATGACAACCTTTTTCCATCTTTTTCCCATTTAATTTCCTTTTTATTACCAAATGACTAAATTACCCTTCATTAAAAACTTTGGTTCTTTCTACCTATATTTGTCCATTTTTGTCCATGAAAGCCTAATGGTATAATTACCATTTAAGGACCTCTAATTCAATTCAAAATTTCATAACAATTGGACACCTCTAACATGTAGAACTCAACTTTTGCACTTTTACAATTTAGTCCTTTTGACTAAATTGAGTGTCCAAACGTCAAAATTTTCGAATGAGATTTTCACGAAACCATTCCGTGAAATTGTAAACCATAAAAATATAAATAAAATAAAATTTTCAACATTGAATCTGTGGTCCCGAAACCGCTATTCCGTTTAGGCCTTATTTCGGGATGTTACAGACAATATGTTTGATTTTGATTGGTTCCAAATATGAATGCTAGATGAAATAAAATGTCTGATAAATAAATTTTAACTCCGGTAATGCTCCGTAACTCTATTCCGGTGACAGATTCGGGTTAGAAGCGTTACAAAGAATAATAAGAAAAAAAATTATACATTAGTTTATATGACTTTTATAAACATTTTAATTTTTAAAACAAAATTGAACCCACAATCTAAATTTCTTAGATTCGCCTCGACAAATAGTTAGAGAATTTTAATTTATGTCAAAGTTGACATGTATGATTGTTGATACAGTGATACAACAATGAGGGAATATGGAGTAGAGAGTGATGGTAGTTGTGGAGGCTGATTCACCCAATGGGTGTAAGGAGTCGAATGTTATAAAGAGTGAAGGTGTAAAAAGTATTGAGGCCAAGAGTTGAAGCTAGGTTGACAGAATGTAAGCTTAGTATATTAGAAGAGTCGATCCTTTCTTCCTTATTCTTGGAGGTATTTATAGTTGAGGGTTCTATGTAAGGTCACGTTAACATGTTGGACTTTCCATTAGGCCATCATTACAGAATGCATGAGGTGCATGTCTTTGATGGGACAAATCGCGTCATTTATTCTAATTTGATGGTATGGAGCAGTTGAACCACGTGGTATTTGGTGACCAACAACTTCATGTTCCTGATGAAGCTCAAGGACCTCAACGAGGGATGGTATGTGCTTTTTCAAATGGTCTTTGGAAAGGGGCTTACAGATGACCTTCCAGCTTATTGTCAATTGTCTTACTGTTTGTGTGTTCTCTTTGTAACACCTCTTACCCGTATTCAACGTCGGAACAGGGTACGAGGCATTACTAGACTCACATCACAAGCAATCACACAATTCCGAGTCATAAAATTTGTGTCCAAATTAAAACCATCCATATTCAATCATAAAGTCCCTTATACGAGCCTACGAGATCCAAAACATGTATTGGAAGTGGTTCGGGACTAAACCAAGAACTTTAGAAATTTTTACAAAACTTAAAATTTTGCTAGAAGCAGGGCTCACACACCAGTGTGGTCCAAGGGACACGCCCGTGTGACCCCGGGGACACGCCTGTGCTTCAAACCGTGTTCAAATAAGGGTGCTCTTTGACTTGTGCCACACGCCCATGTGCTAGGCCGTGTAGCACACACGGCTGAGACTGTAACACCCCTTGCCCGTGTTCAAGCCGGAACAAGGTTCAAGGCATTACCTAGCTAATCTTGCATAAACATCTAGAATAGGGTTATAAAATTTCGTTTAACCCCATTGCTCGCACATACTCGGCCTACGAGACCCTAAACATACTTCCGAGAAATATTGGAATCTTTCTGAGAATTTTCACGAGTTTGAGAACTTTTTAATAAAACAGGGGCCACACGCCCGTGTAGGTCTGGGGACACGCCCGTATGCCCTTAAGGCATGCCCGTGTCTTCCACCCGTGGTCGACACTGACTAATTTCACACGGCCTTGACATGCCCGTGCCTTCTAACCGTGTGCCAAACCTTGGCATTTTGACTTATCCACATGGCCTATACACACGCCCGTATACTTTAGCCGTGTTGTGATTCAAATCCCAAGTGCAAAGTGCAGACTTCACACGGCCTAGACACGCGCCCATGTGCTAGCCGTGCCTCCCACAAGGTCTAGACACACACCCGTGTGTCTGCCCATGTGGACAATTATCAGGCTATCTACCAAGCCCTTTTTCACCCTACATTGCATACATTCATATGCTATTTCAAAACATTCTCAAATCATCAATTAAAACACATGAATTAACACATTTGATTCATAAAAATGAAGTCTTCCTCCGATACATGGGGTAGAACTATTTCTAGTACAATTTTAATCGACTTTTATCGTCATCCATGTCTATACAATCGTCCCATAACTTATTTAGGCCAACACATTTGGCACATTAACAAAGACTTAATCAACCTTAAGTACTAGCCCTATACATGCCATAACTCACAGGGACTTGATACCTCATACCAAGTGTCTGCTCGATAGTGTGAAAACATCTCCGACGATCTACAACCCGAGCTAGCTAAATTAACATATAAGAGATGAGAAAGGGAGAGGAGTAAGCAATATTGCTCAGTAAGTTCATCTACATAAACTGACAAATGCTGATATTCATTGAATATAGGTAACCACAAAGTATTATACTGAGTTTTTCCCATTAACTCATGGTTACTTACTCAACCACTCTTGAAGCTTACTCATTCTATCTCTTACCACATTCTTACCATGCCACAAGCCAATTGCTTGTTTAATTAGTACACATTCCTGCACTGATCACCATAAGATCATATAAAACAACACATTAAGCATTTTCAATAAGCCCCTCATACTACTAATCTCTCGGTGGTCATGCACTTAGCCCACCATTGATCTCTAATAGGGTGGTATCGCACTCAGCCCACCAATCCTTTATACTTATGGCGATTTCGCATTTAGCTCACCAATCATTTATAAGCGATGGTGTCGCACACAGCCCATTGATTACTAATTAATTAGGTGGTAATGCACATAACCCACCGATAATAATATAATTGATGGTATCGCACACAACCCATCATTACCATCAATAAAGTGAAGTCGCACATAGCTCACCTTTATTTTACATTCATGGATAATAATCCACATGTATATCTCTATTTCAAATGTTCATCCGAGAACCTCCCTCATACACTTCTATTCTTACTTAACTTTCTACAATACTCATTCGCATTCACACAATGCATTAATAAATCTATCTCATACAACTACGGTGTATTGATTACACATAACCTACTAGAGGTTCATCATATACTAAATTCATCTCAATTCAGTTCTAATCACATACTTGTACTTCTCGTGGTACAACCACGTACTTTCTCTCTTTCAACATACCCGTTGAATCACTCAAATTGTTAAATAACTCTCCTGAGTCTCATACACAAAGTGTCATATTGACATTATACCCCGATAGAGTCTTACACGTATTGACATATCGATGCCATGTCCCTGAGATGGTCTTATATGAATTTTCACACCGAGGCCATATTCCAATATAGTCCGATATGGTCTTACACGTATTAACATATCGATGCCATGTCCCTGACATGGTCTTATACGAATTTTCACACCGAGGCCATATTCTAATATGGTCTTACACGGGACCTTAATTATTATCATATCATGCTATATACATTTCTTATTACTCTTAGATTCAATTCTCTTGCCATTTCATAAAGAGATATTTCATACATTCATAAGGTAAATATGCATTTCATACAACATTAGAATATTAACTCTTACGTAATTGCAACGTTTGCACATGAACTTACTTCGATGTCGAAAGGGTCGAAAGGGACCTTTTTGCCCACATTTCTCTTTTCACCCGTTCTAGGTCCAAAACTCATTTTCTTTGATCTAGAACAATGGAATTTACTGATTTAATCACTTATAAATCATAATATACCATAATCTACACTTTAGGAAAAAATAACTATTTTGCCCCTACACTTTGGCAAAATTACGATTTTGCCCCTAGGCTCGTAAATAAATTTTTATCACATTTTCTTGTTTAACAAGCCTAGCTGAACATTTAATCCTCTTATAACTATTCACAATTCCATCAGTTCCATGCCTTAATGAACAAATTACAACTTTTGCATTTTAGTCCCAATTAGGTGTTTCCATGACAACACCTCTCACAAAAGTTGTTTCTCATCATCCTATCATTCATTTTCTTCCATGAAAATTTATCAAACAACATAAACTCTGTCATGGCAAGTCCCTAGACTTTCAACCATGTTGCAATTTAGTCCCCCCATTAGCTATCTTAAGCTTCGGGGACTCCAAAAATGCAATTTTTATCAAGAAAGATCATCAAAATCACTTACTTGTGAGGAGGAATGCTTGCTGAAATTTTGAGCTAAAAAACCCCCCATTCTTGTTGGTATTTCGCTGGAAGAAGAGAAGAAATAAAAAGATGATAGCTTTTTACTTATTTCATCTTATTTTATTTCTTTTTACTCACCTAACATGACAACATTTAATGCCCTTGTCCCCTTTGTCTTCCTTTGACCGGTCAAGCTAATTCCCATGGCCTAATTGCACATTTGGGACCTCCAATTTATAAACCATAGCTATATGGTGCCTCTAGCAAATAAAATAGAACTTTCACACTTTATGCGATTTAGTCATATTTCACAATTTAGCTAGAAATCGCTAAAATTAAGGCACCAAATTTTTTCATGCATCCTTATAAACATGTTATAACACATAACATAACATGAAAATAATTTTCTCTAACCTCAAATTAGTGATTTCAAGACCACTGTTCCGACTAGCCCCTAAATTGGGCTGTTACAGAGACACACGCCCGTGTGCTCAATTCTGGGCATTCTATTTTCCAAAAACTTAAGGTGTAGGGGACACACAGCCGGATCACATGCCTGTGGGGCAGACCATGTGTCACACATGACCTAGAGACACGCCCATGTGTCTACTCGTGTGGACAAAAACAAGGCTATTTGCCAAGCTATTTTGCCACCCTCACTGGCACACATCTACACAACATCTCATGGCACAGAATCAAACACGTGAGAGCAACCAAATAACCACAACCAAGACAATAACATGTCATTCTCATGCCATTATTTATCATGCTTAAAACATCAAACTCTCCACACCAAATCATGCAAGATTCCACATATACAAACATTTCACATTCTTGTCATAAATCATATTTCTATCATTCACCAAGTATACCATATTCATATCACCAGAGACATTATATATATATATATATATATATACTTAGGCTTACAACCATAATAGCCCAAATAAACCAATTTACATGGTTAAATATCAAAACAAGCCTTTGACAATCACAAGCCAACACATTGGCTACAATCACAATGACACATTTAACAAAATGACAAAGTCCCTATACATGCCATAAACTCAAAATACTTGAATTCATCAATACCCAAAGTGATAGCTTGATAGTGTGATAGGATCTCCAACGAACTCCAATCCGAGCTATCTCAATGACACTATAAAACATAGGAAAGGAATGGGGTAAGCTATATAGCTTAGTAAGTTCATATGCAAATAATACAAAACATTATTCATACTTTTAACATATAAATAACTTAACAAATATTAACATAAATGTCATTAAAACCTCATAAATGTCATATGAACATAAATGTCATTTAATATCAATATAACACATATCAACATCAATGTCATATACCAATAGTTCATCATATGAATAACATAGCACATATCAACATGAATATCATTAAAGTTCATGAGCATAACTTATTCAATCACATCCTTACCAATTGTTCATCATATACCGAATCCATTTTCTTTGATTTTTTCGTACATACCTGTACCAACTCGTAACATAATCACATACTTTCTCGTCTTTGACATACCCGTTGAACCACTTGGAATACTATCAGATACACGAAAATATTTACACATGTAGCCAATGCTACCCCAAATCTCATAACACATATAAGCTTGCTCTCGAGCTGTCAGTCGAGACGTAGCTACGCGATGCTGCTCACACAAGCTGTCAGGTATCCGCAACATATGCCAGTATACCCAGCCACCGGTAGGATCTACAAGACCAGCACCCGGGACACATAAATCACATTATTATATGGGTTCCTATTGACATGTCACTTGTATCCTAATCTATTCCTAAGGTTCAACCAGGATTTCTCTCTTGTCGGAACTTCGTCAAATATATTCATGGAATCAATCATACATTTCATGCAATGTCAAAACATTAAAATACAGATATAATATTGCATTATTTACATACGAACTTACCTCGGCATAGAAATGGAAAAAATGACCTAAACGTCAAATACTTGTTTTTCTTGATCTATAACATCACATTTAACTTATCTAATCATTATACTATTCAAATCAGCCCAAAATCACATTATGGAAAAATTACATTTTTGCCCCTAAACTTTTAACATTTTACATTTTAGTCCATAGGCTCGTAAAATGATTTTCATTCAATTTCATTACACCCAAGCCTAGCCGAACCTGTATCATGATCATAACAGCCCACATTTTTCATTTATTCAAACTTTTACTACTCATTTTACAACTTTTTACAAATAAGTCCTTTTAGGCATTTTTACCGAAAATCACTTAGTAAAAGTCATTTAAAAATCAATAAACATGCATTTTTTTACCATAAAACATCAAAATACATACATGTTCAACATGGGTAAAATTTTAGACTTTTATATCTCTTCAAATTAGTGGTAGATAGATCGAGTTACAACGACTTCAAAAATGTAAATAGCATTAAAAACGAGGCAAGAACGGATTTACAATCAAGCTTGGAAGTGGCCAAACCCTAGCTATGGCTTCCCCCTTGTGAATTTCAGCCATGGGAGGAAGATGGAAAAAAACTGTATTTTAATTTGGCTTTTTAATTCATTTAATTACCAAATTACCAAAATGCCCTTAATGAAAAACTTTAGAAACATACCAAACCATGTCCATTTTTGTCCACCAACTTAACCAATGATATAATTACCATTTAAGGATCTCCAATTTAAAATCTCATGGCAATTAGATATCTTTAACATATAGAATTCAAGTTTTACACTTTTTTTTGCAATGTAGTCCTTTTAACTACATTGAGTGCCCAAACGTGAAAATTTTCGAACAAAATTTTCACGAAATCGTTTCATAAAACTGTAGACCATAAAAATATAATAAAAATGAATGTTTTTTCGTCAAATTTGTGGTCCCGAAACCACTATTCTGATTAGACCCAAAATCGGGCTGTTACACTCTTTACTTGCCATGTGTCTTGATGCAGATGGGGGTATAACAATATTTCCCCCTTTCAAGTCGAGAGGAGGATTATACAGTGACCTTCCTTGAGACACTCTGAATCATTAACTTTCTCTTTTATAGGTTGCTCCGGTTGGTGACTTTGTTTTATAGTGAAACGTTATATCAAAACCTTCGAGATTCTGCCATAAATGTATTCTAAGGACTGTGTTTCTAGAGAGTCGTGATAATGATGAACAATAGCTTTTTGGAATTGGTGGTGAGATGCTATTGGATGTTGTCTATCTTTCAGAATAGTGCGTTTTGGGAAATAGGCCTATGTATTATGGGTTTTCTTCTTTGAAGTTGTATTGCCTCTTTTTCTATTTGAAATCCTCTTTTTCTATTTGAAAATTTTTCATCTTTTATTGGTGATTTTCTAGTCCTATTTGCTTTTCTGGGATGATTTATGCATCTTCAAAGATTTCTTGCTTCACAGTTCTTGTTCTTTGTTGTCATTGGTGTTATTTTTTGAACATTTTTGTAAAAAAATGGCTAGGGGAGACGAATGATCTAGTAAAACTCAGGGAAGAGGAGTTGATCGTACTATCCATGTTCAATTAAGAGGCAAAAAAGAGCTAGAAAACAACATCGACAAAGTCTGATCGAGCTGCTGCAACAAAGTTCGAGAGGGGGAGTGAGGAGTCTACTGTCAACCTTAGTTACCAATGTTCTACGACTCATCAAAAGTTGAACAACCTACTATTATGTCGAGGTTTAAACGCAAAATATCAAAAGTATGAATTTAGTATCCGATAATGGTCTCATCATGTTAGTGATGTAACACCCGATGCTAGACCTGATCGTTGGGTCCGAGCTATGGAATGTCACTACCATTACTGTAATACCATTTTCCTGGTCTAATTGTCGGACTGAAAATCGAGGCATAACAATTCGAGCTTAAGCTAGTCATGTTCCAGATGCTTTAGACAGTGGGCCAATTCAATGGAATAACAACCGAATATCCTTATCTTCACCAAAGATTGTTTATGGGGGTGATCGATTCTTTCAAATTAGTTGGAATATTCGAAGATGTGCTTGTTTCATAATTTGGCACTCAGCCACCAAATAAATTCAAAAATGTAGCCTATGTTTATTGTGGGGAAGGGAACTTATTCGAAGAATGCCCATCAAACCTAGAATTCGTGTATTACATGGGTAACCAAAACCAAAATCGAGGAAGGCAAGGACTACAATCACAATTTTATAACCCATCTTGGCGAAACCACCTCAATTTTTCTTAGAGTAACCAAGAGACTGAACCCAATAATACTTACACCCAACCCAGACCAACCCAACTCTCTAGGTTTACCCAACAAGTTCAAAAGCCAACTCAAGCTGAACCACCCAATGACTTAGAAAACATGTTGAAGGGAACTCAATTCTGTTGAGGACCTATTGGAACAAGTTTTAATGTCAAATCCTCCAAGTGATGAAGAGATGGAGGAATGCTTAGCATTACTAGAAGCTAACAAGAAGGGATTTAATTCGCAATCCCATTTTGAATATTTGATATTAGAGAGTAGAGATTATGTTCAACCAAAAGCGTCGATTGAAGAGCCACATAAATTATAAATTAAGGTACTTCCTTCACATTTAAAATATGTTTATTTAGGTAATGGTTCGACTTTTCCTGTGATTGTTCCAACAGAGTTAACTGAAAAGCAGGAAGAGAAACTTATTTCAATTTTGAAACAATTCAAGAAGGCTATCGAATGAACCATAGTCGATATATGTGGTATTGGTTTATCTGTGTGCATACACAAAATCATCCTAGAAGATGGTGAGAAAGGGATAGTTAATGGGCAACAGAGACTGAAACCCATTATGAAGGACGTGGTAAAGAAAGAAATCATCAGGTGGTTAGATGCAGATATAATTTACCCTATCTTAGACAGTTCAAGGGTAAGTTCGGTCCATTGCGTGCCAAAGAAGAGAACGAAAATAACGAGTTAATATTGACTAGAACAGTTACAGGATGGAAAATTTGGATAGATTACCGAAAAATGAACAAGGCGACTCGGAAAGATCACTTTCCTTTGTCATTCTTGGATCAAATGTTGGATAGACTCGCGGGGTGAGACTATTACTGTTTTCTAGATAGGTACTCAGGGTACAATCAAATCACATTAGCATCAGGGGATCAACATAAAACAACGTTCACATGCTCTTATAATATGTTTGCATTTAGACACATGCCATTTGGTTTATGTAATGCATCTGCTACATTTCAGATATGTATGATGGCTATTTTTACTAACATGGTGGAAATTTTTTTGGAAGTTTTTATGGACGACTTTTCAGTGTTTGGAGACACTTACAATGATTACTTAGCCAATCTTGCCAAGGTACTAAGGCGGTGCGAAGAAACAAACATAGTGCTCAACTGGAAAAAGTGTCATTTCATGGTACGAGAAGGTATTGTTTTGAGGCACTGTCTAACAAGACAAGGAATCAAGGTAGATAAAGCCAAGGTAGATTTTATTGAGAAACTCCCACCTTCAACATCTGTAAATGGTGTTAAGAGCTTTTTGGGACATGTCAAATTTTATCAAAGATTCATCAAAGACTTCTCCAAAATTGCTAAACCTTATGCAAATTATTGGAGGACACAACATTCAACTTTGATGAAGAATGTTTGAAACCTTTTAATGATCTAAATAATCAGTTAGTTTTGACACCAATTATCATCACACTGGATTGGGATTTTCCATTTGAGTTAATGTGTAATGCAAGTGACTTCACGGTAGGAGCTGTAATGGGCCAGCGAAGGAATAGAGATTTTCATCCCATCTATTATGTAAGTCGGAGTCTGATAGGAGCTCAACTGAATTATATGGTAACAAAGAAAGAAGTACTTGCTATTGCGTTTGCTTTTTACAAGTTTGGATCTTATCTTGTAGGTACCAAATTGATTGTCTATATAGATCATTCGACAATTAAACATTTACTTACCAAGAAAGATGCTAAGTTGAGGTTAATCCGATGGGTACTTCTACTCCAAGAGTTCGGTCTAGAGATTCAAGATCGAAAAGGGGTAGAAAAATAGGTAGCAGATCACTTATCCATATTGGAGCCACAAAAAGAAACTTCATCTCTTATACCCATCCAGGAGACATTTTCGGGCGAGCACATACTTAAGGTAAATCACGTTCATAACACTTATTGGTTTGCTGATTTTGCTAACTATTTAGCTTGTGGTTTGATACCGATAGATAAGATGTATCAACAAAAGAAAAAGTTTCTTCACGATGTTAAGTATTATTTCTAGGAAGAGTCATACTTGTTTAAAAAGTGCGCAAATCAAATGATCAGGAGATGCGTGGATGAAAATGAGGTACACGAAATTCTATATCATTGTCACACAACTCCAAGTGGGGGACACTTCAGAGGTTCACGTACTGCATCAAAGGTATTGCAAGCTAGATTCTTTTGGCCAACTCTATTTAAAGATGCGTATGCCTATGTAAAGAGTTGTGATCGATGCCAAGATAGTTGGAAACATCAACAACAGAAATAAGATGCCTCGAACAAACATCATTGAGGTAGAATTATTCAATGTTTAGGGTATTGACTTTCTTAGTCCGTTCCCTCGTTATTTTGGTCACAAGTATATATTGGTAGTAGTAGGCTATGTACCTAAGTAGGTTGAGGCCGAGGCATATCCGACAAATGATGCCAATGTTGTAATGAAGTTTTTTGCAGAAACATGTGTTCACAATGTTTGGAACTCCTAGGGCTATCATCAGTGATGAGGGGTCCCACTTTGTGAACAAATGGTTGAAATGGTTGCTTCATAGACATGGAGTGAAGCACAAGGTTGCCACAGCTTACCATCCGCAGATGAATGGGCAAGTTGAATTGGTAAATAAACAGATAAAAGGTATACTCGAGAAGGTAGTTTGTCCAAACCGGCGAGATTGGTCCAAAAGACTGGATGACGCTTTATTGGCCTATAAGATAACATAGAAAGCACCTTTTGGGATGACTCCCTTTCTGTTGGTTTTTGGGAAAGCATATCATTTGCCCTTGGAGTTAGAACATAAAGCTTACTAGGCTCTCCAACAGCTCAACTTGGATCTCAAGTGTGCTAAAAAGAAACGAATAATTCAACTCAATGAGTTAGAAGAGTTCCGAATGTTCTCATATGACAATGCCAAATTATTCAAAGAGAGGTTAAAAAAATGGCATGACAAGCACATTCGAGTTCGAGAATCTGAAGCAGGTCAGCAAGTCTTGTTGTTCAGTCCTAGATTAAGGTTCTTTCTTGGTAAGTTAAAATCACGTTGGTCTGATCCATTCACTATTCATCAAGTTTTCCCATACGAGGTTATTTAACTTCACGGTAAGGGAGATAATTTCAGAGTTAACACTCAGCGCTTGAAACATTATTGGGGAGATAAAATTGAGTGGGATAAAACTTCACTCATTTTATCAAATGCCTAATCTTTTTCAATTCTCTTTTTAAATAAATGACTTAAGCTATATTTTCTGGATTAGTATTGTAACATCCTAAAAATTTGAGTATCATCTGGTTACTTATGTTAGCTCGGGTAGGATTGTTTGTCTGCTTAGCATAGTCTTGTGAAGGTTTGGATTTATTTACGAAGCTAGAATAATTCTTAGTATTGAAAATTTAGTGAAGTGGATTAGGTGAACCTGACACTTAAGTTAATTTAAGTGTTAAATTCTAGCACATGAGGAGTTAGTGGCATGATGGTTATGGTGCATGAAGGGTTACTTGAGGGAAATGGTTCGAGTAGCATGGAATACATTTTGAAGACTTTATTTTTATGCACTTTACATTAAGTGTCGATCAAACTATACATATGGTAAGTTGGACTTTATATTTTATGGCAAGTTGAATAATAGATTAGGAAAGCTTGTATTTTGGGATAAGAATCTTATGGATTAGGGAAGGATAGGGGGACAAAAGGCTTGAATTTTGGAGTTGTTTTGGAAACTCTTCTATGGCCATTAGTCCATGTATGTGGATGGCATATTGGTCTAGGGGAGGGGTTGATCGAATTTGTTGAAGGCTTGGTAGGTTGGTAGCTAGTTGGTAAAAATTTCCTTAGCATTTGAGCATTTTTTCTTTTCTCTCCACAAACACTCTCTCTAGCCGAATGTGTTCTTGGCAAAAAGGTGAATTTTTGTTTTAGTTTTGGCCTTCATTATTTGTTTTGTGTCATAACCGAAAACCCTTTGAGTTTTGCAAATTTCTCCCTAGTGCACCAAAGTGAAACAAAAACCGAAACCATCATAGTGCTTGGTCGAACCTCTCTTGTTCACAACTTTCTTTTCCATTCTTTTCATACTTGTTCAAAACCCACATTTCTTTTTACTTTCTCTTGGCCGAATCTTCCTCCTCCCCAATTCTCTTTTTTTTTTCTTTCACTTTTGCTCAAAGTTAAAAACATCCATCTCCCATTCTATTTTCTTCTTCCATTTTCTTCTTTCTTCTATTTCTGAATCCTCCTTCTCCTATTTTCACTTTTATTTTCCTTTCTTTTTCTCCACTATAGTAGAATCTTTTTCTCTCTTCTGGTGTTATCTTGGCCGAATATCATCAAGGGTAGATTTTCTTTGGGTTCACCTATAATCGGTTTTGAAAATAGGTAAGTGTCTTGGCCGAATTTCCTTATTCCTTCTCTCTTTTCTATGTTGTTTTTCTTGAGGGCAAAGGCTGAATTTTTGGGCATTTGTTGCAAGGTTCTAACTATTCATAGGAATTTATTTCTTCTAGACTCTTCGAGACTTTGGAAGCAATCGATCTAAGCCCTATTTCTCTAGCAATTGAAGTTGGTAAGTCAAGTGGTAAGAATTTATGTTGGTTCATTAATCTTTAAGTGGATGTAAAGCCGAAGGCTATTGAGACTAAGGTTTGTTGTTGGCTGAATGGTCTGTGTCATTAATCTAAGTGTTGGCCGAATGTAGGACAAGAAGATCTAGTGCGGTAGATCGGGTCTTCGGGATTTAGTGATTTCGCTAGTGACAGGTGTGTATCTTACACACTTTATAACTCGGTAATATTTATATATAAATACTCTAATCATGTTGTTAAAGCCGAAAACTATGAGATTCTCAATATGATACCGTAAGGGTATGAGCAAGAAATCAGGTAAGTCCGTTTCGATATGACTTTTGCAATATGATGCATGATGATACGATTTATGATATATTTGCTAAGTGATTCCTAATAAAGTATAATGGCATGATTTGTTTAATTGTTGCATTGGTATGGGTGATATGAGAGGAGGGGAAAGGATTTGATATCCGTGTCTTTGGGACACCAGAGGTTTGGCACCTCCAGTGGTTTGGTACCACAAGATTATTTCGTGTCTTTGGGACACCAGAGGTTTGGCACCTCATAGCGACTCGTCCTAGTGGCTTTGTACCACAGTGGGTTGGCCCCACATTTGATATTATGGGATCGTCGCAAGTGATTTGGTATCACACGTGGGTTGGCCCCACAAATGGATTATTCGTGACTTTGGGTCACCAGTGGTTTGGCACCACATTATTGGATATCGTGACTTTGGGTCACCAGTGGTTTGGCACCACCAGTGGTTTGGTACCACACGGGGTAGAAAAGGAGTTATGGATGGCTAGGTTGGGTGCATTATATATATATTGCTTGGTTATGAATTGTGTAAGAATGTTGCATTAACCGGGGGAAGGATTTATGCACTGAGTCTGGGTGACTCACCTTCTCCCTTATCTTTTCAGGTGATTCATAGATCGCGGATGAGGAGCCGGATGAACTCGAGGAGGCCATGCAATAAAATTCGGTTTTACATGAACTTCGATTTGGGTACTTTATTTTATTTTAGTTTGGTTTTCGTCTTTATTTGAATTTGTAATAAAGCCTCTTTAATTATGTTTTTGGATTATTGATATGCTTTGGACTTGTTTTAAACATGGCTAAATAAATATCATGGTTGATTCAATAATTGAGCCCAAAGTTTTCTAAACTATAAAAACGCAATAGTTTTCAAAATCTTACCATCGGGTAATACAAATCGTTTGATAGTAAAATTACAACTTAAGTGTTTTCGACAACTTAAATGATTTCCAAATTGAAGTTTCTACACTAAAATGCAAACAGTTTTCAAAGTAATAATTCGATTTTTTCTTAAAATGGCATAAATGTTTTTCTAACCTATGGATTGACAACTAAGTTTTAAAGTTTTATTTATGGAATTTCAAAGTAAATTATCAGTTTTTAACTTATTATACACCTGATTCCTTCAAACATAGAGCAACAAAGAGTTTTTCACTATAATTTAATCGGTAACACAATTCTCTTCAAAACGTTTTCCTCTGTGGCATGCCAGATTTGGTCGTGGCATATTGACCGGGTTTGGGGTGTTACAAATTGGTATCAGAGCTAAGTTCAAAAGCTCGGCTGTGGGCCCAAGGCCCAAAAAGATTTAAAGTATGGTCTTAAAATGTTTTTGTTGAAAATTATATGATCTGAAAGGCATGGCACTGAGTCTCCGGCACCAATCCGCCCAGGTAAGTACCTCAAACTGTTGATTTCGATGGTACGATTATGATGATGATGGCATAACTGTATAGTAGTAGGAATTACTCCAGAGACTCAAAACTATAGGTTGGATGTACTCGCGAAACAACTTCTTATTAAAATTATTCATAAAACTGTGTTTTAAAGATAGTGGAATGATGTCTAAGCATAAAACTTTTAAATCAGATAAGTCGAGACTTTAGACATGAGCACTCGAGGTCGGGGTCGTGTTATGCGTGGACGCGGTCGAGGTAGGATGGCTGTGTCTGAGCCAGTGAGGTCTGGTCAAGGATCCAAAAATGAGGTACCACCACCCCCACCACCAGCGGTTGGAGTTGAGCATCAGGATCAAACGGGGGATGACGCAGTGTCTCAGGCGATGCTGCGAGTTCTTGAGAGAGTAGCTGGAGTAGGTGGAGGCGCGGGAGCTCGAAAATCTGTACCTGAGCGACTCCGAGCCAATGGAGCTGAAGTATTTCGAGTGTTTCTGGTGTGGCTCCCAGTACGGTAGAGTATTGGTTAGAGGCGACGGAGCGAATCATGGATGACTTGGATCTGAATGCTGAGGAAAAGCTGAAAGGGATAGTGTCACTTCTTCGGGATGAGTCATATCAGTGGTGGCTCACAGTGCGGAATAGTACTGCGGCGGAGGATCTCACTTGGGACTATTTTAAGGCAGCGTATCAGAAGAAATATATTGGGTCTAGTTACATTGATGCGCAACGGAAGGCATTTCTGAGTTTGGTCCAGGGGAGTACGTCCGTATCAGAATATGAGGCAGAATTTTTAAGATTGAGCCGGTATGCTGGAGGTATCGTGGGCTTCGGAGCATGAGCGATGTGTTCGGTTCGAGGATGGATTGAGGGACGAGCTGAGATTGCTGATTGCTCCACATCAGGAGCTAGAATTTGCTGCGCTGGTTGAAAAGACTAAGATAGCTGAAGGGATAAAGGAATCTGTAAGGAAGAGTCACGACAAGAATAAGCATAAGAGAGGTTTTGGATCATCCGGGTCAGCCGGTAATTCTCAGAAGAGGGTTAGGCAGAGTGGGCCGAATCAATCTGGAAGGCCTGTTACTGCTAATCAGGGACCAGCACAGTGTTACCGATGTGGAAAATTTCATTGGGGGAATGTTGGACCGGAGGGAAAGGATGTTTTGAGTGTGGTTCGCTGGATCATCGTGTGAGAGACTGCCCACGTAAGCTAGCCAGGAATCAGTCTGAGGGTCAAGCTCGTGCTCAGTTCAGAAATGAGGGACCGTCACCGCAGAGAGGTTGTGGTAATGGTAGAGGAGGTAATGGTTCTGGTCGAGGCCGCAGAGCATCGGGCAGAGGTGCAAGTAACACTGAGGCAAGACAGCCTGGTTTGGTGTATGCAGCGAGATGTCGAGAGGAGGGCGACGCACCGGACGTCATAACCAGTACGTTCTTAATCTTTGGTGTACCATATACTGCTTTGATAGATGTGGGTTCGATGCATTCGTATGTTGCTAGTAGTATAGTAGAGACCATGAACCTAGACTCTGAGACTACTTCTAGGAGGATGACAGTACTTAGCCCTCTAGGTCACTCTGTAGAGGTAAATAAGCTGTATAGGGATGTACCCTTAGAACTCCAAGGGGTAGTGTTTGTAGCTGATCTGATGGAACTGCCGTTTGGGGAGTTCGATCTGATTCTGGGGATGGATTGGTTGGTCAAGTACCAGGCAAGTTTGGATTGCGCTGCTAAGCGCATGGTTTTGAAGACAGATGAGGGTAAAGAGGTGGTCATGATAGGTAATAGAAGAGATTATCTATCCAACGTGGTATCTGCGTTGAAAGCTGTGAAGATGGTCAGGAAGGGCTGTGAGGCATATGTAGTCCATGTGTGTGCGTTGGAGGCTAAGGAGTCTACTGTGGGGAATGTCCGAACGGTAAATGAATATGCTGACGTATTTCTAGAAGAACTTCCGAGACTGCCTCTGGATCGTGAAGTTGAATTTGGTATAGATCTGTTACCCGGAACTGCGCCAGTGTCTATCGTTCCGTATAGAATGGCACCGAAGGAATTGGTGGAATTAAAGGCTCAGATTCAAGAGTTGTTGGATCGAGGTTTTATTCGACCAAGTGTTTCGCCTTGGGGAGCGCCGGTACTTTTTGTCAAGAAGAAGGATGGTACGATGCGGATGTGTATTGACTACCGCCAGTTGAATAAGATGACGATCAAAAACAAGTATCCTTTGCCGAGGATAGATGACTTGTTTGATCAGCTTAAGGGGGCAGCGGTTTTCTCCAAGATTGATTTAAGGTCTGGGTATCATCAGCTAAAGGTGAAAGAGGCTGATATCCATAAGACGGCATTTCGCACTCGGTATGGGCACTACGAGTTTCTGGTAATGCCGTTTGGGTTGACTAACGCGCCGGCAGCATTCATGGATATGATGAATCGGGTATTTCAGTAGTTTGTGGATCAGTTTGTCGTGGTGTTTATAGACGATATTTTGGTATACTCAAAGTCAGAGGAGGAGCATGATGCGCATTTGCGAGTAGTGTTGCAGATTCTGAGGGAAAAGTAGCTTTATGCTAAATTTAGTAAGTGCGAGTTTTGGCTTAGGGAGGTGACTTTCTTGGATCACATTGTATCAGCTGAGGGGATGAGAGTGGATCCTCGAAAGATCGAAGCAGTGTTGGATTGGAAGTCGCCTAAGTCAGTGGCAGAAATTCAGAGTTTTCTAGGTCTGACGGGGTATTACCGAAGATTTGTAGAGGGATTTTCTTTGATCGCAGCACCAATGACTAAGTTATTGAGGAAAGGAGTTCCATTTGTGTGGACTGAGAAGCAGCAAGAAAGTTTCGACAAGTTGAAGAAGATTCTGACTGAAGCTCCGGTTTTGATTCAACCTGAGGCAGGCAAGGAATTCACGGTTTACTGTGATGCATCACATACTGGTTTGGGATGTGTGCTGATGCAGGAAGGGAAGGTAGTGGCTTATGCATCTCGACAGTTGAGACCACATGAGGTTAACTATCCGACGCATGACTTGGAATTAGCAGCAGTGGTTTTCGCTTTGAAGATATGGAGACACTATTTGTACGGAGAGAAGTCGATAGTCTACACGGATCACAAGAGTCTTAAGTATCTTTTGACTCAGAAGGATTTGAACTTGAGGCAGCGCAGATGGATTGAGTTGTTGAAGGATTACGACTGTTCGATTGAGTATCATCCGGGCAAGGCTAACGTGGTGGCAGACGCGTTAAGCCGTAAGGTTGTATCAGATTTAAGAGCGATGTTTGCTCGTCGTAGCTTGTTTGACGATGGGAGTTTGTTGGCAGAACTGCAAGTTAAGCCGACTTGGTTAGAGCAGATCAAGGAAAAGCAGTTAGAGGATGAAGGTTTGAACGATCGGAGATTGCAGGTTCAGAATGGAGGTTTAGAGGATTATAGTTTGTCCAGTGATGGAGTATTGTGTTTTCAAGGGAGAGCTTGTATGCCAAAGGATGTCGAGTTGAGGCAGAGAATTCTTCAAGACGCACATAGTAGCCTATACGCTATGCATCCTGGAGGTAGCAAGATGTATCGGGATTTAAGAGAGCAGTTTTGGTGGCCAGGTCTGAAGCGGGAGATAACTGAGTTTGTGGGTAAATGTCTGACTTGTCAGCAGGTCAAGGCTGAACATCAGTTGCCGTCTGGGTTACTTCAGCCGGTGAGGATTCCACAGTGGAAGTGGGAAAGGATCACTATGGACTTTGCCATTGGATTACCTCTTACACCTAGTAAGAATGACTCAGTTTGGGTGATTGTGGATCGTTTGACTAAGTCAGCTCATTTTATTCCGGTAAGGGTGGATTACTCGCTTCAGAAGTTAGCTAAGTTGTATGTGGCGGAGATAGTGAGGTTGCATGGTGTGCCAGTGTCGATCATCTCAGATAGAGATCCTAGATTTACGTCGAGGTTTTGGAGAGCGTTACATCAAGCTTTGGGTACGCGGTTGGATTTCAGTACGGCATTTCATCCACAGTCTGACGGGCAGTCGGAGCGGGTTATACAGATTTTAGAGGATATGTTGAGAGGTTGTGTTTTGGATTTCAGAGGTAGCTGGGAAGAGTTTTTACCATTAGCTGAGTTCGCATACAACAATAGTTATCAGGCAAGCATTAAGATGGCACCATATGAGGCGTTGTATGGTAGGAGGTGTCGCACACCTACATGTTGGACAGAGTTGGGTGAGCGTTAGATGTTAGGACCAGAGTTGGTTGCAGAAACTGAGGATAAGGTGAAGTTGATTCAAGCTCGGTTGAAGGAAGCTTCGGATAGGCAGAAGTCATATGCCGATCTCAAGCGGAGGGATATAGAGTTTGCTGTGGGGGACAAAGTTTTTCTGAAGGTCTCGCCATGGAAGAAAGTGTTAAGATTTGGGAGAAAAGGCAAGTTAAGTCCAAGGTTTATTGGGCCGTATAAGGTGTTGAGATGAGTGGGACCAGTAGCTTATCAGCTCGAGTTGCCAGTAGAACTGAGTCAGATACATGATGTGTTCCATGTCTCCATGCTTAGATGCTATCGTTCTGATCCATCGCATGTTGTGGCAGTAGAGGAAATAGAGGTGAGTCCAGATTTGACAATAGAAGAAGAACCAATGCAGATTCTGGATCGAGATGTGAAAGTTTTGCGTAAGAAGTCAGTTCCATTAGTGAAGGTTTTATGGCGAAATCATGGCGTAGAAGAAGCTACGTGGGAACCGGAGGATGCGATGAGCCAGGAGTACCCTCAACTCTTTTGATCAGGTAATTTCGAGGACGAAATTTTCTTTAAGGGGGTAGAATTGTAACATCCTAAAAATTTGAATATCATCTGGTTACTTCTGTTAGCTCGGGTAGGATTGTTTGTGTGCTTAGCATAGTCTTGTGAAGGTTTGGATTTATTTACGAAGCTAGAATAATTCTTAGTATTGAAAATTTAGTGAAGTGGATTAGGTGAACCTGACACTTAAGTTAATTTAAGTGTTAAATTCTAGCACATGAGGAGTTAGTGGCATGATGGTTATGGTGCATGAAGGGTTGCTTGACGGAAGTGGTTTGAGTAGCATGGAATACATTTTGAAGACTTTATTTTTATGCACTTTACATTAAGTGCCGGTCAAACTATACATATGGTAAGTTGGACTTTAAATTTTATGGCAAGTTGAATAATAGATTAGGAAAGCTTGTATTTTGGGATAAGAATCTTATGGATTAAGGAAGGACAGGGGGACAAAAGGCTTGAATTTTGGAGAGTTGTTTTGGAAACTCTTCTATGGCCATTAGTCCATGTATGTGGACGGCATATTGGTCTAGGGGAGGGGTTGATCGAATTTGTTGAAGGCTTGGTAGGTTGGTAGCTAGTTGGTAAAAATTTCCTTAGCATTTGAGCATTTTTTCTTTTCTCTCCACAAACACTCTCTCTAGCCGAATGTGTTCTTGGCAAAAAGGTGAATTTTTGTTTTAGTTTTGGCCTTCATTATTTGTTTTGTGTCATAACCGAAAACCCTTTGAGTTTTGCAAATTTCTCCCTAGTGCACCAAAGTGAAACAAAAACCAAAACCATCATAGTGCTTGGCCGAACCTCTCTTGTTCACAACTTTCTTTTCCATTCTTTTCATACTTGTTCAAAACCCACATTTCTTTTTACTTTCTCTTGGCCGAATCTTCCTCCTCCCCAATTCTCTTTTCTTTCTTTCACTTTTGCTCAAAGTTAAAAACATCCATCTCCCATTCTATTTTCTTCTTCCATTTTCTTCTTTCTTCTATTTCTGAATCCTCCTTCTCCTACTTTCGCTTTTATTTTCCTTTCTTTTTCTCCACTATAGCCGAATCTTTTTCTCTCTTCTGGTGTTATCTTGGCCGAATATCATTAAAGGTAGATTTTCTTTGGGTTCACCTATAATCGGTTTTGAAAATAGGTAAGTGGCTTGGCCGAATTTCCTTATTCCTTCTCTCTTTTCTATGTTGTTTTTCTTGAGGGCAAAGGCCGAATTTTTGGGCATTTGTTGCAAGGTTCTAACTATTCATAGGAATTTATTTCTTCTAGACTCTTCGGGACTTTGGAAGCAATCGATCTAAGCCCTATTTCTCTAGCAATTGAAGTTGGTAAGCCAAGTGGTAAGAATTTATGTTGGTTCATTAATCTTTAAGTGGATGTAAAGCCAAAGACTATTGAGACTAAGGTTTGTTGTTGGCCGAATGGTCTGTGTTATTAATCTAAGTGTTGGCCGAATGTAGGACAAGGAGATCTAGTGCGGTAGATTGGGTCTTCGGGATTTACTGATTTCGCTAGTGACAGGTGTGTATCTTACACACTTTATAACTCGGTAATATTTATATATAAATATTCTAATCATGTTGTTAAAGCCGAAAACTATGAGATTCTCAATATGATACCGTAAGGGTATGAGCAAGGAATCGGGTAAGTCCGTTTCGATATGACTTTTGCAATATGATGCATGATGATACGATTTATGATATATTTGCTAAGTGATTCCTAATAAAGTATAATGGCATGATTTGTTTAAATGTTGCATTGGTATGGGTGATATGAGAGGAGGGGGAAGGATTTGATATCCGTGTCTTTGGGACACCAGAGGTTTGGCACCTCATAGCGACTCGTCCTAGTGGCTTAGTAAAATAGTGGGTTGGCCCCACATTTGATATTATGGGATCGTCGCCAGTGATTTGGTATCACACGTGGGTTGGCCCCACAAATGGATTATTCGTGACTTTGGGTCACCAGTGGTTTGGCACCACATTATTGGATATTGTGACTTTGGGTCACCAGTGGTTTGGCACCACCAGTGGTTTGGTACCACACGGGGTAGAAAAGGAGTTATGGATGGCTAGGTTGGGTGCATTATATATATATTGCTTGGTTATGAATTGTGTAAGAATGCTGCATTAACCGGGGGAAGGATTTATGCACTGAGTCTGGGTGACTCACCTTCTCCCTTATCTTTTCAGGTGATTCATAGATCGCAGATGAGGAGCCGGATGAACTCGAGGAGGCCATGCAATAAAATTCGATTTTACATGAACTTCGATTTGGGTATTTTATTTTATTTTAATTTGGTTTTCGTCTTTATTTGAATTTGTAATAAAGCCTCTTTAATTATGTTTTTGGATTATTTATATGCTTTGGACTTGTTTTAAACATGGCTAAATAAATATCATGGTTGATTCAATAATTGAGCCCAAAGTTTTCTAAACTATAAAAATGCAACAGTTTTCAAAATCTTACCATCGGGTAATACAAATCGTTTGATAGTAAAATTACAACTTAAGTGTTTTCGACAACTTAAATGATTTCCAAATTGAAGTTTCTACACTAAAATGCAAACGGTTTTCAAAGTAATAATTCGGGTTTTTCTTAAAATGGCATAAATGTTTTTCTAACCTATGGATTGACAACTAAGTTTTAAAGTTTTATTTATGGAATTTCAAAGTAAATTATCAGTTTTTAACTTATTATACACCTGATTCCTTCAAACATAGAGCAACAAAGAGTTTTTCACTATAATTTAATCGGTAACACAATTCTCTTCAAAACGTTTTCCTCTGTGGCATGCCAGATTAGGTCGTGGCGTATTGACCGGGTTTGGGGTGTTACAAGTATGTTAAAATAAATTCTGTCTAGGAGATTGGAATTAAGCGGGACTGCTTGTGACCCTTACAATTTTTCCTAGGGATTGATTTTAACATAATCTTCCAAGAAAGTATTTCCTAAGTAACAAAATAAATTTTTAATTTTTCAAATAAAAGGGTCAATTTTGATCCAAGTTTTAGTTTGTAGCTCAAATTTCAAATTATCTTTAAGTCCAAGTACTTAATTGAATTATTTGCAATAATTGACTGTCCTTTTTGTAAATATTGAAATTAGTTGTCTTTTCTATGGATATTTTTAAAACAGCTAAAATAAATGTTTTTAATTTTTATTTTTAATAAATAAGATGATAACAAAAAAGAAATTATATTTTTTTATAATATATATTAATTGTTATTAACGTTGTATAGGATTAGAATTGGTTAATATTTTATCACTATTTTATTTCAGAATTTTTATTTCTAACAAATAAGATAATATGAAGTAATATATTAATATAGTTTTTATTATATATTAATTGTTATTTTCATTAAATAAGATTAGAAGTTATAGTATTCTATTTTTTTAAAGAATTTGAGTTAAATTTCCCCAATCTCATACTTTAAATATCACCTTCCCATGCAACTTTACCTCCACCATTCTTAAACACCATCCATCCTCCATAGTGTCGAGACCATCAGCTACTACCAGCCATAACATGTAGCACCTAGATCGCACCAGCCTTCTCTTTGCAAGCACCATTGCTCCATTGCGCACCAACTCGTATAGCTCTTCTCTCCTCGCGCACCCAACAACTGACGCACCAAACACCTAGCCACATGCTCCGTAACTTGCGCCTGCCCTTGCTCTTGCGCATCACCTGCTACTCACGCTCCAGCCTTTGCATGCCACTACTATCCCCTATCACTTGCACCTTGCTACTGCCCCTTGCCTTGACCCGTGCACACCCTTACTTCGCACACAACTCGCCACCATCATAACTTGCCACAACCATCAAAGAAACCAACCAATCACCCTCCAACCAACCCTAAATCGACATTATTAGCTTCACATTCTATTTATTTTATTGAGTTCTTAATTTTTTATACAAAGGTGGTAAGAAAATTTTCTCCTAAATTTTAATTTGATTTAATTATTTGAATTTTCAATTTATTGAATTGTTAATATTTGATGCCAATTGAATTTTTGGGAAAATATTTGTTTCCATCTTATGTGCTGTCCAGGTTAAATCATGCCTCGCAAAAGAACTTGTGCCTCTGTCCAAGTTGAAGAATCACAAAACAAATTCCACTGTGAAGAGGCCAAAGCGAGATACGATAACATTTTCAAAAATCAACAATGCTCCCAGAAAAAGGTTTTACATTGCAAGAAAGCAACTATGCTAATTTCATGGCAAGCATTCAACAAGTTGCTGAAGCTTTAAATTGGAAAGTGTTCTGTGAGAAAAGACCAAGTGCAGATGAAGAGTTAGTTCATGAATTTTATGTGAATTTGACCTCAAGCAAATTAACAAATGTCTCTGTTTGAGGAATCAAGATACCAATAAAATCAAACACTATTAATGAATTCTTTGATTTACCTGATTTTGAAGATGACAAAATTCTTCCTTAATGGAAAATATTGAGGCCAAAAAATTGCAAGAATTTCTCAAGGAACTTACAGTTCAGGGTTCTAAATGGACTGTGTCAAAGCAAGAACTCACACTTGTCGTAGAGAATATTTGAAACCATTAGTGAATGTATGGTTTTATTTCATTCGGTTCAGCCTTATGCCTATTTCACATGGGACTACAATTTCAGTAGAACAAATGATCTTGTTATACTCAATTATGACAAAAAAGACCATTGATGTGGGAAAAATCATTTTAAGAGAAATTTGAAATTGTGCCACTAGACATTCTGGTCCAGCAGACTCTCCCTTTACGATAACAATTTTGTGCTTGAAAGCTAAAATTCTTGCAAACGTAAAGAAGACAGGTTATAACTAAGGCACAATCACAGATTAGGACCTCTTTTGAGTAGCAAGAGATTCTGTTCTGTAGTAATGAGTTGAATCAAGTGAGGATCCCGAAGAAGAATAAGAACATCCTAAAAAGATCGAACCAATGTAACAGTTGAAATTCCTAATGAGACACAACCAACTGACTAATGATCGAACCTGGCATGGCTACCTTGACGTATAGAACTCATTCTCCTTACCTAGATCTTCGTGATGATTTGTCAAAGTTGATGGACATAGTGCAACATATGTAGTGGCAGCAACAAGCTTACTGGAGATAGTAAAAAATATGGAATGAATTAATGAGAAGCGCTTTTACGAAAATATTTCATGACCCGTTTATTTTTGTGCCTGAATTTCTAGACTTTATATTTGAACCATGGACTCCAATGTCAAAGAGGGAACGAGATGTTTGAAGCAAAAACAAGGACGATGGAGCAAAAGATGAGTCAAATTCTGAGAGGTCTGCAGATAAATAAAAAGGGAATAAAAATTAATTGGTAAGAATTAGCATATCTTTATTGAGAAAGCATTTAGTCTATTCTTGCTATCATGATAATGATTGAGAATAATTCAAACAATATGTATACTTGGGTTGCTAATTTTAAAATCCTTGTTCTTGAGCATAATTATACTGAACTCATAGTTGTGGGGGGGGGGGAATGTGTTTTAAAGATATCTTTCAAATGTGATTTCAAGCAATTTCTTTTGCAACTAGTGCATTACTCGGGACGAGCAATGAATTAAGTTTGGGGGTGTCGAAACACAAAAATATGGAGACTTTTTCAACACCTTTTGAGCTCTAATTCGTGTAGTTTCGTAGTAATTTTAGTTTCGTAGTAATTTTTGACGAAATTAATACTTTAGTTATAAAATAATTAAATTGCAGTTAAATTATTAACATATTGAATTTTTACTTTTTAATAATAAATTTTCAAAAATTTGGTTTATTTTCGACAGTTTTACACAGAAGGTGAAAATTGGCTCGTAGTCACCTCTAAAGGATTGAACTGTTGGAGCAATTTTCTCCATCAAGTGAATAAGGAGAAAGGCTAATTAGTTTTCCAGCCAAAGACAGTCCAATAATGATTATTATACATATTTTATAATTAATTTTGATCCAAAATTAATTGGGTTAAAAATTAATTATAAACCTGAAGAAGGAAAGGTGCCCAATTATGTTAGATAAAAGAGGGCTGATTCAAAAATAAGTGTTCGGAATTTTATGACATGGTATATAGGTGATGTCTTCGATTATGGTTTTTAGAAAATCAAATCAATTTTTGAAAAAGTGTTATACATTTAATTTTAGAAAGAGGACTAATTTGTAATAGAGTCAAAATTGTGAGCATTTATGCTACATTTTACCAAATTTTAAAATTGAACCTAATATCACCCCCACCTACAATTTTTCACGAAATCTTTTCCCCTTAGCATTGTTTTGCCGCCCTTACTCTTTCAAGTCCTCCCAATTGATTTTTGATTTCCAAACTTTAATCCTATTAATTTCTATCATTCCCCAAGCTATTTACCTTTATAAATCTCTAAGAAAACATCCCAAAATACCATAGATTTCATCATCTTCTTCACGTGTGAGTTTTCTAGGTATTTGACAAACCTCTGTTTTTCTTCCATCAAAGGTAAAAATTTGTCTACCAATTAGTTTTTAATGTTAAATAGTCTTTAAAACTGAATTATTAGCCATTAAATCGCATGTTTTGATTAAAAGTCGAAAATAGATTCGTTAATGGTGAATCTTAGGATTTTGAGTAAAAACTTTATTTCAAAGTGTTTTTCAATTAGTTTTGACATGATAAAAAGGTTTCTAAACTTGTTTTGAAGTTTCGATAAAGATTTCTTGAGTTTTAATGAATTTTTGGAAAATAGCCATAAAATATGTCGAAAAAAGTCGATACCATTAATTCAGTATTTTATTGTAATTTAAAGGTTGGGAATTAGTTGTAGGTGAACTATAAGATGAATGGAATTGGTTTTAGACAGAAAGACTGAGTATAGAATGAGATATTCGAATTTAAAGCTTGCTATGTTAAAGGTTTCGGTTACATGAGAACTTAGTTTAGGATTATGTTTTTGATTGCTTGTGGTGGGTCCTTGGCTGATTTTTGAATGTATTGTTGTGTGAATTTATTGTGTTAAAGTTACAAATGTGCTAGGACCGTCTACGAGCTAGGAAAGTATAGATTGAGCTTTCGACTTCTCGGCTAAAGTGTATTGGTAAGTGTTTGGAATAGTTGCTTGTAGGCACGAGTCATGTGTATCTGGGAATTTGGTAGTAGCCTAAACCCCTACTCTAAATTTCGAGTGTAAGCTTTCTCATACCTATGTTATCTTGTGAACTATGTACTTATGTGTTTGTGAATATGTGAATTGAGATGAGATGCTATAACATGTGATATGTGGTTATGATAGCTATTGTGAAAGTGCAAATGTGTACATGTTATGTGTATGTTAAATGTTTGTGACAATGTTTTCCTAAAAATACAAATATGCTGATAGTGCATGGATAATTGGTAAGTAATATGTGTTTGTTCCGGATATTTTGGCCTTGTGATCTTGAAACCGTTGGATATAGTTGGCATGCCATAGGATTGTGAGTACTCACTTATATGCACAGTGATTTTGGGCATTGAGGCCCTAGGACATGTTGGAGGGATAAGGAAATGTGAGCTAAGCTCCGTTCAATGGGACATGTAAGGGGAAATTATGAGAGTGTTAGCTATATGCTTCACTTATGGGATATGTTCGAGTCTATGAGGCATTTGGTGTGATTGGAGATCTGTGTATCCGATGTGTAGTGATAGTGCCCACTTTATCATTATACGTGATTGTGCTATATGATATATGCTTGAATGAGTATGTAAATGCTATGTAAATGAACTAATAGATAATGCATGAATAGTTATTATATGACACTAGAAATAAAAATATTGTAATTGTATATATATATATATATATATATGGTTGTTTTGTGGATGGATGATGACATTGCGTAGTGGTTATTCTAATCATTCACTGAGCTTGTTAAGCTCACCCACTCTTTTCAACATATACAAATTAGTGACGTTTCTATGTGGGCGGTGTGGTTTTTTCGAGGGAGTGATCCAAGGAAAACTTGTTAACATTTTGTAGGTGTTCATTATTTATTTACGTTTTAGGGAATAAGGCAATGTGGTAGACTTGTTTAGAGCCATGTTAGTTCTGAACATTCTGCTGGTTATTGCTTTTGTTTAAGAGGTTTATGAGTTACAAATATGCTTAGGTTTATGAAGATTGATGATGGAATGATGTTCTTGCTTGGACATGTTTCTAACATTTTGAACTGTTAGATTTAGTCGTTTGGATGATTATTTATCAAAGTATTTGAAGCATGATGTTTAGGAACTAATTTGGAATGGACTAAATACTTTGGTTTCTAACATTTTGAACTGTTAGATTTAGTTGTTTGGATGATTATTTATCAAAGTATTTGAAGCATGATGTTTAGGAACTAATTTGGAATGGACTAAATACTTTTGTATGCCGTACTGTTATGGTCTGAGGTTGAGGTATCGATATTCGTGTTTTAAAAATGATACCTCTATGTTTTGAAACATGCAGGAAAGTCAGAATAGAGATTTGTTATCATACCTTTGCTCGAGTATCGATACTTGGGGTAAATATATCGATACTCTATGATAGGTACCAATAATTTTCGATAGTATGATTTTTGTACGGGAAACAGAATGCAAGTTTGGTATCGATTTTCTAGGTGGTATCGATGGCACTAAAAGAAAATAACAATACCCTAGGGTGAGTGTAGATACCTATGTGTTTTACTTTGAAATTTTGGTAAGTGGTCCAAAACATTGAATTTTTAACACATTTAGTTACACTTGTGACACCCCAAACACGATCGGGACGGGCCGACCCGAATTCAGAGTATTACATTAGCCACCTAAGTGACTCTTCGACTAATGACTACTCAAGACACATCTCGATCTTATAACACCTCAATCTTATCTAATTATTAGTTATTTATTAATGTGGAAGCAAATTATGAGCCAATTTTAAATTTTTCCTAGGTAAATTAACCTAAGGGTGTTTTCATCATTTTACATCTGTGGTAAAACTAACCTGATTTTATATCTAAGTATTTATCGACCTTCTTTTAGTCAAATTATGCAAGCCTAAAATTTTTAGCTTAATTTGAGTTCGTTTACTATGTCTAATTCAAGTTGTATTATTAAAGGACTAAATTATAACTTAAACAAATTCGAATACTAATTTAAAGAGACAAAAATTCAAACCACTACACAAAACCCACACGGCCGTGTCCCCCAGAACGTGTCATTAAACGACCGTGTTCGCATGTGAAAAATTTTTAGACCAATCGCACACGCCCGTGTGTGATAGCTTTAGTCTCCACATGTCCGTGTCACTTACGCACACACCCGTGTGAAAACTACTACACCTATTTTTGTGAAAAACCCATTTTAAAACTCGATTTTACATATTTTAATGGCCAATTAAACCCGATTTAACTATGATTAATTAACATACATATACATACACCTTCAATTGAGTTTATTGATATCAATTAAGCCTCAATTATATAGAATTAGGCAATCAATTTCATGCATAACAAACATTGAATAAATCAAACAATTGGCGTACCTTAGTTGCTAGTAAACCACTCCATGGAAGCCTCATTTAAACAATCGTTAGTATAAATTTCATACCTCACACACTGTGTTATCAATCACCGTGTTATCAAGCAACAATACACCGTAAATAATTAATAATTAAACTCAAACATGCCTTAAAATTATTATAAATCCATCCAAAATAATATGTCCAATGTCCAAAGTCCAATTACAACCAAAATTAAACTAATTCCCCGGTGTAACAACTCATTTTTTAGTGAAATCGGAACAGTGGTTTTGGGACCACAAATCTGATCCGAAAATAAAATATATTTTTATTTCATTACATGGTCTGTAATATGTTAGAAATGTCATGTGAAAATTCTGATAAGAAAATTTTACTGATGAGGTGCTTAATTACGAGAAGGACTAAATCGCATAAAATGCAAAAGTTGAATTCTAGTAGCTATAAGGATTAAATAGCTATGAATTCAAAACTTAGGTCCTTATATGGCAATTAGACCATTAAAGAAAATTATGTAGATATTTTGGTGACTCATCCATGAAAATTTAGAAAAAGTGCAAGGACTAAATTAGAAATTGAAATAATTAAATTAATTAAAAGATGATAAAAGATATCATCTTATTTTTTTATTTCATCTTCAACCTAAAATATGTGGAAACCCTAGGAGAGAGAGAAGAAACTTTCATGGCTTAATTGGGTAAGTTTCTTTGTCCCGTTTTTAGTAATTTTGATATTTTTGAAATCGGGATGGCTTAATCTATCTATTTAGGGGATTAATTTGAAAAGTTATCAAAGTATGAAAAATGAGTCAATGATGAATATGCTGAAATTTAGAAGTTTATGGCAGAAAATGAAAGATTGTGGATAGATAAACAACTTTTACAAAGTGATTTTTGATGAAAACATAGAATTAGGGACTAAAATGTAAAGTTGTGAAAATTGATGAAAAATTCTAAAATTTATAGAAAATATGTACTGTAAATTCTATATTGAAATTTCGGCTAGGCTTGGAATAGGGAGTAAATTGCACAAATTTCATTTTGCAATCCTAGGGACAATTGGAATTTATGGAAAAGTTAGGGGCAAAATGGTAATTTTTCCTATGACTTAAATTAAGTCCAAATGAATATGAAATGTGTGAAATTGATGATTAAAGTTATTTATATAGATCTGGACAACACGAATTCGAGGTTAGACCGATGAAAAGAAAAGGTTTCGGACTAGTAGATTTTATACGCGAACAAGTGTCGAGGTAAGTTCGTGTAACTTAATCGAGCATGTACTTATGTTAAATTAAATGTTGTGTTGTATGAAATGTGATTATTATTTATGTGAACTGTAACATCCTGATTTTGGGTCTAGTCAGAACTGTGGTTTCGAGACCACAAATTCGACGCGGAAAAATTTAATTTTTATTATATTATATTTTTATGGTCCAAAGTTTTATGGAACGATTTTGCGAAAATCTCGTTCGAAAATTTTGACGTTTGGGCACTCAATTTAGTTAAAAGGACTAAATTGCAAAAAGTATAAAACTTGAACTTTATATGTTAAAGGTGTCCAATTGCTATGAGATTTTAAATTAGAGGTCTTTAAATGGTAATTAAACCATTGGTTAAGTTTGTGGACAAAAATGGACATGGTTTGGTATGTTTCTAAAGTTTTTCATTAAGAGCATTTTAGTAATTTGGTAATTAAAATGAATTAAAAAGTCAAAATAAAGCCAAAATTTGTCCATCTTCTCCCCCATGGCCGAATTTTACAAGGAGAAACCATGGCTAGGGTTTGTGAAGCTTTCAAGCTCGATTGTAAGTCCGTTCTTGCCCCGTTTTTAATGCTCTTTATATTTTTAAAGTCGTTGTAACCTGATCTATCTATTTCTACCACTAATTTAAGAAATGATCAAGGTCTAGGGATTGACCCATATTAGACATGTGTGTATTTTGATATTTGATGGTAGAAAATGCATGTTTATTGTTTGTTAAATGAATTTTGTTAAACGATTTTCGGTAAAAATGTCAAAAAGGACTTTTTTTTGTAAAAGTTATAAAATGAGTAGAAAAATGTGAATAAATGGAAAATGTGGGCTATTATGAGTATGAAAATAGTTTTGGCTAGGCTTGGGTGTGAATAAATTGAATGAAATTCATTTTACTAGCATAGGGACTAAATTGTAAAATGTCAAAAGTTTAGGGGCAAAATGTAATTTTTCCATAATGTGACTTTCGGACTGAAATGAATAATGTGTTGATTAAATGAGATGAATTTGGTATTATAGATCAAGAAAAACAAATTTCGGATCTAGATTGGGGGAAAAACAAAGTGTTTGATGATTAGGTCCATTTCCGCTATTTTTGTATCGAGGTAAGTTTGTATGTAAATAATGCAACGTTATTGTAACACCCCTTACTCGTTTTTGACGTCGGGAATAGGGTGCGAGGATTTTCCAACTTAAACACATACTAACATACATTTTCGGGTCATAAAAGTTCGTTTAAATTTAAAGTTTTTCAAACTTTGTCATAAAATCACTAATATGAGCCTACGAGGCCCAAAACATACATTAAAAGTAGATCCAGACTAAACCGAGAACCTTATAAAACTTTAGAAAATTTTATTGAAAATAGGGGCACATGCTGGTGTGGACTTGGGGCACGACCGTGTGGCTGGCATGGCCATGTCTTTAGTCCGTGCGCGAGCCTGACTTGTGCTTCACGAAAAGTCAGGATGTCACACAGCCTGACACACGCCCGTGTCTATGTCCCGTGTCCCACACATGGCTATGACATGCCCGTGAATCAACCCGTGTGCAAAAGCCTTGACATTCTGTTTCTAACATCATCAACCCAATAAGGTCACATGACCAAGGCACACGCCCGTGTGCTAGGCCGTGTGTCTCCAAATCTTCAGTGCGAACACTATGGCGGCTAACTCTAATAGTTTTTCTCATGTGGCTTTAGTTTTCTTGAGGCATATGCTATTACCTTGCCTTATTGCATGAGCACGCATCCCAATCCATTCAAGAATGTGTCGCTATACACTACAAATTCTTTTCTCGGTTCTAGTTGCACTAAAATTAGAGCTTCTGTCAACAACACCTTTAGTTTCTCGAAACTCTGTTGGCATTTTTCCGTCCATTCGAACTTGACATCTTTCTGTAGCAACCTCGTTATTGGAGTAGCAATCATGGAGAATCCTTTAACAAATCGTCTGTATTATCCGGCTAAGCCCAAAAAGATTCTAATCTATGACACATTCCTCGGCAGTTTCCAATCAATGATAGCTGATATCTTACTCAGGTCAACTCTAATTCCATCACCTGACACGATGTGGCCCAAGAATCTGACTTCTCGAAGCCAAAATTCACTTTTGCTAAACTTAGCATAGAACTGCTTATCTCTTAAGGTTTGCAAAACATTTCTCAAATGCTCTACGTGCTCACTCTCTTTACAAGAATAAATTAATATATCGTCGATAGAAACAACGATGAACTTATCCAAGTACAGTCAGAAAATACGATTCATTAAATCCATAAACATGGCGAGAGCTGTAACATCCTGAGTAAATGGGTCTATGCGTTTAGTGTAAGGATATGTTTAAAATGTTAATCTAAGTGATAGGGGTCCAAATTGAGCTCAGGACTAGGCAAAGGCCTTGGTTAAATTATCTGATTGGGCATTATAGAGTTAAAAGGGTGGCAATTGAGGTTAAAAACACCAACGTGGGCTTGTGGCCCAGCAATGGATGACGCTGCAAGGGAGAGAGAGGGTGGCGTTACTAACAGTTAAAGAGGCCCAAGTTTTGGCTGCAAGGAGCCCATGTTTTTGGGCCATTTTCAGCATTTAAAAGTGAGCAAGGGGTGACGCCACACACAAGGAGTTAGGGGCCCAAAATTTAAGTTTCATGGAGCCCAAATCTTTTAATTTAAGTTCCTAAATTCGGCATTAGGGTTAGGTGAAGTGGACGGCAACAAGGCTCAAAAATAAGAGAATTTATATGGATTTTATAATTGATAATATAGAAGATAAAAAAGAGAAAAGATAGGAGCTATCTACAAGGCTAGGTGATGGCCGAAATTCCATCACCTAGAGGAGTGAAGAATTCGGCTACTTCATGGAAAAGGGGTGCCGAATTTCCCCTTTTCATTAGCTTAACTTTTAGTTATCAGGAAGAGCGTTTTCAGTTTTAAGCTGTAGGTGCCGAAATTTCTATAAATAGGGGGTATCTCATTGATTCTGGCATTTAAACCCTAATTTCCTCTTCATTCTTTGTGTCGAAATTCTTAGCCTCTCCCTCTACAATTTCTTTTCTTTAATTTCTTCAAAAGCTGAAACCTCTCCCTTTCACTCTCTTTTCCATTCTTTTCCTCTTGTGCCAATTTCTCTAAAAAGCCGAAATCTCCATAGTTTTTCTCTCTTCATCCTATTTGTGAGTTAGATCTATTCTTCCGGCATTTAAATCTTTTTCTTTGGCATTATCGAATCTTCTCTCTAGTGCTAGCCGAATCCCCTGTGTTAAGGTAACTGTCCACTTCTTTTAAGCTCTCACATTCTATGTCGGTTTTTGAAAGGCAAAAGCCGAAAAGCTAATAGTTTAATGGTTCTATGTTGGGCGGCATTCCAGGATTTGAAGGAAACTTGGTCGTCTAGATCTAAAAGCCGAAAATCGTTAGTATCCAATTTCGGGATTTTAAGGTAAGAAGATTTTCCCTAGATTTTTACTAGATTCGTTCATTATATCCAAGATCTTAACTTTATGATGATGATTAACGATCATAAATTGTGATAGTAGTTCAGACAAGGACTTGTGATGGAATTAAATATGGATCAGGCAAAGGAGAGAATCCCTAAGTTTAAGAAACGAGCGGTATCTGCCGTTCGAGATTGGCCACTTGGTTGTGGACCAGCTTCTGAACAACACCTTAGGCAGATAGCAGTTGTGTCGACAAAGGATAGCGTCGACATAGAAAGCATCATTTTATCGGTAATCAGGTGTGTAGATCTCTAACACACTATTAAACCTGTATGTATGTTTATATCTATGTTATGGGCTAAAAAGCCGGAAAGAGGCTGTATAGACAGTCGAATGGAACCCTAAATGGGTTAGGCATGGATGCTAGGTACGTAAACATAGAACTCTCTATGTGTATCAAAATATATGTAAGCCTGCATGATGTCTTCTTTATATGTGTATGCATGGGGGGAGGGGGAAATTATGATATTGAAGGGGAAGTGCATGATAGGTCACTTGGTGATCGGTGGTAGAAATCCCACAAATGTAAATGTTAGGTCATAGTGATCGGTGGCTATGCCACGTTTAATGATTCATAAATAACAGGAATAGGCAGTACGGCTGTCGTTATAGTGTATAGCGGATGGAGGGTTGATTGTAGAAATCCCCAAGGTGTGATGGTTGGTACGGGCTGGTTTGTAGAGGATGGAAACCTAGGAGGGTTGGGTTATTAATCATTTATTATTTGATTTATAATCATGATTGTTGCCTTTATGTATGGGCCAGGGCCCATAATGTGTTTGTGGGCTCAGGTCATTGTGTGCTTTGAGATTTATACACTGAGTCTTGGTGACTCACGCTTTCCTTTTTTTTTCTACTCCTTCAAATGAGCAGTAGATCGTGGACATAGGAGCAGAGACGAACTCGAGAGGCCATCAAGTTTTTATTTCTACAATTTATTTTTGGGATTTCTTTAAGCTTATTTTATTTCATTTTGGTAATATTTATGTAATAAGGCCCCTAGTTTTTATTCAACTAAGTAGATTTCAATGTTCTGAAATTTATGAATTTATGACAAGGTTTATTTATGCTTAATAATAATAATACAAAGGAGTTTATTTTTAAAACGTCATTTATTTATTCAAATTATATCTAATTAACTTACGACTTCCAAAACCAACGAAGCAAAAGTTTTTAATGTACAGCTCGTAGCATACCAGATCTGGTCGAAACGCATGGGCTGGGTTTGGGGGTGTTACATTGTGGTATCAGAGCCCAGTTCAAAACTTGGGCTGTGAAATGAGTCAGTAATGTTTTGTAAAATAGAAGTGATTTTGAGAAAAAAAGTTTTGGGTTGAGAAGTGGCCTTCGAGTCTACCGGCACCCGATCTACGCAGGTAAGTATTCTAAACTCTTGCTGTGTTATATATGTGGGCTTAATGGGCTTGAGGGACGTAGATTAGTATGATAGTATTAATGGACTTTAGGCTTAGAATAAACAACTCTTCAATTTCATAAGACTTAATTTCTCTAAACAAACCCGTAAACGAGTCGCAAGACTAGGGTGTGGCAACAGGCATACGCATGTCTAGGATTGGATCCAGAAGAGCTTGGTATTTAAGTAGTCCTAGTGACTCACCTCCTCTTCGCTGGAATCTTACCTGGTATGTAGTGACTGTTCACCTTAGCTGAGTTAGGGTGTGGCAATGGGCATACGCATGTCTAGGAGTGGATTCAGGGAGAGCTTGGTACTTAAGCAGTCCTAGTGACTCACCTCCTCTTCACTAGAATCTTACCTGGTGCGTAGTGACTGTTCACCCTAGCTACAAGGACTTGTTGATGGGCTAAACCTTATAATTAAAACCCGAAAGGGACCAGCCACCCTATTTGGAAAAAAAAATTCCAATCAACCATGAATTTATGAAATACCTATGTTTGAAAACTTTACCCGAAAACCTCATGTTTACGAGAGTAACCCGATTTATGAAATGAAATTTTTTTCAACGTACCCCTATTTCAAAAAAAAAAAGGTCAGCAATAACAACATCAAAATATCCCTGGTTTGTAAATTACCAAATTACCCTTATTTTGCAAAATGACCAAAATTATCCCTGATTTGTAAAATTACCAAATTACCCCTGATTTGTGAAATGACCAAAATACCCCCGGATTTGCAAAATTATCGAAATACCCCCGGATTCCAAAATTATCGAAATACCCCCGGGATTGCAAAATTACCAAAATACCCTTATTTCACAAAATCACCAAGGAACCCTATTTTGGAAAATTACAAAAATACCCCTGTAGGATAAATTACGAAAATACCCCTGGGTAGTGAAACAATGCAAACACTCTTACATGATGAATGCAAGTTCATGGATGTTATTTGTATGTTGATAATTGAATGTATGTGCTTCCTAGAATTAGAGGATACGAACTTGAGACTGAATTGTGAATGTAATTCTGAATTCGAAAGAACTACTCTTAAAACTACTATTCAGAAGACTGTTCGTGGTTAATCAGTGGAAGAAAACTAATAATTCATAAAACTTCTAATCAGATAAACGCGAAGCGGTAGAATGAGTACAAGGGGTCGAGGACGTCCGCCACGTGGTCGTGGTAAGGGTAGGATGACTGTGTCGGAGCCAGTAGGATCTGGCCATGGATCTGGGAACGAGATGCCAGTTCCCCCAGCAGCGGAGGAGGAATTTTAGGATCAGACTGCCGGAGATGATGCGGTATCTCAGGCAATACTAAGGGTATTAGAGAGGGTTGCTGGGGCTGGTATAGGCACAAGAGCCTGGAAATCTGTGCCAGAACGGCTTAGGGCAAATGGGGCAGAAGTGTTTAGGGGAATTTCTGGTGTAGCCCCAAGTTCAGCTGAGTATTGGTTGGAGGCAGTAGAACGCATAATGGATGATTTGGATTTCACGGAGGAGGAGAAGTTGAAAGGAGTTGTATCTCTCCTACAGGATGAAGCCAATCAATGGTGGCTTACGGTTAAGGATGGTACAGTGGCTGACCGTATCACCTGGGATCTCTTTAAAATGGCGTTCCAGAATAAGTACATTGGATCGAGTTATGTGGATGCGCAGCCTAGAGCATTTCTGAATTTGGTTCAAGGGAGTAGGTCAGTGCTGCGTATGAAGCGGAATTCTTACGCCTTAGCCGTTATGCTCGAGGGATGGTAGCCACGGAGCATGAACGTTGTGTTAGGTTCGAAGATGGCCTGAGGGATGATTTGCGTGTTTTGATAGCCCCACAGCGGGAGAGGGAATTTGCTGTCCTAGTGGAAAAGGCTAAAATAGCCGAGGAGGTAAAGCGAACCGAAAAACTGAATCGAGATAGAGATAGGGGTGGAAATAAGAGGAATTTTGGATCTTCAACCGGGCGTACTCAGAAAAGGTCCCGGTCTGATGGACTGAAATGGGAAGAGAAACCTGCTGCTGCTAACCAGACACAAAAGTGTGCTCGATGTGGCAAATTTCATGTTTTAGGTGTGGATCTACGAACCACCAAGTTAGAAACTGTTCGCAGCAACGGGACGGTGAAGGGACCATGGGTCGAGGGAATGCTCAGCCTGGCAGAGGAGGTCAGCAGCCACAAAGAGGTCGTGGTGCAGCCAGAGGTGGTAATAGTACTGGTCGGGGTCGTGGAGCACCAGGTCAAGGGGCAGGAAACACTGAGGCGAGACAGCCGGGGTTGGTCTATGCTGTCAGACGTCGAGAGGAGGCTGACGCACCGGATGTCATAACCGGTACGTTTTTAATTTTTGGCTTGCCTTACATTGCATTGATTGACATTGGGTCGACGCATTCGTATGTAGCTAGTAGCGTATCTAGAACTCTAAAGTTAGAATCTGAAATTACCCCTAGGGCAATGATTGTAGTTAGCCCGTTAGGACAATCTGTAGTAGTGGATAAACTCTATCGGGAAGTACCTCTAGAAGTTCAGGGAATAGTTTTCCGGACGGATCTAATGGAATTACCGTTCGGGGAGTTTAATTTAATTTTAGGCATGGATTGGCTTGTGAAGTATCAAGCTAATCCAGATTGTGCGGCCAAGCGTATGGTGTTAAAAAACCCCGAGAGGGATGAAGTATTGGTGATAGGAGAAAGGGGAAACTGCTTGTTGAATGTAGTGACTACCCTAAGAGCAGAAAGGATGGTGAGGAAAGGATACGAGGCAGTTTTATTGTTTGTTAGGGCTTTGGAAGCCAAGGACCTGACTGTTGGGGACGTCAGAACGGTAAAGGAATTTCCTGATGTTTTCCCTGAAGAGCTTCCGGGATTACCCCCAGATCGTGAAGTGGAGTTTGGTATCGATCTTCTTCCGGGAACAGTGCCGGTATCTATTGCTCCGTATAGGATGTCGCCAAAGGAATTGGTGGAATTGAAAGCACAGATTCAGGAGTTGTTGGATAGAGGGTTTATTCGACCAAGTGTGTCGCCTTGGGGAGCGCCGGTGTTATTTGTTAAGAAGAAGGATGGATCAATGCGTATGTGCATAGATTATCGCCAGTTGAATAAGCTAACAATCAAGAACAAGTACCCGTTGCCAAGGATCGATGACTTGTTCGATCAGTTGAAGGGGGCCTCAGTCTTTTCAAAGATAGATCTGAGGTCAGGGTACCATCAGCTTAGGGTCAAAGAGGCGGATATTCATAAGACAGCTTTCAGGACTCGCTACGGTCATTATGAGTTTATGGTGATGCCGTTTGGACTGACCAACGCGCCAGCAACGTTCATGGACATGATGAACCGGCTGTTTCAACCCTACCTAGACCGGTGTGTCGTGGTGTTTATAGACGATATCTTGGTTCATTCGAAGTCGGAGGAGGAGCATGATGCTCATCTGTGAATAGTTTTGCAGATTCTAAGGGAGAAGCAGCTGTATGCCAAATTCAGTAAGTGTGAATTTTGGCTAAGGGAAGTTACATTTCTAGGGCACGTCGTGTCGGCAGAAGGGATTAGGGTTGACCCAAGAAAGATTGAAGCGGTGTTGGATTGGAAGCCACCAAGGTCTGTGGCTGAGATTAGGAGTTTTCTCGGTTTAGCTGGGTACTACCGAAGGTTTGTTGAAGGATTTTCTTCGGTTGCGGCACCGTTGACTAAGTTGCTACGGAAAGGAGTTCTGTTTGTTTGGTCGGATAAGCAACATGAGAGTTTCAAAAAGTTAAAGAGGTTTCTGACGGAGGCTCCGGTGTTGATTCAGCCAGAGGCAGGGAAGGAGTTTGTAATTTACTGTGATGCGTCACACACAGGATTAGGATGTGTGCTGATGCAAGATGGAAAGGTGGTTGCATATGCATCTCGGTAGTTAAGACCGCATGAATCGAATTATCCCACCCATGATTTGGAATTGGCGGCAGTAGTGTTTGCCCTAAAAATTTGGAGGCATTATTTGTACGGGGAGAAATCTGTCGTTTACACAGATCATAAGAGCTTAAAGTATCTTTTGACTCAGAAGGAGTTGAATCTAAGGCAGAGAAGGTGGGTCGAGTTGCTAAAGGATTATGACTGCTCGATCGAGTATCACCCGGGCAAGGCTAATGTAGTGGTAGATGCTCTAAGTCGTAAAGTAGTCTCCGACTTAAGCGCAATGTTTGCTCACCTTAGTTTGTATGAGGATGGAAGTTTATTAGCTGAACTTTAAGTGAAACCTTCTTGGATTAGCCAAGTGAAGGAGAGGCAACAGACCGATGAGTTGCTAAAGGAGAAATTGCAGCTAATCTCAAAGGATGGACCAACGGAATTCAATATAAATGAGGAAGGACTGTTATGTTTCCGAGGGAGAGTGTACATACCAAAAGATCCGGAGTTGAGGCGTAGGATTTTGCACGAGGCACATGGTGGTGCATACGCTATGCACCCTGGAGGAAGTAAGATGTTTCGGGATTTGAGAGATCAGTTCTGGTGGTCGGGGTTGAAGCAAGAAGTAACTGAATTGGTTAGTAAGTGTTTGACCTGTCAGCAGGTCAAGGCGAAACATCAGTTACCATCAGGATTATTGCAACCAGTGAAGATTCCACAATGGAAGTGGGAAAGAATCACCATGGACTTTGTTAGTGGGCTTCCCCTCACACCCACTAAGAAAGATGCAGTTTGGGTAGTTGTTGATCGCTTGACGAAGTCAGCACACTTCATACCCGTACGTGTTGATTATTCCTTACAGAAGTTAGCTAAGTTATACATAGTAGAGGTGGTGAGGTTGCATGGAGTACTGATTTCGATCATATCAGATAGGGACCCTAGGTTCACCTCACGATTTTGGAAGGTGTTGCATCAAGCGCTGGGTACGAAGTTGGATTTCAGTACAGCGTTTCATCCTCAGACCGATGGACAGTCTGAGCAGGTGATTCAGATCTTAGAGGACATGTTGAGAGGATGTGTCATTAATTTCAGAGGTAGTTGGGAAGAGTTCTTACCATTAGCAGAGTTTGCTTACAACAACAGCTACCAATCAAGTATTCAGATGGCGCCTTATGAAGCTTTGTACGGGCGGAGGTGTCGTACTCCTACTTGTTGGACAGAACTAGGGGAACGTCGGATTTTGGGTCCGGAGTTGGTGACCGAGACAGAAGAGAAGGTTAAATTGATTCGGGTTCGACTGAAGGAGGCGTCGGACAGACAAAAGTCCTATGCTGATTTAAAGCGTAAGGATATAGAGTATACAGTGGGTGATAAAGTATTCCTAAAGGTGTCACCGTGGAAAAAGTATTCCTAAAGGTGTCGCTGTCGAAAGGGTAAATTAAGTCCCAAATTTATCGGACCATATCAGGTGTTGAAGCGAGTAGGACTAGTAGCCTACCAGTTGGAGTTACCTCCGGAGTTAAGTCAAATTCATGATGTATTTCACGTCTCCATGCTAAGACGTTACCGTTCGGATCCGTCTCATGTTGTGACTGTGGAGGAAATCGAGGTAAGACCTGATCTATCCTTTGAAGAGGACCCGTGGAAATTCTGGATCATGATGTCAAGGTGTTGTGAAGGAAAACGGTTCCACTGGTTAAGGTGTTGTGGAGGAATCATGGTTCTGAGGAGGCTACGTGGGAACCCGAGGAAGCAATGCGGCAGTAATACCCCCATCTTTTCTGATCAGGTAATTACGAGGACGAAATTTCTTTAAGGGGGTAGAACTGTAACATCTTGAGTAAATGGGTCTATGCGTTTAGTGTAAGGATATGTTTAAAATGTTAGTCTAAGTGATAGGGGTCCAAATTGGGCTCAGGACTAGGCAAAAGCCTTGGTTAAATTATCTTATTAGGCATTATAGAGTTAAAAGGGTGGCAATTGAGGTTAAAAACACCAACGTGGGCTTGTGGCCCAACAATGGATGACGCTGCAAGGGAGAGAGAGGGTGGCGTTACTAACAGTTAAAGAGGCCCAAGTTTTGGCTGCAAGGAGCCCATGTTTTTGGGCCATTTTCGGCATTTAAAAGTGACCAAGGGGTGACGCCACACACAAGGAGATAGGGGCCCAAAATTTAAGTTTTCTAGAGCCCAAATCTTTTAATTTAAGTTGCTAAATTCGGCATTAGGGTTAGGTGAAGTGGACGGCAACAAGGCTCAAAAATAGGAGAATTTATATGGATTTTATAATTGATAATATAGAAGATAAAAAGGAGAAAAGATAGGAGCTATCTACAAGGCTAGGTGATGGCCGAAATTCCATCACCTAGAGGAGTGAAGAATTCGGCCACTTCATGGAAAAGGGGTGCCGAATTTCCCCTTTTCATTAGCTTAATTTTTAGTTATCAGGAAGAGCGTTTTCAGTTTTAAGCTGTAGGTGCTGAAATTTCTATAAATAGGGGGTATCTCATTGATTCTGGCATTTAAACCCTAATTTCCTCTTCATTCTTTGTGCTGAAATTCTTAGCCTCTCCCTCTACAATTTCTTTTCTTTAATTTCTTCAAAAGCTGAAACCTCTCCCCTTCACTCTCTTTTCCATTCTTTTCCTCTTGTGCCGATTTCTCTAAAAACCCGAAATCTCCATAGTTTTTCTCACTTCATCTCATTTGTGAGTTAGATATATTCTTCCGGCATTTAAATCTTTTTCGTTGGCATTGTCGAATCTTCTCTCTAGTGCTAGCCGAATCCCCTATGTTAAGGTAAGTGTCGACTTCTATTAAGCTCTCACATTCTATGTCAGTTTTTGAAAGGAAAAAGCCGAAAAGCTAATAGTTTAATAGTTCTATGTTGGGCGGCATTCCGGGATTTAAAGGAAACTTGGTCGTCTAGATCTAAAAGCCGAAAATCGTTAGTCTCCAATTTCGGGATTTTAAGGTAAGAAGATTTTCCCTAGATTTTTACTAGATTCGTTCATTATATGCAAGATCTTAACTTTATGATGAGGATTAACGATCATAAATTATGATAGTAGTCCTGACAAAGACTTGTGATGGAATTAAATATGGATCAGGCAAAGGAGAGAATCCCTAAGTTTAAGAAATGAGCGGTATCTGCCGTTTGAGATTGGTCACTTGGTTGTGGACCAGCTTCTGAACAACACCTTAGGCAGATAGCAGTTGTGTCGATAAAGGATAGCGTCGACATAGAAATCATCGTTTTATCGGTAATCAGGTGTGTAGATCTCTAACACACTATTAAAACTGTATGTATGTTTATATATATATGTTATGGGCTAAAAAGCCAGAAAGAGGCTGTATAGACAGTCGAATGGAACCCTAAATGGGTTAGGCATGGATGCTAGGTACGTAAACATAGAACTCTCTATGTGTATCGAAATATATGTAAGCCTGCATGATGTCTTCTTTATATGTGTATGCATGGGGGGGGGGGAAATTATGATATTGAAGGGGAAGTGCATGATAGGTCACTTGGTGATCGGTGGTAGAAATCCCACAAATGTAAATGTTAGGTCATAGTGATCGGTGGCTATGCCACGTTTAATGATTCTTAAATAACAGGAATAGGCAGTACGGCTGTCGTTATAGTGTGTAGCGGATGGAGGGTTGATTGTAGAAATCCCCAAGGTGTGATGGTTGGTACGGGCTGGTTTGTAGAGGATGGAAACCTAGGAGGGTTGGGTTATTAATCATTTATTATTTGATTTATAATCATGATTGTTGCCTTTATGTATGGGCCAGGGCCCATAATGTGTTTGTGGGCTCAGGTCGTTGTGTGCTTTGAGATTTATACACTGAGTCTTGGTGACTCACACTTTCTTTTTTTTTTTTTCTACTCCTCCAGATGAGCAGTAGATCATGGACATAGGAGTCGAGACGGACTCGAGGGGCCATCAAGTTTTTATTTCTACAAGTTATTTTTGGGATTTCTTTAAGCTTATTTTATTTCATTTTGGTAATATTTATGTAATAAGGCCCCTAGTTTTTATTCAACTAAGTAGATTTCAATGTTCTGAAATTTATGAATTTATGACAAGGTTTATTTATACTTAATAATAATAATAATACAACGGAGTTTATTTTTAAAACGTCATTTATTTATTCAAATTATGTCTAATTAACTTACGACTTCCAAAACCAACGAAGCAAAAGTTTTTAATGTACAGCTCGTAGTATACCAGATCTGGTCGAAATGCATGGGCCGGGTTTGGGGGTGTTACAGGAGCATTTGTTAAGCCAAAGGGCATGACAAGAAACTCATAGTGCCCGTACCTCGTCCGAAACACGATTTTCAATACATCTTGCTCCTTAACTCTTAGCTGGTAATAACTAGACCTTAAGTCTATCTTACAAAACACTGTGGCTCCTTTCAATTGGTCAAACAGATCATCGATCCTTGGCAAAGGATACTTTTTCTTCACAGTCACCTTGTTGAGCTGTCTGTAGTCTATACATAACCTCATCGACCCGTCTATCTTTTTCGCAAAAAGCACCGGAGCACCCCACGGAGAATAGCTCGGTCTCACAAAACCCTTATCCGTTAATTTTTGTAGCTGAACCTTCAACTCTTTTAACTCCAAAGGTGCCATCCTCTACGGGGCAACCAAAATAGGTGCCGTACCAGGGACTAACTCAATACCAAACTCAACTTCCCTAGTTGGAGGCAATCCAGGTAACTCCTCCGGAAACACATCCGGATACTCACATACCACTGGCACTGACTCAATCTTTACTTCTGACACTTGAGTATTCAACACAAACGCGAGATAAGACTCATACCCTTTTCTTATACATTTCTCAGTCGCCAAAGAAGAAATCACTACAGGCAAGCTATCCGATTCACCTGATTCAAACCGAAGGATATCCCATTTTCACATTTCAGTTCAATAAATTTTCTTTCACAATTTACTATCACATCATGAGCTGCTAACCAGTCCATACCAAGAATCACGCCAAATTCATCAAACGGTAGCTGCATAAGATTAGCCGAAAAACAATGACCTCTAATTGTCAAGGGACAATTTCTACACACTTGGTCAACTAGCACATACTTGCCTAAAGGGTTTGACACTTTTACCGCAAATTCAGTAGACTCAACATGCATATTCATACTAGACAACAATTTCAAACAAATATACGAATGTGTAGACCCCGGATCAAACAAAGCAACAACAGAGATATCATGAAGAGAAAAAGTACCTGTAATCATATATGGGGATGAAGCCTCTTCGCGAGTGTGAATGGCATAGGTCATTGCAGAAGCTTTACCCTCTGATCTCATAGTGGAATCTCTAGGCACACCTCTACTGCTAGCCCCACTTCTCGGGTTCTTCTGTGGTCTACCACTAGAAGGAGCATTACTTGCTCGCACATCTTGCTTTTTGTCTTTCTCATCCATCCCAGGACAGTTTTGAATGAAGTGGTCTAGTGAACTGCACTTGAAACAACCTCTATCATTTCCTTGTCACTCACCAAAATGTTGTCTACCACACTATGAACATTCCGGTTTATTTGGTCGAGCACTACCAACACTCGCAATAGAAGTGGTTTGAGCTTTAGACGCCGTGTACTGCTTATTCTTATTTCTACTCAAGAATCCCGCTGAAGCATTTGATCGGGTAGTGAATTCTCTCGATTCTTGGATGAGGACTGAAATGATTTCCCCAACCGTATTTTCTTTGAGTCACGAGACTCAATATTAGCTTTCCTTTTCTCCTTGGACAATTCCCCAGCCTTGCAAGCTCTTTCAACGAGCACTACAAGCTCCTTTAATTCCAGAATGCCAACTAATAGTCTGATGTCTTCATTTAATCTGTCCTCAGACATCTTACACATGATGGCTTCAGTGGATACGCACTCCCGAGTGTATTTTCTGAGCTTTACAAACTCACGTTCATACTCTGTTACTGTCATTCGGCTTTGCTTCAATTCTAGAAATTCCCTCCTCTTTTGGTCTATAAACCTCTGACTAATATACTTCTTCCAGAATCCCTCTTAGAAAAGCTCTCATGTAATCCTTTCCCTTGGTACAACCGACACAAGGGTGTTCCACCATTAGTAGTCCAAGTCTTGCAGGAGTGACACGTCACACTTCAAGCACTCCTCTGGTGTGCAAGACAACTCATCGAATACCCTAATGGTGTTTTCTAGCCAGAATTCTACTCTCTCTGGGTCATCATCTATATTCGCTCTAAATTCCTCAGCCCCTTGCTTTCGAATTCTGTCTACCGGATGTTTTTCCCTTCTTAACATCTCCACCACTTGGGGAGTTACAGGGGCAGACTGGGGAATTGGAGGAGGTGAAAGAGGTGGAGAGTTTGGGTTTGCACGAACAAACTCCGAATACCAAACATTCATCATGTGGAGGAAGGCTTCTCTAGCCCCTCTGCCCTGACATAGTGTCACGGGCCCACTTTCGACTGGTGCGGTCCCTTCTACTGGAGTCGGCACATTACTTTAACATCATCCACCACTGCTCCGTCAGGATCCATTTACTATATAAAAAACACATTTTAAATTGTCAGGAGTCATCACACTATCATAATTCATATATGACATGTATAGCTAGACTCGTACACATGCTAGGTTAGTCCAAGAATCGACTAAACCATAGGTCTGATACCATTAAATGTAATACCCCTTACCCCTTACCACTTAAACACATACTAACATACAGTTCCGGGTCAAAAAAGTTCGTTCAAATTTAAAACTTTTCAAACTTTGTCTTAAAATCCCTAATATGAGCCTACGAGGCCTAAAGCATACATTAAAAACAGATCATGACTAAACCAGGAACCCTAGAAAACTTTAGAAATTTTTATTGAAAATAAAGGCACACGCCCTTGTGGACTTGGAGCACGACCGTGTGGCTGGCATGGCCATGTCCTTAGTCCGTGCGCGAGCCTGACTTGTGCTTCGCGAGAAGTCAAGATGTCACACGGCCTGACACACGCCCATGTCTATATCTCGTATCCCACACACGACCATGAAATGCCCGTGTCTCAGCCCGTGTGAAAAAACCTTGACATTCTGTTTCTGACGTCATCAACCCAATAAGGTCACACGGCCAAAGCACACGCCCGTGTGCTAGGCCGTGTGGCAAATTTAATTTTGCATTTAAGGTGAAGACTTCACACGGCCTGGGCACATGCCCATGTATTATGGCTATGTCATCCACACGGTTGAGACACACGGCCATGCCTCAGCTCGTGTAGTTACTACTGGACATTCTGTTTTACAAAATTAAGGTGCAGGGGACACACGGCCAGACTTCACGCCAATGGGCCAGACCGTGTGTCACACACGACCTAGACACACGCCCGTGTGTCCACGCGTGTAGACAAAAACAAGGCTATTTACCAAGCCCTTTTTGCCACCCTTACTTGCATCAACATTAGCCACATCCAAGATATACACACATCAAGGCCACTACACTCCATTCACACACAAAACTTATCACAGACTTTATCAATCCAATCATGCAACCTACTCATTCATGCATTAACACACCATATATTTCACCGTGCAAATTGCACACTCATGAAAAACATTATCATTTTCATATATCAATAACAAGTATTAGCCATCATCCATGGCCTTACACGAAATGAATCAATCTTCAAGACAAGCCAACACATCTGGCCAAAATAATATGACACTTGACTAAAGACCAAGCCCCTATGCATGCCATACTCAAAATGGTAAGTCTAACTATACCAAATGTTCAGATTGATTGTGTGATCGATGCCTCTGATATCTTTTTATCCCCGAGCTAGCTTGGCGGCACTATAAGAAAATGGAAAAGAGAGGGAGCAAGCATAAAGCTTAGTAAGTCGCATGTAAATAATCAATAACAATTACCATGCATTATAATACTCATAACACATTATAAACTTACACATAATTCTCAAATGATTTAAGGCATAACTTACTCATTTTCATCCTTACTAATCATACAATATAAATCAAGCTCATTTCTCATGAATTTCGTGTAGGTACCTATATCGCTTACAACATAGTTGTAACTTTTCTCACTTTTGACACAAGCTTTAAATTACCCGTTGAACCGGTTGGAATACTAAAGGATACCCGACAAGCCTCACACGAGTGGGTACGATGCCGATGCCATGTCCCAGACATGGTCTTGCACTGGCTCACATATTGAGGCCGATGCCATGTCCCAGACATGGTCTTACATTAACTCTTATCTCAATGTCGATACCATGTCCCAGATATGGCCTTACACTGGCTCTCATAATGTGGCCAATGCCATGTCCTAGACATGGTCTTACACTAGCACACATATCAACGCAATGCCATGTCCCAAACATGGTCTTACACTGGCACACTTATCACCCAAATGTCATGGCGTGGATATCCAATCTATTCCCAAGGTTCAACCAGAAGTATACTACATCAAATTTCGTTAAGCATATTCATAACAATAATCAAACATTTTATGCAATATCAATTGTTTAATGCATAATAACAATAGAGTTGTATTATTTACGTACAACTTACCTCGGTATACAAATATGGGCGACTAATTCGATTTAGTCCAATAACTTGGTTTTTTCCCAGTCTAAGTCCGGACTCCATTTTTCTTGATCTATAATGACAAAATTTACTAATTTAATCGCCACATTAATCAAGACATTCCAAAATTCCTACTTTGGCAAAATTATCGTTTTGCCCTTTGATTTTCACATAATTACGATTTTTCCCCTAGGCTCGTAAAACAATTTTAATCAAATTTCCTCCTTTAACAAGCCTAGCTGAACCTTTATTACTCTTATAGCAACTTACAATTCCAATTATTTCATACATTTACTACCCATTTTATAACTTTTACAAAATGGTCCTTTTAGGTGTTTTCATGAAAAATCCTTTCACAAAAGTTGTTCATTAAACAACCAAGATTCATTTTCTTCCATAAAAACTCAGCAAACAACAGTAATGCTCTTATGGCAAAACCCTAGACTTTCAACCATTGTGCAAAATAGTCCCCTCATTAGCTAGATTAAGCAACAAGGGTTCCAAAAACACAAAAATCAACAAAAATTACCATCAAAATGACTTACTTGCAAGGGTTGTAAGTTGCTAAAAATTTTCAAGCTTCCATGGCTATTTTCTTGGAGGAAAATTGGTGGAGAGAAGAAAAGATGATACCCTTTTCTTTTTGTTTTATTTTATTATTAGACAAGTCACCTAATTTTATGACTTTGTCTCCAATTAAAATTTTCATGTCCAGCCATCGTAATTTTACTGGTCTGTTTACTCAATGAGGACCTCTACTTTAGTGTTCCATAGCTATTTAACACCTTTATCTTGTAGAACAAAACTTTCGTACTTTATGCGATATAGTCATTTTTCAAAATTAAGCATGCAATCACTAAAATTAATTCACCAAAATTTTCATGCACTCATATAGTCATGCTATTACACATAAAATAATATTAAAAATAATTTCTCCAGCCTCGGATTAGTGGTTTCGAACCCACTGTTCTGACTAGCCCTAAAATCGGGCTGTTACAGTTATAATTGTATTTACAATGTTTTGTTATTGCATGAATCGTATGCTTAACTCTATGGATGAAATTGACAAAGTTTTGACAAGCGAGTAAATCCCAGTTGAACCTTGAGAATAGATAGGATACAAATGTCATGACATTAGGATTACCGAGATTACGTGTAAGACCATATCTGGGGTATGGCATCGATATGAGACTTCGTATAAGACCATAGTTGGGCTATTGGCATCGATACGAGATTACATCTAAGACCATATCTGGGATATGGCATTGGTACGGTATTGTGTGTACTAGATTCCCGAGTATCCTTTAGTATTCCAAATGGTTCAACGGGAAGTGTTGACGAAATCTTCAACGGGTATGTTGAAGATGAGAAAGTACATGATTATGTTACGAGTTGGTATAGGTATGTACGGAAAACTCGAAGAAAATGGATTCAATATATGATGAACAATTGGTAAGAATGTGATTGAGTATGTTGTGCTTATGAAGCTTGAATGACATTTATGTTGATATGTGTTATGTTGATATTAAATGACATTTATGGTCATATGATATTTATGAAGTTTTAATGACATTTATGTTAATATTTGTTAAGTTATTTATATGTCAAATGTATAAATAATGTATTGTATTATTTGCATATTAACTTACTAAGCTACATAGCTTACCCCCTTCCTTTCCCATGTTTTGTAGTGTCATTGAGCTAACTCGGATTGGAGATCGTCGGAGATCCTATCACACTATCAAGCTATCACTTTGGGTATTGATGAGTTCAAGTATTTTGAGTTTATGGCATGTATAGGGATTTGGTCTTTGGTTTATATTTGTTATTACTAATTTGGCCATATGTGTTGGCTTATAATGGTTTATGGTTCATTTTCGTATATAGCCATAGAAGTTGGCTAATATTGTTTATGAGTATATTTATGAATTGGTGTGGAAATGTTGATGTTCTAAGCATGATAAATAATGGCATGAGGATGACATGTTATTGTCTTGGTTATGGTTGTGTAGTTGCTCTTATATGCTTGAATTTGTGCCACGTGATGTTGTGTTGATGTGTGCAAGTGAGGGTAGCAAAATGGCTTGGTAAATAGCCTTGTTATTGTCCACACGGGTAGACACACGGATGTGTGTCTAGGCCGTGTGTGACACACGGTTTGCCCACGGGCATGTGTTTCGATCGTGTGTCCCCTGCACCTTAATTTTGAAAAATAGAATGTCTAGAATTTAGAACACGGGAAGAGACATGGGCGTGTGGCATGGCCGTGTGGCACAAGTCAGAGAGCACCCTAATTTGAACACAGTCTGAAGCACGGGCGTGTCCCTTGGACCACAAGGGCGTGTGAGCCCTGCTTTTAGCAAAATTTTTCTAAGTTTTATAAAATTTCCCTGAGTTCTTGGTTTAGTCTTGAACCACCTCCAAAGCATGTTTTGGGCGTTGTAGGCTCGTGATAGGGACTTCATGATCGAATATGAATGGTTTTAATTTGGACTCAAATTTTATGACTCGAAATTGTGTGATTACTTATGATGTGAGTCTGGTAATGCCTCGTAACCTATTTTGGCGTTGAATAAGGGTAAGGGTGTTACATTTAGTGGTATCAGAGCTATGGTTTAGTTGATTCTTGGACTAACGTAGCGTATGTGAGTCTAGCTATACATGCCATATTACTACCTGTGATAGTGTGATATCTTCCAACTCTGATGAAATTGTTTTGTTGAGGTAGAGATGCTTTCCAATCGAGCTATTTTCGAAAACACTGAAAGTGATACTAAGATTTTTGAAAATGTGCTTGTGATGAGTCGAAACTTGGAAATATATGAATAAGGGTTCATGATATGTATGTGATGATGTACAAAATGAAATAACCATAAGTTGAGAAATATGGATAAAATGTCATTGTTCCGGTTGAACATTGTATTTCGATGGATTATGGTGATTTTATGAAACGGATAAAATGTTTTAAATGTTGCAAAAAGGATTTAGCCAGGAAAGGTAATCCTGAATTAAGCCCTCTCGAGCATAAGTTATGAAATGGATTTAGCCCAGACGGGTAATCCAGAGTAAGTCCTTTAGAGCATACGTTACTGAAAGGATTTAGCCTGGACTGGCAATCCTGTTATATTATATGTGGCTCGAGAGTGTGCTATATGGATATGTGCCAAAAGGGAACTTTTGAATATGAATTGATGGATTGTTGACTTGCATACCTTGAGTATACTACTCGAGTATCCATCGAAATTACAATAGTTCAATGGGAATTATTCTTGAAATACGAAAAGGTGAAATGAAATGAAAGTTTATATTGTGATAAGCTCATCTATGTTTATTTGGCATTCATATGATGATATGTGCCTAACTTATTTGATTAAGTGAATGCGGTAAGTAAACTTATCAAATTTATGGAATGTATGTTTAAGTACACTTGTTTGAATAAAGGTAATCGAAAAGTCCGTGTGACATAAATATGTATGTTAATTAGCTTGAAGTGAATTATATGATTGTGAAGATATTATGTTGATGATGAATGCTAAGTGATATGTGTGTATTTATGAGAGTCAAGTTAAAGGCTTTACGACCTCACTCCCTTACCAATGTGGTATTTTATAACAAAATTTCACGAGATTTAAGTTGAATGAGCTCACAAGTAAAATACTAAAGAGTTTAGTAGCGGAATAACTAATAATGTCGTCAGAGTTATGAATAGTTTGGCAAGTGAATATAGTTCTGGAAAAGATGCCAGGTTATTCTAAAGATCTTTCGAATTTCGCGATGTATAAAGTATGTAATTTCTAGAATTTCTTCGGGATTGATTTTCATTAGTGAATGGAATAATATGAGATTAGTGATGACAGAATTAGTCAGAGAAATGATATTTGAATCGTAAAGATGTCTGAGTGTAACAGTCATAATTGAATAGGTTATGATGATCTCTTATGGTTATTTTATATAATCATTTATCGTTAGCGATATATGTGATTGTTCATTTTCTGATGAAATGCTTATCGTATGGGAATGCTAGCTGATTATAATGTTAGATGAAAGCACTGTTGGTATGGTTGGTTGATGAGCAGCATTTCTTATCTCTCTCTTTGGGATTCTATTCTATTATGTTTAAAATAAAAGTTGTTGGTGAAATTTATGTGAGGCTATTCTTTTGTTTCTACTGGATGCTATTTTGTTTTATATATATATATATTTTGGAAAATATATTATCTCTGTTACAGTTGATTCCAGAGCGTATAAGCATTGTTTTTCTTCAAGTTTTCTCTGAGGAATCATCAAGATCTTTATTATTTTCTTATGATGTTATGTTCTCGGACTTCCAGTATGATATCGCATCTTGGATTTCTTTATCTCGATTTTCTTATCATCCTTATTTCGTAAATTATCAATCATGGCTCATCTTTAAAGTGTGTTCTTTGGCTTGAGATAACTATGTCTATTATGGTTGTATTTCTAGTTCAATCATAGGAACGTGGTGATTCTGGTATCAGGATTTGTCTAATTCTCGTGAAAGGAATTGATATCGGGAAAGGTATAGATAGTGGAAGCTCAAGCTCAAATTGTACGATGGTTTTCTTTTCTCAGTTGAGGAAATTTTGAAAGATTGTATATTTGAGTTGTTTTAACAGCTTGAAGAAGGGAGTATTTTGGTATGAAATTATTTGATAGTTGAGATCAACTCAGTTGTTTTTATTTGAGCAAGCTGGTCAGTTGAAAGGTAATTTGAGTTATATGCATTTAAGTTTATCCTCAGGTAAAAAGATAAAATCTTGTACATTCACAGGAAAATTGACGAACAGTCTAAATGAAGAATTTATATTCAAAAAGGGTGTGACACAAGGACGTACCTATTAGATCAGTTCTAATTGGATGATATTATTATGAGTTAAAGCTATTTTGATTGATAAAGTTATCACATTTGTGAAAGTTTGAATGATCTATTGAGTATTAGCAAAGTTGAAAATAGTTGAAGGTATTGTTAATCGAAACACTGATTCTGAGTCCAGTTGAAATTGAGTAAAAAATTTGTGATTTTTCAGCGATGCACTATCAAACGGACTGGAATGTGTTTTAATACAAGAATGTAAAGTGATAGTTTATGCTTTCAGACGGTTAAAGTCACATGAAAGGAACTGTTCGACGGGTGATTTAGAGTCGGCCACTTTTTATGTCTGTGTTGAGAATTTAATGACAACGGTTGTCCGATGAAAAATGTCATATGTTTCATGATCCCAAAAGTTTAAAGTATCTAATGTCATAGAAGGATCTGAATTTTAAAACAGTATAGATGGCTTGAACTATTGAAAGATTGTGAGCAGTTATCGCCTTTGGGAAAACAGATATAGTTGCAAATGCTTGAATGGAAAACCTTTGATTATTTTGTGAGTATCGAATACATGATTAATCTTATTTGATGACGGTTTGAATCTAGCTAAATTAGAAGCTAAAGCGATGTTTTCTTTGCAAGATTGAGAACCTCAGAAATGTGATAGTGAGTGGTAAACTAAACGAGTATAGTGTGAGACGACTTTTGATTTTGAATTTCAGGTTGGACCTGATGACTGTTATCATTATTCCGAGATAGAATTTTCACACTGAGTAATTTAGAGCTTATGCAAAAAATTTTGTACGAAGCTTAGTAGTAGCTCGTTTGTTCATTCTGGGAGTAATAAAATGTACAGTTATTTGAAATAGATGTTCTGGTGATCGGGTATGTAACATGATAGATTAGTTGAGTTATATGTTTCAGAGACTATTCGATCAGAAATCGTACAGAAAGTAAAAGTGATTCGTGGAAGTTTAGAATCCACTTCAGATTTTCAGAAAACGTATGTGAATTTGAAACATGAGGATATGAAATTCCCGTTCAGCGATAGCATGCTTCCGAAAGTATTGCCTTGGAAAAAGATTCAAAATTTGTTTTTTGTACCTATGTTGCGATGGTATCGATTGGACTCTTTGAGTATGAATTCTCCGATAGGGATTAAGATTCAGCCGATGTGTTGTATAACGAAGAATCGATCGAAATTTTGACACGAGAGATTAAAAAGTTGGGAAATAAAAGCATAACCTTAGTGAAGGTTCTTTGGCAGTGTCACGAGTTAGAGGAGTTTACGTGGAAATCGAATTTATATTCCGGTAAGATTTTCGGGGACGAAAATCCCTAGGGGGAGAGTTGTAACAGCCCGATTTTGGGTCTAGTTAGAACACTGGTTTCGGGACCAGAAATCCAACATGGAAAAAAAATATTTTTTATTATATTATATTTTTATGGTCTACAGTTTTATGTAACGATTTCGCGAAAATTTGGTTCAAAAATTTTGACGTTTGGGCACTCAATTTAGTTAAAGGGACTAAATTGCAAAAAGTGCGAAACTTGAATTCTATATGTTAAAGGTGTCCAATTGCTATGAGATTTTAAATTATAGGTCCTTTAATGGTAATTAGACCATTGGTTAAGTTGGTGGACAAAAATGGACATGGTTTGGTATGTTTCTAAAGTTTTTCATTAAGGGTATTTTAGTAATTTGGTAATTAAAATGAATTAAAAAGCCAAAATGAAGCCATAATTTGTCCATCTTCTGCCCCATGGCCGAATTTTACAAGGAGAAACCATGGCCAGGGTTTGTGAAGCTTTTAAGCTCGATTGTAAGTCCGTTCTTGCCCCGTTTTTAATGGGCTTTACATTTTTGAAGTCGTTGTAACCTGATCTATCTATTTCTACCACTAATTTAAGAAATGATCAAGGTATAGGGTTTGACCCATATTGGACATGTGTGTATTTTGATGTTTGATGGTAGAAAATGCATGTTTATTATTTGTTAAACGACTTTTGTTAAGTGATTTTCGGTAAAAATGTCAAAAATGATTTATTTGTAAAAGTTATAAAATGAGTAGAAAAATGTGATTAAATGGAAAATGTGGGTTGTTATAAGTATGAAAATAGTTTCGGCTAGGCTTGGGTGTGAATAAATTGAATGAAATTCATTTTACGAGCATAGGGACTAAATTGTAAAATGTCAAAAAGTTTAGGGGTAAAAATGTAATTTTGCCATAATGTGACTTTTAGACTGAAATGAATAATGTGTTGATTAAATGAGATGAATTTGGTATTATAGATCAAGGAAAAAGAAGTTCGGGTCTAGATCGGGGGAAAACCAAAGTGTTTGACGATTAGGTCCATTTCCGCTATTTTTGTATCGAGGTAAGTTTGTATGTAAATAAGGAAACGTTATGATTGTATTTATAATGTTTTGTTATTGCATGAATTGTATGCTTAACTCTATGGATGAAATTGACGAAGTTTCGACAAGTGAGTAAATCCCGATTTAACCCTAGGAATAGATAGGATACAAATGTCATGACATTAGGAACTAAGATTACGTGTCAGACCATATCTGGGATATCACATCGATATGAGACTTCGTATAAGACCATAGCTGGGCTATTGGCATCGGTACGAGATTACATGCAAGACCATATCTGGGATATGGCATTGGTAGGGTACTGTGTGTACGAGATTCCCGAGTATCCTTTAGTATTCCAAATGGTTCAACGAGAAGTGTTGATGAAATGTTCAAAGGGAAGTGTTGACGAAATGTTCAACAGGAATGTTGAAGATGAGAAAGTACGTGATTATGTTACGAGTTGGTACATGTATGTACGAAAAACTCGAAGAAAATGGATTCAGTATATGACGAACAATTGGTAAGAATGTGCTTGAGTATGTTGTGCTTATGAAGCTTAAATGACATTTATGTTGATATGTGTTATGTTGATATTAAATGACATTTATGGTCATATGACATTTATGAAGTTTTAATAACATTTATGTTAATATTTGTTAAGTGATTTGTGTGTCAAATGTATGAATAATGTATTGTATTATTTGCATATTAACTTACTAAGCTATATAGCTTACCCCCTTCCTTTCCCATGTTTTGTAGTTCATTGAGCTAGCTCGGATTGGAGATCGCCGGAGATCCTATCATACTATCAAGCTATCACTTTGGGTATTGATGAATTCAAGTATTTTGAGTTTATGGCATGTATAGGGTTTTGGTCTTTGGGTTATATGTGTTATTATTAATTTGGCCATATGTGTTGGCTTATAATGGTTTATGGTTCATTTTCGTATATAGCCATGGAATGAGTATATTTATATACTAATGTCATTTGTGAATGTGGAATGTTGCATGAATTGGTGTGGAAAGGTTGATGTTCTAAGCATAATAAATAATGGCATGAGGATGACATGTTATTGTCTTTGTTGTGGTTGTTTAGTTGCTCTTATATGCTTGAATTTGTGCCATGTGATGTTGTGTTGATGTGTGCAAGTGAGAATGACAAAATGGCTTGGTAAATAGCCTTGTTTTTGTCCACACGGGTAGACACACGGCGTGTGTCTAATCTGTGTGTGACACACGGTCTACCCTACGGGCGTGTGGTCTGGCCGTGTGTCCCCTGCACCTTAATTTTGAAAAACTGAATGTTCAGAATTGAGTACACGGGCAGAGACACAGTTGTGTGTCTCAGCCGTGTGTGCTGTTCGGCCTAGCACTTGGGCGTGTGGCACGGCCATGTGGCACAAGTTAGAGAGCACCCTAATTTGAACACGGTCTGAAGCACAGGCGTGTCCCCGGTGTCGTACGGACGTCTGAGCCCTGCTTCTAGCAAAATTTTCTGAGTTTTATTAAAATTTCCTGAGTTCTTGTTTTAGTCTCGAACCACCTCCAAAGCATGTTTTGGGCGTCGTAGGCTCGTATAGGGACTTCATGATCGAATATGAATGGTTTTAATTTGGACGCAAATTTTATGACTCAAAATTGTGTGATTGCTTGTGTTATAAGTTCGGTAATGTCTCTTACCTTGTTCCAGCGTCGAATACGGGTAATGGGTGTTACATGAATTGTTTAGATGTTACGATATAATAATGAATACATTCTTGAAATGGTTGAAAAGGGGTTAAGTTCCGTTTGACTATTGAATTCTGATGAATATATGTTCTTTCCCAAAATGCATGAGGTCCTGCATTTGTTGCTGACGGATTTAGCTCGGACGAGTAATCCTATTGACCTCATTAAAGAAAGGTTTTAGCCCGGAAGGGTAATCTTGATATAATACCTCTCGAGTATACATTACAATTAGGATTTAGCCTAGACTGGTAATCCGAATTGAGCTCTTTTGAGCATACGTTAAATAAAGGATTTAGCCTGAACTAGAAATCCTGTTATACGATATGTGGCTCGAAAGTGTGTTCCTTGATTTAGTGCCCTAATGGGTACTCTTGGAAAAGAATTGATGGGTTTTTGAATCGTACAGCTCGAGTGTACCACTTGAGCATCCATCGGAACTTCAATGGTTCAACGGACAAAACTCTTGGCAAGATGAGAGAATTATGAGATGGAATGATAATGTCTTGAAAGAATATGGCATGATGAGCTCATCTATGTTTACTAGATGTATACGAAAACTTTGTGACTAACATGTTTGATTGAATGTTTGTATTTAGGCAATTTTGCCAAGTTGATGGAAAATATATTATTGTATGCTTACATGTAATAAACAGGATTGACAAGTTTAGTTTTTCGTTATACAAACTTACTAAGCATATAATGCTTACTCTTTTTTTATTTTCCCCTATTTTTGTAACACCCCATACTTGTATCCGTCGCTGAAACAGGGTTACGGAGCGTTACCGAAACTTTCAAAACATTTTGCAAACAATTCAGGTAAGTTTCTATTTATACATCAATATTATCCATAACATCCCTTAAATGGGCCCTTGAAGCCCAATACGAGCATTAGAAACGAATCGGGACTAAATCGGTATCTCAGGGAATTTTTCGCGAAATTCCAATAATTTTCCTGGGTGCAAGGTTTACACGCCTGTGAAGTCAAGGGACACGCCCGTGTGGCCAGACCGTGTACTATACACACCCGTGTCCCTAACCTGTGTAACTCACTGACTTTTAAGGCATGAAGAAATTGAAGTCACAGGGCCAAGTCACATGCCCGTATGGCAAATTTAATTTTCAAAATTCAGGTGCAGTTTTCACACGGCCCTGGAACACGCCCGTGTCCAAGGCCGTGTCAACCACACGGTTGAGACACACGCCCATGTCTTTGCTTGTGTGCCTAATGCTGAGCATTCTATTTCTCAAAACTAAGGTGTAGGGGACACACGACCTAACTACATGCCCATGTTACCAGGCCGTGTGCCACACATGGTCTAGACACACACCCGTGTGTCTGCCCGTGTGGACAAAAAGAAGCCAATTATAGCTTCATTTCTCACCCCAAATTTTGCCCAAGACCTGCACTTGAAACACACAACTAATACCAACCAATCCAAGCATTCAAATTAAACAAACTTCATCATTCAACAAGGCATATCATTACATGCATAGGTGGTTATAAACTTACCTTGGATTAACTAGGCATTAACATCATTGATTATATGTACTCAACATGACGCATATGAATATATATCATAATAACCTACTTAACCATACCAAAATAGGCCATTACTAGCCATTCCAATGGCTAGGTTACAAGGAATCATTATCAAGCTACCAATGGTCAGGTTGTCCTATACATGCCATTATACCAAAATGATTTTACTAAGTATACCTAAAATAAGCTAGTTGATAGTGTGACAATGCTCCAATGATCTCCAATCTTCACGAGCTTCCGAGCACTATAAAATAGGGAAAATAAAACGAAGTAAGCATTATATGCTTAGTAAGTTCGTATAATAGAAACTAAACTTACCAATCCTATTTATTTAATCTAAGCATACAATAACAAGTGTTCCATCCATTTGGTTAAATTTGCCTAAACACATGCATCCAATCAAACTTGTTAGTCACAAAGTTTACATATATAGCAAGTAAGAATAGATGAGCTCATCATGCATTACAATTTCAAGACATAACCATTTCATCTCATAATTCTCATGTCATGTCAAGAGGTTTTGGCCCGTTGAATTATTGGAATTCCGATGGATGCTCAGTAGTACACTCGAGGTGTACGATTCCAAAATTCGTCAATTCTTATTTGATGGTACCCATTAGGGTACTTAATCAAGGAACACACTCTCGAGTCACATATTGTATAAAAGGATTACTAGTCTAGGCTAAATCCTTTATATAAAGTATGCTCATAGAGTTCATATAGGGTTATCAGTCCAGGCTAAACCCTAATCATAATGTATAATCAAGAAGTATTACATCAGGATTACCTGTCCGGGTTAAATTCTTTCTATGACAAGGTCAACAGGATTACTCGTTCGAGCTAAATCCTGTCCGCAACAAATGCAGGACCTTATTCGTTTCGGGAAAGCACATATAATTATCGTAATCCAATATTCAATCGGGACTTACCCCTTTTTCACCATTTCAAGCATGTATTGAACTTCTCATTATAGCATTCAAGTAATGTATGTCAATATAATTCACATTTCATACAACATAACATTCAAATTAAACATATTTACATGCCTGATTAAGTTACACGAACTTACCTCGACACTTGTTCGCGTTAGAAGTCTAGTAATTTGAAACCTTTTCTTTTCCTCGATCTAACCTTGAATTATTTTTGTTCCGATCTATATAAATGAATTTAACCATCAATTTCACACATTTTTTATTTAAATGGACTCAATTTATGTGCTAGGCAAAATTACCCTTTTGCCCCTAACTTTTCCATAAATTTTGATTGTCCCTAGGCCCGGAAAATGAAAGTTGTGCAAATTACTCCCTATTCCAAGCCTAATCAAAATCCCATTACAAATTTTACAGCACACATATTCATCAAATTTCAGATTTTTTTATCAAATTTCTCAAGTTTACATTTTAGTCCCTAAAACATGTTTTCATCAAAAATCACTTTGTAAAAGTTGTTTATCTATCAGCAACCTTTCATTTTCCACCATAAATTTCAAATTTTCAGCATATACATCCATGACTCATTTTCCATACCTTGATAAGTTTTCAAATTGATCCCCCAAATAGGTAGATTAAGCCATCCCTGTTTCAAAAATATCAAAATTACTAAAAACAGGATAGGGAAACTTACCCAACTAAGCCTTGAAAGTTTCTTCTCTCTCTCCTAGGGTTTCCATGTGTTTAGGTTGAAGTTGATGAAAATAAGATGATATATTTTCTTTTCATCTTTTAATTAATTAAGTATTTTGATATTTCCAATTTAGTACTTTTCCTTTTTCTATATTTCCATGGATGAGTCACCAAGAAAAATCTACATACTTTTCTTGATGCTCTAATTACCATATAAGGACCTCTAATTTTGATTTCCATAGCTATTTAATCCTTATAGCTAATAGAATTCAACTTTTGCATTTTATGCGATTTAGTCTTTCTTGTAATTAAGCACTTAATCGATAAAATTTTTGTATCAAAATTTTCGCACATGTTTATCTTAATACGAACCATATAATGAAATAAAAATAATTTTTACTTCTGGGTAGGATTTGTAGTCCCGAAACCACTGTTCTGATTTCATTGAAAAATGGGCTGTTACAGCTCTCCCCCCTTTTAGGAATTTTTGTCCCCGAAAATCTTAACAATAAAAAGGTTCGGGTATTGATTCCTCATATCATCCTCAAGTTCCCAGGTAGCCTCTTCAATACCGTGTCATTGCCAAAGAACTTTTACTAAAGCTACCTTTTTATTTCTTAACTCTTTTGTTTCCCAGGCTAAGATTTTGATTGGTTCTTCACCATATGTCATATCAGGCTGAATTTCTACATTTGTTAGAGAGATAACATGTAAATGATTGGATCGATACCGTCATAGCATAGACACATGAAAAACATTATGAATCTGATCAAGTTCTGGTGGTAAAGCTAACTGATATGCAATCGATCTGATTCTTTCAGTAATCTCATATGGTCCAATAAACCGTTGACTCAGTTTTCCTTTGCATCCAAAACGGAGAACTTTCTTCCAAGGCGATACTTTCAAGAATACTTTTTCACTGACTTGAAATTTTATTTCTTTTCGTTTCAAATCAACATAGGAATTTTGACGATCAGAGGCTTCTTTCAAACTGTCCCGAATTACTTTCACTTTTTCCTCGGTCTCTCAGACCAAGTTGACTCCATGTAACTTTTTCTCACTGAGTTCTGTCCAATACAATGGAGTTCTACATTTTCGACCATACAAAGCTTCATACGGTGCAATTTTAATACTAGGCTATAACTGTTATTATAAGCAAATTCAACCAAAGGAAAATACCTTTCCCAGTTACCTTCAAATTCAAGTACACAACACTGAAGCATGTCTTCTAAGATTTGTATTACCTGTTTAGATTGACCATCTGTCTGGAGATTAAATGCAGTGCTAAAGTGTAACTGAGTACCCAGAGCTTCTTGCAATTTGCTTTAGAATCGAGATGGAAATCGAGGGTCTCTATCTGAAATAATGGAAACAGGCACTCCATGCAATCTGACAATCTCAGAGACATATAATTTAGCCAATCTATCCAAGGAGAAATCCATACGTACCGGAATAAAGTGTTCAGACTTTGTTAATCAATCAACAATCACCCAAATGACATCTTTCTTCTTTGGAGACAGGGGTAACCCCGATACAAAGTCCATAGTAATTCTTTCCCATTTCCATTCTGGTATCGTAACTTGCTATAATAATCCAGAAGGCAACTGATGTTCAACTTTTACTTGCTAACATATCAAACATTTAGATACAAACTCAGAAATATCTCGTTTCATTCCTGGCCACCAGTACATTTTTTTCATATCGTTGTACATTTTATTACTACCAGGATGTATAGCCATATTACCATTATGAGCTTCATTCAAAATCTTCTATACTAGTTCTGAACTTTTCGGTACACATACTCTGCCTCTGAATAACAAACAATCATCGATCACGATCTGAAATTCTAAGTCAGGAGTCGATTCACTCTGTATCCGTTTTGCTTGCAACTTACTATCATTTTTCTGAGCTTCAAAGATCTGCTGCAAAAACATTGGTCTAGCTTTTAACTCAGCTATGACTGAACCATCATTAGACAATGACAATCGAGTGTTCATTGCTCGCAAAGTATGCAATGACTTTCTGCTCAAAGCATCTGCCACTACATTGGCTTTTCCCGGATGGTAGTCAATAACAAGATCATAATCTTTCAACAAATCAAGCCATATGTGTTTTCTTAAATTCAAATCTTTCTGTGACATCAAATATTTCAGACTTTTATGATCAGTGAATATGTGAGATTTTTCACCAAACAAGTAATGCTGAAAGATTTTTAATGCAAACACTATGGCTGTCAATTCAGGATTGTGTGTCGGGTAGTTCTTTTCATGTGGCTTTAGCTGTCGTGAAGCATAGGCTACCACTTTACCTTCTTGCATCAAAACATAGCCTAAAACATGCAATAACGCATCACTGTAAACTATAAATTCCTTACCCGATTCAGGCTGAACTAACACTGGTGCTTCTGTCAATAAAGCTTTTAATTTGTCAAAATTCTGTTAGCATTTATTAGTCCACTCAAACTTTACATCTTTTTTTAATAAACAAGTCAACGGGGAAGCTATCATTGAAAAACTTTTTACAAACCTCCGATAATAACCAGCTCGTCCCAGAAAACTTCGGACTTCTGACACATTCTTTGGTGGCTTTCAGTTAAAAATGGCTAAAATTTTATTCGAGTCCACCCTAACACCTTTAATAGATACAATATGTCCAAGAAAACTAACTTCTCGTAGCCAAAATTCACATTTACTAAATTTCGCATACAATTGTTTCTCTCGTACAGTTTGCAACACTATTCTCTAATGCTCAACATGTTCATTTTCATCTGAAGAATAGACCAATATATCATCTATAAAGACCACCACAAACTTATCTAAATACGGGCTAAAAATTCTATTCATCAAGTCCATAAACACTGCAGGTGCATTTGTAAAGCCAAATGGCATCACAAGAAACTCCTAGTGTCCATACCTGGTTCTAAAAGCTGTCTTTGGCACATCCGACTCTTTTACCTGTAGTTGGTAGTAATCAGAACGAAGATCAATCTTTGAAAATATAACGGCAATAGGTCATCAATTCGAGGCAATGGATACTTGTTCTTTATTGTAACTTTGTTGAGCTGTCTGTAATCAATACACAGCCTTAACGATCCATCCTTCTTCCTTATGAATAGAACCTATGCAACCCAAGGTGAGAAACTAGGTCGAGCAAAACCTCTGTCAATCAATCTTGCAACTGTGCCTTCAACTCTTTTAATTCAGTAGGAGCCATTCTGTAAGGTGCTATGGATATAGGTGTTGTACCCGGGACAAGATCTATAGAGAATTCCACTTCTCTATCCGGTGGTAAACCAGGTAATTCTTTAGAGAATACATCAAGAAATTCACATGCAACCGGCACTGATTGAATCTTTGACTCAGATACTTTAGTTAAGCCTCATAACCTTTTCGGACATATTTCTGTGCTGATATTGCTAAAATCACATTAGGTAATCCATCCTGTTTATCAGATTCAACATGAAGTAATTCACCATTCTCACATTTTAATACAAAATATTTCTGTTTACAATTCACCACAGCATCATATTGGGTTAACCAATCCATTCCCAAAATCACATCAAATTCATCAAATGGCAATAACATCAAGTCAGCCGAAAAGCAATAACCTTTTACCATCAACGGACAGTTCTTACAAACTTTATCCACCATAACGCACTGGCCCAAGGGGTTTGAAACTTTAACCACAATTTAAGTGAATTCAACAGGTAAATTTTTAATAGCCACTAAGTTCGTGCATATGTATGAATGTGTGGAACCAGGATCAATCAAAGCAGTAATATTAGTATCAAGTAGAGAAAATGTACTAGTAATGACATCTGGTGCAGAGGCATCATCTCTAGCATGAATAGCATATGTCCTTGCCGGTGCTCGTGCCTCATATCTAGCTGTTGTATCCTTGGTAGTACCTCGACTACCACCAACATTGCCAAGAGGTCGGGTGGTCTGCCTCTCGAGGCAGGATTACCAGGCTTTGAAGCTGGTTCTATCTCTTTTTCAACTCTTTCGGGACAATCTCTGAGAAAATGGTCAAGTGAACCACATCCAAACCAAGCTCCACTTCTAGACTGACATTCCTCATAATGAAATTTATTACAATATTTACATTTCAGTTTGGGATTACCGACACTACCCACACTGGTCACAGATGGAGATGAAAACCTCGGGTTAGAACGTTGAGAGCCCCGCTCTCTACCAGAATATCCCGTAGAGGTGGTCACACGATCATAGTACTTCTTTAATTTCTTAGAAGCAAACGATTGTGACTTACTCATAGTTCTTTTTCCAAAAACCCGAGCCTCACATTCAACTTGTTTCTTATATTTACTCAATTCCTCAGCTTTGTGTGCTCGGTCGGCTAACACTGCAAATTCCCTTATTTCGAGAATTCTAACCAATAATTTCATATCTTCATTTAAAACCTCTTCAAAGTGTTTACACTTTTCAGCCTTAGTTAGAACCCATTCTTTGGCATATTCGCTCAACCGAACAAATTCTCGTTCTTAATCAGATACAGCCATGTTTCCCTACTTGAGTTCTAAAAATTATTTCTTCTTCTGATCCATGAATCTCTAACTAACATATTTCTTCCTAAATTCAGCTTGGAAGAATTCCCATGTAACATTCTCTCTTGGTACAATCGAAGTTATGGTATTCTACTAATGATAAGCCGTATCCTTCAGTAGAGATACTGCACATTTCAGACATTCGACAGGTGTACAGGATAATTCATCAAAAACCCGGATAATATTTTCTAGCCAAAACTCAGCCCTTTCTGGATCATCATCTGTGGTAGTTCTAAATTCTTCCGCCCCATGTTTGTGAATTTTATCTATTGGAAGCTTACCAATCTAGCGGGTTCAGCACGTTGTGGTACCTCCGGAACTGGTTGAAGAGCAAGTGGTGGAGGTCGTTATACCGTGGGGTTTGTTCTTAAATAATCAGTAAATCACTCATTCATTAATTGAAAGAAGGCTTGTTTTGCCTCCCCACTTTGGCCCTCAGACACGGGCCTTTCACAACCAGACCCAAATGCAACTTTTTGAACTGAAGCTGAAGCATTACTCTCAGCTTCCTTGGATTCAGCTCTAGCTCGGTTGGATGACATTACTATATGAAAAACACATTTAAAATAATCAGGAGTCATCACACTATCACAAGTTATATAATGACATGTATAGCTAAACTCGTGTTTGCTACGTCAAATTTGAGAATCGGCTAAACCGTAGCTCTGATACCACTAAATATAACACCCTATACCCATATCAGTCGCCAAAACAGGGTTATAGAGCGTTACCAAAACTTTCAGAACATTTTGCAAATAATTCATGTAAGTTTCTATTTATACATCGAGATTATTCATAATGTCCCTTAAATGGGCCCTCGAGGCCCAATACGAGCATTAGAAACGAATCGGGACTAAATCAGGATCGTAGGGAATTTTTCACGAAATTCTAATAATTTTCCTGGGGGCAGGGTTCACATGCACGTGCAGTCTAGGGACATGCCCATGTTTCTAACCCGTGTAACTCACTGACTTTTAAGGCATGAAGAAATTGAAGTCGCACAGCCAAGTCACATGCCCGTGTGCTAAGTCGTTTGGCGAATTTAATTTTCAAAATTTAGGTGCAATTTTCACACGGCCGTGTAACACGCCCGTGTCCAAGGCCGTGTCAACCATACGGCTGAGACACACGCCCGTGTCTTTGCCCGTGTGCCTAATTCTGAGCATTCTGTTTCTCAAAACTAAGGTGCAAGGGACACACAGCCTAACTACATGCCCATGTTACTAGGCGGTGTGTCACACACGGTCTAGACACACGCCCGTGTGTCTACCCGTGTGGACAAAAAGAAACCAATTCTAGCTTCATTTCTCACTCAAAATTTCACCCAAGACCTGCACTTGAAACACACAATCAGTACCAACCAATCCAAGCATTCAAATTAAACAAACTTCATCATTCAACAAGGCATATAATTACATGCATAGGTGGTTATAAACTTACCTTGGATTAACTAGGCATTAACATCATTGATTACATGTATTCAACATGAAACATATGAATATATATCATAATAACCTACTTAACCATACCCAAATAGGCCATTACTAGCCATTCCAATGGCTAGGTTACAAGACATCATTATCAAGCTACCAATGGTCAAGTTGTCCTATACATGCCATTATACCAAAATGATTTTACTTAGTATACCCAAAATAAGATAGTTGATAGTGTGACGATGCTCCAGTGATCTCCAACCTTCACGAGCTTCCAAGCACTATAAAATAAGGAAAATAAAACGGAGTAAGCATTACATGCTTAGTAAGTTCGTATAACAAAAACTAAACTTACCAATCCCGTTTATTTAATCTAAGCATACAATAACAAGTTTTCCATCCGTTTGGTTAAATTTACCTAAACACATGCATCCAATCTGTGACACCCTTAACCCGTAACCATTGTCGATTTAGGGTTAAGAGGCATTATCAAACATTCAGAAACTTTTACAGACATTTCATAACATAATCTAACAAATTACATCAAAGTGTCCCTTAAATAGGTTTATGAGACCTTAAGCATGCTTTAAAATAGGACCGGGACTAAACCAAACTCATACAGAAAATATCAAAAATTTAAAAATTTTCCCAAGTTACAGAGGTCACACGCCCGTGTGGGCTGGCCGTATGCCTTCCACGGCCTTAGACACGCACGTGTGTCTAAGCCGTGTCAAAATAGGGTATACATACTGACTTGTCCACACGATCGTGGACACGCCCGTGTGTCTAGCTCGTGGTCGAGTCTGACTTGTTTTGAAATACAACCACGGGGGACACAGTCGAGCCACATACCCGTGTGCTCAACCGTGTGGGCAAATATAGGCCATTTGTAAGGCCAAATTGCCACCCACACATTGGGTCATCCCTACAACCACATATGAGCATCTTTCCATACATCATAGGCAATCAAAAACATACCAAATGATCATCCTTTTCAACTCATTCAAGTACATTTCATCACAACAACTTATACACCATTTAGCTCAACTAAATCACAAGTATACCTAAATAATATTCATCCATAAACTTGCCAATTCATTATGGCATCACTCCATCAATAGTATACCAACTATATATCACTAAAACATAGCCCAACATTACCATATGCTATATCATTAACAAAACACAACACATAGCCCATCAACTTATTCACAATATATCATTAACTAGCCATATCACATAGCTATTCATATGCTCCCAAACATAATCTATTTTAGCTAGACTATACATGCCATACTTAATATATACATGATCATAAGGTACCCAAAATGTGATTTGAGTAGTGTGATGACGATCCTCGACGATTCCCTAGCCCTCAGTAGCTTTGACGATCTATAAAATAGAGCAAACACACACAAAGTAAGCTTTCTAAAAGCTTAGTAAGCCATATACAAATAAACTTAACATATAATTCACATTATCATATCAATACATGAATCATTAACATATCTCAATAGCAAATTCATAATTCTTCATTGGCCCATTATTTAGCCATTGCTTATCAACAATCATATCACCATCTATCTTATTTGCTTTTATCACATTCATTCATATATAACATTTTAACTCATTGCATCTATGTACGTATTTACTCACCTTTCATGCTTATTCAAAGCATATACATCAAACATACCTGAAACGGATATACAACTCACATAGTCATTCATTTCTCAGACTTGCCCATTGAACCGTTCAGAATCAAATAGGATACTCAGAATGCTCAGAATAGTCGTACAATGACAATGTCCCAGACGTGGTCTTACATGTAACCAAATATCGATGCCACTGTCCCAGATAGTATCTTACACGAATCAATATGATGCCAATGTCCCAGACATGGTCTTACACGTAAATCTCATATTGATGCCAACGTCTCAGACGTGGTTTTACACGAAATCTAGAATCAATGCCAACGTCCCAGACGTGGTCTTACATGATATCACATATCGAAAACCTATGTCATGACATATGTAATCCTATCAATTCCTAGGTTCGTAAGGAGGCTTCTTGGACATTGTTACACTATTGATACATCCTCGGATTTCATATATTTATCATTCTCGTACGCATTCATCATAATAAGATTTTGCATGAACGTACATAAATCAATACAAATACATTTATTTGTATATAGACTTACCTCATATTCGGATAACGTACGGACTCCACTATTCGATCACTTTAGACTTTCCGCGATCTAAATCTGTTTTCTTCGGTTCTTGATCTATACATATTAAAATATAACTCATTTGTTCACCAAATCATTCAATTCAATCCGAATACACATATTTAGGGAAATTTACAAATTAGCCATCACATTTTCACATTTTGACATTTTAGTCCCTATTTCACAAAATCACAAAATACACATAATTTGCTTGTGCCCATGCTTAGCCGAATGTCCACTATAATCATACAAGTCCATACATTTCATTTATTTCATAATTTAGTCCCTCAAAATATTATCTCAATTAAGTCCAAATTACTCAAATTCATCAAAAGTCCAAAGCCAAACTATGTTAATCTATCACATATCTTCCATAATTCATCTTCAAACATCACAAAGCTTGCAAAATCATAAATGGCATATTTCACATTCATCATCAATTCACAAAATTAAGGCATGGGTTTTGAAGAACACGAAGCAACGATTACAAAAACGTAGAAATTATCAAAAACCGAAACAAAACATACCTTGTATCAAGCTAAAAGAGTGTCGAAACCTAGCTTAGTCTTCTTTTTTTCTTTTCCTATGATATTCGGCCAAAGATGATAGAAAATGGCCATTTTTTCATGCTTTGTTTTATTATATTATCATTAATTATTAGTTTCCCTTTTTACCCTTAATGACATTTTCATTAAAATCATTTAAACTATGGACATAATTGTCCACCAACTTAATAATGGCACAATAACCTCTTAAGGACTTCACATAATAAAGACAATAACAAATAGATTCCCTTACATAAAGCATGCTAATTTTGCATTAAATGCATTTTAGTCATTTTCTCTAATTAAGCGAACAAATGGAAAAATTAATTCACGAAACTTCAACACATGCTTAATCACATATCATAGGCATAGAAAATAAAATTAAAATATTTTTATGACTCCGATTTGTGGTCCCAAAACCACTGTTCCGCCTAGGGTCTAAATCGGACTGTTACACAATCAAACATGTTAGTCACAAAGTTTACATATATAGAAAGTAAGAATAGATGAGCTCATCATGCATTACAATTTCAAGACATTACCATTTTATCTCATAATTCTCATGTCATGTCAAGAGTTTTAGGTCCGTTGAATTATTGGAATTTCGATGGATGCTCAAGTAGTACATTCGAGGTGTACGATTCCATAATCCGTCAATACTTATTCGATGGTACCCATTATGGTACTTAATCAAGGAACACACTCTCGAGTCACCTATCGTATAACAACATTAATAGTCCAGGCTAAATCCTTCATATAACGTATGCTCAAAGAGTTTGATTAGGGTTATAACGTATACTCGAGAAGTATTACATCAGGATTACCCATCCGGGCTAAATCCTTTTTATGACAAGGTCAACAAGATTACTCGTCCGAGCTAAATCCCTTCCAAAACAAATGCAGGACCTTATTCGTTTCAGGAAAGCGCATATAATCATCAGAAACCAATATTCAATCGAGACTTACCCCTTTTTCACCATTTCAAGCATGTATTGAATTTCTCATTGTAGAATTCAAGTAATATACATCAATATAATTCACATTCCATACAACATAACATTCAAATTAAACATATTTACATGCCCGATTAAGTTACACGAACTTACCTCGACACTTGTTCGCGTTAGAAGTCTAGTAATTCAAAACCTTTTCTTTTCCTCGATCTAATCTCGAATTATTTTTGTCCGGATATATATAAATGAAATTAACCATCAGTTTCACACATTTCATATTTTATAACACATGTATTCATAAAATTTTAAATTTTTTTATCAAATTTCACAAGTTTACATTTTAGCCCTAAAACATGTTTTCATTAAAAATTCACTTTGTAAAAGTTTTTTATCTATCAACAACCTTTCATTTTCCCCTATAAATTTCAAATTTTTAGCATATACATCCAAATAGGTAGATTAAGCTATCCCGGTTTCAACAATATCAAAATTACTAAAAACGGGATAAGGAAACTTACCCAATTAAGCCTTGAAAGTTTCTTGTCTCTTTCCTAGGGTTTCCATGTGTTTTTTGGTTGAAGAGGATGAAAATAAGATGATATATTTTCTTTTCATCTTTTAATTAATTAAGTATTTTGATATTTCCAATTTAGTCCTTGCCCTTTTTCTATATTTTCATGGATGAGTCAACAAGAAAAATCTACATACTTTTCTTGATGCTCTAATTACCATATAAGAACCTCTAATTTTGATTTCCATAGCTATTTAATCCTTATAGCTACTAGAATTCAACTTTCGCATTTTATGCGATTTAGTCCTTCTAGTAATTATGCACTTAATCGATAAAATTTTTGTATCAAACTTTTCGTACATGTCTATCATAATATGGACCATATAATGAAATAAAAATAAATTTTATTTTTTGGTCATATTTGTGGTCCCGAAACAACTGTTCTGATTTCACTGAAAAATGGGCTGTTACAGTTTTATTGTGCTTGGAAGCCCGAGAAGGTTGGAGATCATTGGAGCATCGTCACACTATCTACTAGCTTATTTTGGGTATACATAGTAAATCATTTTGGTATAATGGCATGTATAGGACAACTTGGCCATTAGTGGCTTGATAATGATGTTTGTAATCTAGCCATTGGAATGGCTAGTAATGGCTTGTTTTGATGTACTTGTAATGTCATAATATGGTAGCTTCATATATGTTAAGTAATTGATCAAATTATGTCTAACATATGGATTAAACCAAGGTAAGATTATAAACATGTATGCATGTAATGATATGCCTTGTGGAATGATAGAGTTTGCTTAATTTGAATGCTTGAAATGGTTGGTATTTGGATGTGAGTTTTAGTGCCGGACATTGGTGTGATTTTGGGTGAGAAATGAAGCTTGAAATGGTTTTATTTTGTCCACACGGGCAGACACACGGGCGTGTGGTTAGGTTGTGTGTCCCCTGCACCTAAACTTTGAGAAACAGAATGCTCAGAATTGAGCACACAGGCAGAGACACAAGCATGTGTCTCAGCCGTGTGTGCCACACGGCCTAGAAAATGGGCGTGTGAAACCTACACCTAATTTTATGAAAATGGAATTAACCACACGGCCTAGCACATGGGCGTGTAGCATGGCCGTATGCACAAGTCAAAGAGTTACACGGGGTCGAACATGGCTTATAGCACGGGCATGTCCTAAGGTCACACGTGCATGTCCCTCGAACCACAAGGACGTGTGAGCCCTGCAACTTGGAATTTTTTTTTTGTAATTTCGCAAAAAATTCTTAGAGTTTGTGATTAAGTTCCGACTCGATTCTAATGCTTGTATTGGGCCTCGAGGGTCCATTTAAGGGACGATATCAATAATCTCGGTTAATGAATAGTAATTTACATGAATTATTTGTAAATGTTTTGAAAGTTTTGGTAGTGCTCCATAACCTTGTTTCAATGACGGATACGGGTTAGGAGTGTTACATTTAGTGGTATCAGAGCTACGGTTTAGCCGATTCTTGGATTGAACGTAGCAAACATGAGGTGCTTCTAAATCTGGAAGTGATAGCCCCGTATCTGAGGGCCAAAGTGAGGGGGGAAACAAGCCTTCTTTCAAATGATGAATGAATGGTTTACACAGTATTTGAGACCAGGCCCTACTGTCCAACGACCTCCCCCACCTGTTCCTCAATCGGTTCTTGAGGTATCACAGGGTGCTGAACCCGCTAGAACTGGTAAGCCTCTGATAGATAAAATTCTTAAATATGGGGCAGAATAATTTAGAACTACCGCATATGATGATCCAGAAAGGGCCAAAGTTTGGTTGGAAAATACCATTCGGGTTTTTGATGAATTATCTTGTGTACCAGCCGAATGCCTGAAATGTGCAGTATCTCTGCTGAAAGGCACATTTTATCATTGGTGGGATACCATAACTTCAGTGGTATCGAGGGAGAATGTTATATAGGAATTCTTCCAGGCTGAATTCAAAAAGAAGCATGTTAGTCAGAGATTCATAGATCATAAAAAGAAAGAATTTTTAAAACTCAAGCAAGGACATATGACTGTGTCTGAATATGAACCAGAATTTGTTTGGCTGAGTAAATATGCCAGAGAATGGGTCCAGTCTGAGGCTAAAATGTGTAAACTCTTTGAAGAGGGTTTAAATGAAGATATCAAATTGTTGATTGGAATTCTCGAAATAAGGGAATTTGTGGTACTGGGCGAACGAGCACACAAAGTTGAAGAATTGAGTAAAGAGAAGAAACAGGTTGAAAGAGAAGCTCAGGTTTCTGGAAAAAGAACTATGAGTAAGTCACAATCATTTGCTTCTAAGAAATTAAAGAAGTATTATGATCGTGTTACCACCTCTACAGGATATTCTGGAAGAGAGCGGGGTTCTCAACGTTCTAACCCGATGTCTTCATCTCCATCTATGACCAATGTGGTTAGTGTTGGTAATTCCAAATCGAAATGTAAACATTGTAACAAATTTCATCATGGGGAATGTCAGTCTAGAAGTGGAGCTTGTTATGGATGTGGTTCACTTGATCATTTTCTCAGAAGTTGTCTAGAAAGAGTTGAGAAAGAAATAGAACCAGCTCCATAGCCTAGAATCCTGTCTCGAGGGGTTGACCATCCCGTCACCCCGGCAATGTTAGTGGTAGTTGAGGTACTACTAGGGATACAACAGTTAGATCTGAGGCATGAGCACCTGCAAGAACATATGCTATTCGTGCTAGAGAAGATGCCTCTACACCAGATGTCATTACTGGTACATTTTCTCTACTTGATACTGATATTATTGCATTGATTGATCTTGGTTCCACACATTCATATATATGTACAAACTTAGTGTCTGCTAAAAATTTACCTGTTGAATTCACTGAATTTGTGGTTAAAGTTTCAAACCCCTAGGCCAGTGTGTTATGTTGGATAAAGTCTGTAAAAACTGTCCGTTGATGATAAAAGGTTATTGTTTTTTTCAGCTAACTTGATGTTATTGCCATTTGATGAATTTGGTGTGATTTTGAGAATGGATTGGTTAACCCAATATGATGTAGTGGTGAAATGTAAGCAGAAATATATTGTATTAAAATGTGAGAGTGGTGAATTACTCCATGTTGAATCGGATAAACTTGATGGATTACCTAATGTGATTTTAGCAATATTAGCACGAAAATATGTCAGAAAGGGTTATGATGCTTATCTTGCATATGTGTTGGATACTAAAGTATCTGAGTCGAAGATACAGTCAGTGCCGGTTGTATGTGAATTTTTTGATGTATTCCCCACAGAATTACTTGGTTTACCACCGGATAGAGAAGTGGAATTCTCTATAGATCTTGTTCCAGGTACAACACATATATCCATAGCACCTTACAGGATGGCTCCTACTGAACTAAAAGAGTTGAAAGCACAGTTGCAAGAATTGATTGACAGACGTTTTGCTCGACCTAGTTTCTCACATTGGAGTGCATCAGTCCTGTTTGAAAAGAAGAAAGATGGATCGTTGAGGTTGTGCATTGATTACAGTCAGCTCAACAAAGTAACAATAAAGAACAAGTATACATTGCCTCGTATCGATGACTTGTTTGACAAATTAAAATGTGCCACTGTATTTTTAAAGATTGATCTCCGTTCTGGCTACTACCAATTATGGGTAAAAGATTCAGATGTACCAAAGACAGCTTTCAGAACGAGGTAAGGACACTGTGAGTTTCTTGTGATGCCATTCTGTTTGAAAAATGCACCTGCAGTGTTTATGGACCTGATGAACAGAATTTTCAGCCCATATTTAGACAGGTTTGTGGTGGTATTTATAGATGATATTTTGGTTTACTTCCGAGATGAAAATGAACATGCTGAGCATTTGAGAATAGTGTTGCAAACTCTGCGAGAGAAGCAATTGTATGCCAAATTCAGTAAATGTGAATTTTGGCTACGGGAAGTTAGTTTTCTTGGGCACATAGTATCTACTGAAGGTGTCAGGGTAGACCCAAATAAGATTTCAGCCATTGTTCATTAGAAGCCACTGAAGAACGTGTCTGAAGTCTGAAGTTTTCTGGGACTAGCTGGTTATTTGATAAACCATAAAAGTAACACATTTTAATCCCATGCTTAGCATGTTTTTGGATATTTTATTATACAATTATGTGAATTTGATGCTCCTAATCCTTTAAATTCATGTTTCTATATTTAGGTGAGCATAGGGAAGCGAAAGGAGTGGAAAACAGGCCAAAATCAGACAAAACGGGCTATCTTATGGATCCACATGGCCAAGCCAATACTACACGGGCTGAGCAAATACCTGTATGAACCACATGGGCTGGACACACGCCCGTGTTCTAGCCGGTGTCGATCGCGAACCGTGATAGATTTGCATACGGCCCAGGCATTATTACACGGGCTGATCACACGCTCGTGTCCCTGTCGCACCCTGTTTCATTTTCACACGGAAAAAGCCAATTCTTAGGTATTTTGAGCATTCTGAAGCCTATATATACATACTAGCAGAAGACCTAAGGGAGACGGGGAGTAGAACGAAGAAATTACTCGAAGGAAGCCATCGTAATCATCTCAGAAGCAGATCCACTCCAAGATTGAAGATCTCTAGTCGAATTTCCTTTGAAGTTTTATTAGGTTTTTCATGTCTTGTTGTTTTCTTTATTTTGAGATGTTTTCCTCTATGAGTATGAACTAAACTCCTTAAATACCTAGGAAGGATGAAACCTACGATGGATCTTATTATTTAATTGTCTGAATTACATGATAAATACTTGTTCTTGTTCTTAATTATGTGTTCTTAATTCTTGCTTTAATATTTTCAGGGTATTAATTCAAGTTTGATGTACTTAGTTGAGCAAAAGTCCCTGTTTAAGAGTAGATCTAGCATAATTAAGCGGAGTTGATTGTAACCATAGAAATAGGATGACATAAATCTGCTGGATTAGAGTCAATCTAATAAGGGAATCCATAAATCGAGTTAATGTGACGATAGGGGTTTTAATTAGAAAGAGATTTCAATTAATCAACCTAGAGTCAGTTGTTCTTAGTCTCGAAAGAGATATTAACATAATTTAAGGATTTCTACGGATCAAGACAAGTGAATAAATTGTTTAATTCAGAGTTAGAATAATAAGTGAAGTCTAGGTGGATTCTTCCTTGGGTATTGTCTGTATAATTAGTTAGTTTTAAATTAAAAACAAATCCACTTAATTATTAGGCTAAATAATAGAAAGATAGTTATTACTAGTACTTTTAGTCCTTGTGGATACGATATTCCGGACTCACCATAGCTATACTACTGTTCGATAGGTGCGCTTGCCTTCGTCTAATTATTAGTTAGTTTCGTGACTTCGTCATTATTATCAAAGGTTTGTGAAAAGTTTTTCAATGATAGCTTCTCCGATAACTCGTTTACTAAGAAAGATATAAAGTTTGAGTGGACTGATAAATGCCAGTAGAGTTTCTACATACTTTTCTTTAATGGTCTAATTACCATATAAGGACCTCTAGTTTTGAATTCCATCGCTATTTAATCCTTATTGCTACAAGACTTCAACTTTCGCATTTTATGCGATTTAGTCCTTCTCGTAATTAAACACTTAATCGATAAAATTTTCGTATTAAAATTTTCACACAACACGTCTATCATAATATAGACCATATAATAAAATAAAAATAAACTTTATTTTTGGATCGGATTTGTGGTCCCGAAACCACTATTCTGATTTAACTGAAAAAAGGGTTATTACAATCACCTTGGAAGAAAGTTCTCCAGTTTGGTCGTAAAGGAAAACTGAGTCCACGATTCATTGGGCCATATATGATTATAAAAAGAAATGGACCGGTTGCATATCGGTTAGCTTTACCACTAGAACTTGATCGGATTCATAATATTTTCCATGTGTCTATGTTATGACGATATTGATCGGATCCTTCACATGTTATTTCTCCGACAGAAGTTGAGATACAGCCTGATATGACTTACAGTAAGGAACCAATCAAAATTTTGGCATGTTAAACAAAAGAGTTAAGAAATAAAAAGGTAGCATTTGTAAAAGTTCTTTGGCAACGACACTGTATAAAAGAGGCTACCTGGGAACCGGAGGATACTACGAGGAAGCAATACTCGAACCTTTTTACTGGTAAGATTTTTTAGGACGAAAATCCTTAAGGGGGGAGAGTTGTAACAACCCATTTTTTAGTGAAATCAGAATAGTTGTTTCAGGACCACAAATACGATCCAAAAATAAAACTTATTTTTATTTTATTACGTGGTCTGGAATATGTTAGAAATGTCATGTGAAAATTCTGATAAGAAACTTTTACTGATTATGGGCTTAATTACGAGAAGGACTAAATCCGATAAAATGAAAAAGTTGCATTCTAGTATCTATAAGGATTAAATAGCTATAGAATTTAAAACTTGAGGTCCTTATATGGTAATTAGACCATTAAAGAAAAGTATGTAGATATTTTGGTGACTCATCCATGGAAATTTAGAAAAAAGGCAATGACTAAATTGGAAATTTGAAAAGCTAAAAAGTTAAAAAGATATTTTTGTCCTGCATTTGTTGCTGATGGATTTAGCTTGGATGAGTGATCCTATTCACCTCATTAAAGAAAGGATTTAGCCCAAATGGGTAATCCTGATATAATACCTCTCGAGTATACGTTAGAATTAGGATTTAGCCTGGACTGGTAATCCTATTATATGATATGTGGCTCGAGAATGTGTTCCTTGATTTAGTGCCCTAATGGGTACTCTTGGAAAAGAATTGATGGGTTATTGAATCGTACACCTCGAGTGTACCACTTGAGCATCCATCGAAACTTCAATGGTTCAACGGACAAAACTCTTGGCAACATGAGAGAATTATGAGATGGAATGATAATGTCTTGAAAGAATATGACATGATGAGCTCATCAATGTTTACTTGATGTATATGAAAACTTTGTGACTAACATGTTTGATTGAATGTTTGTATCTAGGCAATTTTTCCAAGTTGATGGAAAACATGTTATTGTATGCTTACATTTAATAGACAGGATCGATAAGATTAGTTTTCCGTTATACGAACTTACTAAGCATATAATGCTTACCCTATTTTATTTTCCTCTGTTTTATAGTGCTGGGAAGCTCGCGAAGGTTGGAGATCATTGGAGCATCGTCACACTATCTACTAGCTTATTTTGGGTATACATAGTAAAATCATTTTGGTATAATGGCATGTATAGGACAAATTGGCCATTAGTGGCTTGATAATGATGTTTGTAATATAACCATTGGAATGGCTAGTAATGGCTTGTTTTGATGTACTTGTAATGTCATAATATGGTAGCTTTATATATGTTAAGTAATTGATCAAATTATGTCTAACTTATGGATTAAACCAAGGTAAGATTATAAACATGTATGCATGTAATGATATGCCTTGTGGAATGACAGAGTTTGCTTAATTTGAATGCTTGAAATGGTTGGTATTTGGATGTGAGTTTTAGTGCAGGACATTGGTGTGATTTTGGGTGAGAAATGAAGCTAGAAATGGCTTTATTTTATCTACAAGGGCAGACACACGGGTGTGTGTCTTGATCGTGTGTGACACATGGCCTGGTACATGGGCGTGTGGTTAGGCCGCGTGTCCCCTGCTGTAACAGTCCGGTTTGTACCCTAGTCGAAATAGTGGTTTCGAGACCACAAATCTGAGTCTGTATAATATTTTAAAATTATTTTCTGTGCCTATGATATATGATTAAGCATGTGTTAAATTCCTGTAAGCTAATTTGTCTGATCGTGTGTTTAATTTGAGCAAAGGATTAAATTGCATTGAAGGCAAAACTAGCATGCTTTATGAAAAGATGCCTATTTGTTATGTCTTTATAAGTGTGAGGACTTATGTGGCAATTAAGCCAAAACTATTATAGTGGACGGCATTAAGTGTGGCTATGTATATTTATATGTTTAGTTATTAAGTTAAAATTTATATTTTATATTATAAGTTATATTATTATATGAAAACATTATAATAAAAGATAGGAAGGCCATTATTATCATATGTTTGCCGAAAAACAAAAGAAAAAGAATGAACAAAAACATCAAGGGTTTCGGCTACTATCAAGCAAAATTAAGGTATGTTTTGGCTTTAGATTTTGATGATTTTTATGTTTTTGAGATTGTTGCTTAGTCTACTATCAAGCCCATGTTGTAATTTGAAGAATTGATGATATTTGTGAGTTGTGCCATGGATGTATTAGTGAGCTTTATGATGAATTTAGTTGTTAAATGAAAGATATGTGTAAGATGAACATATTTTATTCTTGAAATTTTGATAAATTTAGCTAAAGAGGGCTAAATTGAGAAAATGTTAATTTGAGGGACTAAATTGTGAATTTGATGGAAAATATGGGCTTGTATGATATTCATAAGCATTCGGCTAAGCATGAGTATGTGATGATTTTGTCTATTTGATGTTTTGAGAAAAATGGACTAAATTGATAAATGTGCAAATGTAAGGGCTAATTTGTAAATTGCCCAAAATGTGTGTATTTGGATTGAATTGGATGAACTAGTGAATAAAAGGGTTAAATTTGAATATGTATAGATCAAGAGCTTAAGAAATCAGACTTAGATCGAGGGAAAGCGAAAGTAACCGAGTAGCCGTTTCTATTCAGTTAAATCGAATCTGAGGTAAGTCATTATGCAAATAAACATATCTGTACTAAACTGTGTATGTTCATGTGACTAATGTTAACGATGAATGCTTACGAGATGATCTGTACATGAATTCTGAGATAAGGTTGATTTAGTGACAATGTCCGAGAAGTCCCGTACGAACCTAGGAATATATAGGATTAGCTATGTCATGACATAGGTATCTGTTCTGTTTTATCATGTAAGACCACGTCTGGGATATTGGCGTTGATTCGATATTTCGTGTAAGACCACATCTGGGACGTTGGCATCGATATGATCTTTACGTGTAAGACCATGCCTGGGACATTGGCATCATATTAATTCGTGTAAGACCCTGTCTAGGACAGAGACATCGACATCTGATTACATGTAAGGCCACGTCTAGGACGCTGGCATTGTACGACTATTCTGAGTATTCTGTATATCCTATTAGATTCTGAACGGTTCAACGAGAAATTCTGAGCTATGAACGATTACGTGAATGTTTATCCGTTTCAGGTATGCTTGATAAGTACACAAGGTGTGTATGAAAGGTAAGTATCTATATGAACTAACTAAATTGAATATGAGCAATGAAATGATGAGATGATATGTGAAATTAGGCTTAAATGAGTTATGTGCATATAAGGTATTTAAGTTGAGAAAGTGGTAAGTTTTGGCTCAGCAAATGAGCTAAAGAAAGAATGAGATGAATTTGTTATGAGAACCATTATGGTCAATACATCATTTTGGTTATATGCAATTTATGTTAAGTTTATTTGTATTTTGGCTTACTAAGCTTTTAAAAGCATACTCTGTGTATGTGTTTGTTCTGTTTTGTAGATTGTCAAAGCTACTGAAGGCTCGAGGATCGTCGATGATCGTCATCACACTACTCAACTTGTTTTGGTACATTCTGGAAATGTGTATAGCTAGATATGGCATGTATAGGCTAGTTATTTATTTATGAATATGAAGTGAACTTAGCCATGTGAATTGGCTAGTCATGTGTTTACAATATGTATTAATGAATATGATATGTGAAGTATATTTTGGTATAGTTTTGATAGTATATGAAATGGTTAAGTTCAAGGTAAGTATTTGAATGAATTATGCTTGTGTTTACATGAGTTTTAGTCTTGTAAATTGGCTTGGTTGAAATTGGATTTTATATGTAGTGATTGGATATTTATTTTGATATGTTCTTCGTTGCCAAATGTGCATGAGATGTATTGGTAATTGCTTGTAGGTATGACCCTAATGTGGGTGGCATATTGGCCTTGCAAATGGCCTATTTTGCCACATGGTTGTGGCACACGGGCGTGCCTAGTGACCGTGGGACTAAGTCAGTAGCTAGTTAAGAGTACATGGCCTTGGCACACGGACGTGCCTAGTAGCCGTGTGGTGTAGTCAGGATCGACCACGGCCAAAGTGCAAGGGCGTGCTTGGTGGCCGTGGAGCCAAGTCAGAATTGACCACGGCCAAGGTACATGGGTGTGCTAGGTGGTCGTGGAGTTAAGTTAGATTCGACCACGGGGTTAGACACATGGGCGTGTCTAGCAGCCGTGGGAGGCACACGGCCTGCCCATACGGGCGTGTAACCCCTGAAATTTAGAAAGTTTAAAATTTTTCGAGAATTTCTGTATATGTTCCAGTTTAGTCCCGACTTTGTTTAAAAGCAGGACTAAGGTCTCGTTGACCTATAGATGGGACATGATGATTGTAATTGATGCTTTATTTTATGAATTTTCTGAAGAAGTTCTGATCTATCAGGTAATGCCCTTAACCCTAATCCGGCGACGAATATGGGATAGGAGTGTTACACCTACACCTAATTTTTGAGAAATAGAATGCTCAGAATTGAGCAAATGGGGCAGAGACATGGGCGTGTGTCTCAGCCGTGTGTGCCACACGACCTAGAACACGGGCGTGTGTCTTAGCCGTGTGAAACCTGCACCTAATTTTATGAAAATAGCATTAACCACACGGCCTAGCACACGGGCGTGTAGCATGGCTGTGTGCACAAGTCAGAGAGTTACACCGGGTCAAACAAGGCCTGTAGCACGGGAGTGTCCTAGGGTCAAACGGGCATGTCCCTCGAACCACACGAGCGTGTGAGCCCTGCAACTTGGAATTTTTTTTTGTAATTTTGCAAAAAATTCTTAGAGTTTTCAATTAAGTCCCGACTCTATTCTAATGCTTGTATTGGGCCTCGAGGGTCCATTTAAGGGAGATATCAATAATCTTGGTTAATGAATAGTAATTTACATGAATTATTTGTAAATGTTCTGAAAGTTTCGGTAATGCTCTATAACCCTGTTCTTGCGACAGATATGGGTTAGGGAGTTACACTCGGAGTTCCACAATGCCCAATTACAGTCTCTAAAACATGTAATACAATCTCTACCAAGCCTAAATCTCTTGGAACTCTCTTTCTCGGCTCTCCAACATCTCAAGCCCGACGATTATTTGCACAAATTGTGATGGTGTGAGCTTTAAAAAGCTCAATGAATGTTAATAAAAATGACTAGTAAATCAACATCCAAATCATGCTTAAATCACATCCAATCAATCACCAATTATCAACCATAAGAATGAAACATGTCAATTTAATTTCCATATGCTTTATCAATATCAAGAATCAATTATTCATGGCTTACAAACATCGAATAATATAACAGTAATCACACATAAGTATATTGGCATGCACTTCTCATGGCTTAATCGGGTGATCATACATTGGGTAAATGGATCTTCGAACTCCCACAAATATCAAATACAGTCCACCGAGTTGAGCGGGCCAAAGCACACACTCCTTTATAGTGCCTCAAATAACCCAATAAGTGGAGACTCATGCTTAACACTCCTTTATCTTCTCTAAACAAATCAATCCACCTGGAGCCATATACTCACAATGTCAAAAATAAAGGAGAGTACTCATAAATCCTATGGCATGCCAACTATATCCAATGGATCTACTGTAACACCCCTTACTCGTATTCAACGCCGAAACAGGATTCGAGGCATTTCCAGACTTATAACACAAGCAATCACACAATTCTGAGTCATAAATTTGCGTCCAAATTAAAACCATTCATATTCAATCATAAAGTCCCTTATACGAGCCTACGAGGCCCAAAACATGCTTTGGAGGTGGTTCGGGTCTCAACCGAGAACTCAGGAACATTTTACATAACTTAGAAAATTTTTGCTTGAAGCAGGGCTCACACGCCCGTGTGACCCTGGGGACACACCCGTGTTTTAGACCGTGTTCAAATTAGGGTGCTCTCTGACTTGTGCCACACGCCCGTGTGCTAGGCCGTGTAGCACACATGGCAGAGACATACGCCCGTATGCTCAATTCTGGACATTCTGTTTCTCAAAATTAAGGTGCAGGGGACACACAGCCGGAATACATGCCTGTGGGGCAGACCGTGTGTCACACATGGCCTAGACACACGCCTGTGTGGACAAAATAAAGGCTATTTACCAAGCCATTTGCAACCCTAGTTCACACTTACACTTACACCATTTTAAGGCACAGACATAAATACTTAGGCAACCAAAACATCCACAATTATGACCAACACATGCCAATACAATATCAACATCTATCATCCTCACAACATTTACTAAGTCACAATTGGCTACTTTCAAGATACCTAATTGTACACCATTTTATCATCTCATTAATAGACCATATTTCCAAACATCTCACATTCATGTCCTAAATCACATTTCTATCATTGAACAAGCATACTAGGACCATATCACCAAAGACATTAGGACACATATATGTATACTTAGGATTACAACCATGATAGCCCAAATAAACCAATCTACATGGCCAATTATCAAAACAAGCCTTTGACAATCAGAAGCCAACACATTGGCTACAATCACAATGACACATGTAACAAAAATGACTAAGTCCCTATACATGCCATAAACTCAAAATACTTGAATTCATCAGTACCCAAAGTGATAGCTTGATAGTGTGATAGGATCTACGGCGACCTCCAATCCGAGCTAGCTCAATGACACTATAAAACATGGGAAAGGAAGGAGGTAAGCTATATAGCTTAGTAAGTTCATATGCAAATAATACAAAACATTATTCATACATTTGACATATAAATAACTTAATAAATATTAACATACATGTCATTAAAACTTCATAAATGTCATATGACCATACATATAATTTAATATCAATGTAACCCATATCAACATAAATGTCATTTAAGCTTCATAAGCACAACTTACTCAATCACATTCTTACCAATTGTTCATCATATACCGAATCCATTTTCTTTGAGTTTTTCGTACATACCTGTACCAACTCGTAACATAATCACGTATTTTCTCATCTTCAACATACCCGTTGAAGATTTCATCAAAATTTACTGTTGAACCATTTGGAATACTAAAGGATACTCGGGAATCTCGTACACAAAGTACCGTATAATGCCATATCCTAGATATGATCTTACATGTAATCTTGTACCGATGCCAATAGCCCAAATATGGTCTTATACGAAGTCTCATATCGATGCCATATCCCAGATATGGTCTTACACGTAATCTCAGTAACCTTAATGTCATGACATGTGTATCCTATCTATTTCTAAGGTTCAACTGGGATTTACTCGCTTGTCGAAACTTCGTCAATTTCAGCCATAGAGTCAATCATACAATTGATGCAATAACAAAACATTATAAATACAATTATAACATTGCATTATTTACATACAAACTTACCTCGATACGAAAATAGTAGAAATGGTCTTAATCATCAAACACTTTGGTTTTCCCCCGATCTAGACCCGAACTTCGTTTTTCATTATCTATAATACCAAATTCATATCATTTAATCATCAAATTATTCATTTCATCCCAAAAGTCACATTATAGCAAAATTACATTTTTGCCCCTAAACTTTTGACATTTTACACTTTAGTCCCTAGGCTCATAAAATGATTTTCATTCAATTTCTTCACACCCAAGCCTAGCCAAAACTATTTCTTGCTCATAAAAGCCCACATTTTTCATTTATTCACATTTTTCTACTCATTATATAACATTTACAAATAAGTCCTTTTTTACATTTTTATCGAAAATCACTTAACTGAAGTCATTTAACAAACAACAACCATGCATTTTCTACCATCAAACATCAAAATATACACATATTCAACATGGGTAACACACTAGACCTTGATTATATCTTAAATTAATGGTAGAAATAGATAGACCGGGTTATAAGGACTTCAGAAATGTAAAGAGCATTAAAAACAGGGCAAGAACGGACTTACATTCGAGCTAGGAAGCTTGACAAACCCTAGCCATGTCTTCTCCTTGTAAAATTCGGTGAAGGGAAGAAGATGGATAAATTTTGGTTTTTTAATTCATTTAATTGCCAAATTACTATAATGCCCTTAATGAAAAACTTTAAAAACATACCAAACTATGTCCATTTTTGTCCATTATAAAGTATAATGGTCTAATTACCATATAAGAGCCTCCAATTTAAAATATCATAGCAATTGGACACCTTTAACATATAGAATTCAAGTTTTGCACTTTTCAATTTAGTCCTTTTAACTAAATTGAGTGCCCAAACGTCAAAATTTTCGAATGAAATTTTCACGAAATTGTCCCATAAAACTGTAAACCATAAAAATATAATAAAAATAATTTTTTCTGCGTCGAATTTGTGGTCCCGAAACCACTCTTCTGACTAGACCCAAAATCGGGCAGTTACTACTCTTCCCCCTTTAGGGATTTTCGTCCCCGAAAATCTTACCGAAATATAAATTTGATTTCCACGTAGACTCCTCTATCTCGTGACACTGTCAAAGAACTCTCACTAATGTTATGCTTGTATTTCCCAACTTTTTAATCTCTCGTGTCAAAATTCCGATCGATTCTTCGTTATACAACACATCGGCTGAATCTTATTCATACTCAAAGAGTCCAATCGATACCATGGAAACATAGATACACAAAATACATTTTGAATCTTTTTCCAAGGAAATACTTTCAGAAGCATGCTATCGCTGAACGAGAATTTTATATCCTCATGTTTCAAATTCACATATGTTTTCTGACAATCTGAAGTGGATTCTAAACTGCCACGAATCACTTTTACTTTCTGTACGATTTCTGATCAAATAGTCTCTAAAACATACAACTCAACTAATCTATCATGTTACATACCAGATCACCATAACATCTATTTCAAATAACTGTACATTTTATTACTCACTGAATGAACAAACGAGCTACTACTGAGCTTTGCACAAAATTTTCTGCATAAGCTCTGAATTACTCAGTGCGCAAATTCTATCTCGGAATAATGATAACTGTCATCAAGTCTGACCTAAAATTCAGAATTAAAGGTCATCTCACACTGTACTCGTTTAGTTTACCACTCACTATCACATTCTTGAGGTTCTCAATCTTGCAAAGAAAACATCACTTTAGCTTCTAATTTATCTAAATTCATACCGTCATCAAATAAGATTAATCATGTATCCAATACTCACAAAATAATCAAAGGTTTTCCATTCAAGCATTTGCAACTATATCTGCTTTCTCAAGGGTTAATCAATAACTGCTCACAATCTTTCAATAGTTCAAGCCATCTATGCTATTTCAAATTCAAATCCTTCTGTGACATTAGATACTTTAAACTCTTGGGATCAGGAAGCATATGACATTTTTCGTCGGACAACCAGTGTCATCACTCATCGGGCAGTTCCTTTCATGTGACTTTAACCGTCTGAAAGCATAAACTATCACTTTACATTCTTGTATTAAAACATATTCCAATCCGTTCGATAGTACATCGCTAAAAAATCACAAATTCTTTACTCAATTTAAACTTAACCCAGAATCAGTGCTTCGGTTAATAATACCTTCACTGTTTTCAACTTTGCTAACACTCAACAAACCTTTCAAACTTTCACAAATGTAATAATTTTATCAATCAAAACAACTTTAACTTATAATAATAACATCCAATTAGAACTGATCTAATAGGTGTGTCCTTGTATCACACCCTTTTTGAATATAAATTCTTCATTCATACTGTTCGTCAATTTACCAATGAATGTACAAGATTTTATCTTCTTACCTGAGGATAAACTTAAATGCATATAACTCAAATTACTATTCAACTAACCAGCTCGCTCAGATAAAAACAACTAAGTCAATCTCGACTCAAATAATATCATATCAAAATACTCCCTTCTTTATGTTGTTAAAATAACTCAAACATACAATCTTTCAGAATTTCCTCACATACTAGTCAAAGATCTTTATAATTGCATTAGCTTAATGAAACAAAATATCCTGATCGAACTCATTGACCTTAATCAAACTTATCTGAGAAAAGAAAACCATCGTACAATTTGAGCTTGAGCTTCCACTATTTATACCTTTTCCGATGTCAATCCCTTCACGAAAATTAGAGAAATCCTGATACCAGAATCACCACGTTCCTATGATCGAACCAGAAATACAACCATAATAGACATAGTTATCACAAACCAAAGAACACACTTTAAATATGAGCCATGATTGATAATTTACGAAATAAGGATGATAAGAAAATTGAGATAAATAAATCCAAGATGCGATATCATACTGGAAGTCCGAGAACATAACTCATAAGAAAATAATAAAGATCTTGATGATTCCTCAGAGAAAACCAGAAGAAAAATAATGCTTATACACTCTGGAATCAATTGTAACAGAGATAATATATTTTCCATATATATATATAAAACAAAACAACATCCAGTAGAAACAGAAAAATATCCTCACATAAATTTTCACCAACAACTTTTATTCCAAACATAATAGAATAGAATCCCACAAAGAGAGATAAGAAATGCTGCTCATCAACCAAACTGATCAACAGTGCTCTCATCTAACATTATAAGCAGCTAGCATTCTCATACAATAAGAATTTCATTGGAAAACGATCAATCACATGTATCTCTGAGGATAAATGAATATATAAAATACCTAGGAGAGATCATCATAACCAATTCAATTACAATTGTTACACTCAGACATCTTTACGATTCAAATATCATTTTTCTGACTAATTCTATCATCATTAATCCCGTATTATTTCATTCACTAACGAAAATCAATCCGGATGTAATTCCAGCAAATACATACTTTAGACATCATACCCGAATGAGTCGATTAGTCAAGATTAACTTTTTCTTTAATCGTGACTGCGAAATTCGAATGATCTTTAGAATAACCTAACATCTTTTCCAGAACTGTATTCACTTGCCAAACTATTCTTAACTCTGACCACATTATTAGTTATTCCACTATTGAACTCTTTAGTCTCTTACTTGTGAGCTCATTCAACTTAAATCTCGTGAAATTTGATTATAAAATGCCACATTGGTAATGGGGTAAGGTCGTAAAGCCTCTAACTCGACTCTCATAAATACACACATATAACTTAGCATTCATCAACATAATATCTTCACAACCATATAATTCACTTCAAGCTAATCAACATACATATTTATGTCACACGAACTTTCCGATTACCTTTATTCAAACAAGTGTACTTAAACATACATTCCATAAATTTTGTGTAAGTTTACTTATTGCATTCACTTAATCAAACATCATATGAATACCAAACAAACATGGATGAGCTTATCACAATATAAACTTTCATTTCATTTCATTTCACGTTTCTATATTTCAAGAATAATTCCCATTGAACTATTGTAATTTCGATGGATACTCGGGTAGTATACTCAAGGTATGCATGTCAACAATCTGTCAATTCATATTCAAAAGTGCCCTTTTTTCGCAAATATTCATAGAGCACACTCTCGAGTCACATATGATATAATAGGATTGCCAGTTCAGGCTAAATCCTTTCAGTAACGTTTGCTGTAAAGGGCTTACTCTGGGTTACCCATCCGGGCCAAATCCATTTTATAACATATGCTCGAGAGGGCTTAATTCAGGATTACCCTTTCGGGATAAATCCTTTTTGCAACGTTTAAAACATTTTATCTGTTTCATAAAATCACCATAATCCATCGAAATACAACGTTCAACTGGAACAATGACATTTTATCTATATTTCTCAACTTATGGTTATTTCATTTTGTACATCATCACATACATATCATGAACTCTTATTCATACCTTTCCAAGTTTTGACTCATCACAAACACATTTTCAAATATCTTAGTATCACTTTTAGCGTGTTTGAAAATATTGGAAAGCGTCTCTATCTCAACAAAACAATTTCATCAGAGTTAGGAGATATCACACTATCATAGGTAGTAATATGGCATGTATAGCTAAACTCACATACGCTACGTTAGTCCGAGAATCGACTAAACTGTAGCTCTGATACCACTAAATGTAACACCCTTTACTCGTATTCAATGTCGAAACAGGGTTCGAGGCATTATCGAACTTATAACACAAGCAATCACACAATTCCAAGTCATAAATTTGCGCCCAAATTAAAACCATTCATATTCAATCAGAAAGTCCCTTATACGAGCCTACGAGGCCCAAAACATGCTTTGGAGGTGGTTCGGGACTCAACCGAGAACTTAGAAACATTTTACAAAACTTAAAAAAAATTTGCTAGAAGCAGGGCTCACACGCCCGCGTGACCTCGGGGACATGCCCGTGCTTTAGACCGTGTTCAAATTAGGGTGCTCTCTGACTTGTGCCACACAGCTGTGCCACACGTCCGTGTGCTAGGCTGTGTAGCACACATGGCAGAGACATATGCCCGTATGCTCAATTCTGGACATTCTGTTTCTCAAAATTAAGGTGCAAGGGACACACGACTGGAACACATGCCCGTGGGGCAGACCGTGTGTCACACACGCACGGCCTAGACACATGCCAGTGTGTCTACCCATGTGGACAAAATAAAGGCTATTTACCAAGCCATTAGCCACCCTTGTTCACACATACACTTACACCATTTCAAGGAACAAACATAACATACTTAGGCAACCAAAACTTCCACAATTATGAGCAACACATGCCAATACAATATCAACATCTATCATACTCACAACATTTACTAAGTCACAATTGACTACTTTCAAGATACCTAATTGTACACCACTTTATCATCTCATCAATAGACCACATTTCAAAACATCTCACATTCATATCAAAAATCACATTTCTCTCATTCACCAAACATACCATGACCATATCACCAAAGACATTAGCACACACACATATATATACTTAGGCTTACAACCATGATAGCCCAAACAAACCAATCTACATGGCCAATTATCAAAACAATCCTTTGATAATCACAAGCCAACAAATTGGCTACAATCACAATGATACATATAACAAAAATGACTAAGTCCCTATACATGCCATAAACTCAAAACACTTGAATTCATCAATATCCAAAGTGATAGCTTGATAGTGTGATAGGATCTCCGGGGACCTCCAATCCGACCTAGCTCAATGACACTATAAAACATAGGAAAGGAAGGGGGTAAGCTATATAGCTTAGTAAGTTCATATGCAAATAATACAAAACATTATTCACACATTTGACATATACATAACTTAACAAATATTAACATAAATGTCATTAAAACTTCATAAATGTCACATGACCATAAATGTCATTTAATATCAACATAACCCATTTCAACATAAATGTCATTTAAGCTTCATAAGCATAACTTAATCACATTCTTACCAATTGTTCATCATATACTGAATCTATTTTCTTTGAGTTTTTCGTACATACCTGTACCAACTCGTAACATAATCATGTATTTTCTCATCTTCAACATACCTGTTGAACATTTCGTCAACATTTCTCATTGAACCATTTGGAATACTAAAGGATACTCTAGAATCTTGTACACACAGTACCATATCAATGCCCAGATATGGTCTTACATGTAATCTCGTATCGATACCAATAGCCCAGATATGGTCTTATACGAAGTCTCATATCGATGCCATATCCCAGATATGGTCTTACACGTAATCTCAGTAACCTTAATGTCATGACATGTGTATCCTATCTATTCCTATTGTAACACCCCAATCCCGGCTCAAACATTACAACCGGATCTGCCATGTCACTAAGGAAATCTAGTAAAACATGTCACGATTTTGGGAAATATTTTTCTTGTATTTAGTCTTCCGTTTGGGAAAACCTAAAAAACTTGATAGGTTTAAATAAGATATAAATTTGGTTTGTTGATTTATGAATTAAATCCAAAAACCTTAATACATGCCTTAGTTTAATTAAAGTTTAAGTGTCCAAAAATAATAAAAGCCCAAATTAAAATCCAAAACAAAGTATAATAGTCTGGTGGCCCAAGGCCTTATTACAACCATATTTAAAACCCACTTAAATAAAAATATAAAATAATAAACTAAAGTCTTTTCGCTGAATCCAAATGCTCTTTTGCATGGCCACCTTGCTTTCCTCTCCAGCCCGGTCTGATGCGCTAAGTGTCACCTGAAATTGTTAAAATAAAAGGGTGAGTCGCGAGACTCAGTGTGCAACCCTCAAGCACCGTTAGATTGGGCCTTAGCCCACAGATCAGAACATAAAACATAGTACAGAAAATAACATACATATAACCCAACCCAATCCTGGGTTTCCATCTGCTACACACCACCCTTACCTGCCAATCACACCATTGGGGATTTCTACAATCAACCCACACCGCTACACACCATCGATGGCAGTCATGCTGCAGTTAGCTACTCATCGTCAAATTTGTGACAGAGTCACCAGGCTGAAATGGCTAGAGCCACCAGAAACAGAGTATGTGACAGAGTCACCACGCTGAAATGGCATAAGCCACCAGAACAGATCACTTCCCCTTTTCATTAATTACCCAACCCCAAGCATATATATAACAATCGACATATATCACATATCATTTAACAGAATCAATCACTGATGAGTGGCAGAAAACACTAACCTGATACTTAGCTTTTACCCTCTTCGAGTTTCCCAATGATATGCTGGGATTTCGGCATTTAACACAGTATAACAGATTTATTACATACATATATTTTAGCAATCAATCTAATGGTGTGAGAAGTTACACACCTGATTAGTGTCGATACTCTTGCTTAACCGATCTACAACTTGCTCAAAAAGCCGGAAAGATATGAAAAATAGGCCTTCTCCTATAATCAGCCATGGTTAGTGTTCTATCCGTTTTTACATACTAAAATCAATAGACTTTCTTACCTTGAAATCCCGGAAATACCTTGATTCGAGTATTACTGAACTTATGACTTAAAGATCTACACGATTGACTCTTCTTCAGATCCTAGAATGCCGAAAATAAGAGTGAAATAAGAGATTAGTTTCTAATAGCCATTCGGCTAAGGACTTTGAAAAGCCGAAAGAACATTGAAATCCCGAAATCAACACTTACCTATTATTTCCTTCAGATTTCAGCACAAGTTGACTCCATTAAAGAAGATTCGGCAACTTCAGGAGGTGAGATCTTAGTGATTTCGGCTTTTTATGAAAATCCCGAAGGGATAACTGATATGGTTTCGGCTAGAAAGAAAAGAGAAAAGAGAGCAAGGAGAGGCTTGAAGATTCGACTAACTGAAGAAGAAGAGAAGAGAGAAAGAATAGGGGAGAAATTTCGGCAGAGAAAAATATGAGAGCTTTAGCAGAGATTTCGGCAGAAAAGAGAAGAATGAATAGCAAAATTCGGCACATACACCTTAAGCCAAAACCAAATGCCCCTTTCTTTTCAAATTCCTCAATGTTTCGGCTAACATTAAACACTTAAAGATGGCTCCTATCTTTGATCTATTATCTCCTCAAAAATAGCTTTTATCTGCTTATTATCCACACCCATAAAATCCCTAAAATTTAGCCTTGTACCGCCCCCTTGCTCATGTAATTGCCGAATTTTAGCCCTAAATCTTGGGCCTTAAGCTGCCAAAATTTGGGCCTTCCTCATGCACAAGTGACGCCACTATAGCTCCCCTTTACTGTGCCCCTAGTTGCTGGGCCACAAGCCCAATATGTCACTTAAACTAGTAAACTTTAATTTAAGCCCCTAGAGTGTCTAAATAAAATATTTAAAACAAGGCCTCAGCCCAATTTGAGCCCCATTTGTATCTCAAACTCCCAATTTAATATTTTAAGCATTCAAACACATAAAATGCACAAATCCAATTATTCAAGATGTTACAGTTCTACCCCCCTTAAAACAAATTTCGTCCTCGAAATTTACCTGATCAAAAGAGATGGGGATACTGTTGTCGCATAACATCTTCTGGCTCCCACGTCGCCTCTTCTTCGCCGTGATTTCACCAAAAAACCTTAGCCAAAGGGACGAACTTCCTTCTCAACACTTTTACGTCTCGATCCAAATTTGCACTGGTTCCTCCTCAAAGGATAAATCTGGTCTTACTTCAATCTCTTCCATCGACACCACATGCGATGGATCAGAACGATAACATCTTAGCATTGAGACATGAAACACGTCATGCATCTGCTCCAACTCTGAAGGCAACTCCAAACGATAAGCCACTGGGCCCATATGTTCCAGTACCCGATAAGGTCCAATAAATCGGGGACTTAGCTTACCCTTCTGTCCAAACCTCATTACCTTCTTCCAGGGAGATACCTTCAAAAAGACTTGATCTCCTACTGCAAATTGCACCTCCTTCCGCTTTAGAGCCGCATAAGACTTCTGTCGATCAGACGCTTCCTTCAACCGAGTCCGTATTAACTTAACTTTCTCTTCCGTTTCTGAAACTAACTCTGGACCCAACACCTGACATTCACCTAACTCCGTCCAACAAGTAGGGGTACGACATTTCCTTCCATATAACGCTTCATACAACGCCATCTGAATACTAGCTTGATAATTATTATTGTACGCGAATTCAGCCAAGGGTAAATACTCCTCCCAACTACCGCTAAAATCGATGATGCAACCCCTTAGCATATCCTCCAAGATCTGAATTACCCTCTCAGACTGACCATCAGTCTGTGGGTGAAAAGCAGTGCTAAAGTCTAACCTTGTTCCCATTGCTTGATGAAGAGCCTTCCAAAATCGTGACGTGAACCTAGGGTCCCTATCCGATATGATCGACACCGGTACACCATGTAATCTTACAACCTTAGCCACGTACAACTTAGCCAACTTTTGTAGAGAGAAGTCCACTCGAACCGGTATGAAGTGAGCAGACTTCGTCAATCGATCCACAACTACCCAAATCGAGTCCTTCTTAGTGGGCGTAAGGGGTAACCCACTAACGAAATCCATCGTGATTCTTTCCCATTTCCATTGTAGAATCTTCACCGGCTGCAACAATCCTGCAGGCAACTGGTGTTCAGGTTTGACTTGCTGACACGTCAAACACTTCCCCACATATTCCGTAACTTCTCGCTTCAACCCTAGCCACCAGAATTGCTCTCGCAAATCCCGATACATCTTAACTCCTCCAAGATGCATAGTATAAGGGCTACTATGCGATTCCCGAAGAATCATCTGCCTTAACTCCACATCTTTTGGCATACAAATTTTCCCACGAAAACACAAAACTCCATCACCATTCCAACTATAATCCCCTCCTTCACCATTCTGCACTTGTCGAATCCGAGTACTCAAAACGTCATCCAAAAGTTGCTTCTCTTTGATCTGACTTGTCCACAAGGGTCTTACCTGAAGTTCAGCTACCAAACTACCATCTTCATACAGGCTAAGATGAGCGAACATCGCCCTCAATTCTGCTATCGCCTTCCTACTCAGTGCATCTGCCACCACATTTGCCTTACCCGGGTGATATTCAATCGAGCAGTCATAGTCCTTTAGCAGCTCGACCCACCTTCTCTACCTCAGATTCAACTCCTTCTAGGTAAGGATATACTTCAGACTCTTATGGTCCGTGTAAATAACTGACTTCTCCCCATACAGGTAATGCCTCCAAATTTTTAGAGCAAACACTACCACCGCCAATTCTAAATCGTGCGTAGGGTAGTTCAATTCATGCGGTCGCAACTGTCGAGACGCATATGTAACAACTTTTCCATCCTACATTAGCACACACCCTAAACCTGTGTGTTACGCATCATAGTAGACGGTAAATTCTTTTCCCGCCTCTGGCTGAATTAACACTAGCACTTCCGTCAAGATTCTCTTCAGCTTCTCAAAGCTCTCCTGCTGTTTGTCAGTCCATACAAACAATACTCCCTTCCTTAACAACTTAGTTAAAGGTGCCGCTATTGAAGAGAACCCCTCAACAAATCTCCTGTAATACCCTGCCAATCCCAAGAAACTTCGAATTTCTGCCACAGACTTCGGCGGTTTCCAATCTAATACAGCTTCTATTTTTCGAGGGTCTACCCTAATTCCCTCTGCGGAAACTACATGCCCTAGAAAAGTTACTTCCTTCAGCCAGAACTCACACTTACTGAACTTTGCGTATAGCTGCTTCTCCCTCAAAATTTGCAACACCACACGAAGATGTGCATCATGCTCCTCCTCACACTTGGAGTAAACCAAAATATCGTCGATGAACACCACCACGAACCGATCAAGGTATGGTTGAAATACCCGGTTCATCATATCCATAAATGCTGTTGGCGCGTTCGTCAAACCGAACGGCATTACCAAGAACTCATAATGGCCGTAGCGTGTTCGAAATGCCGTCTTATGTCCCCTTCTTTCACCTTTAACTGATGATAACCGACCTTAGATCAATCTTTGAAAAGACTGAAGCTCCTTTAAGCTGGTCAAACAGGTCGTCGATTCTTGGCAATGGGTACTTGTTCTTAATCGTTAGCTTATTCAGTTGACGATAGTCCACACACATACGCATGGATCCGTCCTTCTTTTTCACGAATAGGACCGGCGCTCCCCATGGAGACACACTCGGTCGAATAAATCCTCGATCCAAAAGCTCCTGGATCTGAGCTTTGAGTTCCACCAACTCTTTCAATGCCATTTGATAAGGAGCAATGGATACCGGAGCTGTACCTGGTAATAGTTCTATTCCAAACTCCACTTCGCGATCCGGGGGTAATCCTGGCAACTCCTTCGGAAAGACATTCGCGAAATCCTTGACTGTTCGAACCTCATCGACAGTCACCTCCTTAGCATCCAAAGCACTAATAAAAGTTAGGAGTGCATTGCATCCCTTCCGAATCATCTTAACAGCCTTCAGTGCAGACACCACGTTGGATAAGTAATCCCTTCTTTCTCCTCACACAATCACCTCCCCGCCTTCCGGGGTACTCAACACCACATGCTTGGTCTCACAGTCTAACTTAGCATGATGCTTAGTTAACCAATCCATTCCTAGAATAAGATCAAACTCTCCAAATGGTAATTCCATTAAATCTGCCGGAAACACTACCCTTTGAGCTTCTAACGGTACATCCTTAAATAGCTTGTCCACTACCCTAGATTGTCCTAGGGGACTAACCACGATTATCTTCCTAGTAGTTGTTTCAGAGTCTATACTTAGGGTCTCAGATATCGAACATGCAACATAGGAGTGGGTTGACCCAATATCAATCAAGGCAAGTAAAGGGTTATCAGCAATGAGAAACGTACCGGTTATGACATCCGGTGCGTCACCATCCTCCTGTCGATGAACTGTATAAACTAGACCCGACTGCCTTGCATCTACATTACCTGCACCTCTACCAGGTGCTCCACAACCGTGACCAGCCCCATTTCCACCTCTACCTGGACCACGACCCCTCTGTACTGGCTAACCACCTCTCCTAGCCTGGTCAGTACCTCGGCCCGTTGGCTGTACCTAATCCACTTGCGGACAGTCCTTAATCAGATGCTCCATGGATCCACACCTGAAACATCCACCCGTTCTTCTTCTACAGTCCCCAGAATGTGCTTTCCCGCACTAATTGCATAATCGATTTTGATTCCCCGCAACAGGTGTCGGAGCACGAGCTGGCCCATCAGACCTAGGCCTTTTCTGTGAATTTCCAGATGCTCCTGCCGGTCTAAAATTTCTCTTATTCCTTCCCCATTCCTTATCTCTTTCCTGTCTTTCAGTCCGTTTTACCTCCTCAGCTATCTTAACCTTCTCCACCAAAACAGCAAAATCTCTCTCTCTCTGCGGTGCTATCAAAACCCTTAACTCATTTCGCAATCCATCCTCGAACCGAACACAACGTTCATATTCGTTGCTACCATTCCTCGAGCATAGCGGCTCAAGCGCAGAAACTCCGCCTCATATTCAGCCACAGATTTACCTCCCTGCACCAAATTTAGGAATGCCTTCCTCTGTGCATCCACATAGCTGGCCCCAACATATTTTCCCTGGAACGACTCCTTAAAGAAGTCCCAGTCAATCCGATCTGTAGCAGTATCCTCCTTCACCGTGAGGCACCACTGATAGGCCTCGTCTCGAAGAAGAGACACGACCCCTTTCAACTTCTCCTCCACCGTGAAATCTAAATCATCCATTATGCGCTCAGTTGCTTCCATCCAATACTCAGCTGTGTTAGGGGCTACGCCAGAAACTCCTTTAAACACTTCTGCCCCATTGGCCCTAAGCCGCTCCGGCACAGATTTTCGGGCTCCTGTGCCCATGCCTACTCCAGCAACTCTTTCGAGAACCCGCAGCATCGCCTGAGATATCGCATCATCTCCGGTCGCCTGATCTTGTAACTCTCCCTCTACGCTGGCAGATCCGGCATCTCGTTCCCTAATCCGTGGCCAGACCCTACTGGCTCAGACAAGGTAATCCTACCCCTACCGCGTCCATGCGGCGGACGTCCTCTACCCCTTGTACTCATTCTTCCAATCGACGTTTATCTGATTAAGAATTTTATGAATCATTAATTTTCTTCCCCTAATTAACCACGAACAGTCTTATGAATAATAGTTTTAAGAGTAGTTCTTTCGAATTCACATTCACAATACAGTTTCAAGTCCATATCCTCTAGTTCTAGGGAACACATACATTCAATCATCAACATACAAATAGCATCCAAGCACTTGCATTCATCACATAAGGGTGTTTTCGTTGCTTCACTACCTAGGGGTATTTTCGTAATTTTATCCTACAGGGGCATTTTCGAAATTTTCAAAATAGAGTTTCTTGGTGATTTTGTGAAATAAGGGTATTTTGGTAATTTTGTAATCCGGGGGTATTTCGGTAATTTTGAAGTCTGGGGGTATTTTGGTAATTTGAAGTTCGGGGGTATTTCGGTAATTTTACAAATCAAGGTCATTTTGGTCATTTTGCAAAACAAGGGTAATTTGGTAATTTTACAAACCATGGATATTTTTTTGTTGTTGTTGTTGTTGTTTTAACAAAACAAGGGTACTTTTGGTAAATCTAATTTCATAGTCTGGGTTACTCTTGTAAACATGAGATTTTCGGGTAAGGTATTTTATAAATTCATGGTTGATTGGAAATTTTCAGGAATCAAATGTATTTTGAAATTTTCAAATAGGGTGGCTGGTCCCTTTCGGGTTTTAACTATAAGGTTTAGCCCATCAACAAGTCCTCGTAACTAGGGTGAATAGTCACTACGCACCAGGTAGGATTCCAGTGAAGAGGAGGTGAGTCGTTAGGACTGCTTAAGTACCAAGCTCTCCCTGAATCCACTCCTAGACATGTGTATGTCTATTGCCACACCCTAACTCGGCTAAGGTGAACAGTCACTACGCACCAGGTAGGATTCCAGTGAAGAGGAGGTGAGTCACTAGGACTGCTTAAATACCAAGCTCTTCCGAATCCAATCCTAGACATGCGTATGCCTGTTGCCACACCCTAGACATAGTCACTCATCAACCATGATATGGCACATAGCCTATATCAACCACGATGAGGCACAGAGCTACTCATCAAACCACGCGAACTTAATCGCAAATAAATCCACGACGTGACCTCAGTCAATGTCAATCCACGATGTAGCTCAAGGCTATCATCAAACCACGTACTCGAAGTACACTCGTACCTTCTTTCATATCCCAACCCATGCATATGCAACAAGTAATAGTGGCATAATAATAAATGCATGCACATGTTATTAAGGCAATCGATCACATTTCCACAGGCATAGTCACATTCACATCGGCACCTTCACATTCTTATCATTATTCTCATGTTACACATAACATATTTCATAATCCTAGTAGGAGTAGGAAACGTACCTGAGTACTTTTGTACCATAACATGGTACTTAGCCATATTCACATTCTTATAACATACATGCATATTTAAATATTGCCATAAACTTATTAAGAATTAGTGTGGGGTACACACCTGATTCGCTTAGCAAATTCCTTGAGATCCCAAAAAGCTTGATCTAATGCTTAGATCCTTAATCCCTACATTTGATTAATCACTTACTACTTTAATAAAAAGCCATTTGGCCATAAATCCAAATCCTAGTAAGATTAGTATACTTAAACTTACCTTGCAATTTCCAAATCCCAAAAGTATTCCTTGCCTTATATGTCTGTCGAAATCCCTATAACTTCATGTTAGATCAATTTCTAACATTTATTCATAACAAATAACCCTTAGCCGAATGTTAAATATGACTTACCTTGTGGATTTTAAATCCCGAAATTCACCGAATAACTAGGGAACACGCGGCCTATGGTGTACCTTCGGGAAAAGAACTTCTCCTTCCTTGTAGTTGACACTTAGTAAATCCCGAAAGATCTCTTCAAGGTTTCGGCAACAAGAATATTGATGGGATTAGTCCTAGATTTCGACAAATCTAAAAGAAAAAGGATGAAATCGAATGAGATCTTACCCTTACTTTAGATATCGATAGTTCCTTTGCTTGAAGTCTCAAACTATTCGGCTATGGCCTTGATCTTAGCAAGCTTTCGGCTTTTGGAGGGATTAGAAAGAAAAGAGAAGGAAGAATAAAGATGGAGGATTCGGCTAGAACACAAGGTATTTCGGCTTGGCAAAAATAAAAGAAGAAGAAGAAGATTTGGTGAAGAGAATTCGACAGAGGCTTTCAAAGAACAGAAAATAATGCTGAATGGCCTCTCTTTTCCTTTTATAGCCGAATTTACTAGGCTAGAGTCCCTTACTTGGCCACCACTCTTCTATTTTGATAGCTTTATCCCTTTAATTATCACTTTAATTATCAACAAAACTTAATCCAATATTTATCTCTTATCTCCTAATAAAAATAATACTAATAATAATCCTCTTTTATCTCTTCCTTATCTATCAAAATAAAAGAAATAATATCCACATTTATCACCCCTTTTAGCCGAATTATAATAAGAATAAAACCTCATCTTAAACTCCTCCCAAAGACTCCCCAAGCCGTCCATCTCTTCCTTTTGTTGCCACAAAATAAAAGCTTTATTTTGCTTCCTAAGTGACTCGAACCATGGCCCAACTGTACATGTAGGTGGCGTCACATGCTAAACATTTAAGTGGAATTTCCAGGCCACTTTTACAAGCCCAATTTCATGTCATATTTCCTCCATAAATTTTCTTAAGGCCACCTTGCCTTAATTTCCTCTTTTTAAACTTTAAAACTTATCATTTCCTTACATTTCCAAGTTTCCGAAAATGTTCGTTTGCCTCCTTTAAACTCAACATTTCTAAAACATTTCCTTACATTTCCAGGACATTTCCTCACATTTCCAAGACAAGACATTTCCTTACATTTCCAACACATTTCCCTACATTTCCATACGTTTCCATACATTTCCATACATTTCCTTACATTTCCATACATTTCCATACATCTTAGGGTTCCTAAAACTCCTCAGAACACATCCAACACACCCACTGAGCCCACTATCTCATGAATTACGCACGAACGCATAACCCCTAATCTAGGATGTTACAGTGTGGGCCTGGGCCCGTCTCAGAAGCAGTGTCCAACTGGGCCTAAGCCGATTACAGAACAGATGCAATGTGGGCCTTAGCCGAATTTTATCCACATTTATCACCCCTTTTAGCCGAATTATAATAAGAATAAAACCTCATCTTAAACTCCTCCCAAAGACTCCCCAAGCCGTCCATCTCTTCCTCTTGTTGCCACAAAATAAAAGCTTTATTTTGCTTCCTAAGTGACTCGAACCATGGCCCAACTGTACATGTAGGTGGCGTCACATGCTAAACATTTAAGTGGAATTTCCAGGCCACTTTTACAAGCCCAATTTCATGTCATATTTCCTCCATAAATTTTCTTAAGGCCACCTTGCCTTAATTTCCTCTTTTTAAACTTTAAAACTTATCATTTCCTTACATTTCCAAGTTTCCAAAAATGTTCGTTTGCCTCCTTTAAACTCAACATTTCTAAATCATTTCCTTACATTTCCAGGACATTTCCTCACATTTCCAAGACAAGACATTTCCTTACATTTCCAACACATTTCCCTACATTTCCATACGTTTCCATACATTTCCATACATTTCCTTACATTTCCATACATTTCCATACATCTTAGGGTTCCTAAAACTCCTCAGAACACATCCAACACACCCACTGAGCCCACTATCTCATGAATTACGCACGAACGCATAACCCCTAATCTAGGATGTTACAGTGTGGGCCTGGGCCCGTCTCAGAAGTAGTGTCCAACTGGGCCTAAGCCGATTACAGAACAGATGCAATATGGGCCTTAGCCCTAAACAGAACAGAATCAGAATAATCAAGCATGCAAAAACCCTAACCATCCAGCCTCTTCACACCAGTTTCGTCCAACCGTACACACCATGTGGGGATATAGTATCAACCCACCCATCCCTACACACCACATGATAGTACCAATGGGGCACTAAACAAAATTTACAGCAGAGCTACCAGAACAGTAGGCTAATAGCCATCAGAAATATGCAGCAGTGCTGCCAGAACAAAATACTTCCTCCAATCACATAACCCAACCCCATGCAACATAATATCACATGAATTCAACCATATCATAAATAGCATACAATAACAATCATATAACATGTAGGGGCATTTTAGTCATTTTGCCCTTTAGGGGCATAACGATCATTTTACCCTGTGGGGGTATTTCGGTCATTTTACAACCTTTCCGAAGGTCTACATTTGCCTCAAGTGACACAAATAACGTATATCATCAAAACGGTGTAATTTGGCCCCAAAAAACGGCCTAAGCCCATGAGAACGCTCGCGGTGGCTGTAACACCCCAAACCCGGCCCATACGTTTCGACCAGATCTGGCATGTTACGGGTTTGATGTTGAAAACATAGTTCCTTATCGGTTTTGGAAATCGTAAGTTAATTAGACAATAATTGAATAAATAAGTGACATTTGAAAAAAACCTTGTATTATTATTATTATTTCGGATAATTAAACCTTTGACATAATTTCATAAGTTGCAAATATTAAAAACTACTTAGTTGAATATAAACTATGGGGCCTTATTACATAAATATTCCCAAAACTAAAAACTAAATAAAAGAGAACATTGTATTTTAAACGGAGATAAATTTCTTTAAATAAAAGTCCTTATGGCCCCTCGAGTCTTTAAATAAAAGTCCTTAAATAAAAGTTCTTCCACAGGCACCACATGAGATGGATCAGAATGATATCGTCTCAACATAGAGTCATGAAACACGTTATGAATCTGGCTTAGCTCAGAAGGTAGTTCAAGCTGATAGGCTATCGGTCCTACTCGTTTCAACACCCGATAAGGTCTGATAAATCTTAGACTTAATTTTCCTTTCCGCCCAAACCTCAGTACTTTCTTCCATGGCGACACCTTCAAGAACACCTTGTCACCCACTGTAAATTCTATATCTTTACGCTTCAGGTCAGCAAAGGACTTCTGTCAGTCTGACGCTTCCTTTAGTCGAGCCCGAAGTAACTCAACCTTCTCCCCCGTCTCAGTGATTAACTCCGGACCCAAAATCTAACGTTCCCCTAACTCTGTCCAACAGGTAGGAGTACGACACTTCCGCCCGTACAATGCTTCATAGGGCACCATCTGAATACTAGACTGGTAGCTGTTGTTATAAGCGAACTCCGCTAATGGCAAAAATTCTTCCCAACTACCCTTGAAATCCATGACACATCCCCTTAACATGTCCTCTAAGACCTGAATTACCCGCTCAGACTATCCATTGGTCTGAGGATGGAACGCTGTACTGAAATCCAACTTCGTGCCCAGCGCTTGATGCAACGCCTTCCAGCGCTTGATGCAATCCCTGTCTGATATGATCGATACTGGTACTCCATGTAACCTTACTACCTCTGCTATGTATAGCTTAGCCAATCTCTGCAGAGAGTAATCGACCCGTACCGGTATGAAATGAGCAGACTTCGTCAGGCGATCAACAATCACCCAAACCACATCTTTCTTAGTGGGCGTGAGGGGTAGCCCGCTAACAAAGTCCATGGTGATCCTCTCCCGCTTCCACTGTGGAATCTTCACCGGCTGCAACAACCTTGACGGTAACTGATGTTCCGCCTTGACCTGTTGGCAGGTCAAACACCTACTCACAAACTCAGTTACCTCACGCTTTAAATCCGGCCACCAGAACTGTTCCCGCAAATCTCAATACATCTTGCTCCCTCCCGGGTGCATAGCGTATGGACTACCATGCGCCTCTTGCAAAATCTTACGCCTCAACTCAGGGTCCTTTGGCATGCAACCTCTGCCTTAATAACATACCAATCCTTCCTCATTCACATTGAATTCCGTTGGCTCATTACTTGAAATCAACTGCAACTTCTCCTTAAGCAAACCATCGGTCTGCTGCTTCTCCCTAACTTGACTGATCCAAGAGGGTTTCACTTGAAGTTCAGCTAATAGACTTCCATCATCATATAAGCTAAGGTGAGAAAACATTGCTCTCAAGTTAGTGATCACCTTACGGCTTAGAGCATCCGCCACCACATTAGCCTTACCCGGGTGATACTCGATCGAGCAGTCATAATCCTTTAACAACTCGATCCACCTCCTCTGCCTTAAATTCAACTCCTTCTAAGTCAAAAGGTACTTTAAACTCTTATGATCTGTGTAAATGACAGATTTCTCCCCGTACAAATAATGCCTCCAAATTTTCAAGGCAAACACCACCGCCGCCAATTCCAGATCATGGGTGGGATAATTTGACTCGTGCGGTCTTAACTGCCAAGATACATATGCAACAACCTTTCCATCTTGCATCAACATACATCCTAATCCTGTATGTGAAGCATCACAGTAAATTACGAACTCCTTCCCTGCCTCCGTCGGAATCAACACCAGAGCCTCCGTCAAAATCCTCTTTAACTTCTCGAAACTCTCTTGCTGTGGGGCTATCAAAACACGCAAATCATCCCTAAGACCATCTTCGAACCAGACGCAACGTTCATGTTCCATGACTACAATCCCTCGGGCATATCGGCTAAGGCGTAAGAATTCAGCTTCATACGCAGCCACTGACCTACTCCCTTGAACCAGATTCAAAAATGCTCTACGCTGCGCATCCACATAACTCGATCCAATGTACTTACTTTGAAATGCCATTTTGAAGAGATCCCAGGTGATACGGTCAGCCACTGTACCATCCTTAATCGTCAGCCACCATTGATATGCTTCATCCCATAGGAGAGATACAACCTCTTTCAACTTCTCCTCCTCCGTGAAATCCAAATCATCCATTATGCGTTCCATCGCCTCAAACCAATACTCAGCTGAACTCGGGGCTATACCAGAAACTCCCCTAAACACTTCTGCCCCATTGGCTCTAAGTCACTCCGACACAGATTTCCGGGCTCCTGTGCCCATGCCTGCCCCAGCAACCCTCTCTAAAACCCTTAACATTGCCTGAGATACAGCGTCATCTCTAGCCGTCTGATCTTGAAATTCGGCTTCTGCAACTGGCATCTCGTTTCCTGACCCGTGGCCAGATCCTACTGGTTCTGACACGGCCATCCTACCCCTACCACGGCCACGCGGCAGACGTCCACGACCCCTTATACTCAATCTATCGATTCGCGTTTATTTGATTAGAAATTTTATGAATGATTAATTTCTTCCACTAATTAACCACGAACGATCTTATGAACAGTAGTTTTAAGAGTAGTTCTTTCGAATTCGAAATTATACCTACGGGTTTCAGTCTCAAGTTCGTATCTCCTAGTTCTAGGAACCACATACATTCAGCCATCATATCAACATACAAGCAACATCCATGAACTTATATTCATCACCTAAGGGTATTTTCGTCATTTCACTACCCAGGGGTTTTTTCGTAGTTTTGTCCTACAGGGTATTTTTGTAATTTCCCAAGATAGGGTATCTTGGTGTTTTTTTTCCCGAAATAGAGGTATTTTTAAAACAGGGATATCTTGGAAGATTTAATTTTGCAAACCGGGTACTTTTGTAAATCTAGGGATTTTCAGGTAAATTTGCAAAGCATAGCTAATTTATAAAACCAAGGGTGTTTTGGAAATTTCACAAATTTTGGTAGTTTTACAAATCTAGGGTATTTTGGGAAATTTTCACAAATCAAGAGTATTTCGAAAATTTTACAAAACTAAGAGGGTATTTTTAGTAATTTTGCTAAATAGGGTGGCTGGTCCCTCTCGGGTTTTAGTTATAAATTTTGGCCCGTCAACAAGTCCTCATGGCTAAGGTGAACAGTCACTACGCACCAGGTAGGATTCCAGTGAAGAGGAGGTGGGTCACTAGGACCGCTTAAGTACCAAGCTCTCCCTGAATCCAATCCTAGACATGCGTATGCCTGTTGCCACACCCTAACCCAGCGATTTGTTCACGGGTTTGTTTGAATATATTAAGTCTTATGAAATTAAAGAGTTGTTTAAACTAAGCCTAAAGTCCATCAATGCCTAACCTACTAGTCTACGTCCATCAAGCCCATCAAGCCCAATCATGCATATCATATCAAAAGTTAGAATACTTACCTACGTGGATCGAGTGCCGGTAGACTCGAAGGCCATATCTTCATCCAAGACATTTTTCTCAAATTCACATCAAATTTCAAAACACTACTAGACCCATTTCACAGCCCGAGTTTTGAACTGGGCTCTGATACCAAAATGTAACACCCCAAACCCGGCCCATACGTTTCGACTAGATCTGGCATGTTACGGGTTTGATGTTAAAAACATAGTTCCTTATCGATTTTGGAAATCGTAAGTTAATTAGACAATAATTGAATAAATAAGTGAAATTTGAAAAAAACTTTGTATTATTATTATTTCGTATAATTAAACCTTTGACATAATTTCATAAGTTGCAAATATTAAAAACTACTTAGTTGAATATAAACTATGGGGCCTTATTACATAAATATTCCCAAAATTAAAAACTAAATAAAATGGAACATTGTATTTTAAACGGAGATAAATTTCTTTAAATAAAAATCCTTATGGCCCCTCGAGTCTGTCTTGGCTCCCATGTCCACTGCTCATCTGAAAGAGTAGGGAAAATAAAAGGGTGAGTCACCAAGACTCAGTGTATAAATCCCGAAACACACAATGACTTGAGACCCATAAACACATTATGGGCCTCGGCCCATTCATAATGGCAACAAACATAAATACATGCTAAATGAATAATGGTAAATGATAAATGGCCCAACCCATCCTAAAAGTCCAGCCTCTACACACCAACCCGTACCAACCATCACACCTCGAGGATTTCTACAATCAACCTACCAACCGCTACACACCATATCGACAGACGTACTGCCTATTCCTATTAATCAGGAATCATTTAAACGTGGCTTGGCCACCGACCACTATGTAACCTAACATTTATATTCGTGGTTTAACCACCAATCTCCAAGTGACCTATCATGCTCTTCCCCTTCATTATCATAATCCCACCCCATGCATACACACATGAAAAATTGAAAACATCATACCATCTTTGAGAAAACAGGCTTCCAAATATATATCGATACACAAAGAGAGATTTCTATGGTTACGTACCTGGCATCCTTTGCCTAACCCTTTTCGGGTTTTATTCGACTGTCTACATAGCCTCTTTCCGGCTTTTTAGCCCATAACACATATATATTACAGTTAACTAGTGTGTTAGAGATCTACACACCTGATTACCGTTAGAACGAGACTCTCTAAGTCGACGCTATCCGTAGCCAACACAACCGCTATCTGCCTAAGGTGTTGTTCAGAAGCCGGTCCACAACCCGGTGGCCAATCCCGTACTGCTGACACTGCTTGCTTCTTAAACTTAGGAATCGAGTTTTTAGATCTAGTCCCCTCCTTTGCCTGATCGACATTTGGTTCCATCAAAAAGGCCTTATTAATCATAACATATGGTTAAGAATGTGATTTTGACATCGAATATAAGGAGAATCCAAAGAGAATCCCTTACCTTGAAATTCCTAAAAAGTGATATGAGATTCAGGGACTAGTGTTTCCGGCTTTTAGATCTAAGAGATCTACTTCAATTCCCGCCGTCGAACAAAATAAGAACATGGAAAGAGTGGAAACGTTAGACCGAACCTTAATAGCCACCTGGCCTTGATTCTCAAAAACGAAAAGAGAAAGGAATAGATCTGAGGGAATAGGTTCTTACCTTCACAGGGAAATCGGCAACCCCAAGAAGATCCCGGTTTTATGGAGAAATTGGCACAAGAGGAAAAGAATGGAAAAGAGAGTGAAGTGAGAGGTTTCGGCTTTTGAAGAAATCAAAGAGAAAAGAAATTGCAGAGAATGACTGAGAGTTTCGGCACAGAGAATGACTGAGATTCAGAGACTAGTGTTTCCAGCTTTTAGATCTAAGAGATCTACTTCAATTCCCGCCGTCGCCCAAAATAAGAACATGGAAAGAGTGGAAACGTTAGACCGAACCTTAATAGCCACCTGGCCTTGATTCTCAAAAATCGAAAGAGAAAGGAATAGATCTGAGGAAATCGGTTCTAACCTTCACAGAGAAACCAACAACTCCAAGAAGATCCTGGTTTTATGGAGAAATCGGCACAAGAGGAAAAGAATGGAAAAGATAGTGAAGTGAGAGGTTTCAGCTTTTGAAGAAATCAAAGAGAAAAGAAATTGCAGAGAATGACTGAGAGTTTTGGCACAGAGAATGAAGAAAAAAATAGGGTTCAAATGCCAGAATTGAAGAGATACCCCCAATTTATAGAGAATTTCGGCACTTACCTATCAAAAACCGAAAGTGCCCTTCCTGATAACTAACAATTAAACAAATAGTAGGGGAAATTTTGGCACCCCTATGGCATATTGAAACCGATTTCTTTCCCCCTCCAAGAGATAGAAATTCGGCCAACACTGCACTCAGCAGATAAATCCTATCTTTTCTCCTCTATCTTAATCTATTCCCACCTCCTGAAGAAACCTAGATAACACCACCTCTTCCTTCTTTTAACAACTTATCATCCCCCTTATCCATGTCATTTAATCCACCTATTTTCTAGCCCTATTGTCGTCCCAACTAGCTTCCCCTTTAAGTGCCGAAAATGGCCCAATTACATGGGCTCCATGCGGCCAAAACTTGGGCCTCTTCAACTGTCCATGGCGCCATCTTATAACTCCTTTACAGCGCCACTTCCTACTGGGCCACAAGCCCACTTAGTAATTTAAACCCCAGATACTATCTTTTAAACCCTATAGTGCCCCAACAGAAAATTTAACCAAGGCCTTGACCACATCCTGAGCCCAATTTGGACCCCTAACACTTAAATTAACACATTAAGCATATCCACACACTAAACACATAGGCCCATTAATTCAGGATGTTACAGTGGCCTCTGCAGACTAACCCCCATGTTCGTGGGCTCGGTTCACCACACGCACGATCGCAAGCTCCTGTGGCAACTGTTGTCGCACTTTCAACTTTTCGGCATTCCGACATTTGCCGATCTATGGTTTGGGTGGTATGTATACACACCTTCTTTATGAAACGTGTCGAAGTCCACGACCACAGACCTTGACTATCTGAGTGTGATTTCAGCCCACCCAAAATGCTGACAAAGATTACTAACAACCTCCTTGATGGTTATCTACACATTAAGCGGATTCCTTACTCATGTTCCTTAAACTTGTGGTTTGAATCCACATATATTGGCCTATGGAAAAATGGACATCCTAAAGTGAGAAAAAAGGCATTCGGCCAATACCAACCCAAGCCAACATAATCTAGTTCGGATCAATCACAACGAACAGCATTACCTTCAGTCAAGAACGAGCAAAAAGGTTCCAATCGCATTTGTAGCGCTAGAGAACTCCTTCACTCCTCGAGGATTACTTAAACCCAAATGAACACCATAACCAAGAAAAAAAGATAAGAATCAGCATTAGAGAAAAAGAGGAGCAAAGATGAAAAATAGAGACATAGAAACTTACCGATCGATATTTAGCCAACAGAAACCGATTGAATGAAAGGGAAAAGAGGATAGGATCAAGAGAAAAAGAGAGGGAGAGTAGAAAAGAATCGGCAATGAAGGACTAGGGAAATGATTGATGGAGCCAAACAATATTCGGCTACAAGAGAGGAAAAAGTTCAGTTACACAAAACCGAATGTGAGTAAAGGGCAAAGTACCAATAATATTCAAGAGGAGAAAACTGAGGGAGAGAAAAGAAGTTGATCAAGCAAAGCACGAGGAAAACCACAACTAGGTGAAATCCCTAAATGAGAATGACCAATTACCAATACCTAGCTAAATTTTACCCCAAAAGAACTCCCCAATTTCGTTCAGCCTTCCACACACTAAATTTCCCCCCAAACACCCCTTCACAACCGAAACATTAAGTTCCAGAGTTTGAACCTGGCAAGACTCTTCTACAAATTCAAACTTGCTTGATTTTCTCCTTAATTTCCTCCCATCCATCTCTTCAAATTTGGCTAACAACCACCCCATTCAAATCTATTAAAGCTCTCTTTGTTTCGGTCAAACACAAATTCCTTCCAAGGCCATCAGCAAAAATAATCCCCATCTGCACAAGCAGGGATTCAAACCTCAAACCAAATAGCACACTCCACACACCACTATCCACTAGACCATATTGCTCCTTGTGTCTTACTTTACCAAATTTTATTTATAACCTTACTAACCAAAGATAGGGGTTTTATTCACTTAAAACAAAATTTTTGCTAAAGCCCAGGTTTGAACCTAGGACTTCTCCAACACTCCCAAACACTCCTAATCACTTAACCATTAAAGAAAACATGTAGTTGTGATAATTCTTGCACACATAAAATTTTTATGTGTAGCCTCCTAATGACTCCCGTGCACGAGGTCCAATTCTACTAGGCCCAAATTTAGGGCGTTACATTGGAAATATTGGTGAAAAGTTGATTTGTTATTATTCCTGTTATTTTTGTTAGAGTAGTTAAATAGTATTTTATTTTATTTTTCAAGTTTACATTAGTGCACGAGAAGAAGTATTCAAGAGGATACAAAACATTGCTCTGATCCTAAAATTAAAAGGACATTAAGGCGTAGAAGAAAAGAGTTAAGAGAAATGGGGAGAATTAAAAATGATCCAATTAGAGAAGATCAAGTACTTTAGAATGAAAGGAATGTTGATATTCCTCGAATCATAGATGATAGGGAAAAACCCATCAGAGAACATGTAGTGCCTATTTTGGATGATCTAAATCTAGGAATTGTTAGGCCATATATTCAAGCTCAACACTTTGGATTAAAACCAATAGTGTTTTAGATACTGCAAACGGTAGGGCAATTTAGTGGTTTACCTACTGAAGATCCAAGATCGCACTTGAGAATTTTTCTTGAAGTTTGTGATTCATTCAGACAGTAGGGTGTCCTTGAAGATGCCCTTAGATTTAAATTGTTCCCTTATTCATTGCGGGATCGTGCCAGATCATGGTTGAATGCGGTACCATCAGGTATGGTGGCATATTGGAATGAATTGTGTTAGAGATTTCTGCTTAGGTACAATCCTCCCAACATGAATGTCAAGCTTAGGAACGACATTAAATCGTTTAAGTAATCGAAAGATGAAACATTATATGAAGCATGAAAGTGTTTCAAGGAACTAATTAGAAAATATTCGATGCATTGTTTTCAGCATTAGACACAGATGAAAATGTTCTACAATGGATTAAATGCTTATACACGAACGGTGGTGGATGCATATGCTAATGAGACGTTTTTTGACAAATCCTACAATGAAGCATATAAAATTCTGGAAAGAATAACAAACAATGATTATCAGTACCCCACTACCAGAGTTGGTACTGGTAGAAGAGTTGCTGGAGCAATAGAACTTGATGCGATTACATCTTTAACAACTTAGGTATCATATTTAACAAATATGATTAAAATTTAAAAAAAACCCTCTACAGTGCAGGAGATGAAGGTTGCATATGTAACATCCCGTTTTTAGTCAAATCAAAACAGTGGTTTCGAGACCAAAAATCTGAGGTCAAAATATATATTTTATTATTATTTTAATGTTTATAGTATGATATTATGCTGGTGTGAAATTTTCGTTAAGAAAATTTATTGTTTAATTGGTCAATTTGAGAAAAAAGACTAAATTGAGTAAAGTGTAAAACTTATATTCTATTAGCTAAAAGTGTCAAATAGCTATATATCCTTAAAGTTTAGGTCCGTAAATAGAAATTAGACCATTATTATTATAGTGGATGATAATGGCATGGCATAAATGAAGTTTTGAATTAATTTAAATGTTAATTTTGGTATTTGATTATCAAAGGTTATTTTAATTAAAAACAAAACATAAAATTTGGTGGCATTCATCTTCTTAGACGAATTTAGAAGAAGGAAAGAAGTCATATTATTTCATCTGGGGTTCGATCTTTTGATAACTAAATTGGTAAGTCATTTTGACTCGGTTTTTAATGATTTCTATGTTTTTGAGATTGTTGCTTCGTATTCTAGCTAGCCCGTACCTTAAATTTCGAAATTGTTAAAGATTTTCCATGTTGCCATTGTTGAATGCTTGAGTAATTTGATGATTTATGATAGATTTGGAAGGTTTAATGTTAGATTAATAGTTTTTGTAAAGTGATTTTTGACAAAAATGTCAAAAAGGGATTAAATCGAGAAAATGTAAAATGTGGTGGTTAAAAGTGTGAATAAATGCAAATTATTGGCTGCTAGGGGCAGTATGGTAATTTGGCTAGCATGGGTTAGTCTTTAATTTCATTAATTTGTGATTTTTGTGAAATAAGGACTAAATTATAAAAATGTGAAACTTTGGGGGGAAAGTGTAAATGTGCCCAAATGTGTGTTTTGGATTAAATTGAATAAAATGGTGATTGAATAAGCTGAATTTGGTATTATATAGATCAAGAAAAGCAGAATTTGAACTTGGATCGGGGGAAAACTAAAGTTATCAATTAAACGACTCGATTCACTGTTTTAGCATCCGAGGTAAGCTTGTATGGAATAAACATTGTTATAATTATGCTTTTAATGCTTTGGTATTGTATAAATTTTATATACGGGCCTACATTTATGTTCGATGATAAATCGACTAATTGTGGCACTTAGTGTGCGATTTCACATATCTTCAGCTAAATATAGCACTAAGTGTACGATTTGAGATAAGCTTCGGCTATGCACGACACTTAGTGTGTGAGACATTAAGATGGCACTTAGTGTACTAAATTATAATAGCTTTGGGTATGCGATGGCACTTATGGTGCGAAACATCGAGTAAGGCACTTAGTGTGCGGAATTATAATAGCTTCGACTATGCGATGGCACTAAGGGTGCAAAACATCGAGTATTCAACGGTGTTACGGGAAAGTATGAGTTCGTTATGAATTTGTACAGGGATGTACATGTAAGTATGAAGATCAAATAGAGAAGGTTATGACTTTGTATATAAGTACATGAATAAGCTTATGGCAGGTTTGAAATTATCATGAATTATACGTTAACTTGTTCAAATTGATGATTTGTATTTTTATGAATTGTTGAATATATTTAGTACAAACTTATTAAGCTTTGTAGCTTACTTTGTTTGTTTTTCTCGTGTTTTATAGTGAATTCAAAGCTAGCTTTGATTCGGGGATCGTTAGAGTCTATGTCACACTATTCAACCATCTACTTGGTACTTTTGAGTTGTGTATATATGGTATGTGGCATGTATAATCTTGAGTCATTTTGGTGTGTTTGATCAACATGTATTTTGAGCCATTTGGGTTGGCTTATGATAATGAAAGTTGATGATGTTTATAAATATGCAAATAGTTCTATATTGAGTTTGGTAATTAACCTATATTGTGTGGTTGAAGTTGAATCTATAATGCTAAATGATATTAGGTAATGTGGAAAGCTATGTGCTTGAGAATTTATGATTAATAATGTATATATGGAATGGTTTAGTTGATTGAATCATATATGTAAATTATGGTAAATGAACCATATTGTTGATGTTGTTTTCGATTATATTTGAGTAAGTGAAAATGTTGTAATTGTATAGCATGAAATGTGCATGAGTTTGGATTAATTTGGCTGCATATTTTTGCCTTAAAACGGTACCATTTGTACTTATGTAGGTATGTGCAAAACGGGGTGGCAAATTGGCCTTGTGAATGACCTATTTTTGTCCACATGGGCAGAAACACGGGCGTGTGTCTCAGCCTTGTGTGACACACGGTCAAATTACATGGTCGTGTGTCCCCTTGTAATATCCGGGATTTAGGGGTTATGCGTTTTAACTTGAATGTATGTGGTAGCATGCTTGTGTGTGGTTTGTATGTGTTTTGGGAGCTTCGGGAACCTTGGGAGGAAGGTAGGAGCCTTAGAAAAATATTTGATTTTGTAAGCCTTAAAGGGGAGCTAAGGGACTTAGACCTTAAGAAAACTTGTATGTGGATTTAGACTCAAGTACTGAGTTAGTAAAGTGGAAAGGGAGGCGCCACTTAGAGCTCAAGGGAGTGACACCTCAGGGAGTGTGAGGGGTCCTATGTTCAAGCAACATAGGTAGCGTTTGGAGCTTTTATTTTGCGGCAAGGAGGAGCAGTGGTGGACGGCACAAGGACTCTGATTGGATGAGTGGAAGATCAAGTCAAATTCATTTAAAATTCGGCTAAGGAGGGAAGATAAGTGTTGACTCATTCAAACTATTTTGAATGAGAGGAGAAGAGGAGATATGGGAGAAAAACAAGGGATTTGAGAGAGAGGAGAAGAGTTGGCCGGCCAAGGGACTTCTTGGATGGCAATTTCAGTCATGTTGAAGGGGGGAAGGAAGCCGAATATGCATAGTGAGGTTTAGGCATTCTTTGTGCAATTTCTTTGTCCCGAAAGCTTGTGTTCTTTTTCTTTTGAAACCGAAATAGGACATCACTTGTGCGCCCTTTTCTCTCTTGACCAAAAGCCGAAACCATTTGTGCATTCTCTTCTCATCTTACTCTTTCTTCATTCACCCTCTAAAAGCCGAAGCACCCTTCTCAATCTCACCATTGCCGAATCTCTCTAAACCTCACACCTTTCTTCTCCATTACTTTGTTAAAAGCCGAACCTTCCTCTTGTCACCAAAGCCGAATCGCATCACACTCCAACCCCTTCACTTCTTCTTTTCACAATTCATCAAAAGCCGAAAACACATTTAACCTTAGCCGATTGTTCATTAAACATCAAGCCGAATCTATATCTCTTTGCTATTTCCTTCTAAAGCTGAAAAGTTCCACTTCATTGTCACCCTTTGAAACCGATTGCTCTCTATTCATTAAAAGCGGAAAGCCGATCATCTTTCTCCTCTGGAACGACTCCTCTACTTCAGGATTTCTTCTCTTGTCGATTTCTTAGAGCCAGTGATCTTAGCGTTCGGTCACTCTTTTCGGTAAGGAATCTTTTTCTGGTTCAAATCTCTTTTCTTATTTTAGCCTATCGAAATTTAAGACGCTAATCTTTGCATCTCTTTGGTCGAAACCATGAAGGAGATCTTTTGGGATTCTTTTGTAGCCGACAGTAGGAGGTGATCTTTCGGGATTTTGTTATTCAAGGTAAGTAAGATGTGACATTCGGCCAAAGGCTATATTATTCTTTTGAAGGGTGGCCGATTCTAACTATGGTATGTAGGGGGGAGGTTGACAAAGATAAGAAGGAGTCTCAGGATTCAGATTTATTCGGTAAGGGTGTTCAAGTTATAGACTATATTCGTTTTGGATTTTGTATATTGATTAATTGGTTTTGATTAAGTGTTCCTCAATGGATGCGAGTACCAGTGGAGGAGAGAAAGGGGTAGTCCCTACCCCTAGATTCAAGAAACGCTCAGTTTTTGCCGTACGTGACTGGCCACCGGGTTGTGGGCTAGCATCGAAAAGGGATAAGCAGATCGCTGTTATCCCTACTAGCGAGAGTATCGGTCTCGAGAGTGTTGTTCTCACTGTTATCAGGTGTGTAGCCCTACACTAATTCCCAATAGATTAATAGTATTAATGTTAAATATGTGTTAACGGAAATATGAAGAACATGGCTAAGGGTACCATTCCATGGTACAGTGCATTCAGGTACGTTACCCTTAATACTCTATTAATAATGTTATAAACATTGATATGAAATATATGTGGTTTCGTTATGACTAAGGGGTAAGGTATATTGCATGATATTTGAATAATATGTATGTTGCATGGGCATATGGGTGATAATGATAAAGGGGAAGTGTTCCGGTGGTTTTTACCACATTATCCGGTGACTTATGTCACATATTATGAATACGGTGACTCTGTCACATTATCTGGTGGCCATGCCACGATTATAAGGGCGATGAGCAGTTGACTGCAGCGACTGCCTTTGATGGTGTGTAGCGGATGGAGGGTCGATTTAGTAATCCCCACGGTGTGATTGGTTGGTACGGGTGATGTGTAGAGGATGGATATCTAGGTGGGCTCGGGATTACATTTCCATTTTATTTACATGTGAGTTGATATGCTATGATCTGATGTGTTATGTATGGGCTTATGGCCGAATATGACTAAAAATGGACTTTATCGATAAGGCTATGATCGGTTGGGTTGTGGTGTAGCCGTTACACATTGAGTTTGTTGGCTCACCCTTCGTGGGCTAACTTTTTGCAGGTAATACTTAGCGTTGTGGATCGGGTCAGCGAGGACTATGTCGTGGCCATGCTCAGCCCAGCATTTTCGGGTTTTATTATAGTTAAACTTGTTTCGTTTTCTCTATTACATTTCGGGATTTATTTCGGTTTTTGTTTTGGTTGTAATAAGGCCACTATTTAACTGTTTAATTATGTGTTTAATTTCTTAGTCTGATACGATCAACATCAAACAAATGACTAAACATTTTTCATAAAATAACTTCAATTGTTTTAACACCTAAACACCTACAGTTTTCAACTTAATAATAAGCTTTAAAATTTGGCATTTCTTTTCACTTATAATTTTTGAAACATGAAGGTAACGTTTTAATGAAATACACACTTTAATAACAACACGGTTTTCTACTTGATCATAACACAAATCTATTTTCTTCAAAACCACCACATTTTACAAGCTGACAAAATGAGTTTTACTCAGGGAACATGCCAGATCCGGTCGGGGCTTGTGGGCCGGGTTTGGGGTGTTTCAACTTGGTATCAGAGCCCAGTTCTAAACACTCGGCCTTGGGTTTTTAAGCCCACAACGTTTTCAAAGTTTGAGTCAAATTGGTTTTGTTGGAATTTTTCATGGTTCTATGGAAGCATGGCACCCGAGTTCTCGACCCAGGTCCGCCAGGTAAGTACTTTGGTCGGTAAATTGATTTAAATGTATGGTACTTTAGAAAGATAGACATAGGAAACTATACTATAGAGACATGGACCCTAGGTGTATGTGTACTCCTTTAGAAAAACCACTGATGAAATCTCTATTGCATAAAACTTCTCTTTAAACAAGAAGTGAAAAGACTCTAATGCATAAAATTTTGTAAAAATAGATAAGATGCGATGTAGACATGAGTTCTAGGGGACGTGGTCGTAATACTCGTGGGCGCGGCAGAGGTAGAATGACTGTGTCGGAACCAGTCGGGTCTGGTCAGGGTTCCGAAAATGAGGCACCGCCACCGGCTAAAGGGGCAAAATTTCAGGAACAGACAGGAGGAGATGACGCAGTATCGCAGGCTATGCTGCGAGTTTTAGAGCGAGTGGCAGGAGCTAGTATGGGAAATGGGGCTCGAAAGTCAGTATCTGAGAGACTTAGAGCAAATGGAGCCGAGGTTTTTAGAGGAGTGTCTGGGGTAGCTCCGAATGTAGCGGAGTATTGGTTAGAGGCAGTCGAGAGGATCATGGATGATTTGGACTGCACTGTTGAGGAGAAGCTGAAAGGTGCTGTTTTGCTGCTTCAGGATGAGGCCTACCAGTGGTGGCTCACTGTCAGAGAGGGTACCCCTGCAGATCGAGTGGATTGGGGGTATTTTAAGACTAAGTTTGAGGGGAAATACGTCGGAGCTAGCTACATAGACTTGCAGAGAAAGGCGTTTCTAAATCTAGTGCAAGGAAGTAAGTCGGTAGCGGAGTATGAAGCGGAATTTTTGCGGTTAAGCCGGTACGCTAGGGGGATTGTAGCTACTGATTACGAGTGATGTGTCAGATTCGAGGATGGACTGAGAGATGAGCTGCGAGTGTTGATTGCCCCGCAGCGGGAAAGAGATTTTGCAATCTTGGTGGATAAGGCCCGGATAACTGAAGAAGTTAAGCGGACCGAGAGACAGAACCGAGACAGAGGCCAGGGTAAGAATAAGAGGAACTATGGATCCTCAGGGTCATCCGGGAATTTTCAAAAGAGACCTAGAGTTGATGGGCCGCGAGGTCAGCAGGTTGTTGTGGGAGGACAGGACCGTACTTGTGCTCAGTCCGGAAAGATGCACCTGGGAGAATGTTGGAAAAAGACAGGGGGATGTTTTAAGTGTGGGTCCAAAGATCATTTGATTAAGGATTGTCCTGTGGAAACAGGTAGGAAACGCCCAGCAGGTCAGAGTCTTAATCAGACTGGCAGAGGTGGACAGCAGCCGTCGAGAGGTCGTGGTTTGAATGGCAGAGGTAATGGTTCTGGTAGAGGTCGCGGAACACCAGGCGGTGGTAGTGGTAGCACAGAGGTGAGACAGCCAGGTCTAGTATATGCGGTTCGTCAGAGGGAGGATGGTGACGCATCTGATGTCATAACGGGTACGTTTCTTATTTCTGGATTACCCTTTATTGCTCTGATAGATATAGGGTCAACTCATTCATATATCGCTAGTGAAGTATCTGGAACTCTGCATGTGAACTCTGAGACTGTACCTAGGAAGATGACTGTACTTAGTCATTTAGGGCAGACTGTAGTAGTAGATAAGCTCTTTAAGGAAGTGCCTTTAGAGTTCAGGGGGCGCATTTTTCGGCTGACTTAATGGAGTTATCATTCGGGGAATTTGATCTAATCTTAGGCATGGACTGGTTAGTGAAGTACCGTGCGAATGTAGATTGTGCTGTTAAGCGCATATCATTGAAAACTTCTGACGACAATGAAGTTACGGTCATGGGCGAGAGACGGAATTATTTGACGAATGTGGTATCTGCCCTTAAGGCAGAGAAGATGGTAAGAAAGGGATGTCTGGCTTTTCTGATGTTGGTTAGTGCCTTGGAGGCTAAGAAAGCAATTGTTGAAGGGGTCAGGATTGTAAGAGAATTTGTGTATGTCTTTTCGGAAGAACTTCCAGGATTGCCTCCGGATCGTGAGGTGGAATTTGGGATTGACTTGTTACCTGGTACCGCGCTAGTATCGATCGCTCCATACAGAATGGCACCAAAGGAGTTGGTTGAGCTCAAGGCTCAGATCCAGGAGTTGCTTGATTGTGGGTTTATCCGACCCAGTGTGTCGCCATGGGGAGCATCGGTCCTATTCGTGAAGAAGAAGGACGGGACTATGCGTATGTGCATAGATTATCGGCAGTTGAATAAGCTGACCATCAAGAACAAGTACCCTTTACTGAGGATAGACGACTTGTTTGATCAGCTTAGGGGGGCTGCAGTGTTTTTAAAGATTGATCTAAGGTCAGGATATCATCAGCTTAAGGTGAAGGAAGCAGATAACCATAAGACAGCTTTCCGGACAAGATACGGGCATTATGAGTTCTTAGTAATGTCGTTCAGATTGACGAACGCCCCAGCTGCGTTAATGGATATGATGAACCGAGTTTTCCAACCCTACCTGGATCAGTTCGTCGTTGTGTTCATAGACGACATCCTAGTGTATTCCAAGTCTGAGGAAGAACATGATGAGCATCTCCGGGTAGTATTGCAAATGTTAAGGGAAAAGAAGCTTTATGCCAAGTTCAGCAAGTGTGAATTCTAGCTGAAGGAAGTTGCGTTCTTAGGGCATGTGGTGTCTGTGGAAGGAATAAGGGTAGACCCTCGGAAGATTGAGGCAGTGCTAGATTGGAAACCACCTAAGTCTGTGGCTGAGGTTCGCAGTTTCTTGGGGTTAGCAGGTTACTACAGAAGATTTGTAGAAGGGTTCTCATCAATAGCAGCACCTCTGACGAAGTTGTTAAGAAAGGAGGTACCTTTCTTATGGGCAGATAAGCAGCAGGAGAGCTTCGAGAGGCTTAAGAAGGTTTTGGCAGAAGCTCCGGTTCTGATTCAGCATGAGGCAGGGAAGGATTTTGTGGTGTACTGTGATGCTTCTCACACAGGATTGGGATGTGTTCTGATGCAAGACGGGAAGGTGGTCGCTTATGCGTCTCGTCAATTAAGGCCACATGAGGTTAACTATCGGACGCATGACATGGAACTAGCTGCGATAGTCTTTGCTCTTAAGGTTTGGAGGCACTATTTATATGGAGAAAAGTCTGTGATTTACACGGACCACAAAAGTCTGAAGTACTTGTTGGCTCAGAAGGAGCTGAATTTAAGACAGCGAAGGTGGGTTGAATCATTGAAAGACTACGATTGTTCTATAGAGTATCATCCGGGTAAGGCAAATATGGTGGCAGATGCCCTAAGTCGAAAAGTAGTGTCGGATTTGAGGGCGATGTTTGCACATCTTAGCCTTTATGACGACGAAAGTTTGCTAGTAGAATTACAAGTGAAACCGACATGGTTAAGTCAGGTGAGAGAGAGACAGTTGGTAGAATGGGGAATTGGAGGACTATGGTGTGAATAACGATGGAGTGTTGTGTTTCCAGGGTAAGGCCTGTATGCCGAAGGATAAGGAGCTAAGGCAGAGAGTTCTTCAGGAATCGCATGGTAGCCCTTATGCTATGCATCTTGGAGGAAGTAAGTTATACAGAGATCTACGGGATCAGTTTTGGTGGCCTGGTTTAAAGCGGGAAGTTACAAAATTTGTAGGGAAGTGCTTAACGTGTCAGCAAGTCAAGGCTGAACACCAAGTACCTTCGGGGTTGCTTCAGCCAATAAAGATTCCGCAGTGGAAGTGGGAGAGAATCACCATGGACTTCGTTAGTGGGCTTCCCCTTACGCCTACTAAGAAAGACTCGGTATAGGTGATAGTAGATCGGTTAACAAAGTCTGCACATTTCATACCGGTGTGGGTTGATTATTCTTTGCAAAAGTTGGCGAGGTTGTATGTGGCAGAAATTATGAGACTGCAGGGAGTGCCGGTGTTGATTCTCTCGGACAGGGATCCGAGGTTTACGTCTCAGTTTTGGAAAGCACTACATCAGGCATTAGGCACCAGGTTAGACTTCAGTACAGCATTTCATCCGCAGTTAGACGCCAATCTGAGCGGGTAATCCAAGTGTTGGAAGATATGTTGAGGGGCTGTGTGATAGACTTCAGAGGAAGCTGGGAGGAGTTCTTGCCTTTAGCAGAGTTTGCATACAACAACAGCTATCAAGCAAGTATTCGGATGGCACCGTATGAAGCATTGTATGGACGGAAGTGTCGCACTCCTATGTGTTGGACAGAACTGGGGGAACGTCATGTTTTGGGTTCGAAGATTGTGGCTGAATCGGAAGAAAAGGTTAAGGTGATTCGGGCACGGTTAAAAGAGGCGTCTGATAGACAAAAGTCTTACGCAGATCTTAAGCGGAAAGAGATAGAGTTTGCTGTGGGAGATCAAGTGTTTCTGAAAGTTTCACCGTGGAAGAAGGTGATGAGATTTGGTCGCAAAGGAAAGCTAAGTCCCAGGTTTATAGGACCTTATCGGGTTTTGAAGCGAGTTGGACCAGTGGCATATCAGTTAGAGTTGCCTTTGGAATTGATGCAGATGCACGGTGTGTTTCATGTTTCGATGCTACGTCGTTACTGTTCGGATCCATCTCATGTAGTACCAGTTGAGGAGGTGGAGCTAAGACCGGATTTGTCCTACGAGGAAGAGCCGATTCATATTCTGGAATGGGATGTGAAGGTGTTGCGGAGGAAATCAGTTCCTCTAGTCAAAGTGTTATGGCGTAACCATGGATCGGAAGAAGCTTCGTGGGAGCCAGAGGAAGCAATGCGACAGCAATACCCTCACCTATTTTAGCTAGGTAATTTCGAGGCCGAAATTAATTTTTAAGGGGGGTAGAACTGTAATATCCGGGATCTAGGGGTTATGCGTTTTAACTTGAATGTATGTGGTAGCATGCTTGTGTGTGGTTTGTATGTGTTTTGGGGGCTTCGGGAACCTTGGGAGGAAGGTAGGAGCCTTAGAAAAATATTTGATTTTGTAAGCCTTAAAGGGGAGCTAAGGGACTTAGACATTAAGAAAATTTGTATGTGGATTTAGACTTAAGTACTGAGTTAGTAAAGTGGCAAGGGAGACGCCACTTAGAGCTCAGGGGAGTGACGCCTCAGGGAGTGTGAGGGATCCTAGGTTCGAGCAACACAGGTAGCGTTTGGAGCTTTTATTTTGCGGCAAGGAGGAGCAGTGGTGGACGGCACAAGGACTCTGATTGGATGAGTGGAAGATCAAGTCAAATTCATTTAAAAGTCAGCTAAGGAGGGAAGATAAGTGTTGACTCATTCAAACTATTTTGAATGAGTGGAGAAGAGGAGATATGGGAGAAAAACAAGGGATTTGAGAGAGAGGAGAAGAGTTGGCCAGCCAAGGGACTTCTTGGATGGCAATTTCGGTCATGTTGAAGGGGGGAAGGAAGCCGAATATGCATAGTGAGGTTTAGGCATTCTTTGTGCAATTTCTTTATCCCGAAAGCTTGTGTTCTTTTTCTTTTGAAACCGAAATAGGAGATCACTTGTGCACCCTTTTCTCTCTTGACCAAAAGCCGAAACCATTTGTGCATTCTCTTCTCATCTTACTCTTTCTTCTTTCACCCTCTAAAAGCCGAAGCACCCTTCTCAATCTCACCATTGCTGAATCTCTCTAAGCCTCACACCTTTCTTCTCCATTACTTTGTTAAAAGCCGAAACCTTCCTCTTGTCACCAAAGCCGAATCGCATCACACTCCAACCCCTTCACTTCTTCTTTTCACAATTCATCAAAAGCTGAAAACACATTTAACCTTAGCCGATTGTTCATTAAACATCAAGCCTAATCTATATCTCTTTGCTATTTCCTTCTAAAGCCGAAAAGTTCCACTTCATTGTCACCCTTTGAAACCGATTGCTCTCTATTCATTAAAAGCTGAAAGCCGATCATCTTTCTCCTCTGGAACGACTCCTCTACTTCGGGATTTCTTCTCTTGTCGATTTCTTAGAGCCAGTGATCTTAGCGTTCGGTCACTCTTTTCGGTAAGGGATCTTTTTCTGGTCCAAATCCTTTTCTTATTTTAGCCTATCAAAATTTAAGACGCTAATATTTACATCTCTTTGTTCGAAACCATGAAGGAGATCTTTTGGGATTCTTTTGTAGCCGACAGTAGGAGGTGATCTGTCGGGATTTTGTTATTCAAGGTAAGTAAGATGTGACATTCGGCCAAAGGCCATATTATTCTTTTGAAGCGTGGCCGATTCTAACTATGGTATGTAGGGGGGAGGTTGACAAAGATAAGAAGGAGTCTCGGGATTTAGATTTATTCGGTAAGGGTGTTCAAGTTATAGACTATATTCGTTTTGGATTTTGTATATTGATTAATCGGTTTTGATTAAGTGTTCCTCAATGGATGCGAGTACCAGTGGATGAGAGAAAAGGGTAGTCCCTACCCCTAGATTCAAGAAACGCTCAGTTTCTGCCGTACGTGACTGGCCATCGGGTTGTGGGCCAGCATCGGAAAGGGATAAGCAGATCGCCGTTATCCCTGCTAGCGAGAGTATCGGTCTCGAGAGTGTTGTTCTCACTGTTATCAGGTGTGTAGCCCTACACTAATTCCCAATAGATTAATAGTATTAATGTTAAATATGTGTTAAAGGAAATATGAAGAACATGGCTAAGGGTACCATTCCATGGTACAGTGCATTCAGGTACGTTACCCTTAATACTCCATTAATAATGTTATAAACATTGATATGAAATATATGTGGTTTCGTTATGACTAAGGGGTAAGGTACATTGCATGATATTTGAATAATATGTACGTTGCATGGGCAAATGGGTGATAATTATAAAGGGGAAGTGTTCCGGTGGTTTTTACCACATTATCCGGTGAGTTATGTCACATATTATGAATACGGTGACTCTGTCACATTATTTGGTGGCCATGCCATGATTATAATGGCGATGAGCAGTTGACTGCAGCGACTGCCTTCGATGGTGTGTAGCGGATGGAGGGTCGATTTAGTAATCCCTACGGTGTGATTGGTGGGTACAGGTGATGTGTAGAGGATGGATATCTAGGTGGGCTCGGGATTGCATTTCCATTTTATTTACATGTGAGTTGATATGCTATGATCCGATATGTTATGTATGGGCTTATGGCCGAATATGACTAAAAATGGACTTTATCGATAAGGCTATGATCGGTTGGGTTGTGGTGTAGCCGTTACACATTGAGTCTGTTGACTCACCCTTTGTGGGCTAACTTTTTGCAGGTAATACTTAGCGTTGTGGATCGGGTCAGCGAGGACTATGTGGTGGCCATGCTCAGCCCAGCATTTTCGGGTTTTATTATAGTTAAACTTGTTTTGTTTTCTCTATTACATTTCGGGATTTATTTCAGTTTTTGTTTTGGTTGTAATAAGGCCACTATTTAACTGTTTAATTATGCGTTTAATTTCTTAGTCTGATACGATCAACATCAAACAAATGACTAAACATTTTTCGTAAAACAACTTCAATTGTTTTAACACCTAAACACCTACGGTTTTCAACTTAATAATAATCTTTAAAATTTGGCATTTCTTTTCACTTATAATTTTTGAAACATGAAGGTAACGTTTTAATGAAATACACACTTTAATAACAACACGATTTTCTACTTGATCATAACACAAATCTATTTTCTTCAAAACCACCACATTTTACAAGTCGACAAAACGAGTTTTACTCAGGGAACATGCCAGATCCGGTCGGGGCTTGCGGGCCGGGTTTGGGGTGTTTCAACTTGGTATCAGAGCCCAGTTCTAAACACTCGGCCTTGGGTTTTGAAGCCCACAATGTTTTCAAAGTTTGAGTCAAATTGGTTTTGTTGGAACTTTTCATGGTTCTATGGAAGAATGGCACCCGATTTCTCGGCCCAGGTCCGCCAGGTAAGTACGTCGGAGCTAGCTACATAGACTCGCAGAGAAAAGCGTTTGAGGGATTGACTTGTTACCTGGTACCGTGCCAGTATCGATCACTCCATATAGAATGGCACCAAAGGAGTTGGTTGAACTCAAGGCTCAGATCCAGGAGTTGCTTGATCGTGGGTTTATCCCACCCAGTGTGTCTCCATGGGGAGCACCGATCCTATTCGTGAAGAAGAAGGACGGGACTATGCGTATGTGCATAGATTATCGGCAGTTGAATAAGCTGACCATCAAGAACAAGTACCTTTGCCGAGGATAGACGACTTGTTCGATCAGCTTAGGGGGGCCGCGGTGTTTTCAAAGATTGATCTAAGGTCAGGATATCATCAGCTTAAGGTGAAGGAAGCAGATATCCATAAGACAGCTTTCTGGACAAGATACGGGCATTATGAGTTCTTAGTAATGCCGTTCGGATTGACGAACGCCCCAGCTGCATTCATGGATATGATGAACCGAGTTTTCCAACCCTACCTGGATCAGTTCGTCGTTGTGTTCATAGACGACATCCTAGTGTATTCCAAGTCTGAGGAAGAACATGATGAGCATCTCCGGGTAGTATTGCAAATGTTAAGGGAAAAGAAGCTTTATGCCAAGTTCAGCAAGTGTGAATTCTGGCTGAAGGAAGTTGCGTTCTTAGGACATGTGGTGTCTGCGAAAGGAATAAGGTTAGACCCTCGGAAGATTGAGGCAGTGCTAGATTGAAAACCACCTAAGTCTGTGGCTGAGGTTCGCAGTTTCTTGGGGTTAGCAGGAGAGCTTCGAGAGGCTTAAGAAGGTTTTGACAGAAGCTCCGGTTCTGATTCAGCATGAGGCAGGGAAGGATTTTGTGGTGTACTGTGATGCTTCTCACACAGGATTGGGATGTGTTCTGATGCAAGACGGGAAGGTGGTCGCTTATGCGTCTCGTCAATTAAGGCCACATGAGGTTAACTATCTGACGCATGACTTGGAATTAGCTGCGGTAGTCTTTACTCTTAAGGTATGGAGGCACTATTTATATGGAGAAAAGTCAGTGATTTACACGGACCACAAAAGTCTGAAGTACTTGTTGACTCAGAAGGCGCTAAATTTAAGATAGCGAAGGTGGGTGGAATTATTGAAAGACTACGATTGTTCTATAGAGTATCATCCGGGTAAGGCAAATGTGGTGGCAGATGCCCTAAGTCAAAAAGTAGTGTCAGATTTGAGGGCGATGTTTGCACATCTTAGCCTTTATGACGACGGAAGTTTGCTAGTAGAATTACAAGTGAAACCGACATGGTTAAGTCAGGTGAGAGAGAGACAGTTGGTAGACGATGATCTGGGTGCTAAGCTATGGCAAGTGCATAATGGGGAATTGGAGGACTATGGTGTGAATAAAGATGGAGTGTTGTGTTTCCAGGGTAAGGATTGTATGCCGAAGGATAAGGAGCTAAGGTAGAGAATTCTTCAAGAATCGCATGGTAGCCCTTATGCTATGCATCCTAGAGGAAGTAAGTTATACAGAGATCTACGGGATCAGTTTTGGTGGCCTGGACTAAAGCGGGAAGTTACAGAATTTGTAGGGAAGTGCTTAACGTGTTAGCAAGTCAAGGCTGAACACCAAGTACCTTCGGGGTTGCTTCAGCCAATAAAAATTCCGCAGTGGAAGTGGGAGAGAATCACCATGGACTTCGTTAGTGGGCTTCCCCTTACGCCTACTAAGAAAGACTCGGTATGGGTGATAGTATATCGGTTAACAAAGTCTGCACATTTCATACCGGTGTGGGTTGATTATTCTTTGTAAAAGTTGGCGAGGTTGTATGTGGCAGAAATTGTGAGACTACACGGAGTGCCGGTGTCGATTATCTCAGATAGGGATCCGAGGTTTACGTCTCGATTTTGGAAAGCACTACATTAGGCATTAGGCACCAGGTTAGACTTCAGTACTGCATTTCATCAGCAGTCAGACGGCCAATTTGAGCGGGTAATCCAAGTGTTGGAAGATATGTTGAGGGGTTGTGTGATAGACTTCAGAGGAAGCTGGAAGGAGTTCTTGCCTTTTAGCGGAGTTTGCGTACAACAACAGCTATCAAGCAAGTATTCGGATGGCACCGTATGAAGCATTGTATGGACGGAAGTGTCACACTCCTACGTGTTGTACAGAACTGGGGGAACGTCATGTTTTGGGTTTGGAGATTGTGGCTGAATCGGAAGAAAAGGTTAAGGTGATTCGGGCACGGTTAAAAGAGGCGTCTGATAGACAAAAGTCTTACGCAGATCTTAAACGAAAAGAGATAGAGTTTGTTGTGGGAGATCGAGTGTTTCTGAATGTTTCACCGTGGAAGAAGTTGATGAGATTTGGTCGCAAAGGAAAGCTAAGTCCCAGGTTTATAGGACCTTATCGGGTTTTGAAGCGAGTTGGACCAGTGGCATATCAGTTAGAGCTGCCTTCGAAATTGAAGTAGATGCACGATGTGTTTCATGTTTCGATGCTACGTCGTTACCGTTCGGATCCATCTCATGTAGTACCAGTTGAGGAGGTGGAGCTAAGACCGGATTTGTCCTACGAGGAAGAGCCGATTAAGATTCTGGAACGGGATGTGAAGGTGTTGCGGAGGAAACCAGTTCCTCTAGTCAAAGTGTTATGGCGTAACCATGGATCGGAAGAAGATTCGTGGGAGCCAGAGGAAGCAATGCGACAGCAATACCCTCACCTATTTTAGCCAGGTAATTTCGAGGCTGAAATTAATTTTTAAGGGGGGTAGAACTGTAATATCCAGGATTTAGGGGTTATGCGTTTTAACTTGAATGTATGTGGTAGCATGCTTGTGTGTGGTTTGTATGTGTTTTGGAGGCTTCAGGAACCTTGGGAGGAAGGTAGGAGCCTTAGAAAAATATTTGATTTTGTAAGCCTTAAAGGGGAGCTAAGGGACTTAGACCTTAAAAAAATTTGTATGTGGATTTAGACTCAAGTACTGAGTTAGTAAAGTGGCAAGGGAGGCGCCACTTAGAGCTCAGGGGAGTGACGCCTCAGGGAGTGTGAGGGATCCTAGGTTCGAGCAACACAGGTAGCGTTTGGAGCTTTTATTTTGCGGCAAGGAGGAGCAGTGGTGGACGGCACAAGGACTCTGATTGGATGAGTGGAAGATCAAGTCAAATTCATTTAAAATTCGGCTAAGGAGGGAAGATAAGTGTTGACTCATTCAAACTATTTTGAATGAGAGGAGAAGAGGAGATATGGGAGAAAAACAAGGGATTTGAGAGAGAGGAGAAGAGTTGGCCGGCCAAGGGACTTCTTGGATGGCAATTTCGGTCATGTTGAAGGGGGGAAGGAAGCCGAATATGCATAGTGAGGTTTAGGCATTCTTTGTGCAATTTCTTTGTCCCGAAAGCTTGTGTTCTTTTTTTTTTTTTTTTTGAAACCGAAATAGGAGATCACTTGTGCACCCTTTTCTCTCTTGACCAAAAGCCGAAACCATTTGTGCATTCTCTTCTCATCTTACTCTTTCTTCATTCACCCTCTAAAAGCCGAAGCACCCTTCTTAATCTCACCATTGCCGAATCTCTCTAAGCCTCACACCTTTCTTCTCCATTACTTTGTTAAAAGCCGAACCTTCCTCTTGTCACCAAAGCCGAATCGCATCACACTCCAACCCCTTCACTTCTTCTTTTCACAATTCATCAAAAGCTGAAAACACATTTAACCTTAGCCGATTGTTCATTAAACATCAAGCCTAATCTATATCTCTTTGCTATTTCCTTCTAAAGCCGAAAAGTTCCACTTCATTGCCACCCTTTGAAACCGATTGCTCTCTATTCATTAAAAGCCGAAAGCCGATCATCTTTCTCCTCTGGAACGACTCCTCTACTTCGGGATTTCTTCTCTTGTCGATTTCTTAGAGCCAGTGATCTTAGCGTTCGGTCACTCTTTTCGGTAAGGGATCTTTTTCTGGTCCAAATCTCTTTTCTTATTTTAGCCTATCGAAATTTAAGACGCTAATCTTTACATCTCTTTGGTCGAAACCATGAAGGAGATCTTTTGGGATTCTTTTGTAGCCGACAGTAAGAGGTGATCTTTCGGGATTTTGTTATTCAAGGTAAGTAAGATGTGACATTCGGCCAAAGGCCATATTATTCTTTTGAAGGGTGGCCGATTCTAACTATGGTATGTAGGGGGGAGGTTGACAAAGATAAGAAGGAGTCTCGGGATTCAGATTTACTCAGTAAGGGTGTTCAAGTTATAGACTATATTAGTTTTGGATTTTGTATATTGATTAATCGGTTTTGATTAAGTGTTCCTCAATGGATGCGAGTACCAGTGGAGGAGAGAAATGGGTAGTCCCTACCCCTAGATTCAAGAAACGCTCAGTTTCTGCCGTACGTGACTGGCCATCGGGTTGTGGGCCAGCATCGGAAAGGGATAAGTAGATCGTCGTTATCCCTGCTAGTTAGAGTATCGGTCTCGAGAGTATTGTTCTCACTGTTATCAGGTGTGTAGCCCTACACTAATTCCCAATAGATTAATAGTATTAATGTTAAATATGTGTTAAAGGAAATATGAAGAACATGGCTAAGGGTACCATTCCATGGTACAGTGCATTTAGGTACGTTACCCTTAATACTCCATTAATAATGTTATAAACATTGATATGAAATATATGTGGTTTCGTTATGACTAAGGGGTAAGGTACATTGCATGATATTTGAATAATATGTATGTTGCATGGGCATATGGGTGATAATTATAAAGGGGAAGTGTTCCGGTGGTTTTTACCACATTATCCGGTGACTTATGTCACATATTATGAATACGGTGACTCTGTCACATTATCTGGTGGCCATGCCACGATTATAAGGGCGATGAGCAGTTGATTGCAGTGACTGCCTTCCATGGTGTGTAGCGGATGGAGGGTCGATTTAGTAATCCCCACGGTGTGATTAGTGGGTACGGGTGATGTGTAGAGGATGGATATCTAGGTGGGCTCGGGATTGCATTTCCATTTTATTCACATGTGAGTTGATATGCTATGATTCGATATGTTATATATGGGCTTATGGCCGAATATGACTAAAAATGGACTTTATCGATAAGGCTATGATCGGTTGGGTTGTGGTGTAGCCGTTACACATTGAGCCTGTTGACTCACCCTTTGTGGGCTAACTTTTTGCAGGTAATACTTAGCGTTGTGGATCAGGTCAACGAGGACTATGTGATGGCCATGCTCAGCCCAGCATTTTCGGGTTTTATTATAGTTAAACTTGTTTCGTTTTCTCTATTACATTTCGGGATTTATTTCGGTTTTTGTTTTGGTTGTAATAAGGCCACTCTTTAACTGTTTAATTATGCGTTTAATTTCTTAGTCTGATACGATCAACATCAAACAAATGACTAAACATTTTTCGTAAAACAACTTCAATTGTTTTAACACCTAAACACCTACGGTTTTCAACTTAATAATAAGCTTTAAAATTTGGCATTTCTTTTCACTTATAATTTTTGAAACATGAAGGTAACGTTTTAATGAAATACACACTTTAATAACAACATGGTTTTCTACTTGATCATAACACAAATCTATTTTCTTCAAAACCACACATTTTACAAGCCGACAAAATGAGTTTTACTCAGGGAACATGCCAGATCCGGTTGGGGCTTGTGGGCCGGGTTTGGGGTGTTTCACCCCTGGTGTTGAAATGAAATTAAAGTCAGTATGCTCCACACAGTCTCACACACGGGCGTGTGACTGGCCGTGCGGTACAAGTCAGTATACCCCATAATTGGCATACGACCTAGCCCTCGGGCGTGTGACTTGGTCGTGTTGCATAAGTTAGTATACCCTACAGTTTTGGCACGGCCTGGCACACGGGCGTGTGTGGCCACTTCGAAGGGTACAAGAGCTAGACACACGAGCGTGTGGTCGGTCGTGTGACCCAAGTCAGTATGTATGCCCTGTTTTCACACGGCCTGAGACACAGACGTGTCTACTAGCCGTGAGGCACACAGCCTATTCACACAGGTGTGTGACCCTTGTTTACATGAAAAATTTCTAAGTAGAATTTTTGTATGATATCGGTTTAGTCCCGAACCACTTCTAAAGCATGTTTAAGGCCTCGTAGGCCCTTATAAGGGACAATGTGATTGTGTGGAATGATTTATGAGAATGAATACTTATTTTTGCATAAATGTATGCTATATGTGTTGTGAATGGATCGGTAATACCTCGTAACCCTATTCCAGCGTTGAATACGGGTGAGGGGTGTTATATTTATTGGTATTAGAGCTACGATTTAGTCGATTCTGGGATTAACGTAGCGTGTGTGATAGTCTAGCAATACATGCCATATATAAATTGTGATAGTGAGATGACTCCTGACATTTTAAACTGTGTTTTTATATAGTAATGCACCTACTCTCGCGCAAGGGACAGCGCCAACTGATTCTAGACCTGTAACGGGTAGCCAAGAAGGAGAGGCTAAAGAAGCCTTCTTTCAAATGATGAATGAATAGTTCACTCAATATATTCATACAAACCCGGCTGCTCAACAACCTCCACCCCCTCCTAGTCCCCAACCTGTACCTGTAGCTCCTTAAGGAGTTGAGCTTTTAAGATTAAATAGGCCTCCAATTGACAAGATCTGTAAACACGAGGCTAAAGAGTTCAGAGCTAGTGTTGATGATGACCCTAAGAGAACAGAGTTTTGGCTTGAAAATACAATTAGAGTGTTTGATGAGCTTTCTTGCATGCTAGCTGAATGTTTAAAGTGTGTTATATCCCTTTTGAGAGATACTGCGTCAGTGGTGGAATACATTAGTAACAGTGGTGCCGAGGGAGAGAGTTACCTGGGAATTCTTTTAGACTGAATTCCGAAAGAAATACATCAGTCAAAGATTTCTCGATCAGAAGCATAAAGAATTCTTAGAGTTGAAACAGGGTCGAATGACTATAACAGAGTATGAAAGGGAACTTCTACGGTTGAGCAAGTATGCTCGAGAATATGTTTCCACTAAAGAAGTTATGTGCAAGCGATTCATATATGGATTGAACGAAGATATAAAACTACTAGTCGGAATTCTAGAGTTGAAAGAATTTGTAGTTCTTGTTGAAAGGGCTTGTAAAGCCGAAGATCCTAGCAAAGAAAAGAGGAAGGTAGATTCTGAAGCTAGAGACTCGAGAAAAATATCGATGAGTAAGCCGTATCAATCTTCATCGAAGAAATACAGAGACTATTTTAACCGATTGACAGCTTTAGTGGGATATTCTAATCGGGATCATGGAAAGCAATATACTAGCCCTAAAGCTCAAACTACATCGGTATCAAGTGTTGGGAATGTGAAAGATGTTAAACCAGAGTGTCAACAGTGTGGAAAACGGCATTTCGGAGAGTGCTAGATGAAAAATAATAATAGAGCTTGTTACAGTTGTGGTTCACGAGATCATTTTATCAGAGATTGTCCTAAGCCAAATGCAAAAGATAAATCTCAGAATGCAAGATCGAGCAATATAGCTAATCGACGTAGGCCGCTACGAAATGTGGGAAATACAAGTGGTAATTGAGGTATAACAAGAGATTCAACAGTGAGATCTGAAGCCAGAGTATCTGCTAGAGCTTACGCTATTTGCGCTCGTGAAAATGCGTCGTCACCTGATGTCATTACCGGTACATTTTATCTTTACGACACTAATGTTATTGCATTTATTGATCTTGGATCTACTCATTCATATATATGCATAAGTTTGGTGTCTAATAAGAGTTTACCTATCAAGTCTACTAAATTTGTGATTAAAGTATCAGACCCCTTAGGCAAGTATGTTCTAGTTGATAAAGTATGCAAGAACTGTCCTTTATTGATTCGGGGTTACTGTTTTCTGGCTGACTTGATGCTTTTACCATTTGATGAGTTCAATGCAATTTTGGAATGGATTGTGTAACACCCCAAATCCGGCCTAGAAGTTAGGCTCGAATCTGGCGTGTCACATTAAAGTATTTCTTGAAAACTGTGTTTTCATTTGCGTTCGTTTATTTTCAAAACGTGGTTTATTAAAAAACTATTCCCTTTTCAAAATGTTATTAATCACTTAATAAAATCTTTTTCAATTGCGGAAGCTTAATTAAAATAAATGATTTATGGAAACATGATATTTAAAAATTGCGTTGCGGAAATGTAGTGGTTGAAAGCAGTTATGGTTTTAGAAATATCGTGTCCTACTTCTAGCAGATATTAAACATGCTTAAGCAAATATCCCAAATAAAAGTTAAAAATAACGAGGCCTTATTACAACCCAACTCAAAATACTTGAATGTAAATAACCAAAATGGAAAACACAAGTAGTGCGTGGCCTTTTTCGAGTCCCCAGCAGCACCGATCCTCCTAATGCTGGGGATTACCTGCACAGTTAAAAACGTGGTGAGTTTATGAAAACTCAGTGTGTAATCCCCTTACTAGAGTAACAGTCAGTATACAGAAACAGAACCCGAAACAGTCTGGGCCAAAGCCCTTTAACAGTAACAGTACAGTCCAGTTCAGAGCATACGTGGGTCAAAGCCCACTACAATATCATTTGGGTCACAGCCCATAATAGAATCAATTAGGCCTAGCCCATTTCAGAATCAATTCCATATGCATAATGTGTGATGCATGCTAACCCATCCCATCCAACCCTGCACTTGTCTCCATCCAACCCTGCACTACCTGCGGGGAATAAATCACCCACGCCATCCCTACACTTACAGTGTTAGCACCAGTTGCAGCACTAACTGAAATCGCAGTAAAGATGCTAGTGTATATATGCGGCTCTAAGCCTTCAGTAGTGGTATTATGATTGGCATAAAGCCTTCAGTCGTGTATGTCATGCTCAATCATTTCGCGTGTATGCAAAATGGCCACGATCAGTAACAATTATTTAAACATGTAATAAAAGCATATAAGTCATACAACCATAGTCAAATTAGTCAACTCATAGTCTAAGTCAGTCATTTACCCAAAAGGGCAAAATAGTCATCTTACCCTATAAGGGTATTTCGGTAATCCTACCCTACAAGGGTAGTTCGGTAATTCTAACCTACATGGGTAATTCAGTAATTGTACCCTACAGGGGTATTTTAGTAATTTTACAAATCGAGGGTATTTCATTAATTTTGTAAATCGGGGGTATTTCAGTAATTTTGCAAATTGGGGGTATTTCGGTGATTTCGTAAATCGAGGGTATTTTGGTAATTTTGCAAATTGGGGGTATTTTGGTAATTTTGCAAATCGATGGTATTTCGATAATTTTGCAAACTAGGGGTATTTCGGTAATTTCATAAATCGAGGGTATTTCGGTAATTTTACAAATCGGGGGTGTTTCGGTAATTTTGCAAATCAGGGGTACTTTGGTAATATTGCAAACTGGGGGTATTTTGGTAATTTTGTAAATTAGGGGTATTTCAGTAATTTTGTAAACCAAGAGTATTTCAGTAATTTTGTAAACAAGGGTATTTTAGTAATTTGTAAACCATGGTATTCTAAACAGAGTAACGATACGAATGGGCCTAGGGCCCATTCTCAGCCCAAATGGGCCCACACGCTCGTGTGGCCATTTAGCCCAAATCTAGCCACAGATATGAGATTCACATGGTCCAGTCCAATATTTACTACACAATCATAAAACTTATTCGATTGGGCCCGCCCATTGGCCCCACATGGCCCATTTCGGCCCATCGTGGCCCAAACAGCCTAAACCCACAAGAACACTCATGATGGCTTCAACTATCGTGTCGGAGCTCCCACACGTGCGCTCGCACGCTCATGTGGCTACCATCACCGTGTGACCGGCATTTCGGCATTTACCGCTCTACAACTAGAGTAGTGCGAAATACACACCTGATAGGAATCTGGAGTTAATCGCGCTCCGAACACTCCTATGCCCAAACGCCAACCACAGTATGCTTACTCTCCTCATAGAACGCTCTATTTAAAGCCAGCTTCTCGCCTACTCTCCTGCTAGCTTCCCGATGTGGGATTTCACCTTCAGCAGAGTTTAATTCCATCACAACCACCTGCCATCCCAACTTAGCAAAATAAATATCCCTTTTTTCTTGCAATGGGATTCGAACCCTTGCCCTCTCCTATTCTCCAAATGCTACATGCCACCACAACACAAGCTCCTTTTGTGACTTAAAACATACGCAACTAAATCTAAGCCTATGGGCCAAAGTCTAAGTTCATTTAAAAGGAAATCAAAATGAATTGCAAGCGCCAAGACTTGAACCCAAGCTCTCCCTTACACCCTTAATGACGCCTTGCCACTAGACCACTCACTTCCTTGTGTCATTTTTTCCAACAATTTATTCTTAAAGCCTACTTACTTACTCCCAGGGTTTTATTCCCCTAAAACCAAAATTTTTCCTAAAGCCTAGGTTTGAACTCGAGACTTCATGGAAGCCCCCTAACCTTCCAAAATCACTCTCCTAATAGGTCAAACTTGCATTAGTGTCGTTCTCTTGTTCTCAAAAATTTTAAACGCTCCCATGCTCAAGGCCCAATAGGCCCAATTCTACTAGGCCCAAAAATTCGGGGCATTATAGATTGGTTGACTTTGCATGATGCTGTCGTGAACTGTAGATGAAAGACTGTAGAACTGAAATGTTAGAATAATGAAATTCTTCGGATCGAATCTGATGAGTCGTGTAACACCCCTTACTTGTATCCAACTCCGGAATAGGGTACAAAGCATTATCGGACTTATTCACAAGAAAACATTCAAAATCGAGACATGAATTTCCATTAAAATTTAAAACTTTTTTAGAACATTCATACCGTCCCTAAAATGAGCCTACGAGGCCTAAAACATGCATCAAAAGTGGTTCGGGACTAAACTAAAAACTTTGGAAACTTTTGGAAAACTTAGAAAATTTTCATGAAAAAGGGGTCACATGCCCATGTGGGTTCGAGACACACCTGTGTGACCCTAAGACATGCCCGTGCTTCAGGTCATGTTCAAATTAGGGAGCATTCTGTTTATGACGTCATCATCAAATTGAAGTCACACGGCCAAGTCACATGCCCATGTGCTTAGGCCGTGTAATCAATTAAATTTTCATAATTTTTCATAAAATAGGTGCAGACTTCACACGGCCAGGGCACACTCCCGTGTTCAAGGCCGTGCCGTCTACATGGCTAAGACACACACCCATATCTCTACTCGTGTGCTCATTACTGAGCATTCTATTTTGCAATTATTTAGGGTGCAGAGGACACACGGCCGGATCTCATGCCCGTGGGGCAGACCGTGTCACACACGGCCTAGGCATACGGCCGTGTGTCTACCCGTGTGGACAATAAATAGGCTATTTACCAAGCTATTTGTCACCCTTATTCACACCTACATTCACATCAATTCAAAGGCACATAACATTACATACTTAGGCAACAAAAGCATCCACATTCCTGGTTGAAACATATCAACTTTATATGTTTATCTAACATACTCACTACATTTATTAAGCCCTAGATCAAACACACAAATCCCACATTTATTAGGCTTCATTCAATTTCTATCTAGTTACCAAATTATACTCAAATTCCTTATCTCATTAATAGGTCACAATTCCCACATCACACAATCATGCCATAAATCACATTTCCAAATATTTGACATTCACCAAGTCTACCATGATCATATCACCATAGACATTGACACACATATGAATATACTTAGGCTTTCAACCATGTTGCCAACATAAGCCAACTTACATGGCCAATTAGCAAACAAGCCTTTGACGATTACAAGCAAACATATTGGCTACAATCATAAAGACACATATAACCAATTGACTTAGTCCCTATACATGCCATAACTCAAAATACATGAATTTATATATACCCAAAATGGTAGCTTGATAGTGTGATAGAATCTCCGGCGATCTCCAACTCGAGCTACCTTATTAACCCTATAAGACATGGGAAAGGAAAGGGGAGTAAGCTTTAAAGCTTAGTAAGTTCATATGCAAATAATAAACAATATTAATTATACATTTTCATATGAATAACATGACATATATTAACATAATTGTCATTAAATTTCTTGAGCATAACTTACTCAATCTTATGAATAACAAAACTTAAGCCAAAATAAATGACATTAAACATAATGAGCACATCTCGCTCAGTCATAAGAATAACATATCATTTACCACGATCAACAAACCATTTCAAACCTCCCATAAAACATAGTTCCTATTTTGAAATAAGGCGAGATGACAATAGTTGATTACGAATGTGAATTTTTTCAACTCAGTAAGTACGCCTTAGAACCTGTCCCGATGGAAGAAGAAATTTGTAAGCGATTCCTTCAAGGAATTTTAAAATGAGCTTCGAGTTTAGTTGTTCTCGTACAGAATAAAATAGTTTGCTGATCTAGTTGAACGAGTGAAAATGGTTGAACAAGCCTTGGGCTTAGATAAGAAAGACGAGTCTCATTGAGAACCTGGGAAATCAGTTCCACCAAATGTAAAATCTAAGAAAGATCAGGTTAAACAAAAATCAATGTCTATTGGCAATATTAAGAAGTTGAAAAAGGACATAACTATTCCAAACTATGAATTTTGTGGCGGAAAGCACAAAATTGAATGTTGGAAGAAATCAGGAGCATGTTTTTTATGAAGATCTTTATAACATATCGCTCAAAATTGTCCAAGAAATGTTAATAATATTCCTGTCGCTACCCAGAGATTTATTTCGACAGAAAAAGGTCGGGGAACCATTATGGGTGAATCATTAGCACGAGGATTTGATACGTATTTTCAAAATTTAAGATCAAATTTACCTATTTATAAAATTATGTTATTCGCATGATACTGAATTAAATGAGTTTGGGTATTGAAAATTGAGAATTAGACCGAAGTGAATAAAATAAAAGGTAGTACGATTTAAATGATATGAGGTACTCGGTGTTAAACCAAGTTGAAATATGTTACATACATATTGGAGTGGGAAGTGAATTTATAATGAGATTGAAATTTTGTTTCCTATTAAATGTTCCGATTAGGCTTCGGTATATTTCATGATGCACTGTATGTGCTAGTATAGGTTCTTTGGTTTATCCGATAATGCATTATATGTGCCAGTATAGATACTTTGATTTATTCGATGATGCACCATGTGTGCTAGTATAGTTTATTTGATGATGCATTGTGTGTCTAGTATAGTTTCTTCGGTATATCTGATGATGCATTGTATGTGTCAATATAGATATTCAGTTTATCCAATGATGCAATATGTGTGCCAGTATAGTTACTTCAGTATATTCGATGATGCACTGTATGTGACAGTATAGATACTTCGTTTTATCCGATGATGCATTTTGTGTGCCAATATAGTTACTTCAGTATATCCGATGATGCACTGTATGTACCAGTATAGATATTTTGGTTTATCCGATGATGCACTATGTGTGCCAGTATAGTTACTTCAGTATATCCAATGATGCACTGTATTTGCCGATATAGATACTTTGATTCATCTGATGATGGATTGTGTGTGCCGGTATAGTTAATTTGGTATATTTGATGATGCACTGTGTGTACTAGTATAGTTACTTTAGTATATCCGATGGTGCACTGTGTAGCCGATTGAATGGTTGGATAGCCACTCAACTATTCACTAGACTTCCTGTATCCCACTTCCCTACCTATCTTTCTCGACCTATTCACCAGAGTATGTTGGGCTGGAATGCCTCCATTCATATCCCATCCTTTATGATCTCTAGGCCTTCCCGTTATGAGATATTCCCAATGCAGAAGCATATTCATGTAGAATACTCTTCCACTCTTTTCGTATAAGAGGATATAAGGTCATTTTGTCATCAGTGGGGGAGCATGCATGATATAGATACTTCTCTATGCAAATGTTCTGGCTTTCAAAAGATGAGTAAGGGGCAAGGAGGTAAAGTAGTCAATTTTGACCTATGCGATGGTACACGAGTATCGATGGTTCAAAAGAAAGAACTCTTCTATAAAGTTACTTCAGTATTTCCGATGATGCATTGTGCGTGCTAGTCTATGTGTGTGTCAGTTCGTTCAATGATACACTCATGTGCCAATATGATTGTTTCAATTTTAGATTGGGATACAAGTAGATAAATCTATGCATATGGTTTGAGTCCAAGTCAGGATGGTAAAGTTATAACAAATGAATGGGTTAAAGGAATAAGAATCGAGTTGATATTGGGATCTAATAACCTGAATACAAATTGCGATATATATATGTGTGTGTAATATAGATAGCATGTGAAAGACCATGCGATACAACTAGATGAGTTTGATGAGAGATAAGGAAGGATAGCGAATGGTTAATTTGATTTGGAAACGAAATCTCAATACTCAAACCTTTTCTCATATAAATTTTGTAGACGAAATTTCTTAAAGAGGGAGAATTATAATGACCCGAAAGTTAATGGTATCAGAATGTGTGGTTTCAGAACCCTGTTTCTGTAAACCAAAATTGTAAATATTTCTATTTAATATTTATGGAGTTATATTAAAAGTGAATTAAATTTCATACTGGTAATTTTGTTGAAATAGTGCTTAATTAGGGTACAAACACTACATTATAAAAGTGTCAAATTTTCAATTCATAAAGAACCTTTAATTAGAATAAGACTAAGAGACTTATGAAGTAATTAAACCAATGTTTTAATAAGGTTGGACAGTAAAATGGGTTTAAATGCTAAAAATGTTATAAATTTATAAATGTTCTCTCCCCATTTGTATAATGTAAAGCCGAAACCAAAGAAACAAAGGAGTAGGACAAAGAACTTGGGGTTTTCTAGTTTCAATTCTAAAATTGGTTAGTTCAATTTAGTCCATTTCTTGTAATTTTTATGTTTTTTGAGATCTTGGGAGTCAAATCTATTCAACCCATGTATTAATTTTTAGAATTGTTAAAGCTTTGAAAGTTACCATTGTAGAGAATTTAAAGTTTTAAGTGCTAAATTGATAGATTTTAAGTTTAGAGGTGAAAAAGTACTAAATTGTAAAGCTGATTGAAAGTTTTGAGCATTAGAGACTAAAGTGTATAAACTGTAAAATTTGTTATTAAATTAAGAAATAGGAGGTCCTAAATGGACTATAGTGAAATTGATTTGAAAATTGGAGTTCTAAATTGAGAATTTTCTTACTCCCATTTTTTGATACTAAATTGAATAAAATAAAAAATATGTATAAATCGATGATTGATTCTGAAATTGGTTGTATTTTTATAGAGTTATGTGTTTATGTTAATCCATAGCTAACGTCAACCTAGATTCCTCGAAAAGGAAGGGAAAGGATAAAGTCGTCGGCAAATAGCTTGGAGTTTACGATTTGTATTTCTATAATCCGAACCATTTTTAATTACTGCATTTATGAACTATGTTGCATGATAAGATCATAAGGCAAGTTGGAAATGATAAAACGAGCTGATTTGAATTAATTTGGATTGATTGTTAACGATAAGGGAAAATATTGTATATTGTTGTAAATGTGCAACTGAATCTGTTTTGTGCTGAAATAAGTTGTTACATATATGGAATTGAGAAATTGAATAGAAATGAAATTGAATTATGGGTGGAAAGTGGATATCAAATTATAAGTTTGAAAATGTGATTTGATATTGCACGATTTAATTAATTCGAATTATATATAGAAAAAAATATATATGTTGCAATTTTGACAAATCGATTTAAGATAAGCAAAATGAATTATATAATCAAATGATGTATTAGGACTTCTAGATTGACATATTATCTTGCATTTGAGTTTTTGGTTGTCCTTATTATCGTCGGTATCTAACTTTGTGAGTTTATCAATTTTTTGATGAACTACATGTTCCTGCGCCATCATAGGGGCCTTAGATTGTGGTGCAAGTGCAATAGTCTAAGTGGTACCTATTCCATCATCATAAGATTCAATGTGGACAGATTCTGTCCTGGCTGCATCTTTCTCTGGTTCTTGGTTGTGAGTGGGAGCAGTAGTAGGTTCATCATATTATACTTTAGGATTCAATAGTAGTTCCTTAGGAAAAAAAGGAAATAATGGCATTAGGTGTGAGAAGTTCTTTAATAGGGATTTACAAATGGCAATATCACATTAGGCAGACATATTCCAAAAAGATGGCCACCTCCTCTTGAGCTTTGCCAAAGTTAGTGACAATCATTTTTTTGATGTTTTTCCAACACACAAAATCGTTGTTTCAAACCCTCTACAGTTTCAATCATTCACAGCTCAAAATCAATGTGAGTAGTAGTGGGGACAGCTGAAGTAGTCCTAGGAGGAGAAGATGGAGGTGTGCTAGTTTGCGTTGGCATTTCCTCACCAGCCATTTTTTGTGCAGTGTGCTGAGCAATAGCCCTTTTGTTCGGAAGGTGCTCTTCATTTGGTGACAATGGAACCTTCACTCTTTGGCAGAGTACAATGATCAACAAGGGGAAATTTAAGGTGCCTGTATTCTTTTGGGCACAATGATGAATCTCACGAAAGATAATGTTTCCAACATTAATCTTGCAGCCCACCATTATGGAGTGGAGAAACAATAATCGATCCTTTGATATTGTAGCATTATGTGTAGAAGGAATGAGGCATGTTTTCAAGAAATGGCACCAAATCTTGCATTGAGGCTTCAATGAGACTCTATCGACGGTATAACAATCATTTCTTGATTTGAACATGGTGTACCTTCCATACAAACATTAGTGAGAACCTGGGTGAAGTGCTCTAGGGACATTGTGTTCACAAAGTCACCATGCTCGTTAGGACCTTCAGACAATCCATATTGGGCATTGATGGAGTCCTCATTAAATAGAACTGATGCACCACGCACGTATATAAATGCATTGTAAGGAGATGTAATGTGGGCATAGAACTCTTTCACTACCTTTAGGAAGACATCCTCAGGATGGAGACAAAAGATTCCCCATCCAAGCTTTTCGACAACTGATGAGATGGCCTCTATATACCCCATGAAGTGAGCATCTTGAAAAAGGAATCCTTTTTCCATTCAGAATGGTCTTTTGGAAATTTTTTTATGGTATTTATCTTCAGTAAGTTTACTAAAGAAGGTGTGTGGAGAGACAGAGGTCAAAGTAGCAACTGTTTGGGAAGCCATTGAAGAAGAGAAATCCTGAAAATGAAAAAGGCTAGATCTTATTGTGGTTATGAAGGAAATAGAGAGTAAAAAAGTAGAAAACAAAACAGGATGAAAATGTGGGAAGAAACTGAATCGGCTAGATTAAAATGTGGGAGAGAAGAAATTGTGACATTTGTAATAAGGTCAGCCTTAATCATCATCTGACAAGGCAAAACAATTAGCCTTTAGCGGGAAAATAAAATGTATTTAGCACAATTTGTGAAAATTAAAAGAATTGGGCTAATGGCTTCAATTTGTATGTACTCTGGCCAAAAAAGAAACATGTAACAAGAAAAAATAAACAGTTAAATAAATTTATTGGGTAACAAATAAGAAAAAGTAAAAATAAAATAAACGAAGAAAATTTCTACAATAGAACAATATTAAGTATTTCAAAGAGAAATAAAATTTTTGTCGCGCATTATAGGAGCTTCAAAATAATGTTTCAGGCATTGAGCATTGACTTTGAAAGTGGATCTTGTTTTTCCATCTTTAACATTGATAACTACATGAGGGTATATACATTTGACTTCGACTAGTCCAGACCATCTCAGCTTTAATTTGCTAGGAAATAGTTTAAGCCTGGAATTGGAGAGCAAGACTTGTTGTCCAGGTACAAATTGCCATGGAAAAATTTTCTTCTCATACCATTGCTTTGTCTTTTCTTTGTACAGTTTGGCATTCTCATATGCTTAAGCTCGAAATTCATCCATCTCATTAAGCTCCAGTAAGTGATGAGTTGCAGCAGCACCCTAGGCCATGTTTAGTTTTTGGATTGCCCAAAATGATGTGTTCTACCTCAACTAGCAAATGACATGGTTTACCATAGACAAGCTTGAAAGGTGACATTCCTAATGGTGTCTTGTAAGCTGTGCGATAAGCCAAAAAGGCTTCATCCAACCTTGCTAACCAATCCTTGCGATTGGGATTGACAACTTTCTCCTGAATTTGCTTGATTTCTCTATTGAAAATTTCAGCTTGTCCATTTGTTTGTGGGTGGTATGCTATGGCAATTTTATGTTTAACCCCATATCTATTTAGAGCGTTGGTAACTAATCTGCAATCAAAATGTGAACCTTCATCACTAATTAAAGCACGATGGGTACCAAACCTAGTACAAATATTTGTATGTAGGAATCTCATAACTAATTATGCATCATTTGCAACTAACACCACAGCTTCAACCCATTTGGAGATATAATCCACAACGACAAGAAAGTAGATATTGCCCCAAGATGGTGGAAATGGACCCATGAAATCAATTCCCCATACATCAAATAATTCCACTTCTAAAATATTTTGCAGTGGCATTTCATGTCTCCTTGATAAGTTACTAGTTCTTTGACAACGATCACAGCTATGACAGAAATCATGTGCATCTTTAAACATGCTGGGCCAATAAAAACCATATTGGAGAACCTTTGCGGCAATTTGCATGCTTCCAAAATGTCCGCCATACAGTGCAAAATGACAGTGATGCAAGATACTTTGAATTTCATCATCTGGAATACATCTCTGAATTACTTGATCTACACACTACTTGAATAGAAATGGCTCGTCCCAGTAATAATTCTTGACATCGTGAATTGAGCGCATGTGGCAACAACCCACTGACTAGAAAGTAAACAATATTAGCATACCATGGTAATGCCAAAGCCGACAATAACTACTGATCAGGGAATTCGTCTTTAATCATTTGATTATCACCATAATTATTCCCTGCTTAGAGTCGTGACAAGTGATCAACCACTTGATTTTTAGTGCCTTTCCTATCTTTGATCTCCAAATCAAATTCTTGCAGCAACAATATCCATCTAATGAGTCTGGGCTTGGCCTCTGTTTTCATCACCAAGTATTTAATGACAGAATGGTCTGTATAAACTGTGACTTTGGTGCCAATAAATAAGCTCAGAATTTTTCAAAGGTAAATACCACCTTTAACAATTCTTCCTCTGTGGTGGTATAATTGAGCTGTGAATCTGTCAGCGTACAACTGCCATAATATATAGCATGAAACATCTTGGCTTTTCTTTGCCCCAAAATTGCTCCTACAACAAAGACACTTGCATCACACATCAATTCGAACGGTAAAGTCTAGTCTGCTGCAGTGACTATAGGTGTTGTAATTAATCACTCCTTTAACTCTTCGAATGCTTTTGAGCATAACTCGTCAAAATGAAATGGTCTGTTTTGTTCCAAAACTTGACATAGAGGTTTGGATATCTTAGAAAAATACTTGATAAAGCGACGGTAAAATCTAGCATGACCAAGGAAGCTTCTGATTCCTTTCACTGAAGTGGGTGGTGGAAACTTTTCAAAGATTTCTGTTTTTGCTTTGTCGATGGCAATTCCTTGCTGTGAAATCTTGTGGCCCAAAACAATGCCTTTACAAAATATGAAGTGGCATTTTTCCCAATTCAGCACAAGATTTGTTTCTTAACATTAGCAAAGTACTAATTCTAAGTTTTTCAAACAGTCTTCAAAAGTGTCGCCAAACACCGGGAAATCATCCATGAATACTTCAAGGAATTTCTCCACCATGTCGAAAAATATTGTCATCATGCAATGCTGGAATGTTGCAGGGGTGTTACATAACCTAATTGGCATTCTTTTGAAAGAAAATGTTCCATAATGAGAGGTGAATGTAGTCTTTTCTTGATTAATAGGAGATATGGCAATTTGGTTGTACTCTAAATAGCCATTTAAAAAATAGTAGAAGGTTTTCCCTGCTAGTCTATCCAACATTTGATCTATAAAAGGCAGAGGGAAATGGTCCTTCTTCGTTGCTTTGTTAAGCTTTCGATAAATCATATAAACTCTCCAACCTATGACAGTATCTGTGGGAATGAGTTTGCTGTTATCATTACTAACTACATTGACCCCTCCTTTGTTGGGTACACATTGTTGGGTACACACTGAACAGGGCTCACCCAAGAGCTATCCAAAATTGGGTATATAATTCAAACATCCAACCATTTGATAATCTCCTTTTTAACTACTTCCTTCATGACAAGATCCAGTCTCCGTTGCTTTTCAATAGGTTTGCCATGGCAATCTTCAAGTATTATTTTCTGCATGCAGATTGCTAGGATAATTCCTTTGATATCTGCAATTGACCATCCTAAAGCTTTCTTGGATTTTTTGTAAGCTTGACATAGATAACTACAAGTAGTGTATCGTTATATCCTAAATAAGCAAACTTCAAATGTGTTGGTAATGGCTTCAAATCTAATATAGGCGGATCTTCTATTGAGGATCGAGGAGGGTTGAAAGATCGACGTGATAAGTCTAATGATTCAAAGCTCCTCCTGAATCCATTCTAGATTGTTGAATTTCCATCAGTTCTTCAGATTCTTCAATCAGTTTTGTTTCATTTAATTCAATAGGGTCTGCATCAGAATTGTTATGCATATGCCCTGCAAATTCTTTCTGAATTACAATGTCAACAAATTCAACAAAATGACATTCTTTATCTAGGTTTGCACACTTTAAAGCATCAAACACATTAAATGTCAATTGTTAATCATTAATTCTCATGGTTAATTCACATTTCTGTACATCAATAAATGTTCTACCAATTACTAAGAAAGGTCGTCGAAGTATTATGGGTGTCTCTTTATCTGCTTCACATTCAAGAATAATAAAACCTGCTGGAAAAATGAACTTGTCAACTCTAACCAGTACATCTTCAATTTTACCTTCTAGATAGACGTATGATCTATCAGCTAGTTATAGTGTGACTATAGTAGGTATTGCCTTTCCTATCCCGAGTTTCCTAACAATAGACATAGGCATTAAATTGATACTTGCACCAAAATCACATAACTCTTTGCCAACATAATGGTTTCCAATTGAGTAGGGTATACTGAAACTCCCTGGATATTTTAATTTTTATGGAAGTTTTTTCTTCAACATTGTTGTGCACCCTTCAGTAAGTGCAACAGTTTTAACTCCCCTAACCTTCTATTCTTGGATAGGATATCTTTCATGAATTTTACATAGTATACTGATGTGTAATTGCTTCAAGACCTCTAGAAATTTCTTGAATTGAGCATCTTGCCTTGACTTTTGGAAACGCTGGGGAAAAGATGGTAGTGGCCTTCCTTCCATTTGTTGAGCTTGTTTTGCTATGGCATTTGTATTGTATTTACAAGATGAATTTGCTTCTGTACGCATCTGTTTACTCTCATCTTTGTAGTTTGTTCCACTATTGATTCAAAAGTTGTGCTTTCAGAAATTTTTGAACTTTCCTCCTCAGTAAAGGCATCACTCACAACTCCTGGCAGTTGAGTGCCACTCCGGAGTGTTATGGCCTTGCATTTTTCCTTTTCTTGAGATCAAGAACTTTCTGTGTCACTAGGCAATGCTCCTTGTTGTTTAGAACTTAATGCAGTGGCAGTTTCTCCCACTTGATTCTCCAGAGCTCTTAAGGAAGTTGCCTAGCTCTAAATAATCGCATCAGTCTTAGCCATATACTCATTTAATAGAGATTTCTTAGTTGACGTTGAAGATGAAAACTTTTGTTGCACATTTTGCCGCGGCATTGGTTTACTGTATCAAGGTGGTATACCAACCACATTATGTCAATTAACATTGCTGGCATTTCTGATCGTGTCTGAAAGTCTTAATATTTATATAATGAATGATCGAGCCTAGAAACTAACTATGACAACGATTGAGGCAAGCGCACCTATCGTTTGGTAGTATAGCTATGGCAAGACCGGAAATATCGTATCCTCAAGGACCAAGAGTATTAGTAATTACTATCTTTTTATTATTTAACCTAAGAATGAAGAGAATTGTTATTTAATCTAAAATTAACTAATTACTAAGCTAATGATGCTAAGACACAGAGAGTGAATTGGGGAAATACTTTTGGGAAAACCAATTGATTAAGACAATACCCGAGGAAGAATCCACCTAAACTTCACTTGTTATTTAACTCTGAACCAGACGATTTATTCACTTGACTTGATCCGTAGGATTCCCTAATTTATATTAATACCTCTCTCGAGGCTACTAACGTCTAACCCTAGGTTGATTAATTGAAATCTCTTTCTAATTAAAACCCCTAGAATTGTATTAACTTGATCTATGGACTCCCATATTAGGTTTGACCCTAATCCGGTAGATTTTCATCGTCCTATCTCTAGGAGTGCGATCAACTCCACTTAATTATGCTAGATCTACTCTTAAGCTGGGACTTTTGCTCTACTGCCTAAGCACATCAATACTTGAATCAATATCCTGAAATATCAAAACAAGAATTAAGAACACATAATTAAGAACAAATCAAGTATTTATCATATAGTTCAGAAAACAATAACAAGATCCGTCTTAGGTTTCATCCCCCTCAAGTATTTGAGGGGTTTAGTTCATGTTCATAAAAGAATACATCACAAAAGAAAGTATAAAACAAAACATAGGAAAAACCCTAAAACCCCTTGAAGGAAATTAAAGGGACTATCTTCCGTCTTGAGTATGATTCCGGCTTCTTGAGATGAATCAACTGGCTGTCTTCGAGTAAATCCCACAATTTGGCCCTCTCTAGCTTGGCTCATCGGCCTACCTGAACACCCCCTTTTAGGTCACACTTAGGGTGTTTATATAGGCTTTTGGAATGTCTTTCTTTGCCCCTAAGTATCCTAATTTGAATGGAATTAAAACAGGTCATGACAGGGACACGCCCTTGTGGCACGCCCGTGTAAATCGAGCTCAGGCCGTGTTTGGGTCTGCTAAAGAGGCACGACCGTGTGGCTTGGGCCCAGGCCGTGTGAATTTCGTACTTTGGCCCATTTTCTTCGTTTTTTGGCCTGTTTCTCATTCTTTTCATCCTCTGGTTCTCTCCTAAGTATAAAACATTAAATTAAAGGATTAGGAGCATCAAATTCCACAATTCAGGGAATAAATCATCGAAAAGTATGCTAAATGTGGGATTAAAATATGAACATATTATGGTTTATCAAATACCCCCGCACTTAAGCATTTGCTTGTCCTCAAGCAAAATTCTCAATTCACAATTAAAATGAACTTCCTCAATTCATAATATTCATCAACAGTGTTTCATCATAATTTATAGATAATTTATGCATTGATAATTTAAGTAGAAGGGTCCTAAAGATTCAAACAGTCAAAGTCATAGTTTTTATAGCACGAAAACATAGGTGTTTCCCCTTACCTAAATAATCACCTTTAATTCAAAATTGACAAGAGTTGACATTCTCACTAAAGATTCACTCAAATCACTCAAAGTGTTTAAGGTTCAAAATTAAGCACTCAAAAGTCGAACATGAAAAGTTAATCCCATAGGCTTGCATGTAAATCAAATCTCCACCACTATAGAATGGAATGATACACAGATCAAAAAATCTTTTAAGGGTTGTAATGGGGCTTTGGTTAAAGGTGTGGATAAAAGCTGAATTAAAGGGTTGGAATCGAGATTAATTGACAAATTACCTAACATAGAAAGATGAACTAAGACTCAAATAATTACATCAATTAAAATTTTATAACACGAGCTTCTTCTCAATATATTAAATTTTAAATGTATAAGCTCAATTAACATAGAACTAATAATGGATATACTTTTTTTTAAGAACAAATCAAGTAAATAGATTTTAACAATTGAAATAGAGAATGTAGTTAGGCAACTAATCAAATCAAATCTCGATATAAGGGTAGTCAAGAGAAATGGTGATAACAAATACAAGATGGGTTTTGGGTTAATATTAGTGGGTGAGTCAATAAACGGTTTGTTAAGATCAAAGGGGTTCACTAGGGGTTAATTGTGAGGGTAGGCTTTTAGTTGAGTAAGTGGGTTAAATCCTAAGTGCCTTTATCATCTCTGTATATCAAATCAATGTTGTGGTCTTGACATGTATAATCGATGCAAGTTCTAGAATAGCAAATCAATGTTGACACGCTCATAATCAATAAAGTGAGCAAGAAAAGAATGTATGCTCTAAAAGGCTCAAAATCTCACAAAAATTATGGGTTTTTGATATCAACCTTGTAAATTTCAAACTTCAAGGTAATAATTAGATTCAGGTAGACAACCTAACAAAATTTTTAGTTTTTGGAAATAGACTCATCATGCTTGATTCTCTAGTCTTCTAAAGTTTAAATCATCACTACACAATTATCAATGACTTAATCCAAAACATATCAATAAAAGTCATGACTCAAAGGAAATTTCATTCTAATAGTAAAAATGAGGAACTTTACTTAAGAATAAGACATAATTCAGGGATTTGAGAATCATGCAAATAGTTAGGAACTTTTCAAAATAAAATTCACCCCCCACATTTAAGATATACATTGCCCTCAATGTACAAAGATCTATATGAAATCATAAGAGATAGGGAGAAGTGAAACTTCCTAAATTTTGGATGGATTCCTTGAGATGGGAGTGTAAAAATTTGATTCGGAGGTGAAAGATAAGTTGGAGGAGGCGTCTTTGGTGGTGGTATGGTGGCCGCCTGCGCTAGATGAAGAAATTGGGAAGCTCATGAAGAATTAGCCAGGAAATAATAAAAATAATTCAAAATATACGAATTATATATTTAAAGAAAAGAAAGAGTGTAAAAAGTAAAAGAAAATTAAAAGAAAATATTAATGGACTGAAAATTTCTTATTGTTAGATGGTTCGCGAGGTGGGTGTGATTTCTAAGGGCGTGGTGCGGTGATTCCCTAACAACCTTTAGAACCTAAATCAAAGAAAACAAATTAAAATAAACTAAATTAAGCATAAGAGAAATAAAGAAAAGGAAAATAAAGGAGAAGGGAAAAGAAAAAGAAAAATGAAATGGACTCAAATGTCCTTGGCTCGGCGAATTAATGAAGCGGACGGCATGAACTTATGTAATTCGGTCTCGCACGGGGAGACTCTGCTATTGTCCTTTCATTTCTTCGATATTGGAATGGTTTCGTTGGCCTTGCCTTTGGGCATTGAGTGATATAAGTAAGGATGGTGAAGAGAAATTATGGTGGCTAGGGTTGAGAGGGAAGGGGTTTGGTAAGGAAAGAAGTGAGTAGAAAAGAGGGTTTATATAGAAATAGGAGTCTAGTGATTTCCCACGCCCGTGTTCCTTGGGTGTGTTGGATCACACAGCCGTATCGCACGGCTGTGTTGTGCTTCGTTCGTTTCTCCCACGCCTGTGTCGTGGTCACCACGCCCATGTTTGATAAAACAGTGTCGACCACGACTATTGTAATATCTGAGATATAGGGGTTATGCATTTTCACTTGAATGTATGTAGTAGCATGCTTGTGTGTGGTTTGTATGTGTATTGGGGGCTTCGGGAACCCTAGGGAGTAGGTAGATGCCTTAGAAAAATATTGGATTTTTATGTCTTAAAGGAGAGCTAAGGGAGCTAGGCCTTAAGGAGATTAGTATGTGGACTAAGACACAAGGACTCAGCTGGTAAAGTGGCAAGGGAGGCGCCACTTAGAGCACAGGAGGGTAACGCTTCAAGGAGTGAGAAGGGGCCTAGGTTCGAGCAGCAAGGGGAGCATTTTTGGGGTTGCTTTTTGCGTCAGGCAAGAAAGGAGTTGGACGGCACAGGGACACTGAATGGATGAGCATTTGATTTAGTCAAATTTACTTGAAAATTCGGCTAAGAAGGGAGATAAGTGTTGACTCATTCAAACTCATTTGAATGAGTGGAAAGGAGAAGAAATAGGAGGAAAAAAAGGAATCTGATAGAGAGAAGAAGAGTTAGCCGAATGGAGGGGTTTTGGTGTGGCATTTTCGGCCAAGAAGAGGAGTGGCTATGCTAGAGGGCTTTGGGTGCCGAAATAAGGTGAGTGGGTGGCCATTTTTCTCCCTTTCGAAAGTTTTCTTTTCATCTCTGCTTTTTGCCAAAAACTTGCACCCTTTTCTCTCTTGACCAAAAGCTGAAAGTTTGGAACCATTTGTGCATCTGTTTTCTCTATTTGTTTCTTTTAGGCCGAATCTACTCTTCTCCATATCCCTCTCTTCTTTTTCTCTTCTTGATTAGCTGAAAACATCTCACTCTTTCTCTCCATTGCCGCAACATCTTAAACCCCAAACTTCTCTCCTTCATTCATTTGATTGAAAGCCGAATACACCTAGTGTTCTAGCCGAAAACCCTTAAGCTTATATCTTCTCATCTTAGTCTTGTTTCAACATCTCTTCATCTCTTCCACCATCATACTTTTCTCTTTTTGGATTCATCAAAACCAGATCGGGCTAGTTGCGTGGTAAGGATTTTTTTTTAGATTGATTTCCTTTTCTTTTTCCTTCTTGGTCTGTCGAAATCAAGGGCTCTAGTCCCTTATATCTCTTTGGCCGAAACCATGAAGGAGATCTTTCGGGATTCATTTTGTAGCCGACGTTAGAAGGAGATCTTTCGGGACTTGGATATTCGAGGTAAGCAGGAGGTAATCTTAGGCCGAAGGCCACTTACTTTCGTCTAGTAATGTTAGAACCGGATCTAACATAGGTTATGTAGGGATTTCGACAACTTCCAATGGCAGGTGACAATTTTCAGGATTTAATCAAGCAAGGTATGGGAGTTGTAGTATTCGGCCAAAGGCCATGTTATTTATTAAGGGTTGGCCGATTCTAACTATGGTATTTTAGGGGGAGTTCGACAGAGATAAAGGAGGAGCCTCCGGGATTCAGATCTATTTCGGTAAGAGTATTTAGATAAGTTATAGATGTGTTGTCGTTTAAATTCTTACGTATCGATTAACCGGGTTCCTGATTAAGTGATATTCGATGGATGCGAGTACCAGTGGAGGAGAGAAAGGGGTAGTCTCTACCCCTAGATTTAAGAAACGCTCAGTTTCTCCAGTTCGGGATTAGCCACCTGGGTGTGGGCCAGCATCGGAAAGGGATAAGCAAATCGCTGTGATCCCTGCAAGCGAAAGTGTCAGTGAGATCGAAAGCGTTGTTCTCAGTGTTATCAGGTGTGTAACCCCACCCTAATTCCCGATAGATTCATAATAATAATCTTAAATATGTGTTAATAAGGTTATGAATAAACATGGCTAAGGGTACCATTCAATGGTACAGTGTAATCAGGTACGTTACCCCTTAATACTCAGTTAATAATGTTTATAAACATTTATATGAAATATGAGTAATTTCGTTATGTATATTGCATGATATTTGTATGTTTTGTATGATACATGGACATATGGGTGATAATGATAAACGGGAAGTGTTCCGGTGGTTTTACCACATTATCCGGTGACTCATGTCACATATTATGAATCCGGTGACTCTGTCACATTATCTGGTGGCTATGCCACGTTATAAGGGCGAAGTGCAGTTGACTGCAGCGACTGCCTTCGAGGGTGTGTAGCGGATGGAGGGTCGATTTAGTAATCCCCATGGTGTGATTGGCAGGTACGGGTGGTGTGTATAGGTTAGATATCTAGGTGGGTTCAGGTTGCATTTCCATTTTATATATATATATATGTGACTTGATATGCTATGATAAGTATGCTATGTTATGGGCCTATGGCCAGATATGACTAAAGATGGGCTTTGCCCGAAATGTTTGAGATTAAGGCTATAATCGGTTGGGACTTCGTGTTGGCTGTTGCACATTGAGTCTGTTGACTCACCCTTCGTGGGCTAACTTTTTGCAGGTGATACTTAGTGCTATGGACTGGGACAGCGAGGACTAGGTGGTGGCCATGCTCAGTGATTTCGGGTTTTCGTATGGTTGAACTTTGCGTTTTCTTTAGCATACTTTGCTTACGGGATTTAATTGGTATTTTAAATTTGTAATAAGGCCACTACTTAACTGTTTAAATTTTATGCTTTAAGTTTTACTTTTCATACGATAATCGGTGAATGAGTAACTAAATATTTTTCATTAACAACTTCAAATGTTTTATCATCTAATCAACTATGGTTTTCAACTTTATAAGCTCAAAAATCCGGCATTACTTTTAATCTACGAAATGTGAAGGAGATGTTTTAATGTAATTCAAAATTGAACGACAACTTGCTTTCAACTCACTAAAATTTCAAATCTTGTTTTAATAATAGACTTATTTTTACAAGAACATGAAATGGAATTTTGTTAAGTTCTCCGAAGGAACATGTCAGATCCGGTCGAGGCTTGTGGGCCGGGTTTGGGGTGTTTCAACTGTATTGCACGGCTGTGGTGTTTAGTCGGAGCCCGTGGCTTGGAGATATTTTTCGTCCTGTTTCGTACTATCTCTAATACGCTGGTACGAAAATCCGTGGTGTCCACACGGCCACGGCCACGCCCGTGTGTCATACTGTGTGGTATGGAAATCTGTCTTTTATTAATTTGGTTAGTTTGTAGTTAGTTGCTGAAAGTAAAAATGGAAATAAAAATATGAAAATTAATGAGGTTAGTGCTCGGGTTGCCTCCCAAGAAGCGCTTGTTTAAAGTCTTAAGCTAGACTTACCTCTTATTCGCATAAACATGGTGGTTTGAGGAGCTGAAAATCCTTTCTCATGCTATCAGTTCTATTATCAGTATATAATTCGAGTCGAGTAGTGTTTACTTTAAAAGTGCCGAATATAGGATTACTTACCTCGACTGTTCTGTATGGGAAGACATTGATTACCTCAAAAGGGATTTCTTTGTTTGTATTAAGGTCGGGAGGGGGGATTCGAGGGTCTTTCTTATCCAGCGATACCCGATCACCGATCTTAAATTTGTATGTCCCATGGAGTGGCTTTGGTTCTGCTTCATGTATTCCTAGTTTTTCCTTGAAGTGTGTCTTCCACTCGTCTAGTTCATCGATCTGAAGCCTTCGCTCCTCATGAGTTATATCTTTGTTGGCACAAAGTTTAGGATCTGGCTCAGTTGTGTAATTTTGTGGTGCTTCCTCAAAAGAAGGTTGAACCGAATGGTCATTAATAGAATTTATGTTTTCACCTTGATTACTTGATGTCCTAGCCGAGTCAAGAGCCTGAAGAGTGATTGTCTCGTCACCTACACGAAGTATGAGTTCACCTATACCAACATAAATTTTAGTCCTAGTAGTTGCTAAAAAGGGTCTTCCTAAAATTAAAGGAATATTATTGTCCTCATCCATGTCTAAAACGACAAAGTCTACTGGGAATACGAATTTATCAATTTTCACGAGTACATCTTCAATTATACCCCTAGGAATTCTAATAGTTTTATCAGCTAATTGAATACTCATCCTAGTTTGTTTGGGTTTCCCTGACCCTAGTTGTTTAAACATTTTATAAGGCATAACATTTATGCTTGCCCCTAAATCAGCTAAACGAATGCTCCTGTCGTATTTATGGATTTAATGTGTAACACCCATAACCCGTATACATCACCGAACTAAGGTTATGAGGTATTACCGGTCAAATCATAACATTTATACTATCATGGCTCACACATCAACACATCATAGTAATCATTAGCACAAAATCCCTTTAGTAGGTCTACGAGACCTTAAACATGCTTTAAAGAGGGTTCGGGACTAAACCGATCACATACAAAAATTTTACAAATTTAGAAAAAATTTCTTCTAAAACAGGACACACGCCCGTGTGGATAGACCGTGGGCCTTACACGACCATGTCTTAAACCATGCCTTACCCCGTGTGGAACACTGAATAGGATCACACGGCCTGTCACACGATTGTGTGTCTGGCCCGTGTGCAAGTCTGGCTTACTACAAAAATGGAAGTGAAGAACACAGTTGGGACACACGCCCTTGTGCTCACCCGTGTGGGCAATTATAGGCCATTTGCAAGGCCACTTTGCCACCCATTTTGGGTCATTCCTACATGATCAATTTCAACATCAATAATATAAATTTCAATCACCATTCTCAACTACCAAATCAAGTATGAAATATACCATTTCAAAGTCACCAAAGCATACCTGAATGACCATTCACACAATACCATATTTACACATTACTTACACCATTATCACAAAGAAAAATATGTACCAAAACCATTTCACAACCATACTAGCCTATACATGCCATATACCATATATACAACTTCCAAAAAGGTACCAAAATAGATGTCTGATAGTGTGATTAAGTCATTGACGATCCCCGGATCCGAGCTAGCTTTAAAGACACTGTAAAATAGAGAAATACTTCACACAGTAAGCTTTAAAGCTTAGTAAGTTCGTAATACAACACAATTAACTCAACAAATCAGATTCAATAAACAAAATTAACTATCACTTGATTCAATTCACATCACTACTCAGTCTCACCCATAGCTATTACTCACTTTCATACCATATATATATATATTCAAGTACAAGCATTTTTAATACTACTCAAACCATCTGTTTTTTTTCATCATTCATTCAAATAATCATCCATTTATCTCATACACAATATCATCAACCACATAGGTTCTGCACATACCTGTACCATCAAGTATTTATCTATCACATTTACCACTCAATGCTCAATGCCATAATTCATTCGATCCTCTTTAAACGTTCGATGAACTCGCACACTCAGTGCCATTTAATTAACCGAAGCTAGAATAGTATCGCACACTTAGTGCCATCACATTAAACCGAAGATGTCTCAGTATCGCACACACAGTGCCAACTAATATAGCCGATGCATTTCTTTATCTCGTACACTTAGTGCATTTCATCGTATTAACTTTTCTATTTACACACACTTAATGCCACATATCTTCGAACTCACATTTCGCATTATTAAATCAACAACTACATTTCCATTCATTTCATAACAGGTGAACATTGTTTAAACGATTCATATTGTACACGAACTTACCTCGGATGTAAAATCAACGACACTAGTCGATCAATCGAGCACTTTGTTCTTGCCTCGATCTAAGTCTGAATTTCTCCTTTCTTGATCTATATAATATCAAATTCAACTCATTCAATCACATTTTCGTCCAAAACAATCCACAACACATAGTTAAAGCATTTTACACTTTAACCCCCATAATTCCACATTTTGACTTTTTAGTCCCTATTTCACAATTGCACAAAATACACATAATTTATTCACACCCAAGCTTGGCCGAATTTCGTACTTGTCCCTAGCAACCCATCTTTCACATTTATTTCACATTTTAACCCTTCAAAGTTTTATTTTCACAAATTAGCCCTTAATAACCAATTTCATCAAAAATTCCAAATACAAAATATGTTTATCATCCATCAAGCTTTCATTTTTCACCAACTATCAACACAAAGATCACATATTAAACAATGGCATAACTCAAAATCATTATTAATTTCATGAATTCAAGCATGGGCTTTATAGAACACGAAGCAACGATAAAAAAACGTAAAAATCATCAAAAACGAATCAAAACACATACCTTAATCAAGCCAAATTCTTGCCGAAACCTCCAAAGCTTTAAACTCTATTTATTCTTTCTATTTTAAGTGGATGATGGATGAACTAAATGAAATTTTGGCTTTGTTTTACTTAATGCACATATAATTAACTAATTTCCATTATAACCTTTATAATTTCATATAAAATTCCACTAACTTAAACCCATTTTTGTCCATACAATCTATTAATGGTTTAATAACAACATAAGGACCTCTCATTTAATAAGACATGGAAATAAAGCACTTTTAATTACTAGCACACAGCTTTTGCATTTTATACGATTAGGTCCTTTTTCACAAATCGGCACACAAACGATAAAATTTTCACACAGAACTTTTGCACATACTTTATCACATACCATTAACATTAAAAAATAATATTAAAATATTTTTCTGACCTCAGATTTGTGGTCCTGAAACCACTGTTCTGAATACGGTCTAATCCGGGTTGTTACATAATGAACCAAATTTTTCGATCGTACTTGGACAAGTTTGTAGTTGTTTTTATTGATGACATATTAATCTATTCTCGGGATGAGAGTGAGCATGCGAAGCATTTGAGAACTGTTTTGCAGACTTTAAGAGATAAGCAGTTGTATGCTAAATTTAGAAAAAGTGAATTTTGGCTCCGAGAAGTCAGATTTTTAGGACATATCGTGTCAGGCGATGGAATTAGAGTTGAACCGAGTAAGATATCAGCTATCGTTGATTGGAAATCTCTGAGGAATGTGTCAGAGATTAAAAGCTTCTTAGGCTTAGTGGGATACTACAGACGATTTGTTAAAGAATTCTCCATGATTGCTACTCGTATGAAGAGGTTGCTACAAAAAGATGTCAAGTTTGAATGAACAGAGAAGTGCCAACAGAGTTTGGAGAAACTAAAAGTATTGTCGAATGAAGCCCTAGTTTTAGTGCAACCGAAACCAGGAAAGGAATTTGTGGTGTATAGCAATGCGTCCTTAAATGGATTGGGGTGTGTACTCATGCAAGAAGGCAAGGTAATAGCTTATGCTTCTAGACAGCTGAAGCCACACGAGAAAAATTATCCGACTCATGATTTAGAGCTGGCCGCCATAATGTTCGCACTGAAGATTTGGAGACACCATTTGTATAGCGAGAAATGTCAAGTATTCGCCGACCATAAAAGTCTAAAGTATTTGATGACTCAAAAGGAGTTAAACCTACGGCAGTGGAGATGGTTAGAGCTGATAAATGATTATGAGTTGATAATTGACTATCACCCTGAAAGATGAATATGGTCGCCGATGCTTTGAGTAGGAAATCATTATTTTCCTTGAAGGCTATGAATACTCAGTTGTCTGTGACTGACGACAGTTCAATTTTAGCCGAGTTGAGAGCGAAGCCAATGTTTTTGCAAGAGATCTACGAAGCTCAGAAAAGTGATAAAGAATTGCAATCTAAGATAACTCAGTGTGAGACGAGTATAGAATCAAACTTTCAGATTGGTTCAAATGGTTGTTTAATGTTTTGAGATAGAATTTGTGTACCCAAAGACGATGAGCTTATTAGGAAAATTTTGCATGAGGCACGTAGCAGTTGTATGTCTATCCATCTGGGTAGTGTGAAAATGTATAATGACTTGAAGAAAATGTATTGGTGGTCGGGAATGAAAAGAGACATCTCAAAGTTTGTCTCTGAGTGTTTAATTTGTCAACAAGTGAAAGCCGAACACCATGTATCCTCGGGTTTACTTCAGCCCGTATTGGTTCCCGAGTGGAAATGGGACCGTATTACCATGGATTTTGTGTTTGGATTGCCGTTGACGCCAAAGAAGAAAGATGTTGTGTGGGTTGTGGTTGATAGGCTTACGAAATCGGCTCATATTATACCGGTTCGTACCGATTATTCACTTGAGAAATTGGTCGATTTGTATGTTTCTGAATCATGAGACTTCACAGAGTATATCGATCATTTTGGATAGAGATCTAAGGTTCACATCACGGTTTTGGAAAAAGTTACAAGAAGCTCTGGGGACAAAGTTGAATTTTAGTACTTCTTTCCACCCGCAAACTGACGGTCAGTCAAAAAGAGTAATTCAGATTCTTGAAGATGCTGCAGTTTTGTGTTCTTGAGTTTCAAGGCAGTTGGGAAAAGTACTTACCGTTGGTAGAGTTTGCCTACAACAATAGTTATCAGTCGAGTTTGAAAATGGCGCCTTATGAGGCTTTGTATGGGTGTAAGTGCTGAATGCCCTTGTATTGGTCCGAACACAAAGAAAATTAGATACACGGGGTTGAGTTAGTCAAGGAGACTGAAGAGAAAGCAAAAGTGATTCATGGTTGCTTGAAGGCCGCTTCGGATGGACAGAAATCCTACGCGGACTTGAAATGGAAAGAGATTGATTTTAAAGTCGGTGATAAGATATTTTGGAAAGTATCTCTGTGGAAGAAAGTCTTCAGATTCGATAGGAAAGGCAAGTTAAGTCCACGTTTTATTGGGCCATATGAGTTGACTGAGAGAATTGGACTGGTAGCATACCGATTAGCCTTGCCATCTGAATTAGAAAAGATCTACGATATATTCCATGTGTCTATATTGTGCCGTTATCGTTCTGACCCATCACACGTGATTTCACCAACAGAGGTTGAAATTCGACTGGATATGACCTATTGTGAAGAGCCGGTTAAGATTTTAGATTGAGAGGTCAAACAATTGAGAAGTAAAAGTATAACACTCATAAAAGTACTATGGCATAGACATGGTGTTGAAGAGGCTACTTGGGAGCTCGAGTAGACCATGAGAGACCAATACCCGAACCTTTTTGCTGGTCAGATTTTCAAGGACGAAAATCCCTAAGGGGAAAAATTATAACAGCACGATTTTGGGGCTAGTCATAACAGTGGTTTCGAAACCACTAATCTGAGGTTGGAGAAATTTATTTTAATATTAGTTTATGTATTATAGCATGATTATATGAGTGCATGAAAATTTTGGTGAATTAATTTTAGTGATTGAATGCTTAATTTTTAAAAAAAATGACTAAATCGCATAAAGTGTGAAAGTTCTGTTCTACTAGCTAAAGGTGTCAAATAGCTATAGAATATTAAATTGGAGGTCCTTAATGTGCAATTAGGCCTTTAGGAATGTGTTGGTCAGCCATAGAGACAAGAAAATGAAATTTTCAAAGGGTAGTGAGGTTTTGGTGACAAATTGACTAGTAATATTAAAATAAAGAGAAAATGATATCATCTTTTCATCTTCTTCCTACAACCACCAAAAATTTCAGCAAAAAGGAGCTTTCGAAAGCTTAAAATTTTTAGCAACTTAAACCTTTGCAAGTAAGTGTTTTTTATGGTCATTTTTGATAATAGCTTAATCTAGCTAATGATGGGACTATTTTGCAAAATGGTTGAGAGTCTAGGGTATTACCATGTTAGTATTCATGTTGATTTCTAAAATTTGATGGAAGAAAATGAATCTTAGTTGTTAAATAAACAACTTTTGTGAAAGGTGTTTCACTGAAAACATGTGTGAAACAATTGAAATTGTGAGTTACTGTAAGAGTAATAAAGGTTTGGCTAGGCCTGCTAAAGGAGGAAATTTGATTAAAATCTATTTACGAGCCTAGGGGAAAAATTGTAATTATATGAAAGTCTAGGGCAAAACGGTAATTTTGCCAAAGTAGGAATTTTGAAATGTGTTGATTAATGTGGTGGTTAAATGAGTGAATTTTATCATTATAAATCAAGAAAAACAGAGTCCGGACATAGACTGGGGGAAAACCAAGTTGTTGGACTAGATCGAACAAGACGCTCATATTTTGTATATCGAGGTAAGTTGTATGTAAATAATACAACGTTATCATATTTATGTATTAAACAATCGATATTGCATAAAAATTTTTATTATTGCTATGATTATGCATGACGAAAGTTGATGTGATATACTTCCGATTGAACCTTAGGAATAGATTAGGTACCCAAGCCATGACATTTGAGTGATATGTGTGCTAGTGTAAGACCATGTTTGGGACATGGCATCGGCCACATTATGGAAGCCAGTGTAAGACCATGTCTAGGACATGGCATCGGTGATAATATGTGTGCTAATGTAAGACCATGTCTGGGACATGGCATCGGCGATAATATGTGTGTTAGTGCAAAACCATGTTTGGGACATGGCATCAACCACATTATGGAAGCCAATGTAAGACCATGTCTGGGACATGGCATCGGCGATAATATGTGTGCTAGTGTAAGACAATGTCTGGGACATGGCATCGACCACATTATGACAGCCAGTGTAAGACCATGTCTGGGACATGGCATCGGCATATTACCCTCTTGTGTGAGGCTTGTCGGGTATCCTTTGGTATTCCAACTGGTTCAACGGGTAATTTAGAGCTTATGTCAAAGTGAGAAAGGTTACGATTCGGTTGTAAGTGATACAGGTACCTACATGAAAATTTATGAGAAATGAGCTCGAAATATGTCGTATGATTAGGAAGGGTGAAAATGAGTAAGTTATGCTTTCAATCATTCGAGAATTTTATGCAAGTTTATAAGATGATATGAGTATGATAATGCATGGTAATGGTTGATAATTATTTACCTATGACTTACTAAGCTTTGTGCTTACTCTCTTTTCTTTTCCATTTTCTTATAGTATCGCCAAGCTAGCTCGGGGATCAAAGAAAGTTGGAGGCTCGATCACACTATCAACCTGAACATTTGGTATAGGTAAATTTATTTTTTTTAGTATGGCGTGTATAGGGACTTAGTCTTTGTCAAGTGCCATCTTGTTTTGGCCAAATGTGTTGGCTTGTCTTGGAAATTGATCCATTTTGTATAAGGGCACGGATGATGGCTATTACTTATTATTGATTTATGGAAATGATGATGTTTTTTTATGGATGTGCAAATTGCATGGTTGAGCATTTGGTATATTATTGCATGAATGAGTAGGTTATTTGATGTGGCTTATTTTGGTGCAAGTAAGGGTGGAAAAAAGGGCTTGGTAAATAGCCTTGTTTTTGTCCACAAGGGTAGACACACGGGAGTGTGTCTAGGCCGTGTATGACACACTGTCTGCCCCATGGGCATGTAATTCAGCCATGTGTCCCCCTGCACCTTAAGTTGGCAAAAAAAAAATGCCCAGAAGTAACCACACGGACTGAGACACAGCTGTGTGTTTCAACCGTGTGGATACACGGCCATAACACTTGGGCATGTGCTCAGACCATGTGAGGTCTGCACTTGAGTTTAGGTATTTAATTTGCCACACATCCTAAGGACACGGGCGTGTGCCTTGGCCGTTTGCCCTAGCAAACTATTCTTCCTTCTCTTTTATTTTTGCCAAAGCCGAAATCTTCTTCTCCCCAAGTCCACCATTGTCGATCCCTCCCAAATCCCATACTTTTCTATTGAAGCCGAAAATAAGTTCCATCTAGGCCATAGTCGACTAGTCTCCTAATCTTCATAGCCGAATCTTTGAGGGGCTTCAAGCAAAGGTTTTGTCAATTTCTTCAGTAAGGGTAAGATTAAATTTAGTTTCCATTCTTTCTACTTTTAGACTTATCGAAATCTAGGGCTAACCCCATTAATATCTTGTTGCCGAAACCTTGAAGAGATCTTTCGGGATTTACTAAGTGTCGACTACAAAGAAGGAGAAGTTCTTTTCCCGAAGGTACACCATAAGCCGCGTGTTCCCTAGTTATTCGGTGAGTTTCGGGATTTAAAATCCACAAGGTAAGTGTCTATAGCATTCGGCCAAGGCCTATTTTCGTAGTTAGATCTATTATTATGTGTTTTAAGCCGAAAACTAACAGATTCAAGGGATCTAGTGAGTAGCCGATTTCAAAGGAGAAGAATACAAGTTTTCGGGATTTGACTATAGTCAATTCGACAACAAGGTAGGTTTTAAGAATACAAATCCTACTAGGATTTGGTTTTATAGCCGAATAGGCTTTATGCTAACATATTAAGGTTACCAAATGTAGGAATTGAGATCTAAAGGAATAGATCAGTTTTTCGGGATTTCAAGGAATTCGTTAAGCAAATCAGGTGTGTACCCCACACTAACTTTTAATATGTTCTATGGAAAATATTTAATATATGAATGTATAAGAATGTGAATATGGCTAAGTACCCTAAGGTGGTACAAAATACTCAGGTATGTTTCCTACTCATACTAGGATTATGAAATATGTTATATTTAACATGTGAAAAGTGACATGAATGTGAATTTAAGTATGATATGCATGATATGAATAATATGGGGCATTCGGGTTATATGAGAAAGGGGAACTGAATGTGGTGACTTCGGTCTCACTATCTGAATGTGGTGACTTCGGTCACATTATCTGAATGTGGTAACTTCGGTTACATTATCTGAATGTGGTAACTTCGGTTACATTATCTGAATGTGGTGTCTCATGACACAATTATCTGAATCTGGTGGCTATGCCACGAATCTTATATGGGCGATGAGCACGTCGACTGCAGCGACTGCCTTCGATGGTGTGTAGCGGAAGGAGGGTCGACTTAGTAGTCCCCACGGTGTGCAGGTTGGTACGGGGATGTGTAGCGGATGGCATCTAGGTTTGGGTATGGGTTGCATCATTATTTTATCTGTATATGAATGTGCATGTGATACGTTATGGTATGCCTGATCTATTAAATTTTAGTGTTGTGTACACATTGAGTCTGTTGACTCACCCCGTTGTGGGAACATTTTTCAGGTGATGAACAGTGATGGACCGGGACGGCAGAACTTGTGGTGGCCATGCTCAGCTTGAAGTTTTATTCAATATGGACATTTTATTTTATTTAAGTACTTAAGAATTTTATTTTGGGTTTTTACTTGATGTAATAAGGCCATAGTTGAATTTCTTTACTTCACTTTGATTTATTATGTTACAAATATTTATTAATTGAAAGATTAAGTAAATTTATTATCAAAATCAACCCTAAACGTTTTGTCACCTAAAGCTAAATGATTTTTAATCAAATAAACTCGTTTTCAACTCAAGCCCAACCCAAAACAAATTTTCTTTCAAAACACACAAGTTTTTCCTAAGTCACAAAAGAATTTGAAACGGTTTACACCGGGGAACATACCAGATCCGGTCAAGGCTCGTGGGCCGGGTCTGGGGTGTTTCAGTTTGGTATCAGAGCCCAGTTTCAAACCCTCGGCCTGGGGTTTAAGGCCCAAAACGTTTTCAAATCGAGCCCAAAGAAGTTTTCATGAAAATATTTTTGAAACTAAGCAGGTTTTTCTGGCATGGCACCTAAGTCTCCGACCCGAAGTCCACCAGGTAAGTACCCCTATCTCTTGTGTGAATTATTGTATGAATTGTAGAAGGGTAGGAACGGAATGTAGATTAGTATGATAAGTACTTGAACTCTAGGACTAGTGTACCCCAACAAGTTACATAAAAGTTTAATTTCTAATTAAACAAACCTGTGGTTAAGTCGCCGAGTTAGGGTGTGGCAACCATTGTGCGCATGTCTAGGAATGGATCTGGAAGAGCCTGGTATTTAAGCAGTCCTAGTGACTCACCTTCTCTTCGCAGGAATCCTACCTGGTGCGTAGCTTCGGTTCACCCTAACCAAGAGGACTCAGTCACAGGCTAAACCCAATAACTAAAACCCGAAAGGGATTAGCCACATTTTTATGGAAACCCTTGTTTTAAAATGACTAAATTACCCTTTTGATTTATACAAGCTATCCCATAAAATTTTTCTAAAATATTTCTTGATTTACAAAATTACTAAAATACGCCTAGTGGTAAAATTACAAAAATGCCCTTGGTTTATGAAATTTCCAAAATACCCACAGTTCTTAAAAAAAAAATTCATTACTTTATAACAAGTCCAAAAACTCTACTTCTGCAAAATATTAAAATACTCCAACTTGGAAAATTTACGAAATTGACCCTAACTTACAAAATTACCAAAATGACCCTGATTTCCAAAAATTTTGCAACATCACTGATTTGGAAAACAAAATTCTCAAAAATAACCCTCAAGTTTTATAAATTTTGAAATACCCCTGAATTATTAAACTTTACAAATTTACCCTGATTTGTAAAAATTTACTGAAATACCCCTGGAATTTCAAAATTTCCAAAAATACCCCGGGAATGCAAAATTACCAAAATACCCTTATTGACAAAATCCACAAGGAACCCTATTTTTGAAAAAAAAATTTACGAAAATACCCCTGTAGGGCAAATTACGAAAATACCCCTGGGTAGTGGAAAAACAGCAACAATAAAAACTACAACATTTCTCTGAATGAACGAAAGTTCATAATTGATTGATGGATGTATGAATGTAAAGACTGTGTGCATGTATGGATACGAAAGAACCACTCCTAAAATTTTTCCATAAAAATTCTTCGCGAATAATCAGTGAAACAAGGACTAATTCATAAAATTTTTACTCGAATTAAATCACGACGTTAGAAATAAGTTCTAGGGGACGTGAACTTAGGGATTGTGCCTAGAAAGTATGATGGTTCTATTAAGATCAGAGTGCGCAGCGAAAGCATAGTGCGGTGAGAAGGATTGTACGGCTGTTAATAAGTAATTTCGAGGACGAAATTATTTTTAAGGAGGGTAGAACTGTAACATCCTAGATTAGGGGTTATGCGTTCGTGTGTAATTCATGAGATAGTGGGCTCAGTGGGTGTGTTGGATGTGTTCTGAGGAGTTCTAGGAACCCTAAGGTGTATGGAAATGTATGGAAATGTCAAGTTTAAAGAGCCAAACGAAAATTTTTGGAAACTTGGAAATGTAAAGAGATGTCAAGTTTTAAGGCTTAAAAAGAGGAAATTAAGGCAAGGTGGCCTTAAGAAAATTTATAGGAGGAATTTGACACACAACCAGGCTTGTCAAAGTGGCTTGAAGACATCACCTAAAAGCCCAGCAAAGTGACGCCACAAGCTTGTGTATTTGGGCCAGGGTTCGAGTCACTTGGGGAGCAAATAAAGAAGTTTTATTTTTGCTTCCAGAAGCAGAGAGGTGGACGGCACAAGGCTTCTAAAAGAGGAGTTTTATTCTCTTTAAATTTCGTCTAAATAGGAGATAAATAAAGGATTTTGTTTTGGATAATTCCTAAGAGATAATTGTTGGATTAATTCTTTTATTTTGTGATAATTAAAAGGATAAAACTATCAATTAGAAGAGTGGTGGCCAAGTAAGGGACTCTAGCCTAGTAATTTCGGCTATAAAAGGAAGAGTAAGGCTATTCTTCATTCATTCTTTTCTCTTCAAGGAAACCTCTGCCGAAAATTCCCTAGCAAACTATTCTTCTTTCTCTTTTATTTTTGCCAAAGCCGAAATCTTCTTCTCCCCAAGTCCACCATTGTCGATCCCTCCCAAATCCCATGCTTTTCTATTGAAGCCGAAAATAAGTTCCATCTAGGCCATAGTCGACTAGTCTCCTAATCTTCATAGCCGAATTTTTGAGGGGCTTCAAGCAAAAGTTTTGTCGATTTCTTCAGTAAGGGTAAGATTAAATTTAGTTTCCATTCTTTCTACTTTTAGACTTATCGAAATCTAGGGCTAACCCCATTAATATCTTGTTGCCGAAACCTTGAAGAGATCTTTCGGGATTTACTAAGTGTCGACTACAAGGAAGGAGAAGTTCTTTTCCCGAAGGTACACCATAAGCCGCGTGTTCCCTAGTTATTCAGTGAGTTTCGGGATTTAAAATCCACAAGGTAAGTGTCTATAGCATTCGGCCAAGGCCTATTTTAGTAGTTAGATCTATTATTATGTGTTTTAAGCCGAAAACTAATAGATTCAAGGGATCTAGTGAGTAGCCGATTTCAAAGGAGAAGAATACAAGTTTTCGGGATTTGACTATAGTCAATTCGACAACAAGGTAGGTTTTAAGAATACAAATCCTACTAGGATTTGGTTTTATAGCCGAATAGGCTTTATGCTAACATATTAAGGTTACTAAATGTAGGAATTGAGATCTAAAGGAATAGATCAGTTTTTCGGGATTTCAAGGAATTCGTTAAGCAAATCAGGTGTGTACCCCACACTAACTTTTAATATGTTCTATGGCAAATATTTAATATATGAATGTATAAGAATGTGAATATGGCTAAGTACCCTAAGGTGGTACAAAGTACTCAGGTACGTTTCCTACTCATACTAGGGTTATGAAATATGTTATATTTAACATGTGAAAAGTGACATGAATGTGAATTTAAGTATGATATGCATGATATGAATAATATGGGGCATTCGGGTTATATGAGAAAGGGGAAGTGAATGTGGTGACTTCGGTCTCACTATCTGAATGTGGTGACTTCGGTCACATTATCTGAATGTGGTAACTTCGGTTACATTATCTGAATATGGTAACTTCGGTTACATTATCTGAATGTGGTGTCTCATGACACAATTTTCTGAATCTGGTGGCTATGCCACGAATCTTATATGGGCGATGAGCACGTCGACTGCAGCGACTGCCTTTGATGGTGTGTAGCGGAAGGAGGGTCGACTTAGTAGTCCCCACGGTGTGCAGGTTGGTACGGGGATGTGTAGCGGATGGCATCTAGGTTTGGGTATGGGTTGCATCATTATTTTATCTGTATATGAATGTGCATGTGATACGTTATGGTATGCCTGATCTATTAAATTTTAGTGTTGTGTACACATTGAGTCTGTTGACTCACCCCGTTGTGGGAACATTTTTCAGGTGATGAACAGTGATGGACCGGGACGGCAGAACTTGTGGTGGCCATGCTCAGCTTGAAGTTTTATTCAATATGGACATTTTATTTTATTTAAGTACTTAAGAATTTTATTTTGGGTTTTTACTTGATGTAATAAGGCCATAGTTGAATTTCTTTACTTCACTTTGATTTATTATGTTACAAATATTTATTAATTGAAAGATTAAGTAAATTTATTATCAAAATCAACCCTAAATGTTTTGTCACCTAAAGCTAAAGGATTTTTAATCAAATAAACTCGTTTTCAACTCAAGCCCAACCCAAAACAAATTTTCTTTCAAAACACACAATTTTTTCCTAAGTCACAAAAGAATTTGAAACGGTTTACACCGGGGAACATACCAGATCCGATCAAGGCTCGTGGGCCGAGTCTGGGGTGTTTCATATATATATATGTGTGTGTGTGCATATATACAAAAGATCCTTAAAATGCCAACAAATCCAAAATAAACATTATTTAACCAAGAACACCTTACATACATGCCATGACCTTAATAAAATATCACCAACACTTGAGTCTGGAATTGTTGCTAAATGTTGAGGTTGATGATAAAATTGAAAAGTACCTAGCCTGCACACAGAGAACAAAATCATACACTGAGTACAACTCAGTGGTATTTCTATAATCGAACATTAGAACATAATATAAATTGCATAATACAATAACCAACAAACCAAAAATTCAAAATGCAAGATAATATGTCAATCTACAGGTCCTAATAAATCATTTGATTATATAATTCATTTTCCTTATCTTAAACTGAGTTATCACAGTTGCAACATATACATTTTTCCATATATCAATCGAATCAATTAAATTGTGCAATATCAAATTCACATTTCCATACTTATAATTCGATATCCATTTTTCAACCTTATTTTAATTTCATTTATATTCAACTTCTCAATTCCACATATGTAAGAACTTATTTTAGCACAAAATAGGTTCATTTGCACATTTACAACAATATACAATATTTTCAAGTCTCTTCAATTTAGTCCTTATCGCTAACAGTCAATCCAAATCAACTCATTTTTTTTCATTTCCAACTTACCTTATGATCTTACCGTGCAACATTGTTCATAAATGCAATAATCTATCCTTTCCCTTCCTTTTCAAGGAATCCGTGTTCAAGTTAGCTACGGCTTAACATAAACACATAAATATATCAAAATACAGCCAATTTTAGAATCAATCGTCAATTTATAAACATTTTTCATTTTATTCAATTTAGTCCCTAAAATCAGAAGTAACATAATTCTCAATTTAGAACTCCAACTTTCAAACTGATTTCACTATTGTCCATTTAGGACCTCCTATATCTTAATTTAACAACAAAATTTATAGTTTATACATTTTAGTCCCTAATGCTCAAAACTTTCAATGAGTTTTACAATTTAGTCCTTTTTCACCTCTAAGCTCAAAATCTATCAATTTAGCACCTAAAACTTTAAATTTTCAACTATGGTAACTTTAAAAAATTCAACAATTCTAAAAATTAATACATAAGCTGGATAGATTAGACTCTCAAGATCTCAAAAACATAAAAATTACAAGAAAAGAGCTAAATTGAATTATCCAATTTTGAAATTGAAACTAGAAAACCCCAAGTCGTTCGTCCTTTCCCTTTCTTTCTTTGGTTTTGGCTTTGCATGAAACAAATAGGTAGAGGATGTGTTTTTTTTTTATTTTAATCAAAATCCACTAAAATGTTTTTATCTTATTTTAATTAATTAATTTATTTATTTATAACATTTTAACATTTAAAACTCATGTTACTGTCCACCCTTATTACAACATTGGTTTAATTGCTTCATAAGTCCTTTAGTCTTATTCTAATTCAAAGTTCCTTTATAATTAAACTTTTGACACTTTTATGGTTTAGTATTAAGCACTATTTCAACAAAATTATTTGTTCAAAATTCACTTCACTTATAATATAACTCCGTAAATACTAAATAAAAAATACTTACAGTTCTGATTTATGGAAATGGGGTTTTGAAACCACACTTTACGGTACCATTAACTTTCAGGTCATTACATAACTAGTCAAACATTAAAATTACTAAACCTAACATTAATATGATACTCTAATAACCTTATAAATATTAAATAAATAATATTTACTGACTCATTGGTTGAAATTATGGTACCAAAACCACTATTTTTGACACCACTAAAAATGAGCTATTACACTAGATGAACATAGCAATAGACACAACTGGCATGCCAATAAGGTTGATTACGCACTTGTACGAGATATGTGTAAAATATTTTACGAACTAAAAGATTTGATGAAGATATCACAGTTTACCCCAGAATCCTGCAATTTTTGCGAGTTACCGAGCTTTGTTTCTACAGAGACATTGGTGTGCTGGAGGGATGATATAATACATGACATGTAATATTGCCTACAGGCTTTGCACTATGGTGCATTGGTTGTTGGATCTAGTGCCCTGAATGTATTATATTCATTTGTAAACTTGTAATTTTTTCGAACAGATTGATTAATAAAACAAATTCATTGATTACATTAATATACTTTATATAATTACCCTCACATGGTTTTTGCACACAAAGCAAAATAGAAGCTGTAACAGCCCATTTTTTAGTGGCGTCAGAAATAGTGGTTTCGGGACCACCAAATCCGACAAGTAAGTTTGTAAATATTTAATATTTACGAGTTATTTTTTATTTTAAAAAGGGTTTTGATATAGTGATTTTTGTTGTATAAATGATTTATTAAGTTCAAGTGGTTTTAGAAAATGAGGTATCAAGACCTCATTTCTATAAACTGAGCCGTAAATATTTTTATAAATACTTACGGAGTGTAATTAAGGTGGTATTAAAATTTTGTTGGAAAATTTTATCGTTTCGATAGTTAATTAAGCAAAAAGGACTAAATCGTGTAAAGTGCAAAAGTTGTGTTCTATAAGCTAAAAGTATTAAATAGCTTAAAACTTTAAAGTGGAAGTCCTTAAATGGTAAATAGACCATTAAAGGTGATAGTGGATGTGCATGGCTTGGCATTAGTGTACTTTTTAAAGTTAGATAAGGGTAAAATAGTAATTTGATTATTAAATAAAATAAAATAAAAACCAAAATGTTATATCATCATTTTGGTGTCTTCTTCACGCATGAAAAGAAAAAAAAAACGAAGCCATGGATGCTGGAAAATTTCAGCAATGTTTATTCCTTGCATGTAAGCCCTTAAGCTATAAATTTCGTGTAATTTTTTATGTTTTTGTGATCATTGCAACTAGGTCCAACTAGCCCATACATTCAATTTTGAAACTGTTAAAGATTTTAAATGTTTCCATTGATGAATCTTGTGATTTTTGATGTTAGATAATGAATTTGGAATGTTGATTTATATTTAAAAGTATTTTGTTAAGTGATTTTGATGAATTTTTCGATTAGGGACTAATTTGTTAAATTAATAAAAATACAAGGATTTAATGTGAATTTTTTGCATAAATGGGATGTTTTGGATACCATGAATTTTTGGCTAAGCTCAATTTGGGGTAAAAATGGTTAATTTGCATGTTTTGGGCTCAGGGACTAAATTGAATAAAAGTAAAATTTTAGGGGCAATTTTGTAAAAATGTAAAGATGACCAAATTTTATGAAATGAATTTTTTTATTGTCTAAATTAATATATTGAATGAAATTATTAATTTAGATCAAGATCGGGTGGAAAATCGAAGAAAATGGAAAATTACCAAAATGCCCTTAAACTTTGGTATTTTTGCAATTTGGCCAGGTAAGTTCATATGAACTATACTACGTATATTATTGATTAAACTGAATGTTATTAAATGAATTTTTATTGAAAATGAATCGATATATATATATATATATATATATATGATATTATATAATTTAGCTTATAATAAAACGAGGAAAATTCAATGATGCACAACGACTATCGAGTCTCGTTTGAACCTTAGGAATATTTAGGATACAAATGACATGTCATTAGGGGTTACTGTGTTATGGGTGCTGGTCTCATACGTCCTACCGGTGGCTGAGTTTCCGGCATGTGTTGCGGTTGTTTGACAACTTGTGTGAGAAGCACTATATAGCTACATCTTGACTGACAGCTTGTGTGAGCAGACCCAGTTATTGCTCGAGTGAGAGCATTTGTAACACCCCTAACCCATATCTATCGCCGAATTAGGGTTACGAGGCATCACCTAACTTACAATCAAAATCATGCATTTATTCCTTTACAAGATTTCTTATTTAGTTATGTCAATATAATTAGCCTATTCACTGTTCAACTCTCAACTTTTCTTCATTCATTTTAAAGAATAAAAAAAAGATTTAATAAGTTAACAATAGGCATAACACAATCAATTTATACGCATACTGAACCAAGTAACTCATTTAGACAAGATTATCAAATCATTGAAATGAACAAATAATCAACTTTTCCCATAAAAAAAACATTGACCGAATCATGACATAATCAATTTAACGATATTAAACGAAGCTAAATTTTTCATTCATACCACTAATATCCACTACTTCATACTAGATTATAAATTAAAACATCCATGTAACCTACATTTGACCTACCAATAAATCCAACACCGCACCTATCATCCAAATTAAAATTTAAGACATTTCAAAATTTCAAAACACATCACTCATATATTTATTTATTTATATATATATATATATCATGAAATGAATTTCCATATTAATTTTATAACAAGACAGAACTTACATAATAATTAATATCATGATTAAACATAACCAAATCAAACCCATACATAGAAACATAGCCATGTTCGCATGGCATTTGTATATACATTCACAAAATAACATTTGAGTCTATTCTAGGAAAGTTTGCCTATACATGCCATAGTATTAAGTTCTTTTACAAAAAGGGGGTACCAAAAGTTGATAGTGTGCTTGACTTCGACAAGGATCCCTGAGCTTGAACTTCGACTTTAATGATCTATAAAACAATGCAACAACTACACCATGTAAGGTTAAATAGCTTAGTAAATTATAAACAATAGGGTAAAACATACATCAAGTAATTCATCAAATTTTTTTTAAAATATTATATTCAATCTATCTATTCAATAAATCATATTATCAAAACACATATTAGGCTATCATTCTTCAATGATTTACCTATTCAATCTCAAACATACAAACCAAATATTCATAGGCTCCATACCCATATTGAAGTATTTACCACATCTTTATTTCATCGAGATAATGAACTATTATTTAATAGATACTTACCTGACACTTTCATTTACCTTTATTAGGTATTTTGGTCCTTGAAGAAATGAAAAACGATAACTCGCACACCCAGTGCTTGGTAATAAATCCGCACACACAGTGCCATTCTACCGATCTCACACACACAGTGCTCGGTGAATAAATCCGCACACACAGTGCCATTCTACCGATCTCGCACACACAGTGCTCGGTGAATAAATCCGCACACACAGTGCCATTCTACCGATCTCGCACACACAGTGCTCGGTAAATAAATCTGCACACACAGTGCCATTCTACCGATCTCGCACACACAGTGCTCGGTAAATAAATCCTTTCCTCAACCACATAAACATATATATATATATATATATATATATATATATTCACTATCCATATTTTCTATGCCCCAATAAAACATCTATTAATCGTAGTTCATGCTCCCATCTTAACCCACCATATTCGGCAACCATCAATACACATACAACTATAATTATATATCAAAGTTAACTCTCGTTCATTATTGATTTCCATCGCATTCGGCTAACATATAATATAAAAGCCAAATCGTCAATTTCAATACAACCATAACCCTTCTCTATTTATTTCCATATATACAATCTCCAAATATAAATATACATATATGCGCATACTTATATTAAACCCAAAATAAATTAAACTTACATATTCATATACATATATATATATATATATCATTATCTTATAACTTACATCGGAAGTCGATAATTTTGGATTTCCCGGCTATTCGTCCACCTTTGTTTTTCCACAATCTAAAACTTTCTCCTTTTGTCATTGATCTAAATGATTCAAATTCAAATAGTTCAACCACATATTTATTCAATTAAAAGTAAAATCACATAAGTATACAATTTGCCAATTTACCCCCCCAACATGTACAATGTTTATAAAGAAATCCTTAGAATTTAAAACTCAAATTATCAAGAATGTAATTGTCCCTTTCAATTGCCGAATGTTTGACATCTCCCTACAAGTCTTTATAAACCATTCATATAATAATTTAACACAATTAAATACAATAAGGTCAAGTACACAAAATAAATTCCTTCTTTTCTTATGGCCGAATATGCTATCTCAATGAACACCTTCCTATTTTTATTATTTTCAATACATAACCAAACATTAAGCTAAATAAATATTATAAATGTTCATCCCATAATTTAACCGAATACAAAGAGCACTCCTATGCTCAAATCCAAGGTAATTTCATAACATTCATACACTTTAATCCACTACTCTCCATTCTATCTAAGTATTTTTTTTTTCCAATCAAGCACAACATTTCAAGAGAACTCATCCATGGCCGAATCTTAACATGCTTAACTCCCAAAAATTCTAACATGATTTTGATAGCATGCAAGCAATTAACTTAAATATGTAAGGATTTTGCCAAAACAAAGCTCAAGCACCTACCTTATCATTACATGCAAAGTCGAATGATGGAGGTTTAAGCTTGCTCCATCTCTTTGTAAGAAAAATCGGTGAAGATGAAGATGGAAAAAGAAAAGATGAAAGAAAAAAATGTTTTTCTTTGTTTAATAATATCCATGCTTATTTTATTTTTTTAACATTCACTAACAAAATAAATTATAAAATAATCAAACATTGATGATTCTCATCATGTTTGCCGTCCACTCACATTGACTTAGGGAAATTTGACATGCAAGTCCCTTAATCCAAGAAGCAATTCAATTTAATCACTCCTTTATAGAGATTAGCAATTTCATTAATTATGCACTTTAATCCTTTCAACTAAATTAGTCACCCAAACACAATAATTTATACATAATATTATAACATATACTTGACCACATAACATAAATATCAAATAAACAATTAAAATACTTTTCTAATTCGGATTCGTGGTCCCGAAACCACTGTTCCGACTAGGGTCATAATTGGGCTGTTACAACTCTCCCCCCTTTAAGGAATTTTCGTCCCCGAAAATCTTACCGACGAATAAATGTGGATAATGCTCCTTCATTGATTCTTTGGTTTCCCAGGTTGCTTCCTCAACCCCATGCTTATGCCACATTACTTTAACCAATGTTATTTTCTTTTTTCGCAACTCCTTCACTTCACGAGCTAGGATGCGAATCGGTTCTTCCCTATAAGTCAAGTCAGGCTGAATTTCAATTTCGAATGGACTGATCACATGAGAAGGGTCGGATCTGTACCGTCGAAGCATCTTGTAACATCCCCAAACCCGGCCCATTCGTTACGACCGAATCTGGTTATGTTATTGCGGAAACCGTTTGCAAAATCCTTGACTTTAGAATAAAACTTGAAAATTTGTTAACTTTGAAAATCATGTCCACTTAAAAATTAAGTAAATAATATAAGTTTGTTGAAAATTTCTGAAATAAAATATTATTATAAGTATAATATGAATCTTTTATGAAAATATTTTTTTAAGTATAGTATTAACTTCAACCATCATAAATAGAGTACTTTAAATAAAAAGGGGCCCTTATTACATCAAATAAAATTCCAAAATACTGATAATATAAAGTACGTAAATAAAGTAAAACATCTTCTGCACGAAAATCCCCTTCTTCATGGGCCACCTTGTATCTACTCCAACCCGGTCCGATCAACATGTCACCTGCGATGTTTGAAAATAATTGGGTGAGTCATAATGACTCAGTGTGTAAGTTAACCACTGAAATCCACCCACATGCTAGCCACATAATATCCCAATTATCAAATGCAACAAGTAATATATATTCATTTAACAATTACCACAATCAAATCATACTCAAATACTGGGCTAGGCCCTTATCTCAATAAACCACATATCAGCTGGGCTTGGCCCATCTCCACGTATGTTCCCAAAACATACCTATCCACATGTCATATTGGGCTTGGCCCATTACCATATCTTTTCATAACGGAGCAATGCAACATGCAACCCAACCCAATCCTAAGGTCCATCCGCTACACACCCCCTTAGCCAGCCTACCACACACCAGGGGACTATTGAGTCACTCTCTCCTTTTCCCTCCAAAAAGGCAACCAATGCCATCCTTGATGTAGCGTATAACTAACATCAAACCACGATGGAGCACACAGCAATCCATCAAGCCACGATATGGCATAAAGCCGATATCAATCAAGGTAACCACGCGAACTAAATCGCAAAGATCCACAACGCGACCTCAGTCAGCGCCAATCCACGATGTAGCACAAAGCTGACATCAACCACGTACTCGAAGTACACCCGTACCTTCTTTTCAAAAAAACCCACCCATGCACATGTAACGTGATATAATGACAAGGTGATGCATGAGCATGTCATTCACACAAATATAGGCATACAATCATATTTAAATCAGTGATCACATAGTAACAAGTTTGCCACTAACCTGGTCATCGTCATACCCCTTAAGGGTACCATTTTCACATTTAACTGCACTTGTTAGCAAACATATAAAATAGGCAAATATCACGCAAATCCCGGAAACAATGGCTAACTACACACCTTATAACCTGAAGTTCTAAACCCTCGATTTCGACGCTATCGCTTAGCGAGACTACAGCTATCTGCCTAACGTTTTCTGCTGCACGTCCACACCCCGATGGCCAATCCCGAACTGCCGAGACGGCTCTTTTCTTAAACTTCGGAACAGGGACTTTCCCTTTCCCTTCTTGACTGGTATTGGTCTCCATCAAAAAGCTTAATCAGAATCACACCATTAATCAACAAGTCATAATCTACTTATTAATGAGTCTATTAATGAGTCTAGGTCACTTACTGATATCCTTACCGAAATAATCTGAGATCCCGAAGGCTTCCTTTGCTCTTGTCGATATGCCCCTAAAAAGAACATAGCCACTCTTCGGTCAACACAATATTACATAATAAGGCCTAAGGCTGAATATCAAACTACTTACCCCTTTAACTGAATCCCAAATCACCAATAGAATTGCAGAAAATCCCTGTTACAAGACTATTAGAATCGGCTGTAACAAAATCCATGGAAAGGCCCCTTTGACCGAATAGCACCTAACCCTTACCTTGAGTAGCCGAATCTGAACAGCCCCTAAGTGCTCCCTTGCGTTGGCCTACAACGAAAGAACGCATCAACATGGTCCTAAGGACATTCAGCCATACCCAAAAACTAAGGCCAACCATTCGGTTTTGGCCACAACACAAAGTACTCAAATCAATCGTTAAGACCGAACACCTACCTTTCCTTAAATCGAATGGAGAAGAACTAGGAGAGATCGCCCTTGCTAGAATTCGCCCAACTGCACTAGGATGCCAAGGATTTCAACAATGGTGCTTAGTATTAAAAGAGTTTCGGCTTAGTCTAATGATTAGAGAATCAAAGTTGAAGGAAATAAAAAGGTATAGAAATAAAGAGAGTGAAAGGAATTCGGCCACGCAAACAATGATGGGGAGGTTTTTGGTTTTAAGAAAAAGAAGAAAATAAAATATGAATTGGTTGACTACAACTTTCGGCAAAACTAAAAGAAAATAAAATAAAAGAATAGGGAGAGGGAGTAGAAGAAAAATTTGGTACAAGCAATTAAAAAGAGAGACTAAAAAAAAATATGCAAAAGGGTGTTTCCCCTATTTATAAAATTCGGCCACTACCCGAATGGAGAACTCAAGATTCGGCCAACTCCTACTAATTCAAACTAATTGAATTAGTTCAATTCAAAAACAATTTGAATTGCTCCACCATTATCCCACTTATCCACATAAATAAAAAAAATAAAATAAAATAATAATAATTATCCTACAATTATCCTACCACTTATCTAAAAAAAAAAAACAAAAGAATAATCTAATACTTATCTCCTTTAGCCGAATTTAAACAAAATTAATCCTAATCTTATCCCATTTGAAGCCCCCCATGTGCCGTCCAATACCCCAATCGGCAGCAAAAAGAGAAACCATTCCACCTACAGTCCCCAGGATTCGAACATAGGACCTGGGGGAACCCAGCTGCCAAGTAGCGCCCAGGCCACTTGGGCCACCTTGATTTTTATGCTAAAAACCCCAACAATTATTCTTAACACCTACCTTCTTCAGCCCATCACCAAAAAGCAAAATAAAAATGCCCCAAATACAGCTCCAACCCCTCGAACCCGCGCTCTCTCCTCCCTACAGCGCCTAAGTAGCGCCTAAGAGCCACTCTGCCACTAGACTTCCATGTCCATCAAACCTGCCCTTTTATTTTAAGGCCTACATAGCCCAGTCCCCTTGACGCAAAAATAAAACAAAAATTGCTGCTGCTTGGACTCGAACCCAAGCCCCTTAGGCGCCACCTTCCAAAGCCTTAAATAGAGCCTCTATGCCACTTTGCCACATCCTTCCTTGCGTCCTAAACTCCAGAAAAATATTTTAAGGCCTTCGTGCCCCATTTCCTGTTTTTACACTAAAAAAAATAAAAATTTTCCAAAGCCCTTCCTTTTCCATCCAAGCATTCCTAAACCTCTAAAACACATCCAAAAACACCCAAAACCCTTCCAACACTTAAATTATACCCGAATTACCTAGCCCCTAAACCAAGGTGTTACAATTCTACCCTCCTTAAAATAATTTCGTCCTCGAAATTACTTACTGCCATGCAATCCTAACTCCCTACTCTACGCCTCCGCTGCGCACTCTGCTTTCAATTCATCATACTTCCCAAACGTAGTCTCTAAGTTCTCACTCAAGATCCAAATCATACAGGAAAGAATTAACTTACAAACAAGGAGAACAATTAAAGAGTATTCCAAAACAAAAGAGCTTACCCGATGCCACATCCTTGGTTGACTTTGACTAGAACCACGACCCTTCGTTGCTCGAGGACAATTCCTAACCAGATGTGCCTTAGATCCACACCGAAAACATTCTTTACTATTCCCCCAACACTCTCCTATGTGAGGTCTCCCACATCGAGTACAGGAACGATTCCGATTCTCAGCAACTGGCACAAGTGGACGTACCGTATTCTCAACCCTCGGTCTTTTCTGAGCATCTCCAAACGATGCTGACGGCTCAAGCCTTCTCTTATTCTCGTTCCTATTCTTTTCTCGGTTTTCTCTTATAGTCTTCTTAACCTCTTCAGCAATCCGAGCTTTCTCCACTAGCACCGCGAAGTCTCTCTCCCTCTGCGGAGCGATCAGCATTCGAAGTTCATCTCGCAATCCGTCCTCAAACCGGACGCACCTCTCATAATCAGTGGCCACAATTCCCTTAGCATACTGACTAAGTCGCACGAATTCCGCTTCGTACTCAGCTATCGACTTACTTCCTTGGACTAGATTTAGAAACGCTTTCCTTTGCGAGTCCAAATAACTGGCTCCTACGTACTTTCCTTCAAACTTAACCTTAAAGAAGTCCCAATCCTGTCGATCTGCCGGTACACTTTGCTTGACAGTGAGCCACCAACGATAAGCTTCATCGCGAAGCAACGAAACAGCACCCTTCAGCTTTTCTTCATTGGTGCAGTCCAAATCGTCCATGATTCTTTCGACTGCTTCTAGCCAATACTCTGCTACATTAGGAGCTACTCCCGACACTCCTCTAAAGATCTCGGCTCCGTTCGATTTAAGCCTTTCCGATACCGACTTCCGAGTTCCATTTCCTCTACTAACTCCCGCTACTCGCTCTATCACTCGCAACATGGCCCGCGATACTGCGTCATCTTCTCCTGTCTGGTCTTGCCCCTCTACGTCCACTGCTGGCGGCACTTCACTTTCTGACCCATGGCCAGACCCTATCGGTTCCGATGCTGCCATTCTACCTCTACTGCGCCCCCTAGAATTCATCTCTATTGTCGCGATTTAATCTGATTAACAAATTTTATGCATTAGAAATTTTGTTCCACTATTTAATCGCGAGCAAATTTTTATGAAAGAAGGGTATTCAGAAGTAGTTCTTTCGATCACACAGGGGTTCAGTTCGAGTTTTACTACTCTAATTCAGAGAATCACTTTCACATTCATCAATAGAGACACCTTCATTTCTCAATGAAGACACATTCAGTGGTATCTACCACACACATTCACTATTCGGACCTTTCTGCCCGTTTCTACCCCAGGAGTATTTTCGTCATTTTCCTATAGAGGTATTTCGGTAATAAACCAAAGCGATTCCAAAAACTTTAATGAGTCAGGATCTTTTTGATATTCCCAAAATTGAAGAGTATTTTTGAAAATTTCGCAATTTGAAGATATAGTAGGATTTTAAAAACCAGGGGTATTTTGGTAATTTTTGTCAATCAGGGTAATTTTGTAAATTTTCAAATCAAGGTGTCTTGGATTTCACAAAATAGCATTCTTGAATACTTTTGCCAAATCGGGAAATTTTATTAAAATTGGGGTTAAACTGGAAATTTTAGTAATTTTCAACACAGGGGTATTTTCGTAAATTTCCTCAAATCAGGGTATCTTGATATTTTGAAAACTAAAGATTTTGGTATTTTGCAAAGAAGAAAAAAAAATCATTTTAACAAAAGTTTGAGGGTAATACAGTAATTTACACTACAGGGGCATTTTAGTAATTTTGCCACTAGGGGCAATTTGGTAATTTTGGTAAATCGAGGAAAACGTGTTTTTTTTTTTCAAAACCGAATTTAGGGTTTACAAACCAAAAAGGGTAAATTTGAAAATTTTAAAACCAAAAATTTTAAAACAGCAAGGCTAATCCCTTCCGGGTTTTAATAATTGGTTCAGCCTGTGAACAAGTCCTCTTGGTTAAGGTGAACCGTAGCTACGCACCAGGTAGGATTCAAGTGGAGAGGAAGTGAGTCACGCGGACTGCTTAAATACCAAGCTCCCACTGAATACCACTCCTAGACATGCGCACACAGGTTGCCACACCTTAACACGGCGACTTACTTCACAGGTTTGTTTATTAGGCACTTTAAATCTTATGCACGTGTTTGAGTAGACTAGTCCTAGGGTCCAATAGCCTGAATATTCTAATCTACGAGCCCAACAAAGCCCATAACAGTTCATATAACAACTTACTTCACAAGTCTGAGGTACTTACCTGGTGGACTCGGGCCGGAGGTACAGGTGCCATGCCAGAAAACCTGAAAAATCTCTTAAAAGCCCATATTTTTGAAAAGCCCATTTTGAAAATGTTTTTGGGCCCAAAACCCTCAAAGCCGAGTTTTGAACCGGGCTCTGATACCAAACTGTAACATCCCCAAACCCGGCCCATTCGTTACGACCGAATCTGGTTATGTTATTGCGGAAACCGTTTGCAAAATCCTTGACTTTAGAATAAAACTTGAAAATTTGTTAACTTTGAAAATCATGTCCACTTAAAAATTAAGTAAATAATATAAGTTTGTTGAAAATTTCTGAAATAAAATATTATTATAAGTATAATATGAATCTTTTATGAAAATATTTTTTTAAGTATAGTATTAACTTCAACCATCATAAATAGAGTACTTTAAATAAAAAGGGGCCCTTATTACATCAAATAAAATTCCAAAATACTGATAATATAAAGTACGTAAATAAAGTAAAACATCTTCTGCACGAAAATCCCCTTCTGCATGGGCCACCTTGTATCTACTCTAACCCGGTCCGATCAACATGTCACCTGCGATGTTTGAAAATAATTGGGTGAGTCATAATGACTCAGTGTGTAAGTTAACCACTGAAATCCACCCACATGCTAGCCACATAATATCCCAATTATCAAATGCAACAAGTAATATATATATTCATTTAACAATTACCACAATCAAATTATACTCAAATACTGGGCTAGGCCCTTATCTCAATAAACCACATATCAGCTGGGCTTGGCCCATCTCCACGTATGTTCCCAAAACATACCTATCCACATGTCATATTGGGCTTGGCCCATTACCATATCTTTTCATAACGGAGCAATGCAACATGCAACCCAACCCAATCCTAAGGTCCATCCGCTACACACCCCCTTAGCCAGCCTACCACACACCAGGGGACTATTGAGTCACCCTCTCCTTTTCCCTCCAAAAAGGCAACCAATGCCATCCTCGATGTAGCGTATAACTAACATCAAACCACGATGGAGCACACAGCAATCCATCAAGCCACGATATGGCATAAAGCCGATATCAATCAAGGTAACCACACGAACTAAATCGCAAAGATCCACAACGCGACCTCAGTCAGCGCCAATCCACGATGTAGCACAAAGCTGACATCAACCACGTACTCGAAGTACACCCGTACCTTCTTTTCAAAAAAACCCACCCATGCACATGTAACGTGATATAATGACAAGGTGATGCATGAGCATGTCATTCACACAAATATAGGCATACAATCATATTTAAATCAGTGATCACATAGTAACAAGTTTGCCACTAACTTGGTCATCGTCATACCCCTTAAGGGTACCATTTTCACATTTAACTGCACTTGTTAGCAAACATATAAAATAGGCAAATATCACGCAAATCCCGGAAACAATGGCTAACTACACACCTTATAACCTGAAGTTCTAAACCCTCGATTTCGACGCTATCGCTTAGCGAGACTACAGCTATCTGCCTAACGTTTTCTGCTGCACGTCCACACCCCGGTGGCCAATCCCGAACTGCCGAGACGGCTCTTTTCTTAAACTTCGGAACAGGGACTTTCCCTTTCCCTTCTTGACTGGTATTGGTCTCCATCAAAAAGCTTAATCAGAATCACACCATTAATCAACAAGTCATAATCTACTTATTAATGAGTCTATTAATGAGTCTACGTCACTTACTGATATCCTTACCGAAATAATCTGAGATCCCGAAGGCTTCCTTTGCTCTTGTCGATATGCCCCTAAAAAGAACATAGCCACTCTTCGGTCAACACAATATTACATAATAAGGCCTAAGGCCGAATATCAAACCACTTACCCCTTTAACTGAATCCCGAATCACCAATAGAATTGCCAAAAATCCCTGTTACAAGACTATTAGAATCGGCTGTAACAAAATCCATGGAAAGGCCCCTTTGACCGAATAGCACCTAACCCTTACCTTGAGTAGCCGAATCTGAACAGCCCCTAAGTGCTCCCTTGCGTTGGCCTACAAGGAAAGAACTAGGAGAGATTCAGCCATACCCAAAAACTAAGGCCAACCATTCGGTTTTGGCCACAACACAAAGTACTCAAATCAATCGTTAAGACCGAACACCTACCTTTCCTTAAATCGAATGGAGAAGAACTAGGAGAGATCACCCTTGCTAGAATTCGCCCAACCGCACTAGGATGCCAAGGATTTCAACAATGGTGCTTAGTATTAAAAGAGTTTCGGCTTAGTCTAATGATTAGAGAATCAAAGTTGAAGGAAATAAAAAGGTATAGAAATAAAGAGAGTGAAAGGAATTCGGCCACGCAAACAATGATGGGGAGGTTTTGGTTTTAAGAAAAAGAAGAAAATAAAATATGAATTGGTTGACTACAACTTTCGGCAAAACTAAAAGAAAATAAAATAAAAGAATAGGGAGAGGGAGTAGAAGAAAAATTTGGTACAAGCAATTAAAAGGAGAGACTAAAAAAAAAATATGCAAAAGGGTGTTTCCCCTATTTATAAAATTCGGCCACTACCCGAATGGAGAACTCAAGATTCGACCAACTCCTACTAATTCAAACTAATTGAATTAGTTCAATTCAAAAACAATTTGAATTGCTCCACCATTATCCCACTTATCCACATAAATAAAAAAAATAAAATAAAATAATAATAATTATCCTACAATTATCCTACCACTTATTTAAAAAAAAAACAAAAGAATAATCTAATACTTATCTCCTTTAGCCGAATTTAAACAAAATTAATCCTAATCTTATCCCATTTGAAGCCCCCCATGTGCCGTCCAATACCCCAATCGGCAGCAAAAAGAGAAACCATTCCACCTACAGTCCCCAGGATTCGAACATAGGACCTGGGGGAACCCAGCTGCCAAGTAGCGCCCAGGCCACTTGGGCCACCTTGATTTTTATGCTAAAAACCCCAACAATTATTCTTAACACCTACCTTCTTCAGCCCATCACCAAAAAGCAAAATAAAAACGCCCCAAATGCAGCTCCAACCCCTCGAACCCGCGCTCTCTCCTCCCTACAGCGCCTAAGTAGCGCCTAAGAGCCACTCTGCCACTGGACTTCCATGTCCATCAAACCTGCCCTTTTATTTTAAGGCCTACATAGCCCAGTCCCCTTGACGCAAAAATAAAACAAAAATTGCTGCCGCTTGGACTCGAACCCAAGCCCCTTAGGCGCCACCTTCCAAAGCCTTAAGTAGAGCCTCTATGCCACTTTGCCACATCCTTCCTTGCGTCCTAAACTCCAGAAAAATATTTTAAGGCCTTCGTGCCCCATTTCCCCTTTTTACACTAAAAAAATAAAAATTTTCCAAAGCCCTTCCTTTTCCATCCAAGCATTCCTAAACCTCTAAAACACATCCAAAAACACCCAAAACCCTTCCAACACTTAAATTATACCCGAATTACCTAGCCCCTAAACCAGGGTGTTACACATCTACACGTGAAAAACATTATGAATTTTGTCTAACTCAGACGGCAGCCTCAATCTGTACGCAACCGGCCCAATACGTTCAATAACCTCATATGGCCCAATAAACCTCGGACTCAGTTTTCCCTTGCTACAAAATCTAAGTATCTTTTTCCACGGTGATACTTTCAAGAACACTAGATCACCCACTTGAAACTCTATATCCTTCCGTTTTAAATCCGCGTACGATTTCTGACGATCTGACGCGGCTTTCAGACTTTCTCGAATTATTTTAACTTTCTGCTCTGTCTCTTTGATCAAATCAACCTCGTGTATCTTGCCTTCACTTAATTCAGTCCAATATAATGGTGTACGGCATTTTCGACCATACAACGCTTCATAGGGTGCCATTTTAATACTTGATTGAAAACTGTTATTATAGGCAAATTCAATCAAAGGCAAATATCATTCCCATGTATCCTCAAACTCAAGAACACAACATCTCAACATATCCTCAAGTATTTGAATAATACGTTCGGATTGACCATCCGTTTGAGGATGAAAAGTCGTACTGAAGTGTAACTTGGTACCCAAAGCATCATGTAGTTTTTTCCAAAACCGCGATGTGAATCTCGGATCTCTATCCGAAACAATAGAGACAGGTACCCCGTGCAATCGTACAATCTGTGATATGTACAACTCAGCTAGTTTATCAAGTGAGAAATCCGTACGCACTGGGATAAAATGAGCAGATTTCGTCAATCTATCTACGATAACCCAAATTGAATCTTTCTTACTTGGCGTCAAAGGCAATACGAAATCCATAGTGACTTGATCTCACTTCCACTCAGGTATCATAATCGGTTGAAGTAGTCCCGATGACACCTGATGCTCAACTTTCACTTGTTGACATATTAAACATTTCGACACATATTCTGAGATGTCTCGTTTCATGCCATGCCACCAGTAATACTGTTTTAGGTCGTTATACATTTTCGTGCTACCCGGATGAATTGACAATCTACTACTATGAGCTTCATTACAAATCTTTCTACTTAATTCAGGGTTCTTTGGTACACAGATCCGATTCTTGAATCATAAGCATCCTTCAGCATCTATCTGAAATTCTGAATCGGCACACGAGCCACAATTACTTTTCTTTGTTTTTAAATCATCATCGAATTCTTGGGCTTCCCGAATCTGTTGTTCAAATAATGGTCTTACCCTCAACTCGGCAATGATCGCACCATCCTCAGTCAAAACTATATCTGCATTCATTGTACGTAGAGCAAATAATGATTTTCGGCTAAGTGCATTGGCAACCACATTAGCCTTTCCTGGGTGATAATCAATCACGAGTTCATAATCTTTCAACAATTCCAACCATCGTCGTTGTCTCAAATTCAGATCCTTCTGAGTCATTAGATACTTTAGACTCTTATGATCCGAATAAATGTGACATTTCTCACCAAATAGATAATGACGCCATATTTTCAAAGCAAAGACTATAGCGGCCAACTCCAGATCGTGCGCCGGATAATTTCTCTCGTGTGGTTTCAACTGTCTCGAAGCGTAAGCTATGACTTTACCCTCCTGCATCAATACACAACCCAGCCCATTTAAAGATGCATCACTGAAAAATAACAAATTCTTTACCCGATTCTGGCTGAACGAGTACAGGAGCTTCCGTTAACAAAGCTTTCAGCTGATCGAAACTCTTCTGACACTTTTTTGACCATTCAAATTTAACATCTTTCTGTAATAGCTTTGTCATCGGTGATGCTATCATAGAAAACCCATTTACGAAGCGTCTATAATATCCGGCAAGTCCCAGAAAGCTACGAACCTCAGAAACATTTTGCGGAGGTTTCCAATCAAGTATAGCCGAAATTTTACTTGGATCAACTCGAATACCCGATGCTAAAATTACATGCCCCAAAAAAACTGACTTCTTTCAACCAAAACTCACATTTACTGAATTTTGCATACAATTGCTTGTCACGTAGAATCTGTAACACCAGCCTCAAATGCTCGGCATGTTCGGTTTCGTTTCGCGAATGAATCAATATATCATCTATAAAACCAACCACAAACTGATCTAAATATGGTCTGAATATCTAATTCATCAAATCCATGAACACTGCAGGGGCATTAGTGCGCCCAAACGGCATCACTAGAAACTCATAATAACCATATCTCGTTTGAAAAGCAGTCTTTGGTACATCTGATTCTCTAACTCGCAATTGATAATATCCCGACCTCAAATCAATTTTCGAGAACACTGAAGCTCCCTTAAGTTGATCAAATAAATCGTCGATATGTGGCAACGAGTATTTGTTCTTTACGGTCACCTTATTGAGCTGTCGATAGTCAATACACATTATTAATGTTCCGTCTTTCTTTTTCACAAATAAAACGGGCGCACCCCAAGGAGAGAAACTCGGTCTGGAAAAACCTCTATCTGTCAATTCTTGCAACTGAATCTTTAATTCTTTTAACTCAGCCAGTGCCATCCTATATGGAGCTATCGAAATCGGGGCAGTCCCCGGCACTAGCTCAATCCTAAACTCTACCTCACGAACGGGTGGTAATCCCAGTAATTCTTCCGGGAACACATTAGTATATTCATTAACAACCTATACCGATTCAATCTTCTTTTCAGTTACATTGCTGTCAATCATATATGCAAGATAGGCTTCACAACCCTTCCTAAGATACTGTCGGACCATCATCGAAGATATCACAGAAGGTGGTCCACTCAAATCCGTAGACTCAATTCGGATTATCTCATTATTCTGGTATTTTAAATCAATAGTCTTTCGTCTGCAATTAACTACTGCATCATGAACTGTCAACCAATCCATATCGAGAATAATGTCAAACTCATTGAAAGGTAGTAGCATCAGATCAGCCGTAAAACACCTGTCTCGAATCATTAATGGGCAGTTCTTGCACACTTTATCAACTAATACACATCGACCCAGTGGGTTTGATACCCGAATCACAAATTCAGTAGACTCAACAGGTAGAGTCTGACTGGTTGCTAATGTTTCACACACATATGAATGGGTTGAGCCAGGATCAATCAAAGCAATAACACTAGTATCAAAGAGAGTAAAAGTACCGGTAATGACATCTGGAGATGAGGCCGCCTCTCTAGTGCGAACAGCATAAGCTCTGGCCAGTACACGGGTCTCTGATCGGATAACTGCATCTGAAGTTCCCCTCTGTGCACCACTCCTACCTCCCCCGCTACGAGCTGGTCTACCTCTAGCTGTAGTACCGCTCGGTCTCGCGCTCTGAGTAGTACCCCCCTCAACAGTCTCCGGACAGTCCCGAACGAAGTGATTTTGCGAACCACACTGATAACAAGTGCGATTAAAAGATTTACCCCAGCACTCTCCTAAATGCCGTCTACCGCACTGCTGACACTCAGGTTTGCTCGATCGAGCATTACCAACACTAGCCACTGATGTAGCTCGAGAACTCACTGGTGGTCGATCTCGAATAGAAATCCCAGTATTGGGTTTGGATCGACTTCCATCATTCTTAGACTTCTTTGTTGCCATCTGTGAAAATCTACCCGCAGATCTCTTCTGGAAATCTTTAGATTCAACTTCAACTTTCCATTTTTCTTTCCCCAGTTCTTCAGCTTTACAAGCTCTTTGCACTAGCACAATGAACTCGTTAATCTCAAGAATGCCAACCAGAAGCTTTATGTCTTCATTCAGACCATCCTCGAATCTCCGGCACATAGCAGCCTCAGAAGATACACATTCCCGAGCGTAGCGACTAAGTCACACATGAAACACCCCAAACCCGGCCCACAAGCCCCGACCGAATCTGGTATGCTTCTTAAGAAAAACTCGTTTTGTCGTTCCGTAAAACATGTGATTTTGGGGTAAGAGAAAAGATTTAAAGTACGAACCTGTTAAAACCATTTTGAAATTTAAATTTGTATATATATATAATCATTAAACTCTATGTTTTTAGAAAAAAAATTATTTACCAAAAGAAGATCCAAATTTAGGACTTATTAATATTTTGAAAACCATAAGTATTTATGTGTCAAAACATTTTAATACGATTATCGAAAATATTTAATTATTTAGTTGAAGTTGATCGTAGCAGAATATAAATTTAAAATGTAAAAGAAACATAGCTAATAGCGGCCTTATTACAAAAACATATCCCAAATAAAAAACCGAAATATATAGGAAAACGTAATGAGTTTAATAAATAGAAAACCGAAGTACTGAGTTGAGCAATGGCCACCACGTAGTCCTCGCTGACCCGGTCCAAATCATTGTGTATCAGCTGAAATGATATCCTACTGAAGGGTGAGTCAACAGACTCAATATGTAACAATACACTAAAAGTCCAATCAATCATAGCACTAAGGCCCATTTAAAACACATTTAGCAATAGCCCATAATATAACAAATTATATAATCATATGTACATACAAAATGAAATGCAATCCCGAGCCCAACCTAAATATCCATCCGCTACACACCACCCGTACCTACCAATCACACCGTGGGGATTACTAAATTGACCCTCCATCCGCTACACACCATCGAAGGCAGTTGCTGCAGTCAACTTGCACATCGCCCTTATAATCGTGGCATAGCCACCAGATAATTGTGACAGAGTCACCAGATTCATAATATGTGACCGAAGTCACCGGATTCATAATATCGTGACCGAAGTCACCGAATAATGTGGTAAAAACCACCAGAACACTTCCCCTTTCAATATTACCCATATGCCCATGCAATAACATATTATTTCAATATCATGCCATATACCCCCAAAATCATAACGGAATCATACACATTTCATATTTATTCTTATAGCATTATTAACGATGCAGATATCATGCCTTGTACATTACCCCAAAGTCATAACAAAAATCGGATATGTCTCATATTAAATGTTTATACAAAGTGCTAAGGGATAACGTACCTGAATTCACTATACCATTAAATGGTACCCGAAGCCATAATCATTTATATTTCTTTATTAACACATTTTTATCGATAATACTATTATTCTATTAGAATTTTAGTGTAAGCTACACACCTTGTAAACACAGAGAATGATAGAATACTTAAGATTTCTGACTTTTGCCTACAACGTCGACAGTACCTACATAACACTTATATGAGAAATCGATTATCACTAAAAAGAAAAAGATATGGCCTTTGGCCGAATATCATCATCTCCTTACCTTGGATTATTCAAATCCCGAATGATTCCCCCTAAACATCGGCTACAAAGAAACCCCGATACTTTCCTTCAAGATTCAGCCAAAGATAATAAAAGGGATTAGATTCCTAGTTTCGGCTAATCCAAAAGAAAAGAAAGAAAATGATTGATAGATAATCCTTACCCGTAACACAGAGATTGATTCACCCTTACTTGAACTATAAAGGGATTCGACCTTAACAATTAAAAAGAAAAGAAATGGTGATTTCGGCTTTAACAAAAGAGAAGAGAAAAGATGGTGGTTTCGGCTTTAACAAAAGAGAAGAAAGAAAAATGGTGAAAATAGAGGATGGTTTCGGCTAAGAGAAAGAAGGAGAAAAGAGAATGAGAATGAAAAAGAAAAAGAAAATATGAGAAATGCCCTTGGTGCTAGGATGATTTCGGCACTAGAGAGGAAGAAAAGAAATGAGAAATGTCTTCTAAACTTTTTGGTGTTTTCGGCAATAGAGGAAAATAAATTTGAAAGAATTGGCACTTAAACCAAAATGACCAAAAAAATGATAGCCACACAAGACAAAACTTACACCTATTGTCAATGACCAATTCGGCTAAGAAGAAAAATTTGGAGAAAAGGAAAAAGATGCACAAATTGTTAAAATTTTGGCCAACTATCACCCCCTAATCCCATACCACATTCGGCCAACTCACAAGCCAACATAATCCCCCTTTTTCCTCCTCATATCTTCCCTATCATCCCCTTAATCACTATCACAATTAAACCAACCCCCTTAGCCCCTTATGCCGTCTAGGTTCATGGTCAAATGACCATGGAAAAACTTCCAAAACATCACCCACTTATCAAGCCTTTTGTCCCCTAAACCTTCCATAACATCTTGATTCCTTACCTTAACTACTAACTTGCCTTTTCCCTTTGGTCTACTATCCAAAAATAAAAGAAAAATCCATCCATACTAGATAAGGCTTGACCGACACTATAGGAAAGAGAACAAAAATTAAAATTCCTTCCAATTGCTAGCTAAGGGATTCGAACCTCTCACCTCATGCATTCACCCATGCGCCATCACCACTTTACCAATTGACTTGTCTTGTGATTAAAACCTCAAATTAATTCTCTTAAGGCCAAACTTGCTTAGCTCCCCTTCTAAGACTAAAAATCTAATATTTTTCTAAGGCATTCCCCTATATTCTAAAATTCTCGAAGTCCCTAAAACTCATACAAAGAGCACACCACATATCACTGCACACATTCAAGCGAAAAAAATTCATAACCCCTAAATCCTGGATATTACAGTTCTACCCTCCTAAAAAAAATTTCGACCCCGAAATTACCTGACAAGAATAAGTGAGGGTATTGCTGTCGCATTGCTTCCTCCGGCTCCCACGAAGCTTCTTCCGATCCATGGTTACGCCATAACACTTTGACGAGAGGAACTGATTTCCTCCGTAACACCTTCACATCCCGTTCTAGAATCTGAATCGGCTCTTCCTCATAGGACAAATCTGGTCGTAGTTCCACCTCCCCAACTGGCACTACATGAGATGGATCCGACCGGTAACGACGTAACATCAAAACATGAAACACATCATGCATTTGCTTCAACTCCGAAGGTAACTCTAACTGATATGCCACTGGTCCAACCCGCTTCAAAACCCGATAAGGTCCTATAAACCTGGGGCTTAACTTTCCTTTGCGACCAAATCTTATCACCTTTTTCCAAGGCGAAACCTTTAGGAACACTTGGTCTCCCACAACAAACTCTATTTCCTTTCGCTTCAGATCTGCGTACGACTTTTGCCTATCAGATGCCTCCTTCAACCGTGCCCGAATTACCTTAACCTTTTCTTCGGATTCGGCCACAATCTCTGGACCCAAAACCTGACGTTCCCCTAATTCTGTCCAACACGTAGGAGTGCGACACTTCCGTCCATATAGTGCTTCATACGGTGCCATCCGAATACTGGCTTGGTAACTGTTGTTGTATGCAAACTCTGCTAAAGGCAAAAACTCTTCCCAGCTTCCTCTGAAATCTATCACACATCCCCTTAACATGTCCTCTAATACTTGGATTACTCGCTCAGACTGGCCGTCAGACTGTGGATGAAATGCCGTACTGAAGTCTAATCTGGTGCCCAAAGCCTGATGTAATGCTTTCCAAAACCGAGACATAAACCTCGGATCCCTATCTGAAATAATTGACACCGGCACTCCATGCAATCTTACAATCTCTGCTACATACAATTTCGCCAATTTCTGCAAAGAGTAATCAACTCGCACAGGTATGAAATGTGCAGACTTGGCCAATCGATCCACTATCACCCATACTGAATCTTTCTTAGTAGGCGTAAGGGGAAGCCCACTAACAAAATCCATGGTGATACGCTCACACTTCTATTGCGGAATCTTTATCGGCTGAAGTAATCCCGACGGAACTTGGTGTTCAGCCTTAACTTGCTGACACTTTAAGCACTTCCCCACAAATTCTATAACTTCCCGCTTAAGACCAGGCCACCAAAATTGATCCCGAAGATCCCTGTATAACTTACTACCTCCCGGATGCATCGCATAAGGACCACCATGCGATTCCTGAAGAATTCTCCGCCTATGCTCCTCATCCTTCGGCATACAGACCTTACCCTTGAAACACAAAACTCCATCGCTGTTAACACCATAATCTTCCAACTCCCCATTCTGCACTTGCCGTAGCTTAACACTTAAATCATCATCTACCAATTGTCTTTCTTTCACCTGACTCAACCACATCGGCTTTACTTGTAATTTCGCCAACAAACTTCCATCGTCATAAAGACTAAGATGTGCGAACATCGCCCTTAGATCTGACACCACTTTCCGACTTAGGGCATCTGCCACTACATTCGCCTTGCCCGGGTGATACTCTATAGAACAATCGTAGTCTTTCAACAACTCCACCCATCTTCGCTGTCTCAGATTCAGCTCCTTCTGAGTCAGCAGATACTTAAGACTCTTGTGGTCCGTGTAGATTACTGATTTTTCTCCATACAAATAATGCCTCCACACCTTAAGAGCAAAGACTACCGCTGCCAACTCCAAGTCATGCGTCGGATAATTAACCTCGTGAGGCCTCAATTGCCGAGACGTATACGCAACCACCTTCCCATCTTGCATCAGAACACATCCCAATCCAATGTGAGAGGCATCACAATACACCACAAAGTCCTTCCCTGCCTCAGGCTGGATCAAAACCGGAGCTTCAGTCAAAACCCTCTTAAGCTTCTCAAAGCTCTCTTGCTGCTTATCTGCCCACACGAAAGGTATCTCCTTTCTCAACAACTTCGTCAAAGGTGCCGCTATCGAGGAGAATCCTTCGACGAACCTTCTATAATAACCCGCTAATCCCAAGAAACTGCGAACCTCAGCTATAGACTTAGGTGGTTTCCAATCTAACACTGCCTCAATCTTCCGAGGATCCACCCTTATCCCTTCCACAGACACCACATGGCCTAAAAACGCAATTTCTTTCAGCCAAAATTCGCACTTGCTGAATTTGGCATAAAGCTTCTTCTCTCTTAACACTTGCAACACTATCCGAAGATGCTTATCATGCTCTAACTCAGACTTGGAATACACAAGAATGTCGTCTATGAACACAACAACAAACTGATCCAAGTAGGGTTGAAAAACCCGATTCATCATATCCATGAACGCAGCTGGGGCGTTCGTCAATCCGAACGGCATTACCAAAAATTCATAATGCCCATATCTTGTTCGGAAAGCTGTCTTATGGATATCCGCTTCCTTCACCTTAAGCTGATGATACCCCGACCTTAGATCTATCTTTGAGAATACCGCAGCTCCCTTAAGCTGATCAAACAAGTCGTCTATCCTCGGCAGAGGATACTTGTTCTTGATGGTCAGCTTATTCAACTGCCGGTAATCTATGCACATACGCATAGTCCCATCCTTCTTCTTCACGAACAAGACCGGTGCTCCCCATGGAGACACACTAGGTCGGATAAACCCACGATCAAGCAACTCTTGAATTTGAGCCTTAAGCTCAACCAACTCCTTTGGCGCCATTCTGTACGGAGTGATAGATACTGGCGCCGTTCCAGGCAACAAGTCAATCCCAAATTCCACCTCACGATCCGGAGGCAATCCTGGAAGTTCTTTCGGAAAGACATCCATGAATTCTCTCACTGTCCTGACCTCTTCAATAGTTGCCTCCTTAGCCTCCAAGGCACTGACCAACATAAGAAAAGCCAAATAACCTTTCCTAACCATCTTTTCTGCCTTAAGAGCAGATGCTACATTTGATAAGTAGTTCCGCCTCTTGCCCATCACCACAACTTCCTTATCGTGCATAGATCTTAGTGACATCCGCTTAGCAGTACAATCCACATTCGCACGATACTTCACTAGCCAATCCATGCCTAGGATCAAGTCAAATTCCCCGAATGGCAACTCCATTAAGTTAGCCGGAGACTGCGTCCCTTGAACTTCTAAAGGCACTTCCTTAAAGAGCTTATCTACTACTACAGTCTGTCCTAAAGGACTAAGTACAGTCATCTTCCTAGGTACAATCTCAGAGTTCACATGCAGAGTTCCAGATACCTCACTAGCGATGTATGAATGAGTTGACCTTATATCTATCAAAGCAATAAAGGGCAACCCAAAAATAAGAAACGTACCCGTGATAACATCAGGTGCATCACTATCTTCCCTCCGACGAACCGCATACACCAAACCTGGCTGTCTAGCCTCAGTGCTACCACCGCCTCTGCCCGGGGTCCCGCGACCTCTACCAGAACCATTACCTCTGCCATTCGAACCACGACCCCTCATCGGCTGCTGTCCACCTCTGCCAGCCTGATTAAAACCCTGACCTACTGGATGATTCCTCTCTGTATCCAATGGACAATCCCTAATCATATGATCCTTGGACCCGCACTTAAAACATCCTCCTGTCTTCTTCCAACATTCTCCCGGGTGCATCTTTCCACACTGAGTACAAGTACGGTACTGTCCTCCCATAGCAACTTGCTGACCTCGCGGCCCATCAACTCTAGGTTTCTTTTGGAAATTCCCGGATGACCCTGAAGACCCGTAGCTCCTCTTATTCTTATTCTGACCTCGATCTCTGTTCTGTCTCTCGGTCCGCTTAACTTCTTCAGCTATCCGTGCTCTATCCACTAAAACTGCAAAATCCCTCTCTCGATGCGGTGCAATCAACACTCGCAGCTCATCTCACAACCCATCCTCAAATCTGACACACCGCTCATAATCAGTAGCTACAATCCCTCTGGCATATCGGCTTAACCGCAGAAACTCCGCTTCATACTCAGCTATCGACTTATTTCCTTGTACCAGATTTAGGAACGCCTTTCTCTGAGAGTCAATGTAGCTAGCTCCGACATATTTCCCTTCAAACTTAATCTTAAAATACCCTCAATCCACTCGATCCGCAGGAATACTCTCCTTGATAGTGAGCCACCACTGGTACGCCTCGTCACGAAGCAACGAAACAGTGCCTTTCAGCTTCTCCTCAGTAGTGTAGTCCAAATCGTCCATGATCCTCTCGACTGCCTCTAACCGGTATTCCGCTACATTCGAAGCTACCCCAGATACTCCCCTAAAAACCTCGGCTCCATTAGATCTAAGTCTCTCAGCCACTGACTTTCGTGCTCCATTACCCATACTAGCTCCTGCTACTCGTTCTAGGACTCGCAGCATAGCCTGCGATACAGCGTCATCTCCTCCAATTTGCTCTTGAAATTCCACTCCAACAGGTGGTGGCGGTGCCTCATTTTCGGAACCCTGGCCAGACCTAACTGGTTCCGACATAGCCATTCTGCCTCTACCGCATCCACGACGACCACGTCCCCTAGAACTCATGTCTACTTAGCTTCTTATCTGTTTTTATGAAAAGTTTATGCATTGAAGTCTTTTCACTTCTTGTTTAAAGAAAATTTTATGCAACAGAGATTTATTCAATGATTTATCTGTAGAATACACATATACCTAGGGTCCATGTCTCTAAAGTATAGTTTCCTTAGGTTTATCAACTAAAGTATCATACATTAACATACTCACATAAATTTATCAACAAAAGAACTTACCTGGCGGACTTGGGTCGAGAACTCGGGTGCCATGCTTCGATAAAACCATTTTTAACCAAAATTTTCAAAAACATTCATTTGGGCCAAATTTTGAAAACATTATGGACTTCAAAACCCAAGGCCGAGTGTTTAAAATTGGGCTCTGATACCAAGTTGAAACACCCCAAACCCGGCCCACAAGCCCCGACCGGATCTGGTATGCTTCTTAAGAAAAACTCGTTTTGTCGTTTTGTAAAACATGTGATTTTGGGGTAAAAGAAAAGATTTAAAGTACGAACTTGTTAAAACCGTTTTGAAATTTAAATTTGTATATATATATAATCATTAAACTCTATGTTTTTAGAAAAAAAAATTATTTACCAAAAGAAGATCCAAATTTAGGACTTATTAATATTTTGAAAACCATAAGTATTTATGTGTCAAAACATTTTAATACGATACATGAAAATATTTAATTATTTAGCTGAAGTTGATCGTAGCAGAATATAAATTTAAAATGTAAAAGAAACATAGCTAATAGCGGCCTTATTACAAAAACATATCCCAAATTAAATCCCGAAATATATAAGAAAACGTAATGAGTTTAATAAATAGAAAACCAAAGTACTGAGTTGAGCAATGGTCACCACGTAGTCCTCGCTGACCCGGTCCAAATCATTGTGTATCAGCTGAAATGATATCCCACTGAAGGGTGAGTCAACAGACTCAATATGTAACAATACACTAAAAGTCCAATCAATCATAGCACTAAGGCCCATTTAAAACACATTTAGCAATAGCCCATAATATAACAAATTATATAATCATATGTACATACAAAATGAAATGCAATCCCGAGCCCAACCTAAATATCCATCCGCTACACACCACCCGTACCTACCAATCACACCGTGGGGATTACTAAATCGACCCTCCATCCGCTACACACCATCAAAGGCAGTTGCTGCAGTCAACTTGCACATCGTCCTTATAATCGTGGCATAGCCACCAGATAATTGTGACAGAGTCACCGGATTCATAATATGTGACCGAAGTCACCAGATTCATAATATCGTGACTGAAGTCACCGGATAATGTGGTAAAAACCACCGGAACACTTCCCCTTTCAATATTACCCATATGCCCATGCAATAACATATTATTTCAATATCATGCCATATACCCCCAAAATCATAACGGAATCATACACATTTCATATTTATGCTTATAGCATTATTAACGATGCAGATATCATGCCTTGTACATTACCCCAAAGTCATAACAAAAATCAGATATGTCTCATATTAAATGTTTATACAAAGTGCTAAGGGATAACGTACCTGAATTCACTGTACCATTAAATGGTACCCGAAGCCATAATCATTTATATTTCTTTATTAACACATTTTTATCAATAATACTATTATTCTTTTAGAATTTTAGTGTAAGCTACACACCTTGTAAACACAGAGAATGATAGAATACTTAAGATTTCCGACTTTTGCCTACAACATCGACAGTACCTACATAACACTTATATGAGAAATCGATTATCACTAAAAAGAAAAAGATATGGCCTTCGGCCGAATATCATCATCTCCTTACCTTGGATTATTCAAATCCCGAATGATTCCCCCTAAACGTCGGCTACAAAGAAACCCCGATACTTTCCTTCAAGATTCGGCCAAAGATAATAAAAGGGATTAAATTCCTAGTTTCGGCTAATCCAAAAGAAAAGAAAGAAAATGATTGATAGATAATCCTTACCCGTAACACAGAGATTGATTCACCCTTACTTGAACTATAAAGGGATTCGAGCTTAACAATTAAAAAGAAAAGAAATGGTGATTTCGGCTTTAACAAAAGAGAAGAGAAAAGATGGTGGTTTCGGCTTTAACAAAAGAGAAGAAAGAAAAATGGTGAAAATAGAGGATGGTTTCAGCTAAGAGAAAGAAGGAGAAAAGAGAATGAGAATGAAAAAGAAAAAGAAAATATGAGAAATGCCCTTGGTGCTAGGATGATTTCGGCACTAGAGAGGAAGAAAAGAAATGAGAAATGTCTTCTAAACTTTTTGGTGTTTTCGGCAATAGAGGAAAATAAATTTGAAAGAATTGGCACTTAAACCAACATGACCAAAAAAATGATAGCCACACAAGACAAAACTTACACCTATTGTCAATGACCAATTCGGCTAAGAAGAAAAATTTGGAGAAAAGGAAAAAGATGCACAAATTGTTAAAATTTTGGCCAACTATCACCCCCTAATCCCATACCACATTCGGCCAACTCACAAGCCAACATAATCCCCCTTTTTCCTCCTCATATCTCCCCTATCATCCAATTAATCACTATCACAATTAAACCAACCCCCTTAGCCCCTTATGCCGTCTAGGTTCATGGTCAAATGACCATGGAAAAACTTCCAAAACATCACCCACTCATCAAGACTTTTGTCCCCTAAACCTTCCATAACATCTTGATTCCTTACCTTAACTACTAACTTGCCTTTTCCCTTTGGTCTACTATCCAAAAATAAAAGAAAAATCCATCCATACTAGATAAGGCTTGACCGACACTATAGGAAAGAGAACAAAAATTAAAATTCCTTCCAATTGCTAGCTAAGGGATTCGAACCTCTCACCTCATGCATTCACCCATGCGCCATCACCACTTTACCAATTGACTTGTCTTATGATTAAAACCTCAAATTAATTCTCTTAAGGCCAAACTTGCTTAGCTCCCCTTCTAAGACTAAAAATCTAATATTTTTCTAAGGCATTCCCCTATATTCTAAAATTCTCGAAGTCCCTAAAACTCATACAAAGAGCACACCACATATCACTGCACACATTCAAGCGAAAAAAATTCATAACCCCTAAATCCTGGATATTACAGCACAAACTTGCGCTCGTATTCAGACACAGTCATACGGCCCTGTTTGAGCTCAAGAAATTCTTTACGCTTGGAATCTATGAAGCACTGACTTATGTGCTTTTTACGAAATTCTGTCTGAAAGAAGTCCCAAGTAACTCTCTCCTTCGGGACAACTGACACGAGAGTATTCCACCAATAGTAGACAGAATCCCGTATTAATGATATAGCACATTTCAAACATTCATCGGGTGTGCAAGACAGCTCATCAAAGACACGGACAGTATTATCGAGCCAAAATTCAGCTCGCTCCGCATCATCATCGTCCTCAGCTCTAAATTCTTGAGCTCCGTGTTTTCATATACGATCGACAGGAGGTTTAGTTACTCTTTCAGGATTGACAACTGGAGATACAATTGGTATTACAGGAGGAAGATTCGGATTCAGGGGTGGTTGAACAGCCGGATTGGTTCGTATGTAATGACAGAACCAATCGTTCATCATGCTATGAAGGCATGTCTAGTCCCCTCATCAGGATTACTCGTAGTCGATCGAGATTCCTCTGGCGCGGTCTCCTGCGTGGGAACGAGCGCCACACTCTCAACATCATCAGCTACAACTCGCTCGGGATCGGGATCCATTACTATATAAGAAATAAACACGTTTTACTGTCAGAAGTCATCACACTATCTCATTATGAAATATAGCATATATAGCTAAACTCCCACGCGCTACGTTAGTCCGAGAACCGACTAAACCGTAGCTCTGATACCAATAAAATTGTAACACCCCTAACCCATATCTATCACCAAATTAGGGTTACGAGGCATTACCTAACTTACAATCAAAATAATGCATTTATTCCTTTACAAGATTTCTTATTTAGCTATGTCAATATAATTAGCCTATTCTATGTTCAATTCTCAACTTTTCTTCATTCATTTTAAAGAATAAAAAAAGATTTAATAAGTTAACAATAGGCATAACACAATCAATTTATACGCATACTGAACCAAGTAACTCATTTAGACAAGATTATCAAATCATCGAAATGAACAAATAATCAACTTTTCCCATAAAAAAAAACATTGACCGAATCATGACATAATCAATTTAACGATATTAAACGAAGCTAAATTTTTCATTCATACCACTAATATCCACTACTTCATACTAGATTATAAATTAAAACATCCATGTAACCTACATTTGACCCACCAATAAATCCAATACCGCACCTATCATCCAAATTAAAATTTAAGACATTTCAAAATTTCAAAACACATCACTCATATATATATATATATATATATATATATATATATCATGAAATGAATTTCCATATTAATTTTATAACAAGACAGAACTTACATAATAATTAATATCATGATTAAACATAACCAAATCAAACCCATACATAGAAACATAGCCATGTTCGCATGGCATTTGTATATACATTCACAAAATAACATTTGAGTCTATTCTAGGAAAGTTTGCCTATACATGCCATAGTATTAAGTTCTTTTACAAAAAGGGGGTACCAAAAGTTGATAGTGTGCTTGACTTCGACAAGGATCCCCGAGCTTGAACTTCGACTTTAATGATCTATAAAACAATGCAACAACTACACCATGTAAGCTTAAATAGCTTAGTAAGTTATAAACAATAGGGTAAAACATACACCAAGTAATTCATCAAATTTTTTTAAAATATTATATTCAATCTATCTATTGAATAAATCATATTATCGAAACACATATTAGGCTATCATTCTTCAATGATTTACCTATTCAATCTCAAACATACAAACCAAATATTCATAGGCTCCATACCCATATTGAAATATTTTACCACATCTTTATTTCATCGAGATAATGAACTATTATTTAATAGATACTTACCTAACACTTTCATTTACCTTTATTAGGTATTTTGGTCCTTGAAGAAATGAAAAACGATAACTCGCATGCCCAGTGCTTGGTAATAAATCCGCACACACAGTGCCATTCTACCGATCTCGCACACACAGTGCTCGGTGAATAAATCCGCACACACAGTGCCATTCTACCGATCTCGCACACACAGTGCTCGGTAAATAAATCCGCACACACAGTGCCATTCTACCGATCTCGCACACACAGTGCTCAATAAATAAATCCTTTCCTCAACCACATAAACATATATATATATATATATATATATATATATTCACTATCCATATTTTCTATGCCCCAATAAAACATCTATTAATCGTAGTTCATACTCCCATCTTAACCCACCAAATTCGGCAACCATCAATACATATACAACTATAATTATATATCAAAGTTAACTCTCGTTCATTATTGATTTCCATCACATTCGGCTAACATATAATATAAAAGCCAAATCGTCAATTTCAATACAACCATAATCCTTCTCTATTTATTTCCATATATACAATCTCCAAATATAAATATACATATATGCGCATACTTATATTAAACCCAAGATAAATTAAACTTACATATTCATATATATATATATATATGAATATCATTAGCTCATTCGGCCAACAAAGTTTCTAATCACATTTTCTCTCATTCAACTTATGATTAATAATATAGATAAAAGAAAATTTAATTTCTCCAATTGCTTATAACTTACATCGGAAGTCAATAATTTTGGATTTCCCGGCTATTCGTCCACCTTTGTTTTTCCACGATCTAAAACTTTCTCCTTTTGTCATTGCTCTAAATGATACATATTTATTCAATTAAAAGTAAAATCACATAAGTATACAATTTGCCAATTTACGCCCCAACATGTACAATGTTTATAAAGAAATCCTTAGAATTTAAAACTCAAATTATCAAGAATGTAATTGTCCCTTTCAATTGCCGAATGTTTGACATCTCCCTAAAAGTCTTTATAAATCATTCATATAATAATTTAACACAATTCAATACATTAAGGTCAAGTACACAAAATAAATTCCTTCTTCTCTTATGGCCGAATATGCTATCTCAATGAACACCTTCCTATTTTTATTATTTTCAATACATAACCAAACATTAAGCTAAATAAATATTATAAATGTTCATCCCATAATTTAATCGAATACAAAGAGCACTCCTATGCTCAAATCCAAGGTAATTTCATAACATTCATACACTTTAATCCACTACTCTCCATTCTATCTAAGTATTTTTTTTTCCAATCAAGCACAACATTTCAAGAGAACTCATCCATGGCTGAATCTTAACATGCTTAACTCCCAAAAATTATAACATGATTTTGATAGCATGCAAGCAATTAACTTAAATATGTAAGGGTTTTGCCAAAACAAAGCTCAAGCACCTACCTTATCACTATATGCAAAGCCGAATGATGGAGGTTTAAGCTTCCTTCATCTCTTTGTAAGAAAAATCGGTGAAGATGAAGATGGAAAAAGAAAAGATGAAAGAAAAAAAATGTTTTTCTTTGTTTAATAATATCCACGCTTATTTTATTTTTTTAACATTCACTAACTAAATAAATTATAAAATAATCAAACATTGATGATTCTCATCATGTTTGCCGTCCACTCACATTGACTTAGGGAAATTTGACATGCAAGTCCCTTGATCCAAGAAGCAATTCAATTTAATCACTCCTTTATAGAGATTAGCTATTTCACTAATTATGCACTTTAATCCTTTCAACTAAATTAGTCACCCAAACACAATAATTTATACATAATATTATAACATATACTTGACCACATAACATAAATATCAAAACAACAATTAAAATACTTTTCTAATTCAGATTCGTGGTCCCGAAACCACTGTTCCTACTAGGGTCGTAATTGGGCTGTTACAGCATTGATATGGGATAGTAGTGGCTTCGACCACGTGTTGGCACATAGTGTGCGAGACTCCTGCGTATCCGATATTATTCTATGTGGCTCAACGGGAAATGCGTTGTTACGAGACAATATGAGTTCGATACGAACTAATACAGGTATATACATGAAATACATGGAAATGATGGTACATGATATATTGATATATTGAAATGAATGATATATGTATATGATGAAATAGTAAGATAATGATATGTATCATGACATGTACATATATGAATATCTTTGATATATTGATACACGGTAATTATGTAAGTTGAGACGAGTAATGAACTCAATTGTGACATGTTGAGAAAATAAGGTTATTAATGTTGAATTTATATGAAATATGTTCAAGTACGCTAACATGTGTTGCTGTTTGATGCTTAGGCAAGTGCCAAGCTGTTGGTTGAATGGTATTATGTTTACTTATAAGTCGTATTGAAATGGTAAGTGCTCAAATAAAAATATGCCTGTACTCATGAAAAAGTGATAAGGTTTAAATTATGAAAATTCTTATGAAATGGTTTATCATGTGATTAATTCTAAAAGAGCTATGTTTAAATGCACTAGCTTGTGGCTATGGTTGATGATATGCTTGTGTCTTGTGTATTATGCATATGAAATGAGTGATGAAAAAGAGAATGATGAGTTGAATTGATGATGTTATTTAAGCTAAAGAAAGTAAATGTAATGAAAAGTAATGACATGCAAATGAAAGGATGAAAATTGAAAGAGATTTAAAGTTTTTATAAAATCCTACTTTGTTAGGGATGATAGGTATAAGTGATGTTGTGGAATTATTCAATTTGTGAGTTGTTGAATTTGGTTTCATGAATCGTGTGGTATCGGTATATGATTATTCTTGATATGTATAAATTTAATATTTGAAATGGATAGATATGATTAAAGTTTATACGAACTTACTAAGCATTCATTGCTTACGTAGCTATTTTTCTTTACTTACAGACTATCGAAAGCTTGATTGGGTTGGAAGTTCGTCAGAGATTTATCACACTATCCAGCGATTATATCGGTAGATTTTGAGGTCTTGGTTAAGGTTATAATGGCATGTATAGGTATTTTGGCTAATGTTAGCCCATGTGTTTTGGTTGTGGAAATGACTATTTGGTTAGTTTGCATTTTGGCCTTGTGTTGGCAAAATGATATATATTATAAGGTGTATAGAAGTAGCCTTGTAATGGTTGATATATGACTTGTCATGGTTGAATGATGGTAGATAGAAAAGTAGTTGAATGTGCATATTAGATATGACATATAACTTCTTGTGAATTGGTGTTTAGCCATATTAAGCATATATGTATTTTGATGCTATTGATTATGTGGTACATTTGGTACCAAATGGTATGTTTTGGTAAGTTATTTACATGTTGTGTAATGTTGGAAACTTAGTTAGAAGCTAATCAATTATTTTGGCCAAATTGAGTACATGGATACCAAGTTCGGCTCCTAGCAAGACTTGCAAAAGAAAGATTCGGCCAAAACAAGCTTGCCGAAAAGAAAAGGAAGAAAGCAAAGCACCTTGATGTTTTGGTTTTGGCACAAATGTTGAGAGACCCTCAAGGCACATTCGGACACTACCCAAAAGACCCCAAAATCGATTGCCCCTTAGCTCAAAACACCAATATCGGCTGAACACTTTCTCCCTCCCCAGAGTTCAAATTCGGCCAACCTCTCCAAAACTCTCCCATCCACTCATTCAAATAAATTTGAATGAGTCAACCACCAAATTTTCCTCCCCTTCATCCATTTAAAATCTGATAGCTTAATCCTCATCCATCAAGAGAGTCCCACCTGCGCACTCCACTTCCTCAGCTTTGGCGTCAAAAAGAATAAGCAGGAGTGCAATTCCTGCTGCTCGAACACAGGCAGTCCTTCCCTGCATGTGGCGTCATCTCCCTTGTCCTTAAGTGGCGCCTCCTTGCCATTTTTCCAAATGATTTCTTATGTCAACATTCCCCAATAAATTCTCTTAACCCCTAATTCTCCTAGCTCCTTTCCCTCAAGTGCTAAAACAAAAATTTTGACCATGACCCAGGATTAACCCGAGGTCATGCCTGGACCCCGAAACACATCAGACAAGCACAGCAGACATACCCTCACATGCAAACACATACAAAAAAGCAAAGACCCCGATTTAAGGATGTTACAGTTCTACCCCCCTTAAAAATAATTTTGGCCTCGAAATTACCTGATCAGAAGAGTTGAGGGTACTGCTGCCACGTCATCTCCTTTGGCTCCCACGTGACCTCCTCCGTGCCATGGCTCCGCCATAAAACTTCCACCAAGGGAACTAACTTCCTACGCAGAACTTTGACATCTCGATCCAAAATCCGTACCGGTTCCTCCTCGAAAGACAAGCCAGGGCTCACCTCTATCTCCTCAACTGGCACAACACGTGACGGATCAGATCGATAGCGCCTCAGCATTGAAACATGAAAGATGTCGTGAATCTGACTCAACTCTGCTGGCAACTCAAGCTGTTAAGCTACCGGTCCCACTCGCCCCAACACTGTATACGGCCCGATAAACCTAGGGCTTAGCTTGCCTTTCCGACCAAATCTCAATACTTTCTTCAAGGGCGATACCTTCAGAAAAACCTTATCACCCACTGCATACTCAATCTCCCTGCGCTTAAGATCGGCGTAGGATTTTTGCCTGTCCGACACTTCCTTAAGACAAGCCCGAATCACCTTAACCTTATCTTCTGTTTCTGCCGCTAACTCTGGACCCAACATCTCTCGTTCACCCAGTTCTGTCCAACACGTAGGAGTACGACATTTCCATCCATATAGCGCCTCATATGGTGCCATCTGAATACTCGCTTGATAACTATTGTTATAAGCGAACTCTTCCAATGGAAGATACTCCACCCAACTACTGCTGAAATCCAGAACACAGCCCCTTAACATATCTTCCAGAATCTGGATTACCCTCTCAAACTGTCCATCAGACTGAGGATGAAAAGCCATCCTAAAATCTAACCTTGTGCCCAAAGCCTGATGCAAAGCTTTCCAAAACCTCAACGTGAATCTGGGATCCATGGACACTGGCACTCCATGCAACCTTACTATCTCTGCCACATACAACTTGGCTAATTTCTGAAGCGAATAATCAACCCTCACCAGTATGAAATGAGCTAATTTAGTTAAACGATCCACAATAACCCAAACTGAGTCCTTCTTGCTAGGCATAAGGGGAAGCCCACTGACTAAATCCATCGTAATTCTTTCCCACTTCTACTAAGGGATCTTTACCGGCTGCAACAATCCTGACGGCAACTGATGTTCAGCTCTAACTTGCTGGCATGTCAAACACTTGCCCACGAACCCTGTTACTTCCCGCTTAAGACCTGGCCACCAGAACCACTCTCTCAAATCGCGATACATCTTGCTGCCTCCAGGATGCACAGCGTATGAGCTGCTATGAGCTTCCTGAAGAATCCGCTGTCTCAACTCGACGTCCTTAGGCATACATACTTCCCTTGAAAACACAGTACTCCATCACTGCCCAAGCTGTAACCTTCGCACTCACCATCCTGCACTTGCAACCTCCGAGCACTCAAAACCTCATCTGTCAGCTGTCTCTACTTAACCTGGTCGATCCAAGACGGTTTTACTTGCAATTCTGCCAGAAGACCCCCATCATCATAAAGACTAAGGTGAGCAGACATCGCTCGCAAGTCCGCTACCATCAGCTACTACGTTAGCCTTACCCGGATGGTACTCAATCGAACAGTCGTAATCTTTCAACAATTCAATCCACCTTCGCTGCCTCAAATTTAAATCCTTCTGAGTCAAAAGATACTTCAGACTCTTATGATCCGTATACACTATCGACTTTTCCTTCACGGTTCGGACATTCCTCACAGCTGCATCCTTAGCTTCCAAGGCACAAACATGCACCAGAAGTGCTTCGCAACCCTTCCTAACCATTTTCTCAGCCTTCAGTGCAGAGACAATATTAGATAAGTAATCTCTCCTATTACCTATCATCACCACCTCCTCACCTTCCATGGTCTTCAACACCATGCGCTTAGCTGCGCAATCAAGCTAGCCTGATACTTTACTAGCCAATCCATCCCGAGAATCAGATCGAACTCCCCAACCGGCAGTTCCATCAAGTCAGCCAAAAAACACGACCCCTTGAAGTTCTAGGGGTACCTCCCTATATAGTTTACTTACTTCTATAGAGTGACCTAGAGGGCTTATCACCGTCATCTTCCTAGAAGTAATCTCAGAGTCTAAGTTCATGGTTTCCACTATGCTACTAGCAACATACGAGTGCGTCGAACCAACATCCATTAAAGCATTATAAGGTACTCTAAAAATTAAGAACGTACCGGTTATGACGTCCGGTGCGTCGCCCTCCTCTCGACGCCTCGCAGCGTAGACCAATCCAGGCTGTCTCGCCTCTGCACCACTTGCACCTCTGCCCGGTGCCCCACGGCCTCTACCAGAGCCATTACCTCCCCTAGCTGGACCACGACCCCTTTGTGGCTGTTGATTATCCCTCTTAAACTGTGCACGATTCTGATCCTCAGACTGCAGCCTAGCTGATCTCTGTGGACAATCCCTAACTCGATGCCCCAGCGATCCACACTTAAAGCATCCCTGTTACCGGTCCAACACTCTCCCGTGTGAGACTTTCCACACTGAGCACACCGTGGCGGCCATTGAGTATTAGCAGCAGCAGACCTAGCAGCTTGATTCGCCCCACTATATCTCGCCCTTTTCTGCTGATTCCCAGAAAACCCAGATGAGCCAGAACTCCTTTTATTCCAACCCCTATCCTGATTCCGCCTTACAGACTTTTTACCCCTTCAGCAACCTTAGCTTTCTCCACTAGAACGGCAAACTCTCGTTCCTGCTGTGGGGCAATTATCATCCGTAGCTCGTCCCTCAGCCCATCTTCAAATCTGACACAGCGCTCATGTTTTGTGCCCACAATACCCCGTGCATACCGACTCAACCGAAGGAATTCTGCCTCGTATTTTGCTACAGTCTTATTACCCTGAACCAAGTTCAAGAAAGCTCTGCGCTGCGCATTGACATAACTAGCCCCTATGTATTTTCTTTGATAGGCTGTTCTAAAGAATTCCCAAGTGAGGTCATCTGCCATTGCTCCGTCCCTAACTGTGAGCCACCACTGATATTGACTCATCTCGCAGCAGAGATACTATGCCCTTCAGCTTTTCCTCAGCTGAATAATCCAGGTCATCCATGATGCGTTCCGTCGCCTCCAACCAATATTCCGCCGAACTAGGTGCCACGCCGGATACACCTCTAAATACCTCTGCACCATTAGCCTTGAGTCGCTCGGTCACAGATTTCTGAGCCCCCATACCTCCACCTGCTCCAGCTACCCTCTCTAGAACTCGCAGCATCGCCTGTGACACTACGTCATTACCACCGTCTGTTCTTGAAACTCAGTGCCCACAGCTGGCGGTGGCGGTACCTCATTCCCTGACCCATGGCCAGACCCAGCTGGCTCAGATACAGCCATCCTACCTCTACCCCGTCCACGTAAATTACGCCCCCGTCCACGTGCACTCATGTTTAGTGATATGAATCGAGCTGATTAAAAGTTTTATGCGTTAGACTTTTATTCCACTGTCTATTAAAGCACAATCTTATGAAAAGTTTAATAAGGGGTTGTTTTCGCGAGTACACATCATCCTATAGTTCATGTCTCTAAAGTAGTTCCTACTACTATTTAGTCATGACACCATCATAATCATATAATCAACAAACAATAGTTTGGGGTACTTACCTAGACGGATTGGTGCCGGAGACTCGCTGCCATGCTTTCATCACTATACTTTTCCCATAAAAAGCCTTTCATGATCCTTTTTAAAACATTTTTGGGCCTCCGGCCCACAGCCGAGCTGTTGAACCTAGCTCTGATACCAAAATTGTAACACCCTAAACCCGGTCAACACACCATGACCGAATCTGGTATGCTACGGAGTGACAACATTTTGAAAACATACATTTGTCGGATAATTTTTCTAAAAAGACTCTTTTATTGCTTTAGGGTTTAGAAAACTCCGTAACACATGATGTTGAGGTTGATTAGAAGTTGTCGTAATACTTGGAAAACCCGTAATTGAAAAACCCATTTGTAATTACCGATTTTCAGAAGCATTAGTTACTTATTAAAACTGAATGCGATGAGTACAATCAGGTTTAAAACCATTTGTCTTTAAAGTGGTTTGAAATTTAGAGTTTATAAAACATCCAAGTTACCTTATTACTTTGTACTTTGTTACCCGATGGTAACGTTTGAAAAACCTGAAGAGATATAGTTTTGAAAACGTTGCTTTTTACCGGTTAATTTAACAAGTCACTATGTCCAACATGGGTATAATTTAATCAAAATAACAGCAAATTATAAAACCCAAAATAATAAAACTTAGCGGTCTTATTACAAACCCAAAACCCAATTTAAGGAAAATTAATAAAATTAAAATAGCAGTTTAAAGTCAAAACCAAACTAAGATGCATGGCCACCTCGAGCCCTCCTCGGCTCCATAACCGCGATCTATGCCTCATCTACAAAATATAAGGGAAGGGGTGAGTCATCGTGTAATATCCTAGATTAGGGGTTATGCGTTTGGAGCATAACTCAAGTGTTAGAAGGCTTTAAGTGTGGTTGAGTGTGTTTTAAGGGTTTTGAGAACCCTAGGATATTGAAGAATGCCTTAGAAAATTTTTAGAATTTAAGTCTAGAGAGGGGCAGCCTGGTAAAGGAGACTTAAGGGAATTTTTAGGGGATTTATGGCCCACTTAGGGCCTTGGTGCATGACGCCATGAGTAGTGGGGGAAGGGCCTTAGTTCGAGTTGCAGAGGAAGCGAATGGGAGTTTATTTTTGCGTCAAGTAGGAGCTTGGCTAAGGAGGTTTTAACAGAAATTCTGGGCGAAGCATATCACAAAAAGCGCCTTGGTAAAGCGGCTTGGGACGCTACCTAAGGTGCTAGGAGAGTTGCGTCAGCAGGGGATCCAAGGGAAGGGGTTCGAGTCTTGTTGGCAGCAGGGAGGCGTGTTTTTATTTTGCTTTTGGCGTTAAGACAAGGGGGAGCCAGGGAAGGAGGTCTTAAAAGGAATTGTGGGGAGTTTATGTCACATAAGAACTAGCAGCAAAATGGCTTGGGCGTTATCTGTAGCTTGCGCCATGAGCTTGGTGCGGGTCTGGAGTTCGAGTTGCGTGGGAAGCAATATTTTGGTGTTTTATTTTGCATGTGACGTCAAGGCAAGGGAGAGAGGTTGGACGGCAATTGGACTTCTAATTGGATGAGGATTAAGCTCATTTATCCTTTTAAAATTCGGCTAAGAGTAGGATAAAGGTAATTTTATTTTATTTATTTTAAGTTGGTAGATATAGGAGATAATTATGTGATTTATTTTATTTATGGGTAGATGATAGATAAATGAGGAGAAAAATGGTTGTTTTATTTTTATTTATTTTGATTAGGTGATATAGAGATAATGTATGGGATTAATTTATTTTATTTGAGTGATAAAGAGTTAAAATAGGAATTTGATAAGGGATAGTGTGATGGATTTTAATTTATTTGTTAAGGTGATAATAAAAGAGATTATCAAGGAGTTTGATAAGAGCAAGGATATAGTAGCCGAATTCTTTATAAAGGGGAGTAATCATCTTTGATATTCTTTTTCTTCTTTAATTTCCTTAGTGCCGAAATTCCCCTACTCTTCTCCTCATCTTCTTATTTTTTCTTTCAACCTCAAATCCCTCTCTATTTCTTTGGAAGCCGAATGCCCTTTGTCATTTAAAACCTTAGCTGAATATTCCACCATCATTTGAAGGCTTAGCCGAACCTTGTAAGTGTTCATTCACCTATTTGTATTTTACTTTTATTATTAGCTTTAGCTGAATCTCAAGAAGGCCTTATTCTTTTCTTCTATCACAAGTTTCAAAAGCCGAAACCTTGATCTAGTTCTCTCCTGTGGCCGATTATCTCAGTGATCAAAAGGGGGAGGTGTTGTCGATTTATTTTGGTGCAAGTTATCCAATCGGTTCATTATAGAGGTAAGGTGATATGTGCAATACGGCCATAAGTCCTATTGGTTATTAAAGATTAGCCGTTTCTAACAGTTAGTTCATATAGGGATTTCGACAGTTCAAAGGCAAGGAGTGACTTTTCGAGATTTGGCAAGTTAAGTGTGTGATTGCTAGTATTCGACCTAAGGCCATATTCGGGATATAAGTGTGACCGATTTTGGCTATGTGTATTTAGGGCCAAATCGACAATAATAAGAGGAACTCCGGGATTCAAGTTTGTTTCGGTAAGGAATATTTAGTAAGATTCGATATTTAGATTATGATATTGCTGTTTAACCGAATGTTTCTGATTAAGATATCATTAATGGATTCGAGTGCCAGTCAAGGAGGACAAGGGATGGTCCCTATTCCTAAGTTTAAGAGGAGATCTGTTTCTGCAGTTCGGGATTGGCCACCGGGGTGTAGGCCAGCGTCAGAACAAGAGAGTAGGTAGATAGCCGTAGTATCGCTTAGTGATAGCATCAGTATCGAAAGCATAGTTCTCCAAGTGATCAGGTGTGTAGTTAGCCTACAGTTTTTCGGGTTTATGATTGAATGTGATATCTGTATGTATGACTCACCCAGTCCAACCATCACCTGCGATGTTAATAAAATTCAGTGGTCTAATTGCACACTGAGTCTGTATGACTCACCCAAATTTTATTAACATCGCAGGTGATGGTTGGACTGGGTTTAGAGTGGATACAAGGTGGCCCATGTAGAAGAAGTTTTGCTTGATTTAAGTATTTTATATTTCTAAGATTTATGAATTATTATTTATTGTAATAAGGGCCACTTAAAGTATTTGAATTTTGCTATGTTTCCGTTGGATTTGTAATTAAGTTAATATTTTGTAAGTTTAATTTTAAAAGCTATTAAATCTCAAAAGTCATATTAAAGTTTTGAATCCGGTATTTTTATAACAACTTAATTTTTACTTAGAATGTTTTAAATTACGGAAATGTTTTATCAAAGGCGACAAATTTTTAACGGTTTTTACTCTTAAGTAAGAATATTTTCAAACGTTTTCCGCAGTGGCATTTCAAATTCGATCGTAGTGAATGGGCCGGGTTTGGGGTGTTACAGTTTGGTATCAGAGCCTGGTTCAAAACTCGGCTTTGAGGGATTTGGGCCCAAAAACATTTTTTCCAAAATGGGCTTTTCAAACACATAGAATTTTATGAACTATTTTAGGTTATTCTGGCATGGCACCTGTATCTCCGACCCGAAGTCCACCAGGTAAGTACCTCTGACTATTGAAGTGATTTGTATATGTGAATGTTATGGGCATTATGGGAACGTAGATTAGTGACCTAGGATCTATTGAACCCTAGGACTAGTCTACTCCAACACAGAATACATAAGACTTAAAAACAACCGAACAAACCTGTGAAGTAAGTCGCCAAGTTAAGGTGTGGCAACCATTGTGCGCATGTCTAGGAGTGGATTCGATAAGAGCTTGGTATTTAAGCAGTCCTAGCGACTCACCTCCTCTTTACTCGAATCCTACCTGGTGCATAGCTACGGTTCACCCTAACCAAGAGGACTTATTCATGGGCTAAACCCAATGATTAAAACCCGAAAGGGACTAGCCATACTGTTGTATAAAAACCCTAGTTTTTAAAATCACTAAATTACCCTTTTGATTTATAAAAGCTATTCCATAATTTTTTCCCTGAAATATTCTTGATTTATGAAAATTACTAAAATACCCCTGGTGGTAAAATTACAAAAAATGCCCTTGGTTTATAAAAATTACCAGGTTACCCTCGCCTTTTGTAAAAATATTATTATTTCATAAAATGCCGAACACCCTAATTTTCAAAATAGCAAGATACCCTGATTTGGGAAAATTTACGAAATTACCACTGACTTCCAAAATTACCAAAATAACCCCGATTTCTGAAATTTTTGCAACACCTCTGATTTGGAAAACAAATTTTCAAGATAACCCCCGAGGTTGTGTAAATTCTGAAATACCTTTGATTTCTAAAATATTTTCGAATTGACCCCGATTTATTACCAAAATACCCTTGTAGGGAAAATGACGAAATTACCCTTGGGTTGGGAATGGTCAAAAATGCCCATGGAAGTGTGATTGAATGATATTGATGAATGAATGTGTCCCTATTGAGATGAATGTGAATGTGAATGTGATTCTCTGAATTAGAATAGTGAACTTGAACTGAAACTTTGATTGTTCGAAAGAACTACTTCTGAAAACTTCTTTTCATAAAACTGTTCGCGGGATAAACAGTGAAACAAAATTACTAATGCATAAAACTTTTTAATCAGATTAAATCGCGACGGTAGACATGAGTTCTAGTGGACGCGGTCGAGGTAAAATGACTGTATCGGAACCAGTAGGGTCTGGCCATGGGTCAGAAAGCAATGTGCCGCCGCCAGCAGTGGGCGCGGAGGATCAGGATCAGACTGGAGGAGATGACGTAGTATCGTTAGCCATGCTGCGAGTGCTAGAGCGAGTCGCAGGAGCCAATGCGGGCAATGGAGCTCGGAAATCAATGCCTGAGAGACTTAAGTCAAACGGAGCCGAGATTTTTAGAGGAGTGTCTGGGGTAGCTCCGAATGTGGCGGAGTATTGGTTAGAGGCAGTTGAAAGGATTATGGATGATTTGGATTTAACTGCTGAGGAAAAGCTGAAAGGTGCTGTCTCGTTGCTCCGAGAGGAAGCTTATCGATGGTGGCTCACTGTCAAACAAGGTACCCCTGCAGATCGAGTGGATTGAGAGTACTTCAAAGCTAAGTTTGAAGGAAAATATGTTGGAGTTAGTTATTTAGACTCGCAAAGAAAGGCGTTTCTGAACTTGGTACAAGGAAGTATGTCGGTAGCGAAGTATGAAGCAGAATTTGTGCGGCTAAGTCAGTATGCTAAAGGAATCGTGGCTACTGATTACAAAAGGTGTGTTCGATTTGAAGATGGATTGCAGGATGAGCTGCGAGTGTTGATCGCTCCGCATAGAGAACGAGATTTTGCTATTCTAGTGGAGAAGGCTCAGATAGCTGAAGAAGTTAAGAGGACTGTGAGGCAGAACCAAGAAAAGAATAGGAATCAGAATAAGAGAAGCTTTGGATCGTCAGAGTCATCTGGAGAATTTCAGAAAAGGCCAAGGAATGAGAATTCTGTACGTGCACCTGTACCAGTTGCTGAGAATCGAAGTCGTGTATGTGCTCAATGTGGAAGAGCTCATGTAGGAGAATGTTGGGGAAATAGCAAGGAATGTTTCCGGTGTGGGTCTAAGGCTCATTTGGTTAAGAAATGTCCTCAAGTGATAGATAGGGCTCGAGGTCAAGGTCGTGGAACACCAAGCAGAGGTGCTGAAGGTGCGAATGCGAGCCAACCAAGGATGTGATAGCGGGTAAGTTCCTTATTTTTGGAATACTATTTATTGTTATAGAAATAGTTCGTGTTTGTATGCTAGTGACGTGTAAGGAACCTTGAATGCGAACCTTGAAATAATATCTAAGAAATGTGTTAGTTTTATTAAGATCAGAGTGCGTAGCAGTAGAGTAGCGTGGTGAGTTAGGATTGTTCGTTAGTAAGTAATTTCGAGGACGAAATTATTTTTAAGAAGGGTAGAACTGTAATATCCTAGATTAGGGGTTATGCGTTTGGAGCATAACTCAAGTGTTAGAAGGCTTTAAGTGTGGTTGAGTGTGTTTTAAGGGTTTTGAGAACCCTAGGATATTGAACAATGCCTTAGAAAATTTTTAGAATTTAAGTCTAGAGAGGGGCAGCCTGGTAAAGGAGACTTAAGGGAATTTTTAGGGGATTTATGGCATAAGAATCACCTTGGTAAAGTGGCTGCAAGGCGCCACTTAGAGCCTTGGTGCATGACGCCATGAGCAGTGGGGGAAGGGCCTTGGTTCGAGTTGCAGAGGAAGCGAATGGGAGTTTATTTTTGCGTCAAGTAGGAGCTTGGCTAAGGAGGTTTTAAAAGAAATTCTGGGCGAAGCATATCACAAAAAGCGCCTTGGTAAAGCGGCTTGGGACGCTACCTAAGGTGCTAGGAGAGTTGCGTCAGCAGGGGATCCAAGGGAAGGGTTCGAGTCTTGTTGGCAGTAGGGAGGCGTGTTTTTATTTTGCTTTTGGCGTTAAGACAAGGGGGAGCCAGGGAAGGAGGTCTTAAAAGGAATTGTGGGGAGTTTATGTCACATAAGAACCAGCAGCAAAGTGGCTTGGGCGTTATCTGTAGCTTGCGCCATGAGCTTGGTGCGGGTCTGGAGTTCGAGTTGCGTGGGAAGCAATATTTTGGTGTTTTATTTTGCATGTGACGTCAAGGCAAGGGAGAGAGGTTGGACGGCAGTTGGACTTCTAATTGGATGAGGATTAAGCTCATTTATCCTTTTAAAATTCGGCTAAGAGTAGGATAAAGGTAATTTTATTTTATTTATTTTAAGTTGGTAGATATAGGAGATAATTATGTGATTTATTTTATTTATGGGTAGATGATAGATAAGTGAGGAGATAAATGGTTGTTTTATTTTTATTTATTTTGATTAGGTGATATAGAGATAATGTATGGGATTAATTTATTTTATTTGAGTGATAAAGAGTTAAAATAGGAATTTGATAAGGGATAGTGTGATGGATTTTATTTTATTTGTTAAGGTGATAATAGAGGAGATTATCAAGGAGTTTGATAAGAGCAAGGATATAGTAGCCGAATTCTTTATAAAGGGGAGTAATCATCTTTGATATTCTTTTTCTTCTTTAATTTCCTTAGTGTCGAAATTCCCCTACTCTTCTCGTCTTCTTCTTATTTTTTCTTTCAACCTCAAATCCCTCTCTATTTCTTTGCAAGCCGAATGCCCTTTGTCATTTAAAACCTAAGCTGAATATTCCACCATCATTTGAAGGCTTAGCTGAATCTTGTAAGTGTTCATTCACCTATTTGTATTTTACTTTTATTAATAGCCATAGCCGAATCTCAAGAAGGCCTTATTCTTTTCTTCTATCGCAAGTTTCAAAAGCCGAAACCTTGATCTAGTTCTCTCCTATGGCCGATTATCTCAGTGATCAAAAGGGGGAGGTGTTGTCGATTTCTTTTGGTGCAAGTTATCCAATCGGTTCATTATAGAGGTAATGTGATATGTGCAATACGGCCGTAAGTCCTATTGGTTATTAAAGATTAGCTGTTTCTAACAGTTAGTTCATATAGGGATTTCGACAGTTCAGAGGCAAGGAGTGACTTTTCGGGATTTGGTAAGTTAAGTGTGTAATTACTAGTATACGGCCTAAGGCCATATTCGGGATATAAGTGTGACCGATTTTGGCTATGTGTATTTAGGGCCAAATCGACAGTAATAAGAGGAACTCCGGGATTCAAGTTTGTTTCGATAAGGAATATTTAGTAAGATTCGATATTTAGATTATGACATTGCTGTTTAACCGAATGTTTCTGATTAAGATATCATTAATGGATTCGAGTGCTAGTCAAGGAGGACAAGGGATAGTCCCTATTCCTAAGTTTAAGAGGAGATCTGTTTCTGCAGTTCGGGATTGGCCACCGGGGTGTGGGCCAGCGTCAGAACAAGAGAGTAGGCAGATAGCTGTAGTATCGCTTAGTGATAGCATCAGTATCGAAAGCATAGTTCTCCAAGTGATCAGGTGTATAGTTAGCCTACAGTTTTCCGGGTTTATGATTGAATGTGATATCAGTATGTGTTATGAATGTGCTAACTAATGCAGTGGAAATTGTGATATGGATACCCTCAAGGGTTATGTCAATAAACTGGTAAGTACCAAATCTGATGAATATGTGACTATTGTTATGAATATGTGATAATAAGTTAAATAACATGTACATGCATTATCATCATGGCATTGTTTTATGTTGCATGTGCATGGGTGGGATATGATATGAAAGAAGGACAGGGTGTACTTTGAGTACGTGGTTTGATGAATGGCACTGTGCCTCATCGTGGTTGATATAGGCTATGTGCCATATCGTGGTTACTGATGGCTTTATGCTCATCGTGGTTTTGATGATGGCTTTGGCTACATCGTGGATTGACGTTGACTAAGGCCGCGTTGTGGATTATTTGCGATTAAGTTCACGTGGACGGCATTTGTTGCCTTATTGGAGTAAAAAGGAGATGGTGATTTAATAATCCCCTGGTGTGTGGTAGGCTGGATACGGGGGTGTGTTGAGGATGGACCCTAGGCTGGGTTGGGCTTCATAATTGCATAATTTTGTATGTGAATATATGTGAAATTGGGCCAAGCCCAACATGTGATATGAATAAATGTGGAAATGGGCCAAGCCTAGAATGTGAGGTAGATTAATGTGAAAATGGGCCAAGCCCAGTATGATATGTGGATTAATGTGGTAATGGGCCAAGCCCAGTATGTGGAAACATGTGGTTAATACACTATTATAAGAATGTGATCTGGTTATGGGCGAAGCCCAATATGTGGACTCTATATGTGAATGAATTGCATTATTATATGTCATAAGATGTGAATATGGGCCAAGCCCAATAAATGAAAGCATGTGAATAAGTTACATTAATACCTGTTATATGGGTTAATATATGGTTGATATGTGGGTGGAATTCAGTGGTCTAATTGCACACTGAGTCTGTATGACTCACCCAAATTTTATTAACAATGCAGGTGATGCTTGGACTGGGTTTGGAGTGGATATAAGGTGGCCCATCCAGAAGAAGTTTTGCTTGATTTAAGTATTTTATATTTCTCAGATTTATGAATTATTATTTATTGTAATAAGGGCCACTTAAAGTATTTGAATTTTGCTATGTTTCCGTTGGATTTGTAATTAAGTTAATATTTTGTAAGTTTAATTTTAAAAGCTATTAAATCTCAAAAGTCATATTAAAGTTTTCAATCCGGTATTTTTATAACAACTTAATTTTTACTTAGAATGTTTTAAATTACGGAAATGTTTTATCAAAGGCGACAAATTTTTAACGGTTTTTACTCTTAAGTAAGAATATTTTCAAACGTTTTCCGCAGTGGCATTTCAAATTCAGTCGTAGTGAATGGGCCGGGTTTGGGGTGTTACACACCGAGACTCAGTGTATAAAGCCCCAACCTGATAGTTCAAGCACTTATACAGATTATCAGTAAAACATGCAAATCATGCAACCCATAACCTAGCCATCCAATCTCCTTTATCTACCCTGTGTGGTCAAAACCACTGGTGACCGAAGTCACAAATAATATCGGTGTGGTCAAAACCACTGGTGACCGAAGTCACAGATCAAGTGATGGGGCCAACCCATCGTGTGTCAAAACCACTGATGACAATCCCGTAATATATCATGTGGGGCCAACCCACTGTGGTACCAAACCACTGGGACGAGTCACAATATCCATGTGTGGTCAAAACCACTGGTGACCGTAGTCACAAATATCAATCGTGTGGTCAAAACCACTGGTGGTCAAAACCACTGGGACTTAGTCACAAATCATATTAATAGTGTGGTCAAAACCACTGGTGACCGTAGTCACAAATCAACTGATGGGGCCAACCCATCTTGTGGTCAAAACCACTGGTGACAGTCCAAATAAATCATCCCCCTCCTCTCATCAATCCCATCATCATCATGCTCATATCATACGTGTCATAATATCATGTATCATGCATTTAAGGCATATCATAGCATTTAACAATCATGATGATGAATAGCAAAAATCACATAACAGGGGACTTACCCGCAATCCAAGCTCATGCCCACAAGGCAAAGTCACTAATACCGAAGGTTATACAGTAACATAATAAGCATCATTATACTAATAAAGTGTGTAAGCGTTACACATCTGATAACAGTGAGAACAACACTATCGATTCCGACACTCTCACTAGCAGGGATAACAATGAACTGCTTATCCCTTTCCGACGCTGGCCCATACCCCGGTGGCCAATCACGAACAGCAGAAACCGAGCGTTTCTTGAACTTAGGGGAAGGTACTACCCCTTTCTCCCCTTTACTGGTACTTGCATCCATTGAGGCACACTAATCAGAAAACCCAGTTAACTAACGTATGAGATCTTAAAATGAATACAATCTACAACTTAAGCACTCTTACCGACATGGATCAGAATCCCGAACTACACGAAACTAACGAGATCCCGGATGTTGTTTTTCCCCTACAATCGGCCAACATTAGTTAGTAGCTAAAAAGCCTATTCAGCACGAATAGAGATCCCGAAGGATATGCCGCCCAAATGTAGCACTTACCTTAAGCCGATTTGGTTTCCAACCAAATCTCGAAGCCACACAATGAACCCCCTTACAATCGGCCACACCCTACTGTACATAAACAATTAGCATTCGGCTTTTGAACGATTAAGAAATGGATCTTGAAACGTTAAGACCTTACCTAGATCGACCACCAAGTCCCGGAGATACACTGTATTCGGCTATGGCCCTCCCTGCAATCGGTTTTAACATTCCATTTAGAGACCAAAGGCCATTCGGCCATGGCATAAATTCCGAAAACGAAGAGGAGTTATCGCAACCTGACCTTAATGATAGATCCCTTCGGCTTTTACAAAGAGTCGACCCATACTAAGATTAAGATTCGGCTTCTGAAAACCAAAGCAGAGATGGCGTTTCGGTACTTTAATGGTGAAGAGAGAAAATGCAAAAGTAGAGAGTTTTATGGTCAGAGTATTCGGCCAAAGAGAGAACTAGATCAAAGTTTCGGCTTTTGAATATGTTTGAGATGAAGAAGAAAGGAATGGGATTGAGGAGGATTCGGCAAAGGAAAGTAGATGAACTTTCGGCACAAGGGGATTTGAAAGAAGAAAGATGTCGACAGAAGAAAGGGGTTGGTTTCGGCTTTGAACCAAATAGCAAAAGAAGAAAATGCACAAGATGATTTCAGCAAAGAAGAAGACTAACAAGGGTGAACCGAAAAGAGAAGAAGAAGATAGGGGTTTGAGTTTCGACTTCCACTAAATGAACCCAAAAAGAAAAGGAGAGAAAAGCTACCAAGTTCGGCTCCTAGCAAGACTTGCAAAAGAAAGATTCAGCCAAAACAAGCTTGCCAGAAAGAAAAGGAAGAAAGCAAAGCACCTTGATGTTTCGGTTTTGGCACAAATGGTGAGAGACCCCCAAGGCACATTCGGCCACTACCCAAAAGACCCCAAAACCGATTGCCCCTTAGCTCAAAACACCAAGTTCGGCTGAACACTTTCTCCCCCCAGAGTTCAAATTCGGCCAACCTCTCCAAAGCTCTCCCATCCACTCATTCAAATAAATTTGAATGAGTCAACCACCAAATTTTCCTCCCCTTCATCCATTTAAAATCTGATAGCTTAATCCTCATCCATCAAGAGACTCCCACCTGAGCACTCCACTTCCTCAGCTTTGGCGTCAAAAAGAATAAGCAGGAGTGCAATTCTTGCTGCTCGAACACAGGCACTCCTTCCCTGCATGTGGCGTCATCTCCCTTGTCCTTAAGTGGTGCCTCCTTGCCATTTTTCCAAATGGTTTCTTGTGTCAACATTCCCCAATAAATTCTCTTAACCCCTAATTCTCCTAGCTCCTTTCCCACAAGTGCTAAAACAAAAATTTTGACCATAACCGAGGACTAACCCGCGGCCATGCTTGGACCCCGAAACACATTAGACAAGCACAGTAGACATACCCTCACATGCAAACACATACAAAAAAGTAAAGACCCCGATTTAAGGATGTTACAGAAAGACTAATATGTCGTCTATCAAGTCCAATTGGGTAGATGCCTTATCTTATGCATTAGAGCGGATGAATCCTAGAAGACAGAGACATAGATGTGATTGAGTGGACTGACAATACATTAAATAGGACCTAAGTAGAATAGATCCCAAATCTATTTATGGATATATTCACTTGTGGCATTCATAGTGTGGCATAGCTAAATCGTAAGTGGATGGTGGACTATGTATACATGACTCATACACTTTGATGTAATTAAAAGTCTGAGTTTAGAGAGATAAGGAACTGAAAGCTGGTGCGTTGGTTGTACGCATTTTGTAGTATGTAGCTTCATTGACAATAGTGGAATTCATAGCCCAAAACATGGGTAAATGATATCCTCTAATTGGTATTATGTGGTTGATGAAAAGCAAACGTGGCCACAGGTCGTCAGTCTTTATGATGGATGACTTGATCACTATTTGATAGAGATTGACTTTTAATGAAGAAAGATATAATGGTTACCATGAGATAAAATAGGATCATATTGGAAGTACAAATATTATCCCAAAGAGATTAAAGATAACCTATGAGGGTAACACACTAATGACAAGGTCATTGGACGAGCACTGAGTAGTTGTTTTCGTAATGGTATGTCATTGGGGAGAGCTCGGTCATGAAACTGTAGTGCAATGACTTCATGACTAAATGAGTTTATAATTAATAGGCGAAAAGCCAGAACTTAATTATAAATCATTTGGGGCTCAACTACATATGACCAACCAGAAATGAATTATGTTTGAATAAAATGAATGGAATGAATAGAAAAATAAAAATGTGAAACATTCAGGAATGGTTATGGTTTTCTCCGAAATGGAGAAATGAAATCATTTGGAAATGAATGTAGGTTTCCAAAATTGGAAATGAAAATAAAAATTAAGTAGGAAATTTGAAACCCTAGATAGATTATTTAAAATATTTTAGAAGAATGAGTTTATGCTTTTGGACTGTATTGAAGCCTGAAAATGAAAATACATCATTCAGTCATAGTTAACATGTTGAGTTGTGAAATATTGAATATATTTTCTCAAAATTCTACCAGGGGAAAAATTGTCAAAATTTTACCAAGGTTAAAATCGTCAAAATGTTGTTGGGGGTAAAATAAGGATGATAAAATTGTTTTATATATAAATATTAAAGTTTATTTTTGGAAATAGAAAAACTAAATCGGGTTGAATCACATTACAGTGTACTAGGTAAAAAATGTAACACCCTACACCCGATCCAATCATCAGACCCGAGTAATAGGATGCCACATCAACCAATGTAACTTACACATACACGTATAACATTCAAGCAATGTAACTGGTCGTTATGTCGCAACATAGTGAGTAGAATTGAAAAAACTCAAGTTTTCCTTAAATGTCGCGACACAAACTGAGCGTGTCGTGACATACCCTTAAAGACATCTCAAAGAGCAGTATATTGCCACCTCTTTCGCAACACAGGTCTCTGTGTGTTGCGACAATGACTCTGTGACTGATTTTAAATACAAAGTAGGGGCATTTTGGTCTAGAAAATTAAACCTAAATCTCGAGGAAGTCAGCTAACCTAAGGTTAAGGATCTAAAAGCTATAAATAGGCTCCTTTGGCGCATGTTATAGACATCAATACTTTAACCTAGATTCTCTCTATAAAATTTAGTTTAGTTTTCTTTCATTCTTAGGTTTTAGATTTCTTTTATTTGTTCTTGTTGATTTTAAGAGATATGAATTCTGGAAGCATCCGAACTCTGTGGATTCATGCTTAATTTCAATACAATTAGGCTCTTTCATTTACTTTATCTTGTCGATTTAATTAGCATGCTTTCTCTTCATATCAATTTTATATTGTCTATGAAATCCATGTGAAACTAATCCCTCTGTGGGGGATTAGCGAGTGGAGGTATGATCTATTAATTGTTTTATAGGGTTACTCAACTGATCAGTTGTTTGGCAAAGGAAGAACGTGAAACAAACTCTAGGCCTGACAACCCTGAGAAGTCATCAAGGTGAGAATTATCCAAAAATTGCTATTTTCCATTCGTGAACACCTTCACCCCAAGGCAGTTTGGATTGTGAGGTCGGAAGATAAGCAGTTCTTGTTGACTCTTTATGTTAGTGGAAGATCGGAAGATCCTGCTAAGGTAGCAACTAGTTGATTGACGAGGAACATAAAACAACAGTTGATGGGGATTACCAAAGTGAGCTAATAACCCATAATCGAGATGGGATTTACTCTACTCTTTTATCACTTGAAGTTTATTTATTTCATATTATTTTATTTTATTATTCTAAAAAATTTAAAAACCTTTCTTTTACATTCTCGTACTATAATTTATTTAAAGTACTATTTAGATTTTCTAGTATTTAGGTTAGAATTGATTAGTGCTCGCCTCCATTGGGTGCAATCCTCAGAGTACTTACCTACTTCGTTGTAAAACTATATTACAACTTGACCTGCATATTTGCATATATCGCCTTTTCGTTCTATATTTTATTGTAGTATTCACACTTTGGATGTTAGTACGTCCAAAGGCGGCAATTTGTTGGTATCGTTGTCAAGGAGACAACACCACTAGTTCGATTTTAATTTTTGCATGTACAAAGAATAGATAGGATATTTTTAGGTAATATATACAATTTTATTTTATTTTACCTACTAATCCTTTTTTTGTTGGGTTTCGTGTATGACTCGCAGTAGGGGTACATCTATTGTAGCAGCTACGAATCCAAAGAGAGTAATCCGAAAAAATCATCGATAGCAGTAGCAGGAGCAATAATAGATGCAAGATCCACCACTACTTGTTGCAGGTAACGTACCATGTGAAAATCCACTGTTTTGCAATGTTGACGATAACGCCCTAGGAAACCCACCAACATGATAGCTTCCCGCAAATGTTAATATGGCTCGGAATGAGAGAACTTTGAGGGATTATGCCTTACCAAGTCTGGACATGGTTCAAGAAAGTATAGCAAGGCTGATGATTATAGCTAATAATTTTGAGCTAAAATCAAGGATGATTTAGAATAATCTGCAATTTAGGGGCATTACGACAGAGAACTCTAATGAGCATTTAAAATGGTTTCTCCAACTCTATGATACTTTTAAATATAATAGGGTCACTGATGACACTATTTTTCTTCGGCTGTTCCCCTTTTCCTTGATTGATAACTCATTTTCCTGGTTAGACTCGCAGGCACCAGGCTCTTTCACAACATGGGATAACTCGTTGGAAATTTCTTATAGAAGTTCTTTCTGATTAGTAAAGTAGTTCAGCTAAGATAAGAGATTGTTGTCTTTAGACAGATAGTGGGAGAAGTTACTATAAGGTGTGGGAACGTTTCAAGATGTTGATTCAAAAATGCCCGCACAACAGATTTCCTGAATGGATGCGACTGCAGGTATTCTATAATGGGTTGGACGCGAATGCATGATTTGGATTAAACAGGCAGCAAGAGGAACCCTTATGAATAGAACATACGAGGATGCGTATGAAATTATTGAAAACATGGGATTAAACTCCTATTAGTGGCCAATTGAACGATTCACATATGGCCAAAAACCTACCACAGTAAAAGCTACCAAAGAGGATGACAAGTAGCCACTGTTAGTGGATAGGCTCAACCATATCAAATATGCTTCTACACCATCTATGCATAGGGGAGACAAATCACTCTTCTACTCTATCAAAAATCTTGCCGAGGATGTAAATTACATCGGGAATAAGGGTGAGAACCCTTATTCAAATACATATAATCCCAGCTGGAGTGATCACCCGAATCTAAGATGGGGAGGGAACTAAGGAGTAGGTAATAATTTAAATCAAGCTAAAAACACTATTTACCAACCTCCTTAGTTGCAAAAACCCTAGGATAGGGCTAACCTAAGTGACCTTACTGCATGTGGTCAACGTCTGGATAGAATTGATGGAAAGATGCAGTCAATGAGGACAAATGTCAAACAGGTGGAGCCTGAGTGTACCAACTCCACAAGAACATTGAATAAACTTGAGAATCAAATGAGCCAATTGATGAGCATGATGGGCGACATCAAAAGACACATGTATTCCTAACAATACAGAAGACAAACTGCGAAGTAAAGGTAAGGAGCATGTGAAGGCGATAGAACTTCGATCGGGAAAAGTACTGAGTAGCCTAGAAAACCCTACTTTAGAGGTAGTTATGGAGAAAACTGATGATCCTCAAGATGAATCCCTAGAAGCTGAAAAAGAACCAAGGCCAAAAGAGGTAAAGACACCATCGGTTGAACCAGAAAAAGAAACGCCTAAAGATGCCGAAATCACAAAAATCCCATTCCCTTCGAGACTTGAAGAAAAATGAAAGAGGGATGAGGATGAATTTGTAAGTTTCTTGAACCTATTTAAAACACTAAATGTTAATCTACCTTTAATTAAGTTAATTGAGAAGGTTCACAAGTACGCCAAGTTTTTAAAGGAAATGATGGCGTGGCGTAAGAAAATTAAGGAAGGCGAATAAGTTAACTAAGTGCTTCTTGTAGTGTAATTATTTCAAGATAGGTGCCACAAAAACTGAAAGACCCAGGGAGTTTTACTATTCCCATAAGATAAGGAGTATCCATTTTAGTATAGCTTTATGTGATTTAAGAGCTAGTATTAATTTGAAGCCTCTATCAATTTTTGAAGAACTCGGGTTAGGGGATCTTTGAACAACTCAAATAACATTACAGTTGGCTGAAAGGTCCTCAGTACATCCTATGTGTTAGTCAAAGTGCGAAGTTTCATTATCCGTGCAAATTTTGTGGTGCTTGATTTCGAAGAAAATCGAGAGATACCGGTCTTGTTAGGAAGACCTTTTTTGGCTACTTCTAGGTCTACCATTGATTTAGAAAAGAACGAATTAACCATGAAAATCATTGGAAAAAAGTATTCAAATGCGGCCATCAATTTAGTGAAGAGGAAAGTTTGAAAATGTTAAGAGAACAGTGTAAAAATGTATATACTTCTAACGCTCCCGGATCAAGGGACACACTTCCTCTTATGCTTATAAGCAAAATAAATAGGTTTAAGGAAAGGGACAAGCGAGCACAAGTGGAATGGCATGATGGATGATGGACTAATACTGACTGAATGAAAGAATCATCCATTAGAGAACTAATGATACTGTTGGATGAGTCCGACAGTAAAACTTAGAAATATTTGAATTGCTTAACTATTGTAAATTATTGTATATTTAACTAACCATAGAGATTAGATGTAAACTTTTAGGTGTTTATTCAAGACCGAGACATCCTCAAGGATGGAAAGTTGGGCTAACACAGAGTCGGTGTCAAAACACAGTAACTCTGTGTCTCGACACTTTGAGCAAAATGTAGGAATTGAAGAAATCAACTCGATGTCGCAACACCACACTCTTATGTCGTGACATGGAGAACGACCTTCCAAAATTTCCAAACTGAAAGATGTGTCATGGTACGAAACCCCTGTGTCGTGACAACAGTAAGCTGCCAAGGATGCCGCGACCCGAAACCCCTGTGTCAGGACATCGCTACAATTTTTTGTAGTGTTAAGCCGACCCATTCGCCAAACTTGACAAACTAACCCTTCATTGACCTGAATTTAAACATCCAAAACACCTATTCTTAACCCTAATATTCATTAGAAACACATTTAACATCTCCTTAACCTCTTAATCTTCTCAAATCTCCCAAAACTAGTCACACCTTAAAATTCCTAAATCCAAACTCTTTCTTACAACTAGGAAAAACCCTTCATCATTAAAGATCTTTTGGTGTAGCAAATGAAGGGAGCACACAAATGAACCAGTTACCAACACAAAGGAATTCAATGCAGGTACTATCCTTTTCAGTGTTCACGTTCACATTCATACGTCTACGAGGTAATGTGTTCCCAACCCTACCCCAAAATCAAACAAGTTCATAAAATTTCAATCAGAGGTGTCCACATCAAATAGTTCAAGTATTAAAAAAAATATAGCCACTTGGGTTTTTGGATAGATGGGTTACGTAACTGATCTGTAGTAAATTTAGTGTAGCAGATTAAACTAGTTTTTGTATTTAAGGAGCTTGAATACAAGATTTTTCTTTATGTTTTAGTTAAGCTTTCTTAGTATTATTTACATTTAATAAAATGTGCAAATTGAGTCTTTTATTGATCTTAGGGGCCGAATGAGGCCCAAGGGCGAGCTAATGCACTTTGTGAGTATGGAAGAGACCAATAGAAGGCGCATTACATGAATATTGGTCGCTATGTTGAAACACAAATGACTCAGTGTCACAACATAGGAACACAATGGAGAAAACTCAGGTATGCCTTCAAATTTGTGACACAAACAGATGGTGTTGCAACATACCCCTAAAGATGTCTCAAAGAGGAGTATATTGCCACCTCAGTTGCTACACAGGTCCTAGTGTGTCACGACAACAACTCTGTGGAAGAAATTAAATACGAAATAGGGGTGTTTTGGTATGCACAATCAAACCTAAAGCTCGAGGATGTCAGCTAACATAAGGTTAAGGATGACGACCACCTAAAAGCTATAACGAGGCTCCTTCGGCACATGTTATAGACATCATTCTTTTAACCTAGATTCTCTTTGTAAAATTTAGTTTAGTTTTATTTCATTATTAGGTTTTATATATATATTTTATTTGTTCTTGTTGATTTTAAGATATCTGAACTGTGGAAGCATTCAAACTATGTGGATTTGTGCTTAATTCAATACAATCAGTGTAACACCTATATCCCGTTTCCATTGTCGGAATAGGATACAAGATGTCACCAATCAATTTGGAATAGTTAAATACAATTTACATTTAAAAATCTATTTAATTCTAAAATTACAAGTAGCAAATCAATATGGAAGAGACTATTCAGTTCTGGCTCTAAAGTTAAGCTTTCGAAGCTCTAGGAATAAATTATGAGCATTTAGGGACCAATTCGAAACAATTTAGAACTTTCAAGAAAAGATAAAAAATTTTAAGGTCAAGGGTCACACGGCCGTGTGCTCAGGCCTCGTGACAGAGCCCAGCTCGTGTCGCTACAATATGGTCGTGTGGTTAACCTAAGTGCCCGTGAGCGACGCCACATGCCCGTGTGCATGGATCGTGTTACTAACTAATTTGGATCACACAGCCGTGTGCCGGCCTGTGTAACCTTTGAAAAACCTTCAAATGGTTGTGTTGTGGGCCGTGTGTATGGCCGTGTAAAAAATGCACCTACACTGCTTTTACACATGCTCTGGGCACACGCCTGTGTGGGTTTTCCATGTGATTCATATAGCCGTGTGACAGCCTGTGTCCCAGGCTGTGTGTGCCCAAAAATGTCCAATACCAAGCTCAATTTTCACCCATATGCTTAAGTACCTAAAATACATTCAATCACACAATTACATACACTAAAACCAACTTCAATCACACTCAAACATGTCACTAAACTCAACCAATATATCAACCAGAGTGTTATCGTTAAAATCTCAATACATTTCATCTCATTTCACTTCCAACTTGCAACTCAAGTACATTATATATACATACCATAACAACCATTGCATTACAAACTTTGAGTTTTCACATTTAGTAACATGTAGATTCTCACAAGTCATTCAAAACACATCATAGCATAACAACTTACTCAAACTAAGTAATTGACATAAGTTATACATAGGGTCCTAATAAATGACATATACCAAAACTGAGAATCGGAATCTACCAAGGTTCCCGGATAGTGTGATCTTTGACGTTGACCTAATCTTCTTAGTCTTCAAAACATAATCTACAAAATGTACCAAATACAGGTAAGCATAAATGAAGCTTAGTAAGTTCATTTTATAATTCAATAAACCTTTCCGATCAAACATAGCATCAACCAATATTAACATAGAGATTCCTATTATATGCAACCTGTAAAAGTCATTACAACCAATTTAGTAGTTTAGTATGCTCAGTGGACTTTGTTCGATTGAGCTTTATTTCAGTATATCTATAGATTTCACTAGTTTGAGCTCCATTCAGTATAACAGTATAATTTGCTCATTTGAGCTTCACTCAGTAAAATAGAAGAATTTGCTCGTTTGAGCTACTTTTAGTAAAACCAATAGGTATGGCTCAATAGAGCATACTTTCATTATATAATATAACATTAAATAAGAGTATATTAACAGAGAATATAAATATTATTAGAAGCATAAATAAAGTACAGGGACTACTTTGTAATTTTCTTATTTCCACGATTATCGGCACGTTCTTGATCTGTAACACCCCAAACCCGGCCCAAACACTACAACCGAATCTGGTATGTCACTAAAAAGATTTTACAAAACATGTCGCATTTTGGAAAACAATTACTAGGTTTACACCTTTACTCCGAAAGCTTAATAATTCATTAAAGAATAAAATATTAAGTCATAAATTATCTTGGTGGATTTTAAATGAAAACTGAAATTTCATACAAATCTTAACTTAATTGAAAACATAAAATTTAAAATAAAAGCCCAACAAAATCCCAAAACATAAATGGTAATCTAGTGGCCCATGGCCTTATTGCAAGGAAATTTAAACCCATTAATTAAACATATAAAATAATAAACTGGAGTCATCTTGTTAAATCCAAGAGTTCTTTTGCATGGCCATCTTGCGCTCCTCTCCAGCCTGGTCTGATGCACTAGGTGCCACCTGAAATTGTTAAATAATAGGGTGAGTCGCGAGACTCACTGTGCAACCCCCATGCACCATTAGATGTGGGCCTTAGCCCCATAAAACAAAATAAACAGTTTAATATACATAATAAAAATTAATATGCAAGCCCAACCCAAATCCTAGGTTTTCATCCGCTACACGCCCCCGTACTAGCCATTCACACCATTGGGGATTTCTACAATCAACCCACACCGCTACACGCCTTGATGGCAGTTTTGCTGCTCATCATCAGATCATGGCCGTAGCCACTACAACAGATCACGACAAAAGCCGCTACAACATATCACGGTAAAAACCGCTACAACAGATCACGGTAAAAACCGCTACAACAGATCACGGTAAAAACCGCTACAACGTATAACTTCCTCCTTTTATCAACCCAACCCATGCAATCACAAAAAATCAATATACTTATATCATTTATTCAGAACATTCACTAACCTGGTGATTTGCTTTTACCCTCTTTGGGTTTCCATCATTAAGCCGGAATTTCGGCATTTATCAAGACATATTTATCAAACAGATCTAGTTGGTGTGGAGAATTACACACCTGATTAATGCTGATACCCTTGCTAGACCGATCTACAACTTTGCTTAAAAAGCCGGAAAGATGTGAAAATAGGGCCTCTCCTATATTCGGCCAAGGGTTAGTAAATCCTGAATTTACAAATTGAAACTAATAGATCTTCTTACCTTGAAATCTCGAAAGTAACACGATTCGAGTGCTACCGATCTATAACTCAGAGATCTATGCGATTGACTCCACTAAAGTTCCTTTCAGATTTCGGCACAAATAGGCACCACAGAAGTAATTCAGCAATTATAGGAGATGAGATCTAGGGATTTCGGCTTTTAGGAAAATCCCGAAAAAAGTATGAACAAGAGAAGGCTGATGTGTCTTTGGCTTTTAAAATACTTGAGTGAAGAGTTTCGGTTTCTGATAGGAAAAGAGAAGAAGAAAAGAAAACAAGGAAGAGACTTGAAGATTTCGGCTAGGAAGAAAAAGAATGGAAAGAGTTTCGGCTTTTGAATCAAAGTGAAGATGAGGGAATTGGCTTAGAGATTTCAGCTTTTGCAGAGAATGAAGAGGAAGATGGAACTTTAGGAGTTTTCGGCTTTTACTCAGAGAAGAAGAGAAAAGAATGAGAGAAAAACCCAAATGCCGAAATTGAAGAAATATTCCCCCTATTTATAGAAATTTTGGCACTTACCTAACCTTGCAGATAAATCCTATCTTTTCTCGTTTATCTTAATCTACTAGCTCATCTAAAAGAGACTTAATTATCTCTAACTCCTCCCTCCTTTATCAGCATATTATCCACATATTTTAATCATTAAAATCCCTAAATTTTAGCCTTTATCTGCTTATTATCCACATAAAATAAATTCTTAAATAATAGCATGTATCTACTTATCATCCACATATTTTAAACATTAAAACCCCTAAATTTTAGCCTTGTTGCCATCCATTCCACCTAATCCTAATGCCCAAAATTTAGCTAACTTAAATTAAAAGAATTAGGCTCCATGAAACTTAAATTTGGGCCCCTTACTCCCTTGTGTGGCATCACCTCCTAAGATTGGGCCACAAGCCCACTTTGGTATTTTAAACATAGATACTACCTTTTAAACCCTATAATGCCCAAACAGATAATTTTAATCAAGGCCTTTGCCTAAGCCTAAGCCCAATTTGGACCCCTAACACCTAAATTAACACATTAAACATATCCACCCATTAAACGCATATGGCCAAAAATTCAGGATGCTACAGTTCTACCCCCCTTAAAGAAATTTCGTCCTCGAAATTTCCAACTAACTATTAATCGTACTACCCAAGTCTCACCACTATGCTTTCGCTGCGCACTCTAATTTAATAATATATAAACATTGCACGCATACAGTTTCTATACCCAAAAATATAGCATCCACACAAAACATACCCGACTTAATAGTGATTGAACAATCCCGAGCCTTATGCTCCTCAGACGTGCATTTTAAACACGTTCCTGACTTCCTCCAACAATCACATGGATGACGCCTTCTGCAATATTCGCAAACCCGGAAGTTTGGACGTGCCTTAACATGCTTCACAGAACGAGACTGCAGCCTTAGAAAACTACGATCTCTTTTTTTCTTATAGTCCATGCACCCAACCCGAAGTGTTTCACCGATTTCTTTAACCTCCTTCAGTACCTCCCTAACTAGCTGAGTCAGCACATCAGTCCTAACACTTCCACGGCCTCGGCCGTGGCCTCTTCTTCCTCTTCTAGCGCTCATCGTTGATTCTCGTATTATCGGAATTAGAAATTTTATGAATTATTAATTTCTTTCACTGATTAACCACGAACAGTCTTATGAATAATAATTTTAGAGGTAGTTTTTTTTCAAATTCGAACCTATCTACAGTTTCAGTCTCAAGTTAACCTTCTAATTCCAGGAAGCGCACACATTCAGTCATCAGACATTAGCATACAAGTACATCCACAAACCTACATTCATCTTGGAGGGGCATTTTCGTCATTTCACTACCCAGGGGGTATTTCCGTAATTTATCCTACAGGGATATTTTTGTAATTTTCAAAATAGAGTTCCTTGTTGATTTCATGAAATAAGGGTATTTTGGTAATTTTTGCAATCCAGGGGTATTTCAGTAATTCTGTAATTCGGGGGTATTTCGATAATTTTGTAATCCGGGGGTATTTCAGTAATTTTAAAAATCAAGGGTATTTTGGTCATTTCACAAATTAGGGGTAATTCGGTAATTTTACAAATCAGGGATAATTTGGTCATTTTGCAAATCAAGGGTGATTTGGTAATTTTACAAATCAGGGGTATTTTGGTCATTTCACAAATCAAGGGTAATTTGGTAATTTTACAAACCATGGGTAGTTTGTTGTTGTTGTTGTTGTTGTTTTTTTTTTAAAAAAAAAATAGGGGTACTTTGTAAACATGAGATTTTTCGAGTAAGTTTTCAAAACATAAGTATTTTTTTTATAAATTCATGACTGTTTGGAAGTTTTCACAAATCAAAAGTATTTTGAAAATTTTGCAAAACTAGGGGATTTTTTTTTCAAGTAGGGTGGCTGGTCCCTTTCGGGTTTTAATTATAAGGTTTAGCCCATCAATAAGTTCTCGTAACTAGGGTGAATAGTCACTACGCACCAGGTAAGATTCTAGTGGAGAGGAGGTGAGTCACCAGGACTGCTTAAATACCAAGCTCTCCCTGAATCCACTCCTAGACATGCGTATGTCTATTACCACACCCTAATTTGGCTAAGGTGAATAGCCACTACGCATCAGGTAGGATTCCAGCGAAGAGGAGGTGAGTCACTAGGACTGTTTAAATACCAGGCTCTTCCGGATCCAATCCTAGACATGCGCATGCCTGTTGCCACACCCTAGTCTTGCGACTCGTTTACGGGTTTGTTTAGTGAAATTAAGTCTTATGAGATTTCAGGAGTTGTTTCAGCTAGGCCTAAAGTCCATCAAGTTCTAATCTAACTAATCTACGTCCCATAAAGCCCATCAAGCCCACATATAGATCACACAATGGTTTAGAATACTTACCTGGCGGACTTGGGCCGGAGACGCAGGTGCCATGCTGAGCTAACAGACCTAATATCACTTAAAAACATGCATATTTCAAAAGCCCATTTTCAGAAAACGTTTTGAGCCCAAAACCCCCAGAGCCAAGTTTTGAACCGGGCTCTGATACCAATTTGTAACACCCCAAACCCGACCCAAACACTACAACCGGATCTGGTATGTCACTAAAAAGATTTTACAAAACATGTCGCATTTTGGAAAACAATTACTAGGTTTACACCTTTACTACGAAAGCTTAATAATTCATTAAAGAATAAAATATTAAGTCATAAATCATCTTGGTGGATTTTAAATGAAAACTGAAATTTCATACAAGTCTTAACTTAATTGAAAACATAAAATTTAAGATAAAAGCCCAACAAAATCCCAGAACATAAATGGTAATATAGTGGCCCATGGCCTTATTACAAGGAAATTTAAACCCATTAATTAAAAATATAAAATAATAAACTGGAGTCTTCTTGTTAAATCCAAGAGTTCTTTTGCATGGCCACCTTGCGCTCCTCTCCAACCCGGTCTGATGCACTAGGTGCCACCTGAAATCGTTAAATAATAGGCTGAGTCGCGAGACTCAGTGTGCAACCCCCATGCACCATTAGATGTGGGCCTTAGCCCCATAAAACAAAATAAACAGTTTAATATACATAATAAAAATTAATATGCAAGCCCAACCCAAATCCTAGGTTTCCATCCGCTACACGCCCCCGTACCAGCCATTCACACCATTGGGGATTTCTACAATCAACCTACACCGCTACACGCCTTGATGGCAGTTTTGCTGCTCATCATCAGACCATGGCCGTAGCCACTACAACAGATCACGGCAAAAGCCGCTACAACAGATCACGGTAAAAATCGCTACAACAGATCACGGTAAAAACCGCTACAACAGATCACGGTAAAAACCGCTACAACGTATAACTTCCTCCTTTCATCAACCCAACCCATGCAATCACAAAAAATCAATATACTTATATCATTTAATCAGAACATTCACTAACCTAGTGATTTGCTTTTACCCTCTTTGGGTTTCCATCATTAAGCTGAAATTTCGGCATTTATCAAGACATATAAAACTTATAATCATATATTTATCAAACAGATCATGTTGGTGTGGAGAATTACACACCTGATTAATGTCGATACCCTTGCTAGATTTCGGCTAGGAAGAAAAAGAATGGAAAGAGTTTCGACTTTTGAATCAAAGTGAAGATGAGGGAATTGGCTTAGAGATTTCGGCTTTTGCAGAGAATGAAGAGGAAGATGGAACTTTAGGAGTTTTCGGCTTTTACTCAGTGAAGAAGAGAAAAGAATGAGAGAAAAACCCAAATGCCGAAATTGAAGAAATATTCCCCCTATTTATAGAAATTTCGGCACTTACCTAACCTTGCAGATAAATCCTATCTTTTCTCCTTTATCTTAATCGACTAGCTCATCTAAAAGAGACTTAATTATCTCTAACTCCTCCCTCCTTTATCAGCATATTATCCACATATTTTAATCATTAAAATCCCTAAATTTTAGCCTTTATCTACTTATTATCCACATAAAATAAATTCCTAAATAATAGCCTTTATCTGCTTATTATCCACATATTTTAAACATTAAAACCCCTAAATTTTAGCCTTGTTTCCATCCATTCCACCTAATCTTAATTCCCAAAATTTAGCTAACTTAAATTAAAAGAATTGGGCTCCATGAAACTTAAATTTGGGCCCCTTACTCCCTTGTGTGGCGTCACCTCCTAAGATTGGGCCACAAGCCCACTTTGGTATTTTAAACATAGATACTACCTTTTAAACCCTATAATGCACAAAAAGATAATTTTAATCAAGGCTTCTGCCTAAGCCTGAGCCCAATTTGGACCCCTAACACTTAAATTAACACATTAAACATATCCACCCATTAAACGCATATGCCCAAAAATTCAGGATGTTACATGATCTAAACATAGTAATTTCATTCCATTAACTAGAATAATAACACAATTTGGTCCTTTCACGCAATTAGGTCATTTTTGGCAATTTACCTAATTGCCCCTCAACTTTTCATTTTTACTCAATTCAGTCCCTAGGCCCTAATCATGCAAATTACTCATTTTTCCTCAACACCCATGATAGTCGTATGTTCTATAACTTTATATTAGCCCCCATTTGCAATAATTTCACCTTAAGTACAAGCAATTTACCATTTAATCAATTTAGTCCCTAAAATAAAAATCATCAAAAATCAGTTTTCAAAGTAATCTAATCTATCAACAAAGCTTCATATTTCATTATAAGCTTTAGGAAATAACCTCATTGATCAATGGAAACTTTCATGACATTTAATAGTTTCACAAATTGATCCTAAATTATCTAGATCAAGTTGTTACAAACTCAAAAACATAAAAAATACTAAAAACGGACCAAAATTCACTTACCAAATCAAGCTTTCATTTTAAAGACATGAAACCCTAGCTTTTCCTATTCTTTCCGTGAGAAGATGAGAAGACTATGAAAATTTCTTCTTTAATTTAGGTTTAATTTATTATATATACTATGACATTTTGGTAAATATTTCAACTTTCTTAATTAAGCTTTACTAAATCATTAATTAAGCCTAATTACACCACTTAATTAAGCATAACCTCATAAAATTCCACTAACTAATTTCCCATGGGTTAAATTTTCCATTTAGTCCCTTTAATTTAACTACTCAAACTTTGCAGTTGTAACAGCCTGTTCTCTAGTGATGTTGGAAACAATTGTTTCGTGGCTACCAAATTCGACAAGTAAGTTCGTAAATATTATTATTAAATATTTATGAGTCAAATATGGTTTTTAAAATTTTTTTATTGATAATTTATGTTTTATAAACGATTTATTAAGTTCAAGTGGTAAGACCCTAAAGTTAAGTGGTTTTAAAAAATGAGGTATCGAGACCTCATTTCTATTAACAAATCCGTAAATATTTTTATAAATATTTATGAAGTGTCATTTAGGTTGCATTAAAGTTTCGTTAAGAAATTCTTTAACGTTTCGATAGTTAATTAATTAAAAAGGACTAAATCGTAAAAGATGTACAATTTGATCACTATTTGATTTGAGTGATTAAATAGCTTATTGAATAAAGGAAAAGGGACTTCAATGGTACTTAAACCATTCAAGGATTTAGCGAAAAATTATAGGCTTGAATTTAATGTTTATTTTAATTATTAACCAAGGTTAAAATGGTAATTTGATAAATTAAATTATATTAAAAACAAAATAATTAGGCTATCATCTTTTTTTCATGAGTTTTTCTGAAATTGAAGAATGAAAAAGCCATAGATGATAGCTTAAGCATTTGGCCAAAGTCCTCCTTTGCATATCAAGATCGAGTGGAAAGTCAAGGAGAATAGAAAATTACCAAATAGCTCCTATACTTTGACAATTTTGCAATTTGGCTAGGTAAGTTCGTACGGTTTAAAATTTTAATATCTATATGAATTGTTGAATTGTATAACATGATACAACACGTACTTTTTCAATTGATGATCATAAACGACTATTTGAGAAATATTATTGAAAATTGATGTTCAGATTGGGTTGAACGCGGGATAGAGTACAATTTTGATTTGGTGTGTTATGGGGGATTGGAGTGGAGGTGGCTATAGAGTGATGTATATTCATATTACCCGACTAAACTGAGGTTCAACATTTGTTGTGAACTCTCGTGTTATTCTCTCTATTTGATGTGTTGGTTAGATTACCTCTTATGAGCATTGGTGTGTTGGTTGGATTAGCTCTTATGAGCATTGGTGTGTTGGAGGGATTGGCTCGTGTGAGCATCTGGTGTGTTTGGTTGGACTGACGATGTACTCTTATCCGTAAGTCGTTCTTCGAATGGAAAATCTTGGTAAGGTAATCTATTTAATTAATTTGAAAGATTTATTATTTATTGAATATTCATCTGAACATAAATGAATTCAACAATTGAGACTGTGGATGATGCTTAGGTTTATGTTAAGCTTAAGGATACATTATATCATGTTTAATATTAATGATATACATTGCAATGGTAAATGACAAAAATGAGAATATGCTTATGTTCATGAGAAGGTGGTATGATTCAAAAGGTGTATTTTCTAATAAAATGGTTTATCATGTGATTGACCCCAAATGACTTGTTTACATAAATGCACTAACTTGTGTATTGATGATGGTGATTAGGCTTATGTCAAGCTTGAGATTATGATTGATGTTTATGCTTATGTCTAGTATTATACAAATGAAATGGGTAAGAAAAGGTAATGAAATGGTAAGTTCATTATTGAAATATGATATGAAGAAAAAGGGATTGATGAATTGAAAGATGTACTTATTTATGAGAAATTATGTATGTTATGGATGAACTTACCTATGATGTGAATAAATATACTAATTAGTAAATTGATGTTGTTGTTTAAGTTTGTGCTTAGTAAATGGAATAGAAAGTAAGTAAATGAAGTATTTCATAGTTTTATGAAAAGGTTAATGATGAAGTATATTAAATTATAAAATCCTATAAAGTTACGAATGGAAAACATATATGATGTTGATAGACTTACTTATTTTTGAGTTGATGGTTATGTAGTTGATAAATTTTTAGGCATGGGTGTAACAGCCCGGTTTACAAGAGTTTGAAGTACCTAATGACTCAGAAAGAATTGAATTTGCGACAGAGAAGATGGTTAGAATTGTTAAAAGACTACGAGCTTGTGATAGATTATCATCCGGGTAAAGCTAATGTTGTTGCTGATGCCTTGAGTCAAAAGTCTCTATGTGCTTTGTGAGCTATGAGTACTCCGATAGATCTATGTGATGATGATTTATTTTTGGCTGAGTTGAAAGTGAGGCCGATGTTCGTACGTCAAATTTGTGATGCTTAGAAAAGTGATATTGAAATGATGGCTAAACGAGCTCAATGTGATTTAAATTCTGATTTAGAATACCAAGTTGATAGTGATGATTGTTTGAGATTTAGAGATCGGATTTGTGTTCCTTGGAATTCAGAGTTGATTCAGATGATTTTGAATGAAGCTCACAATAGTCGTTTGACTGTTCATCCGAGGAGTACAAAAATGTACAACGATTTGAAACAATTTTATTTGTGGCATGGTATGAAAAGAGATATTTATGACTTTGTGTCGAAATGTTTAATATGCCAACAAGTTAAAGCTGAACATTAGGTTTCGCCCGATTTGTTACAACCGGTCATGATTCCTGAGTGGAAATGGGAAAGAATCACAATGGAATTTGTGTCGGGACTACCTTTATCTCCGAGAAAAAAAGATGCAATCTGGGTGATAGTTGACAGATTGACGAAATCAACTCATTTCGTTCCAGTAAGAACAGATTATTCACTTGATAAATTAGCTGAATTGTATATTGCTGAGATTGTGAGATTGCATGGGTGCCACTATCTATTGTGTCTGACAGAGATCCGAGATTTACCTCACAATTTTGGAAGAAATTGCAAGAGGCTTTAGGCACAAAATTGCATTTCAGCACTGCATTTCATCCACAAAAGGATCGACAATCCGAGCGGACCATTCAGGTTCTCGAAGATATGTTGAGATGTTGTATTCTTGAATTTGAAAGTACGTGGGAAAAACATTTACCATTGATTGAGTTTGCGTACAACAACAATTTTCAATCTAGCATTAAAATGGCACCATACGAGGCTCTTTACGGTCGAAAATGCCGAACTCCATTGTATTGGATTGGGCTGAGTGAGAATAAGATTCACGGGATTGATTTAATTAAAGAGACTGAGTAGAAAGTAAAGGTGATTCGTGATAGTTTGAAAGCGGCCTTAGACCGTCAGAAGTCCGATGCAGACTTAAAACGAAAAGATATTGAATTTGAAGTTGGTGACAAAGTGTTTTTGAAAGTGTCTCTATGGAAGAAAATACTTCGATTTGGCCGAAAAGGCAAGTTGAGTCCGAGGTTCATCGGACCGTATGAGATCATTGAACGAGTTGGGCCGGTTGCTTATAGATTGATGTTACCACCCGAGTTAGAAAAGATTCATAATGTGCTTCATGAGTCGATGCTTCGACGGTACAGATCTGATCCGTCTCATGTGATTGCTCTTACTGAAGTTGAAATTCAGTCCGGTTTGTCGTATAGTGAGGAACCGATTCAAATTTTGGCACGAGAGACCAAAGAGATGAGAAACAAAAGAATTTCCTTAGTGAAAGTGTTGTGGCACAAACACGGAGTTGAAGAGGCTACGCGGGAGCCTGCGAATGTTATGAGAGAGCAATATCCACACCTATTCACAGGTAAGATTTTCGAGGACGAAAATCTCTAAGGGGGGAGAGTTGTAACAGCCCGGTTTAGACCCTAGTTAGAACAGTGGTTTTGAGACCACAAATTCGAGGTCGAAAAAATATTTTAATATTAATTCCTGTGTCTATTATATGTGATTTAGCATGTGTGAAAGTTTCGTGTGAAGATTTTATTCGATGTGTGTTTAATTTGCGAAAAGGACTTAATTGCATAAAGTGTAAAATGCTGTGTGATGATTGTTAAATGCTTAATTGTCGTTGTCTTTATAATTTGGAGGATTTATGTTGCAATTAACCCATTTTATAAAGTGGTGGATGGCATAAGGCTAAAATATATAGTATTTTATATTGATTTTTTAAAGGTTAATAATTAATAACATATTATATGTTATTATAATGAAATAAAAGAAAGAAGATAGTTGCATTATTCTTCCATCTTAGCCGAAAATATCAAGGAAAAAGAAAAAGAAAAAGAAAGCTAATGTTCGGCCATTTTAAGCAAAATCAAGGTAAGTTTTGAGCTCGATTTTTAGTGATTTCTACGTTTTTGTGATCGTTGCTTTGTGTTCTCTCAAGCCCATGTCTTAATTTTGGAATTTGATGAAGAATTTGAAATGTGTCATTTATGAAAGCTTGAGCTTTGTGACGTTAGTTGATGAAATATGAAATATGTGTGTTAGATTAACATGTTTTGTCTTTGGATTTTTGATAAATTTGAGTAATTTGGGCTAAATTGAGAAAAGTGTTAATTGAGGGATTAAAATGTGAAATAAATGAAATGTGTGGACTTGTATTAGCATGGGAAGAATTCAGCTAAGCTTATGTGAATAGAAATTTGGTGTATTTTGTGATTTGATGAAATAGGGACTAAAGTGTCGAAATGTGAAAATGTGAGGGCTATCTTGCAAAATGCCCTAAATATGTGTGTGTGGACTAAATTGAAGGAATTGGTGATTGAAGAAGTTAAATTTAAATGTGTATAGACCAAGAAAGGAGAAGTTCGGATCGAGATCGAGGCAAAGATAAAGTGTAACACCCTAAACCCGGTCAAAACGCTACACCCGAATCTGGCATGTTACAGGGAAGAAAGTTTAAAATCAAAAACCATGAGGAAAACTTTCCTCATTAAATCGCCTTTGGTGAAGATTTTAAACAAACGTTTGCTTAGCTAGAGTCGGAATACTGTTCAGGTTTCGAAATCCAAAGCCGAAATTTAAGAAAAATTTTAATGAGCGATCACTTGAAAACATCATTTCATCTTAGTATGTAAAATTTTAAGTTAATTTGTTACTAAAACCCGATCTTGATTAACCAATTATAACATCTTAAAATTTAATTTCTTTTAACTTTAGAAAAACACCCACTTAGATTATTTATTAGGCATGCCATAACGATTAAAATAAAGTAGTAAGAATAAACCAAATTAACGATTAAACGGCCTTATTACAATACCAAAATCCAAATCAAAGTGGTAATAATCCAAAATAAATACTAAAGATAAAGTTACTTAAAACATTATGCATGGCCACCTCGAGTCCACCTCGGCTCCATATCCGCGGTCTAAGGATTACCTGCAAAATTCAGCAGAAGGGGGTGAGTCACTGAGACTCAGTGTGCAAATCCCCATCCCAATGAGCCTTGGGCTCTCACACAAATTCATATACCATGTGCGTATGTCATGCAACCCAACCAATCTATTATGTCCATCCACCATATCTCCTGGATCTACCCAGTATCTGTGGCACCTAGCCACTGGTGGTACCCAACCACTGGTGGTTCCACACCACTGGTGACAAATGTCACAGAAGAGAATACGTGGGGCCAACCCACTTATGGTACCAAACCACTGGTGACAATCCCGTAACGAATATATGTGGGGCCAACCCACTGTGGTACCGAACCACTGGGACGAGTCACAAATTAATGTATATATGTGGTACCAAACCACTGGTGGTTCCAAACCACTGAGACTTAGTCACAAAGGTAATATGTGGGGCCAACCCACTTGTGGTACCAAACCATTGGTGACAGTCTGAAAGAGTTCATGTTTTCTCCCTCTTCGCATCATACCCCAAGTCTATGCCAATTTTAACAGTCAATATGATATGATCATGCTCTCAAATGCATAACAATCAACCATCATTTATACATAGTTTTACTCACAAAAGAGCATTATGGAACTTACCCGGAGTCTTCGACCCAACCCACGAGGGTACTTTTGTGACCAATATCGTCACTTCGGCTTTTAGACATAACAGTTCATAACATAATTAACAAACAAAGTGTGTAAAAGTTACACACCTGATAACACGTAACACCATGCTCTCTATGTCGACACTATCGCTAAGCGGAACTACTGCTATCTGCCTACGACTCTGCTCTGAAGCCGGCCCACAACCCGGTGGCCAATCTCGAACTACTGACACTGCTCGCTTCTTAAACTTAGGAATCGATCCCGAAAGTTTACTTCCCTCCCCAACTTGTATGTTTCTTGCATCCATCAAAGAGCCTCGGTCAATAAATTGCTACGAACAAAATGTTTGAATAACCACCCAATTGGGTTAAGGTGACGGATAATAGATAAACCGATTAATAGAACAACTAAGGAGAATCTTCTTACCCAAGTCAGTTGAATCCAGAAGTCAAAAGGCTTGGTTTAAGAAGTTGATCGAACACTTATACAAATACCAAGTGAGATTCGATTTGAAAGAGAGTAGATTAAAGAAGATGGCCTTTCGGCCAAAGAAGAAACATGAGCCCTCCTTTCACCATCCGGCCATAATACCCACACCACCACTCACCTTTGATAAACCCCCCAAAGATTTGGCACAAGCAGTCAAAGCAGAGAAGATTCGGCTTGGAGATGGTACTCTAAATGAATAAACAAACACAATGATCAGGGGTTCGGTTTCCAGAGAAGAAGAATGACAACAACTCAACAGAGTTTAAAGGAAAAGATTCGGCCACGGGGGGAAAAAGAAAAAGAAAAGAACGTAATAAAGATCTTACCAAGATATGGAATGAGAACTCGGCTATGATGAATTATTCAGGAAAAGAAAACAAATGGAGTGATGCTGAGATTGAGAGGTTTTGGCTAAGAGAGAAAATGGGGGTGTAGGTTCGGCTTTTAGTGAATGGAACAGGAAGCAAGAACCACAACAATGGGAGTCAAGAGGATTCGACAAGAGAGGAGTTCATGAGAGGAAAAAGAAATAAAAAGGAGATGAGAATGGGGTTAGAGGTTTCGGCTTCTTGATGTTGCAAATGAAAAGAAAGAAAAAGAAAAGTGATATAATGGTAGGAGGGTTCGGCAAAAAGAATGAAATGAGATGAAGTGTAGAGTAAAGTACCTGTGGGTTTTCGGCTTCTAAAGATAAGGTAGAGGATCTAAGTTGCCGAAATACAAAAGAGAAAGAGAGAAAAGAACTAGTTTCGGTTTTAGTCATAAAAAAGAAGAAAGAATGCTGCTCTTTAGAAATTTCGGCTACTCAAAGAAATTACCCGAAATGCACCGCACTCAACTGCCGAAACAAAACGAAAATAAAGAGCTCAACACCTAAAGCTGACCCTTTGAATTTTGGCACACACCCACCCTAAAACCGAATGCCCCACTCACCTAACACCCCTTTCAAAATTCGGCTAGCACCCTACACCACCTTCAACCCCTTGATTCTCTCCTAACTTCACTCCCCACCTCCTATTCAAAATAGTTTGAAAACTTCAACCTCCTCCTTTTTCTCTCAGCCTCATGTTTGAAATATTTGACTTGATCAACATCCCCCCTTTCAAGGTCCCTAGCCGAATCCATCACCTCCCCCTTGACGCCAAAAAGATACCTCCAAAATGAGCTCCTTGTGACTTGAACCTGCTCCCTCTCCTACTCCCTGTGGCGTCACTTACCAGCATCTTAAGTGGCGCCTCCTTGCCACTCTACCACTCTTTCCTTGTGTCAACCAAACACCAACATAATCCCTTAAGTCCTAACCCATCCAGCTCTCCCCTAAAGTGCCTAAAACAGAAATTTTAGCCAAGGCTCCGGCTTAACCTCAAGCCTTTCCTGAACCCCCAAAACACCCCAAACTAGCATATTAAGCATAGCATATACATCGAAACACATCAAATGCAAAAGCCCCCCAAGTCAGGATGTTACAGTTCTACCCCCCTTAAAAATAATTTCGGCCTCGAAATTACCTGGTTAAAAGAGTTGAGGGTATTGCTGCCGCATGACATCCTCTAGGTCCCACGTAGCTTCTTCTGACCCATGATTCCGCCACAACACTTTAACCAAATAAACTGATTTCTTACGCAATACTTTGACATCACGATCTAAGATCTGCACTGGTTCTTCTTCAAAAGGCAGATCTGAGCTTACTTCAATTTCTTCCACTGGTACCACATGAGATGGATCCGAATGGTAGCGTCTTAGCATCGAAACGTGAAACACATCATGAATCTGACTTAACTCTGAAGGTAGCTCGATCTGATAGGCTACTGGTCCCACACGCCTCAACACACGATAAGGCCCAATGAATCTAGGGCTTAACTTACCCTTCCGGCCAAACCTAAGCACGTTCTTCCATGGTGACACCTTTAAGAAAACCTTGTCACCCACTGCAAATTCTATGTCCTTACGCTTCAAATCGGCATAGGATTTCTGCCTATCCAAGGCTTCCTTCAACCGAGTCTGAATTAACTTAACCTTATCTTCTGTTTCAGAAACCAACTCTGGACCCAACAACTGACGCTCACCCAACTCTGTCCAACATGTAGGAGTGCGACACTTCCGACCATACAACGCTTCGTACGGTGCCATCTGAATACTAGATTGGTAGCTGTTGTTATACGCGAATTCCGCCAACAGTAGAAATTCCTCCCAACTACCTCTAAAGTCTAAGACACAGCCCCTCAACCTATCTTCCAAGATCTGAATCACCCTCTCCGACTGTCCATCAGACTGTGGATGAAACAGTGTGCTGAAATCCAACTTCGTACCCAACGCTTGATACAATGCCTTCCAAAATCTTGACGTAAACCTAGGGTCCCTGTCTGAGATGATAGACACTGGTACCCCGTGCAACCTCACGATCTCTGCCACATACAACTTAGTTAATTTCTGTAGAGAGTAGTCGACACGAACTGGTATGAAATAAGCAGACTTCTTCAAACGATCAACTATTACCCATACCGAATCCTTCTTAGTAGGCGTAAGGGGTAGCCCACTAACGAAATCTATCGTAATCCTTTCCCACTTCCACTGCGGAATCTTGACTGGTTGCAACAACCCCGAAGGTAACTGATGTCCAGCTTTTACCTGCTGACACGTCAAACACCTACCAACAAATTCGGTTACTTCTCTCTTTAGATTGGCAACCAAAACTGTTCCCACAAATCCCGGTACATCTTACTACCTCCAGGATGCATAGCGTATGGGCTAGAATGCGCTCTTGAAGAATCTTCTGCCTCAAATCCACATCTTTCGGCATGCAAACCTTCCCACGAAAACATAAAACTCCATCACTATTCAAACTGTAATCCTCTAATCCACCATCATGCACTTTCAGGAGTCGAGCCTTCCAAACATCATTTGATAATTGTTTCTCTTTAACCTGACTTACCCATGTTCGCTTCACTTGTAGTTCCGCTAATAAACTTTCGTCGTCGTATAAACTAAGGTGGGCAAACATTGCTTTCAAGTCTGATATTACCTTACAGCTCAACGCGTCTGCCACCACGTTAGCCTTACCCGGATGGTACTCAATCGAGCAGTCATAATCCTTCAACAGCTCGATCCACCTCCGCTGTCTTAAATTCAACTCCTTCTTAGTAAGGAGATATTTCAAGCTCTTGTGGTCCGTATAGATGATGGACTTCTCCCCATATAAGTAGTGCCTCCAGATCTTCAAGGCGAAAACCACTGCAGCTACCTCCAAGTCGTGCGTCGGATAATTTACCTCGTGAGATCTCAATTGCCGAGAAGCATACGCTACCACCTTCCCTTCCTGTATCAACACACATCCTAACCCCGTATATGATGCATCACAATAGACGGTAAACTCCTTCCCCGCCTCTGGCTGAATTAACACCGGCACCTCTGTCAAAATCCTCTTCAACTTCTCAAAACATTCCTGCTGTTTATCTGACCAAATGAATGGTACCCCTTTCCGTAATAACTTGGTTAACGGTGCCGCAATCAAAGAGAACCCTTTAACAAACCTTCTGTAATACCCAGCCAGACCAAGAAAACTCCGAATTTCCGCCACAAACTTAGGTGGTTTCCAATCCAACACAGCTTCTATCTTCCGAGGGTCAACCCTAATCCCCTCAGCTGACACCACATGGCCCAAGAAGGTAACTTCCCTTAGCCAGAACTTGCACTTACTGAACTTAGCGAACAATTGCTTCTCCCTCAGAATTTGCAAAACCACTCGAAGATGCGAATCATGCTCCTCCTTAGACTTTGAATACACCAGGATATCGTCTATAACCACAACGACGAATCGATCTAGATAGGGTTGAAAAACCCGGTTCATCATGTCCATAAACGCTGCTGGTGCATTGGTCAACCCAAACGGCATCACCAGGAATTCGTAGTGGCCATAGCGAGTACGAAACGCCGTCTTATGAATGCCCGCCTCCTTGACCTTAAGCTGATGATAGCCCGACCTCAAATCTATCTTGGAGAAGACTGATGCTCCCTTAAGTTGGTCAAACAGGTCGTCTATCCTCGGCAACGGGTACTTATTCTTGATCGTCAACTTGTTCAACTGACGGTAATCAATGCACATACGCATTGATCTGTCCTTCTTCTTAACGAATAGCACCGGCGCTCCCCAAGGCGATACACTTAGTCAGATAAAACCTCGATCTAACAGTTCTTGAATTTGCGCTTTCAGCTCCACCAGCTCCTTCGGCGCCATTCTATATGGGGCAATAGACACTGGCGCTGTTCCCGGTAGGAGATCAATACCAAACTCCACCTCACAATCCGTAGGTAATCCCAAAAGCTCTTCTGGGAAAACATCAGAAAATTCCTTTACCGTTCGAACATTCCCCACAGTTGATTCCTTGAGCCCCAAAGCACAAACATAAGCTATAAATGCCTTACATCCTTTTCTCACCCTTCTCTCGGCCTTCAAAATAGATACCACATTAGATAGGTAATTCCTTCTCTCACCTATCACCACCACCTCTTCACCCTCGAAATTTCTTAACACCATGCGCTTGGCTGCACAGTCCAAATTTGCCTGATATTTCACTAGCCAATCCATACTAAGATCAAATCGAACTCCCCAAATGGCAGTTCCATCAGATCAGCCGGAAAAACTACCCCTTGAACTTCTAGGGGTACATCCCTATAAAGTCTGTTCACCACTACAGATTGTCCTAGAGGGCTAACTACAGTCATCTTCATAGAAGAAGTCTCAGAGTCTAAATTCAGAGTTCCAGATATAGTACTAGCAACATAAGAGTGTGTTGAACCAATATCAATCAAAGCAATATAAGGCAACCCATAAATAAGGAACGTACTGGTTATGACGTCTGGTGCGTCGCCCTCCTCTCGGTGCCTAGCTGCATAGACTAACCCAGGCTGTCTCGCATCTGTATTCCCAGCACCTCTGCCCGGTGCTCCACGACCCCTCTACGGTTGCTGACCATCTCTTCTAAATTGTGCACGTCCTTGACCCTCTGATTGTGCCTTGACTGGCCTCCGTGGGCAATCCTTTATCCGATGATCCAAAGACCCACATTCGAAACATCCTCTATTACCTGCCCAACACTCTCCCGAATGAAATTTTCCGCATCAAGTACACTGCGGTGGCCACTGAACAGCAACAGGCTTCGCAGCTTGACTCGGCCCACCTACTTTAGGCCTCTTCTGAAAACCCCCAGTAGACCCTGATGGCCCAAAACTTCTTTTATTCCTATTCTTCTCCTGATTCTGCTTTTCGGACTGCTTCACCTCCTCAGCTATCTTAGCCTTTTCCACAAGAACGACAAATTCTCTCTCCCACTGTGGAGCTATCAGCACTCGCAACTCATCTCTCAGCCCATCCTCAAACTGAACACAACGTCTATGGTCCGTGGCCACAATACCCCGGGCATAATGGCTCAAACGTAAGAATTTCGCCTCATATTCGGACACCGGCTTACTCCCCTGAACCAAGTTTAGAAATGCCTTACGCTGCGCATCCGCATAACTTGATCCGACGTACTTCCTCTAGAATACTGTTTTTAAAGAAATCACAGGTGATATCATCAACCATCGTATCATCCCTGACCGTGAGCCACCACTGATAGGCCTCGTCTCGGAGAAGAAACACGATCCCTTTCAACTTGTCCTCTGCTGTGAAGTCAAGGTCTTCCATTATACGCTCAGTTGCTTATAACCAGTACTCAGCTACGTTGGGTGCTACGCCAGAAACGCCCCTAAATATTTCCGCTCCATTGGCTCAGAGTCGTTCAGACACAGATTTTCGATCCCCCGTACCCATGCTTGCCCCAGGAACTCTCTCCAAAACCCGTAGCATCGCCTGAGACACCGCATCGTCTCCCCCTGTTTGGTCCTGAAACTCTGCTTCTGCAGCTGGCAGTAGCGGTACCTCATTTTCGGACCCATGACCAGACCCTACTGGTTCCAATACAGTAATCCTGCCCCTACCACGACCGCGTACATTCCGCCCACGTCCTCGAGTGCTCATGACTAACGTTTGCATTTTAATCTGATTAGGAGTTTTATAAGTTAGTCTTTCTTTCTTCCACTGTTTATTAACCGAACAGTCTTATGAGTATATTACCAAAGTAGTTGTTTTCGCGTACACATGCTTTCCTACAGGCTTCAGTCTCTAGGGTAAATTTCCTATTACTAACAATCATATCACAGAATAATTAAATCACACAACCAATAATTAGAAAACTTACCGCCACGGATTGGTGCCAGAGACTCAGGTGCCATGCTTCCCGAGAACATGTATTTTATCAAAACCAGTTTTCAAACCATCTACTGAAAAAATAATTTGGGCCTTACACTCACAGCCGAGCTTTTGAACCTAGCTTTGATACCACAATTGTAACACCCCTAGCCCGGTCAAAATGCTACAACCGAATCTGACATGTTACAGGGAAGAAAGTTTAAAATCAAAAACCACGAGGAAACCTTTCCGCATTAAATCGCCTTTGGTGAAGATTTTAAACAAACATTTGCTTAGCTAGAGTCGGAATACTATTTAGGTTTCCAAATCCAAAGCCGAAATTTAAGAAAAAATTTAATGAGCGATCACTTGAAAACATCATTTCATCTTAGTATGTAAAATTTTAAGTTAATTTGTTACTAAAACCCGATCTTGATTAACCAATTATAACATCTTAAAATTTAATTTCTTTTAACTTTAGAAAAACACCCACTTAGATCATTTATTAGGCATGCCATAACGATTAAAATAAAGTAGTAAGAATAAACCAAATTAACGATTAAGCGGCCTTATTACAATACCAAAATCCGAATCAAAGTGGTAATAATCCAAAATAAATACTAAAGATAAAGTTACTTAAAACATTATGCAGGGCCACCCCGAGTCCACCTCGGCTCCATATCCGCAGTCTAAGGATTACTTGCAAAATTCAGCAGAAGGGGGTAAGTCACCGAGACTCAGTGTGTAAATCCCCATCCCAATGAGCCTTGGGCTCTCACACAAAGTCATATATCATGTGCGTATGTAATGCAACCCAACCAACCTATTATGTCCATCCACCATATCTCCTGAATCTACCCACTATCTGTGGCACCTAGCCACTGGTGGTACCTAACCACTGGTGGTTCCAAACCACTGGTGACAAATGTCACAGAAGAGAATACGTGGGTGGGGCCAACCCACTTGTGGTACCAAACCACTGGTGACAATCCCGTAATGAATATATGTGAGGCCAACCCACTATGGTACCGAACCACTGGGACGAGTCACAAATTAATGTATATATGTGGTACCAAACCACTGGTGGTTCCAAACCACTGAGACTTAGTCACAAAAGGTAATATGTGGGGCCAACCCACTTGTGGTACCAAACCACTGGTGATAGTCTGAAAGAGTTCATGTTTTCTCCCTCTTCGCATCATACCCCAAGTCTATGCCAATTTTAACAGTCAATATGATATGATCATGCTCTCAAATGCATAACAATCAACCATTTCATTTATACATACTTTTACTCACAACAGAGCATTATGGAACTTACCCGGAGTCTTCGACCCAACCCACGAGGGTATTTTTGTGACCAATATAGTCACTTCGGCTTTTAGACATAACAGTTCATAACATAATTAACAAACAAAGTGTGTGAGAGTTACACACCTGATAACACATAACACCACGCTCTCTATGTCGACACTATTGCTAAACGGAACTACAGCTATCTACCTACGACTCTGCTCTGAAGTCGACCCATAACACGGTGGCCAATCTCGAACTGCTGACACTGCTCGCTTCTTAAACTTAGGGATCGAACTCGAAGGTTTACTTCCCTTCCCAACTTGTATGTTTCTTGCATCCATCAAAAAGCCTCGGCCAATAAATCGCTACGAACAAAATGTTTGAATAACCACCCAACTGGGTTAAGGTGACGGATAATAGATAAACCGATTAATAGAACAACTAAGGAGAATCTTCTTACCCAAATCGGTTGAATCTAGAAGTCAGAAGGCTTGGTTTAAGAAGTTGATCGAACAGCTATACAAATACCAAGTGAGATTCGATTTGAAAGAGAATAGATTAAAAGAGATGGCCTTTTGGCCAAAGAAGAAACATGAGCCCTCCTTTCACCATTCGGCCATAATACCCACACCACCACTCATCTTTGATTAACCCCCCAAAGATTCGGCACAAGCAGTCAAAGCAGAGAAGATTCGGCTTGGAGATGGTACTCTAAATGAATAAACAAACACAATGATCAGGGGTTCGATTTCCAGACAAGAAGAATGACAATAACTCAACAGAGTTTAAAGGAAAAGATTCGGCCACGGGGGGAAAAAGAAAAAGAAAAGAAAGTAATAAAGATCTTACCAAGATATGGAATGAGAACTCGGCTATGATGAATTATTCAGGAAAAGAAAACAAATGGAGTGATGCTGAGATTGAGAGGTTTCGGCTAAGAGAGAAAATGAGGGGTGTAGGTTCGGCTTTTGGTGAATGGAAGAGGAAGCAAGAACCACAACAATGGGAGTCAAGAGGATTCGGCAAGAGAGGAAAAAGAAATAAAAAGGAGATGAGAATGGGGTTAGGGGTTTCGGCTTCTTGATGATACAAATGTAAAGAAATAAAAAGAAAAGTGATAAAATGGTAGGAGGGTTCGGCTAAAAGAATGAAATGTGATGAAGTGTAAGGTAAAGTACCTGTGGGTTTTCGACTTCTGAAGATAAGGTAGAGGATCTAAGTTGCCGAAATACAAAAGAGAAAGAGAGAAAAGAACTGGTTTCGATTTTAGTCATAAAAAAGAAGAAAGAATACTGCTCTTTAGAAATTTCGGCTACTCAAAGAAATTACCCGAAATACACCACACTCAACTACCGAAACAAAATGAAACAAAACGAAACTAAAGAGCTCAACACCTAAAGCTGACCCTTTGAATTTCGGCACACACCCACCCTAAAACCGAATGCCCCACTCACCTAACACCCCTTTCAAAATTCGGCTAGCACCCTACACCACCTTCAACCCCTTAATTCTCTCCTAACTTCACTCCCCACCTCCTATTCAAAATATTTTGAAAACTTCAAACTCTTCCTTTTTCTCTCAGCCTCATGTTTGAAATATTTGACTTGATCAACATCCCCCCTTTCAAGGTCCCTAGCCGAATCCATCACCTCCCCCTTGACGTCAAAAAGATTCCTCCAAAATGAGCTCCTTGTGACTTGAACCTGCTCCCTCTCCTACTCCCTGTGGCGTCACTTACTAGCATCTTAAGTGGCGCCTCCTTGCCACTCTGCCACTCCTTTCCTTGTGTCAACCAAACACCAACATAATCCCTTAAGTCCTATCCCATCCAGCTCTCCCCTAAAGTGCTTAAAACAGAAATTTTAGCCAAGGCTCTGGCTTAACCTCAAGCCTTTCCTAAACCCCCAAAACACCCTAAACTAGCATATTAAGCATAACATATACACCGAAACACATCAAATGCAAAAGCCCCCCAATTCAGGATGTTACATAAAGTGCTCCATTAATCGACCGTTTCGGCATTTCGACGTCTGAGGTAAGTTCGGATATAATAGTTGTCATTAAACTTATATCTATGTGATGAGGAATGAATGAATGTATATTGATGAAATAAAAATGTGTTATATATGAAATCGAGGATTGAGGCACTAAGTGTGCGAAGTTTGAAACGAGACGGAGATGATTAGCACTGTGTGTGCAAAATGATAGAAGCTTCGGCTTATTGATTTGCCACTGTGTGTGTGATACCAACATAAGTTCAGTTTAACGTATTGGCACTAAGTGTGTGATGACAATTATGTTTCAACTACGAAATTGGCACTAAGTGTGCAAATAAATTAAAAGAATAGCAAAGGTTGATCGAAATGTAAAGTCGAGCGGTTGAGTAGCATGGTTGGTGAGTAACTATGTGTTGGCAAAGGTATGTATGATACCTACGTGGTTGGTAAATATTAAATGTAGATGAATGGAATGCTATCTGAGTATTGGATATAGTTGAGTTTGTGTATCATTGGTAAATTATCTATGTGATGGTTCAATTTGTAGATTGATTTGATTCAACGAGTTAATTGTATTATATTATGAACTTACTAAGCTTTTGAAAGCTTACTGTGTGATTTGTTTCTCTGTTTTACAGTGTCAGTAAAGCTTGCTCGGATCCGGGAATCGTCAGCATCTCTATCACACTATCGGCAATCTATTTTGGGTACTTTTGAAAGGTGTATATATTTGGTATATGGCATGTATAGACTAGTAGATATGGTATGTTTTTTATGTGTATGAGATTGCCATGTGATATGGCTTGAAAATGAACTGATGTTGAAATGCATGTATGAATTAAGTGAATGATGGATGTGGTATGTGTTATGCTTAATTGGTTGATGAGAATAATAGATAAAATATGAACTTGAGGTATGATTTTAATGAGGTTTGGTTAACATGATTTGAATGTGTGGACGATAAGTTAAATTGATTTTTTATGATGGATTTGTATAGGTAGATGAATGATGTAACACCCCTAATCTGTATCCATTGCCGGATTAAGATTAAGGGGCATTACCAAACTAAACTCAATTCCAGATAAGCATTTTCTTAAATTTTAGCACAAACACTGCAATTTATAAGTATACATTTCAAGACAATACCCAAACCACAAATCTTAACAACCATGAATCTATACACCTTAATAAAACCTCACTTGTGTCTTTTCAACCCATGTTGGACATAACTCAATTCACATATAACAAAAATATAAGCATGATCTAATTGTTACCTTATAGTAACTTAATATTAATACCAAATTCACATGGCTTGAATCTTGCTTCCACATAACCGAAAACATACAATTTAATTCACATTACCTATACACTTATTTATTAGGCCGAATATACAAAGTCTTTTTCAAGGAATTTCATGTTCACTACATATCACAAACCAAGTTTGATAACATCGTACACTCAATTCAAAATAAGAAATCTCACAAGCCAAATACAAATAGGTATATAAATGCATACATCATAGCTATACACATTTTTATTTTATATTTGGTTATGAATCTAAACAAATAATTCCTTAAGCATGTTAATTATATTTGTCTATAACACATAGACTTGACCGAATACACCTGCATGCAACTCACAGTATAAATTTACACTTTGTAATACATTTACAGTTGGCACACCCACATACATATACGAATTCAAATGATGTTTGGCTAATACATAATTACCATGACTCATGCATTTGACCCATATAATGTTTTAACTTGCTAAATGACATCATATAATGCACAATCAAAAATCTTACATATCCATACTCATTCCGTATCTAACATTCTGTTACTCATATCAACTTATCAAAAGTTAACAAGGCACATATATTAAAATGTCTTCAGAATATTTATCCTATAGAAACGTAGCTATTTATTATGACTAACCATACCAAAACCTAAATTTTTATCCAAGCAAAATGAATACCAAATGCATCAAAGATAGAGTATACCATCAAATATATTTGTTTAACACTTAGCCATTTTCGCATGGCTTAAATACATTTTTCACAAAACATCATTCAAACACTTAGCTAGTCTATACATGCCTTTTCTTGTTCAAAACTAGTTTAAATGTACCAAAAAGGGAGGTGATAGTGTGATTGACTTCGACGACGATCCTCCGAGCCCGTAGCTTGCTCTATATCTATAAACAGAACATTAAACATAAACGGAGTAAGCGTACTAGCTTAGTAAGTCTCAAGCAAATTCAATAACCAACTAAACATTTGAGCGTTAATATACAAATATAATTGACATTTTGGACATAACAATTACAATGATTTAACTAATAAACTTCACTAATGCCGTATGTCATTATCTTCATTTAACATTCACTAACTATATCCTTTAAACATACAAATCTCCAAACATTTTAGTAGCAAAGATATTTGCTTAATCAAGGACTATTAACTATAATATACATGTTATTCATATACGACTAGCCATTCATATAAATGCAAATACTTCCAGCATTCAATGTAATACTTGTACTTCCTCATGAACTTACTCATTAACTTCATATGCAGCATATAAGTATGAAATACATACCTCAAGGTCAAATTAATATGATTCATTTTCAAAAGCTTAGATTTTCTCAATTTGTTTCATAACTTTGTTGTTACATACTCTGAGCTCGAAATTTTAGTTCTCCGGTTTAGAACCTGCTAGGCATTTACCCAAATTATAAACACCGGCACTAGGCCTGCTAGACCCAAGGTCCAAAGTTGAACACCAGCATTAAGCCTGCTAGGCAATAAGCCCGAACTATTTCACCGGCACGAGGCCTGCTAGGCTCGAAGCCCGAAATAACTCACCGGCACGAGGTCTGCTAGGCTCGAAGCCCGAAATAACTTCATAATAAATCATTCAACTCACATTTCCTAATACTAACATCACAAACGAATCAATTCATATTCACCATAGCATATCCACATATCATATTGAATATACTTACTCATTTTGCATTAACAAAACATATCCAATTCAATATAAGATTCTTACATTCGGCTATCACATAAACTTATACTCAAATTTATCAATTGTCTTCATTAAACATGTTCATAATTAATTCTTTAATATATTTCAGCTTAAGAACTTACCTCGACTGTGGACGGACAACGTATATCGACTATTCGATAACTTTCAATTTCCCCCGATCCAAATCCATTTTTCTTTGTTCTTGATCTAAACACAATGAAATTTAGCTCATTCAAGTACATTTCATTTCAATTTAGTCCCAAAACACATAAATGGACAATTTACCATTTTACCCCTAATATTTCACATTTTTACAATTTAGTCCTATTTGCATAAATAGGGACTATACAAGTCCATTTCTTTCATTTATTTTGCAAATAAGCCCCTCTAAATTTATATTTTTACAAATTTGCCCTAATTACTCAATTTCACCAAAACTTCCAATACAAAACATACTAATCTTTAACATATCTTTAATTTAAAATCATCAAACATCAAAAGTCACATGAACATGTACATGGCCGAACATCAAGCATACTTAGATTTGAAAATTTTAACATGGGCCAGCTACAGTTCGAAGCAACGATCTCAAAAACGTAAAAATTTATAAGAACCGAGCTAGTTGCATACCTTAAATTAGCCAAATAAGTGCCGAAATTCAAAGCTTCCCTAGCCCTTTTTCTTTAGCTCCATTCGGCCATGAGAGAAGTGAAGATGATAATGGTTTTGATTTTAGTTGATTATGACATATATTATTTATTTATCAATTTACTAATCTAACCTTTATAATAAAATAAAACTAATATATATATTATGTCTAAAACCGTCCATCAACCCTCCACTATCTCTTTTATGGCATTTTTCTACTTTAAGGACTTTATATTAAGAAACCATTAACAAATAAGCACTTTTTACTAAAGTTTGTAACTTTTACGCTTTACGCGATTAAGTCCTTTTTGTCAAATTAAACATTGAAACAATAAAATTTTTCTACGAAACTTTCACAAACATTAATTCACACATAATAAACACAAAATATAATATTTAAATATCTCTCAGACTAGGATTCGTGGTCCCGAAACCACCGTTTCAATTAGGGTCAAATTTGGACTGTTACAAATGATATGGTTAAAAGATTAAATTGAGTATGTTTTGGTATGTTTGAATGCCATTTAGAGTATGGAATTGAATTGAGTTGTGCATATGAGTGTGACCCTAGTGTGGGTGGCAAGTTTGGCCTTGAAAATGGCCTATAATTTCCCACACGGTTGAGCACACGGGCGAGTGGCTCGACCGTGTTCTTCAAGCTTGAAATTTGATTCAAGTCAGTAGCGACCACGGGCTGGACACACGGGCGTGTAACTGGCCGTGTGGTGCAAGTCAGGGTCCACCACGGGTGAGGCACACGGGCGTGCCTCAGGTTGTGTGGACAAGTCAGTATGTATGCCCTGTTTTGACAAGGCTTAGACACACGGATGTGTCTGAGGCCGTGGGAGGCACACGGCTTGCCCCAACGGACGTGTGACCTCTGCACTTTTGAAAATGTTTAAATTTTTTAGAACTTCCGTATGTGTTCAGTTTGGTCCCAATCTCTTTCTAACATGTGTTTAAGGTCTCGTGGACCTCTTTAAGGGATTATATGATTATGTTGTAATATGTTTTAATGATGATTGACTATGTGTTGTAAATTGAATGTGAAATGTTTCGATTGTTCGATAATGCCTCTTAACCCTATTCCGGCAACGGTTTCGGGTTAGGGGTGTTACAATGGGTATAGGTTTATATTCAATATACAAAGTTCATTATTGAAATGGAATTTTGTGTTTAAAGTTTATATAAGCTTACTAAGCATTCATTGCTTACATAGTTGTTTTTCCCTTACTTTACAAATTATTGGAAGCTCGACCAGTTTGGAAACTCATCACAGATTTATCACACTATCATGCAAGGTTTTATGACCAAACTTAGTATGTGATGATGAGGTTTCATTGAGATCATTTGAGGTAAGTTTTGGTATGGAAATAGATTAGATATAAATGCCAAATGAATGATCAATTATGCATATGTTTTGGGTGAATTTGATGAATTGTGTTTATTATGCATATTGAAAATGATTTTATTATGCATATTTTGGTATGTTTTGGTGCTTTGTTCATAGATTCTTTTGGCCTGTATGTTTCTAAAAGTTGCATTTCGAGAGTTACACAGTCTGGCACACAGGCGTGTGGCTTGGCCGTGTGGCCCAATTCAGCGAGTTATTCGGTATGGGACAAGGCCGTATGTCCCTATTTTGAATGTTACATGGCCTGAGGCACGGATGTGTGTCTTAGCCGTGTGAGCCACACAGCCTGGTCACACGGCCGTATGCCCCCTGCTGTATAAATTTTTCTAACTTTTTCTTAAACTTTCTAAATGTTTCCGATTTAGTCTCAGACTTTTCTATTGTATTTTTTTAGGGCCTCGAGGGCTCGATTAAGGGACATTATGAATGTATTTGAATGAAATCAAAATATGCATTGCATTGATGTATGAATTGAATAATTTACTTTTTTGTTTTTACTTATTAAACTATCTAAGCTATAAAATTTCCTAACCAATTTAATACGACGTTATAGTCCTCGTAAATATTAATTGAATAACATTTACGAATTATTTCGTCAAAATTATGGTCTCGAAACCATTGTTTCTTACACCACTGAAAATCATCGATGCCTTTGTTTCCCATGTAGCTTCTTCAACTCCATGACGATTCTATAAGATCTTCACTAATGATACCCTTTTTGTTCCGGAGTTCTTTTTCTTCTCGTGCCAAAATCCTAATCAGTTCTTCGGAATATGATAAGTCTAGACGTATCTCAACCTCACAGGGAGTAAGTACATGTGATGGGTCTAACCTATACTGTCTCAATATCAAAACATGAAAGACATTATGAATCTTATTAACTTCCAAGGGCAAAGCTACTCTATAAGCTACAAGGCCAACTCTCTCTATAAGTTCATACGGTCCAATAAATCTCAAACTTAACTTCCCCTTTCTCCCAAATCGTAGTACTTTCTTCCAAGGAGAGACCTTCAAGAATACTCGATTGCCAATGGTAAACTCTATATCTTTCATTTTTAGAGTTGCATATAAATTCTGATGATCAAACGTTGCTTTTAAACAATCACGGATTATCCGTACTCCATCTTCCGTTTCCTTTATCAAGTCAGTACCAACAAGCTTAGACTCGCTCAACTCTGACCAGTACAGTGGCGTTCTACATTTTCTTCTATACAAAGCCTCCAATGGTGCCATTTTAATGCTGGATTGGTAACTATTGTTATAAGCAAATTCTACCAATGGTAGATACCTTTCCCAACTACCTTCAAATTCAAGAATGCAACATCGTAACATATCCTCTAAAATCTGAATTACTCGCTCTGATTGCCCATCCGTTTACGGGTGATATGCTGTACTGATATTAAGTTTAGTACCCAGAGCTTCGTAAAGCTTACCCCAAAATCTTAAGGTAAATCTTGTATCTCTATAAGAGATAATGGATAAGGGTACTCCATGTAGTCTAACAATCTCTGTTACGTATAGTTCCACTAATTTCTCAAGCAAAAAATCAGTACGAATTGGAATGAAATGAGCTAATTTAGTTAATCTGTCAACAATAACCCAGATCGAGTATTCATTTCCATTTCCATTCAAGAATAGTAACATGCTGTAGTAATACTGATGGCACTTAGTGTTCAGCTTTTACTTGTTGGCAAATCAAACATCTTATCATGAATTCAGAAATCTCACGTTTCATCCAAGGCCATCAGTACATTCTCTATAGGTCGTTGTACATCTTAGTACTACCCGGATGGATGGAGTATGTACTATTATGAGCCTTTGATAAAATGTCTCGTTTTAACCCTGGATTATTCGACATGCATAGTCTGTTACGAGAATATATCATACCATTACCTCTATCAGTAAATCCCATATTCAAATCACTCTGGATTTGTTCTCATTTAGCTGCCAACTTTAGATCTTCAATTTTCAAATCTTGAATCCGTTGAAAAAATAACGGTCTAGTCTTGAGTTTAGCTACAACAGAACCATCACTTTCGAAAGCTAAATGTGCATTCATAGCTCTCAAAGTGAAAAGTGATTTTTGACTTAAAGCATCTACAACCACATTAGTTTTCCCGGGGTGATAATCAATCACAAGATCATAGTCTTTCAATAACTCTAACCACCGTCGTTGTCTTAGATTCAGTTCTCTTTTAGTCATTAAATACTTCATACTTTTATGATCTGTAAATATGTGACACTTTTCACCGTAAAGGTAGTGACGCCCAAATCTTTAAGGCAAAAACAATAGCAGCTAGTTCTCTTCAGCCAATCAAAACTCTGCTGACATTCATTTGACGAAACAAACAGAATATTCTTTTATAGCAACTTAGTCATTGGTAGGGCTATTATAGAGAAGTTTTTAACAAACCGTCGATAGTATCCTGCCAATCCTAGAAAACTTCAAACCTCTGAAACATTCTTCAGTGCTTTCTAGTTCACAATATTCGAGATCTTACTCGGATCAACACGTATTCCTTACGTAGAAACCACGTGTCCCAAAAATCCAACTTCTTTATGCCAAAACTCACATTTCCTAGATTTTGCATACAATTATTTCTCACGTAAAATCTGGAATACAGTCCTCAGATGTTGAGCATGCTCAGATTCAGTTTTGGAGTAAATCAGTATATGATCTATAAATACAACCACAAAGCTATCCAACTAGGGTTGGAAAACACGGTCTTCATCACAATCTTCATCACTTCCAACTTGCAACTCAAGTAAATTATATATACATACCATAACAAACATTGCATTACAAACTTTGAGTTATCACATAACCTAGCATTTCATACCTTTAAATATTAGTCTCGTTTAGTAATATGTAGATCCTCACAAGTCATTCAAAACACATCATAGCATAACGTCTTACTCAAACTAAGTAATTAACATAAGTTATACATAGGGTCCTAATACATGCCATATACCAAAATCGAGAATCAAAATCTACGCCCAGATAGTGTGATCTCTGACGTTGACCCGATTTTCTTAGACTTCAAAATGTAATCGACAAAATGAACCAAATACATGTAAGCTTAAATGAAGCTTAGTAAGTTTGTTTTATAATTCAATAAAACTTTTCGATTGAACATAGTGTAACAGCCCGGTTTTAGCTAAATCAAAACAGTGGTTTTGGAACCAAATATTTGAGGTTGGAAAATTATTTTAATATTATTTTTGGTGTTTATAACATGTGATTATATATGTGTGAAAGTTTCGTGATTTAATTTTATCAATTGGATGTCTAATTTGATAGAAGAACTAAATCGCGTAAAATGCAAAAGTTGCATTCTAATTGTTTAAGTGCTTATTTGCTATGAATAATTAAATGTGAAGTCCTTACGTCGTGAATAGACCACGGATAGTGGAAATTGACATGAATAGCCATCCATTATGTGTTTTTAAATGATATTAAATAAGGTCATTTTGGTAATTAGCTAAATAAGTCATAATTTAACAAAACCAATGTAACACCCCAAACCTGGCCTAGAATTTAGGCCCGAATCCGGCGTGCCACATTGAAGTGTTTTTCGAAAGCCAAGTTTTCATTGAAAACCCTTCTCAATTAAAACTTGAATAAAATCCCAGATACGTCGGTTTATTTTTATTTCCTGAGGTTTATAAAAAAATTTATTACCATAAAAACCTTGTTTGTCGTGGAAGCTTAATTTAAGAATAATTGCGTTACGAAAACGTGATGTTTTGAAAACAGTTTTGTTTAGGAAAGTCGCGATCTACTTTTAGCAGTTATAAAACATCATAGATAAATATCCCAAGTAAAAACCAAAAATTAAAAGCGGCCTTATTACAACCCAATAAGAAAACAGTTTTAGTAAGGTAAAATAAAAACTGAAATTAAAAGCTGCTCGTAGTGTGGCCACCTCCGAGTCCTCCAGTGCGTCGGACCGCTTACTGAGGATTACCTGAAAAATTAAAAACAAAGGGGGTGAGTTTACGAACACTCAGTGTGTACAACACTTATTGGTAAAAACATGCATCACAACAATCCGGGGCTAAGCCCATTACAGTCATCAATGTGGGCCCAAGCCCAACACAGTAGCGGTGGCATTTGGGCCTTAGCCCATAATAGCCTCAGTTGGGCCTTAACCCATGTCAAATGTCACGTATCATATTTATCTAAGCCTAAGCCCATCTCAATATTAAAATCCATATATACAATGCATTAATGCCCATACCAACCCTGCACTCTAGTGGGGATTTAATCGACCCACCCATTCCTACACTCCTTATGTAGCACCAGTTGCGGCACTAACCAATGTTGCAGTAGAGCTGCCAATCACATAATTGGCTTAAAGCCATCGGTGGATCCACAGTAGTCAAGCGACCATGCGATCCTATCAGAACTTCCTTCGTATCAATAATCCCATCCCCCATGCAGCATAATATCACATGAATGCAGACATACCATAAATAGCATACAATAACAATCATATAACATGTAGGGACATGTTGGTCATTTTGCCCTTCAGGGGCATATCGGTCAATTTACCCTATGGGGGTATTTCGATCAATTTATCCTCTAGGGGTATTTTGGTCATTTTACCCTATAGGGGTATTTCGATAATTTTACCTTTTGAGGGTATTTCAGTAGTTTTACCCTTCGAAGGTATTTCAGTAATTTTATCCATCGAGGGTATTTTAGTAATTTTACCCTTCGAGGGTATTTCGGTAATTTTATCCTTCGAAGGTATTTCGACCATTTTTCCCTCCAGGGGTATTTTGGTCATTTTACCCTCTAATGGTATTTCGATCATTTAACAACCTTCCCAAAGGTCTACATCTCCTCGAGCGACACAGATAACATATTTCATCAAAAGAGTGTATTTGAGCCCAAAGCCCAATACTCGACCCAAGTGGGCCCACACTCTCGTGTAGCCCATTCGGCCCATTTTCAATCACGGCTATGTGAACGCTATAGCCTAGTTCAATTTTTGCCACATTTCGTAAATTTAAACCGTATGGGGCCCACGAGCCTGTTGGGCCCACACGGCCCATTTCAGCCAAACAAGGCCCATAACAACTTAAGCCCATGAGAACGCTCATGGTGGCCTCAGTCGTCTTACGCCCATATTCGTGGGCTCGGTCTACCACACGTGCAATCGCACGGTCGTGTGGCATCATTCGTCGGTACTTCGGCTTTTTGGCATTTCGGCATTGCCGATCTACAATTGGAATGGTGTGAATACACACATGTTACGAAGCGCCTACGAATCCCTAGCACCGAACCTACAACATTTAAGACTAACAGTTAGCCATTTTATCCATACAATTATCCTCCTTTTCCAACTAAAAGCTGAAACCACAATATCACTTACCTTAATCGACTGAACCTTGTTAAACCCTCTCTAATGGTTAGCAAGGTTAAACCCCTTGATGGATTCTGCATTACATCAAACCTTATTAAGAGAAACGAATAACCTTGTGATTAAAACTACACTTGACCGTTTACAAGCTATTAAGAGTATTCGGCCCTAACCAACAAGGCAAGAACACTCACCGTGGTGAAGAACTGAGAGTGGAATGTTGCTTACTTCAAGTTGCTTGTCCCTCTATCAATCCTCGAGAGGACCTAGGTATTAACCAATATAAGAATATGAGAAGAGGGGGATATTCGATAGAAGAGAAAGTAAATAGTACCCATAACGAAGATTCCTAAATAAAAATAGTCATTAATACTTACACTTACCCACGAAAAAAAGAGAAGAAGAAAATGAAAGTGCAATCCGGACAATCAAAACAAACCCCCAAGTTGAACCCTTCTGATTAAGGAACAAATAAGATTGGAGAAGAGGGTAGAAGAGATGAAGAGAATCGAAGATCACTTTTAGGCATAAGGAAGAAAAAGAGAGGAAGATGCAATCGGCCCAAGGAGAAATAGATAGAAATGGTACGAAAGTTGCCTGAATGGTAACACAAAATCGGTTAACAAGAAAGTAGGGTGAAACAAAGCAAAAAGCATGCACGAGAGGTCACTTTTGCGCAAATTCAGCAGCACAGAAAAGAATAAAGGAACTTCGGTTTTGGTAACAAAATTGACCAAAAAAAAAAAAGAAAAGCAAAACTCATCAAAGTCCAAAATATACCCCAAAACCCCTTTGGTCGAATTTCTAAGATCAAAGACCCCATTTCGACACTAACTCCTCAAACCTTCAACTCCTTGAAAATCTCCACCCCCCTCTCCTTAATTTCCTCCAAGATCCACTCCTTAAATCCCTCAATTGACTCATTCTAACTCTCCAACACAGAGTTCGAATCCAACACCAACTCTTGACCACTCATGAGCAAAATAAAGAATCCCTTTTTGCATGCACTGAGACTTGAACCTCCGCCCTCCTTGCCATACCTATGACGCCATAACCACTCCACAACAGGCTCTCTTGTGTCTCCTATTTAATCACAAATACTTATAAGGCTTAATACCAGGAGTCAAGGTCCCCTAATGCTAAAAATAAAAAATTTCCAAATGACATGGCTTGAACCCCGGACTTCATAGAAGCCCCAAAACCTTTCAAAATCACCCACTTAATAGACCCAACTTGCATTAGTGTCGTTCTCTTATTCTCAAAAGTTTTAAATGCTCCCCTGCCCAAGGCCCAATAGGCCCAATTCTACTAGACCCAAATTTAGGGTGTTACAATCAAAGCTAAAATTATGTTCATCTTGTCCATTTTCAACCAAAAATAAAGAAGAAAAGAGAGCTTTAAAGCATTCTAGGGTTCGGCACCTTTAATCCTTGATTAAGGTATGATTTTTGATCTGTTTTTGATGATTTCTACGTTTTTTTATGGTTGCTTTGAGTACTAGCAAGCCCGTGCCCTAATCTTATGTTTGTTGGTGATTTTGTAAAATTCCATTGATGAATCCATGAGTTTTGTGATAGTTGATGATGAAAAATGATAGATTTCATGTTTTATCAAGTGATTTTTGAAGAATATACAAGTTAGGGATTAAATTGTGAATTTTGTAAATTGGGTGATTAAAATGTGAAATAAATGATAAATATGGGCAATTAAGGACCCATGTGAAATTTGGCTAGTTTAAATTGGGGTGAAATTATGTGAAATTTGTGTATTTGTGAAATAGGGACTAAATTGTAAAAATGCGAAACTTTAGGGGCTAAAATGTAAAAATGCCCAAATATGTGTTTGTGGACTGAATTGAATGATTTGATGAATAAATGAGTTAATTTTGAATATATATAGATCAAGAACGAAAGAAATCGGATTTAGATCGGGGAAAATTAAAGGTTATTAAATAGTCAATCCAGTTTGTTTATCCCGAATACTAGGTAAGTTCATATGCAAATAAATGTCATTAAACTGAATTATATATGTTTAATTGTCATTGAACTGCTATGAATGTTGAATGATTAAATATGAGCAAGAATCGACAAGCTTACAATATTCAAAAGTCCCGTACGAACCTTAGGAATATTATAGGATACGAATGTCATGACATTAGGATTAACGAGATGTGATTATGTGTAAAACCATGTCTGGGACATTGGCATCATATGTGATTATGTGTAAGACCATGTCTGGGACATTGGTATCGTTATTTGATTTCGTGTAGGAACATAGTCGGGTTATCGGCATCGATATGTAATAACATGTAAGACTATATCTAGGATATGACATTGTACGAGCTATATGTGATTTTCGAGTATCCTTAATGAATCCAAAAGGTTCAACAGGTAGAGTCAAGTCGAGAAAGAACATGTGAATGAGTTAAGTGACTCAAGTACGTATGAGATTCATACAAATATTGAAAAGGGAAGTATTTGATAAATTCTGTAACATCCTTAAATTAGGGGTTCGGCATTTTGCTTTATTTTGTGTTTGTCTTGCTAAGCTTGTTAATTGTGTGTGTTCGGCGGTCTTGGGAAGGCTCGGGGTTGAGCCTAAGCCTTGGTGAAATTTTGCTTTTTGGGCACTTAAGGGGGGAAAGTTAGTGAAGGAAGGACTTAAGTGTAATTGTTTGTATCTGGACGTCACAAGGAGTAAGGTGGCCTAATCGTTGGCGTCACAAGGGAGCATGGAAGGGGGGAGAGTGTTTGAATCCCCTCTGCTGCAACAAGGGGCTTTATTTTTGTGTTGTGCAGCTGCTCTGCAAGGGAGTTGAAGACACAGTCAAATGAGTTTGAATGAGGGATAGAGAGGAGTTTGAGGAGTGATTTGTGGAGTGAATCGTGGGGATTGGGGAGAGAGGAGGAGTTTGGCCGAATGAGGGAGCTTGGAGGGGGTGAAAATTCGGCTAGGGGGTGTGAGGAGCATATTCGGTCTTGGGGGTGAGTGAGTGCCGAAATTTTCCTTAGGCTCATCCTTGTTTTTCCTCTATTATTTTGTGCAAATTGGGTACATTTCGGGTTACTTTTACTCTTATCAAAAACCTTCTTTTTCTTTCCTTTGTCTTTTCTCCTCATAGTGTGTAGTAGCCGAACCTTTAGAGGTTGACCATTCGTGCATTTCTCTTCATCTTTTCTCTCCTACATTCGTCTCTTCTTTCCATTTTTTATTTTCAACATAGCCAAAACGTTGCTTCTCCTTTGTTGCCTTTCGGTTTATTTTTCTTTTCCCTTAAGCCGAATACTTCCCCTGTCGTTCCAAGTAAATTAGTTGGCCTCCATTTTGTCGTTAGCCGAATACTTGTAGTCGCAGGTGGGGGCATTCTTTTGACCATCGAATCCATCTTGCTTTCTCGAATCATCTGTAATCGCAAGGTAATGAAAATTCTTTCGCTCCTTTCTTTTCTTTTCGGTCTTATGTTGCTCATACCCGAAGTGGCTATTTCTCTTAATTTTAGCTCACGGCTAATCCATTCTTTTCTTCTCTCAACATGGCATGTTAACTTCTGTTAAAATCCATAGCCGAATCTGTCTATGTTCAGTTCTCCTTTGATCAAGGTAGGGAGTTTTCCCTCTGATTTCTGTTCGTCTTGTATCCTTTCATTTTCTCTATTATAACCGAATCTTCATCTCTGCCTAGGCCGATTGTATTAAGGATCACGCAACTCACTTCTCTGCTCATTAATCATTCGGACTTTGGGAAGTGGTGGTAAGAGCCGAAACCCCTTGTTAAACAACCGCCATTTTCACTGTGATACCTTACTAATCGAGACTTTCTTCATAGAGGTGAGTGCTAGCCAATCCAAGGGGTTGCGTTAAAGGAGCCTAAGGGGAGTGGACTCGTAGCCTCTGCTCCTAAGTTTAAACGATGTAGGGTGTTAGCGATTTGAGATTTCCCGTCGGGTTGTGAAAGGGAGTCGACATTCAATTCGAATAAGCAAATCGTAGTTGTCCGTGATAGTGGGGGTGACATCGATCGGGAGTGTCTAGTTCTCCACGTAATCAGGTGTGTAGTCTCACACCTTTATTTCGTTTTGTTTCGTATTATACTATGTGTCGACTAAAAGTTGAAATACCCGTAAGGGGAATGCAGTTGGGATACCCTAGTGGGTAATATGGGAGATATACCAGGAGAGTAAATTTATGACTATACCATTTTGGGTAATTAGCATGATTGTGTGTATGTTTTGATTATCTGATATATATTGATATATGTATGCATTTACCACATTATGATGACGGAAAAGTCCATGTTCATAACATGGCATTTAAGGAGGAATTGACGGTTAAGGATACCATGTAAGACCATGTCAAGACATGGCATTGGTATGGCAAGGATCCCGTGTAAGACCATGTCAAGACATGGCACCGGCATTGATTAAGGACTCCATGTAAGACCACATCATGATGTGGTATTGGCACTAAGACAAGGATACCATGTAAGACCACGTTTGGAACATGGCATTTAGTAAGACAAGGATACCATGTAAGACCATATTTGGAACATGGCATTTGGTAAGATAAGGATATCATGTAAGACCATGCCAAGGCATGGCATTGATAAGTTCTATAAGGCAAGGAAATCATGTAAGACCATGTCAAGACATGGCATTGATGAGTTACTATAAGGCAAAGGTCCCATGTAAGACCATGCCAAGACATGGCATTGGTGAGTTCATATGGCAAGGATACCACGTAAGACCATGTCAAGACATGGCAATGGTAAGTTCAAAAAGGAAAAGGTTCCTGAGTAGTCCAAAGAGTAAGTCAAAGAAATGACAAGGTGAGAACATGAAGAAAGAGTACAGGTATTAGTACAGGTATGCATTTAAGGCCTATTTAATATTGAGATTGTAAGTAATTGAGATTATCAAGTATTAAGTAAGTGATGAGTTTTCAGTTATGCTTGTGACACTTTATGACATGATTGGCAATATGCCTATATTATGAAAGAGTACTCATGTGTTAAGTGAGAATGTTACAGGTATGTAAGCAAGCTATTAAGTAAGGTGCCATTTGTATTCTGAGCCTTTGGTAAGGTTACCGATGAGTTCACCGGGAAAATCGATTAAGTGAAATTATGTGTGGCTTGTAGTGATAAGTGCAGGTATATGCATGTGTAACGTATGAGCAATATGCTCGATATGTAATCAGAAATTAGAAAGATTGTTATAGGTAAGTAATGAATACAACTAAAGTGAGTGAGAGCAAAAATTTACAAATAAAACTATTTTGGACTGCAGCAATTAAGTGATTTTGAAAAATCACCAAAAATAGTAGAAATTGAATTATAAGTTGGATGAGATATTGATTTCAAGCTTATTGAGTCTATTTTCATATAAAAGAAACATAAAAAAACAAATGATTTGTATAATCTGAGATATTTAAATTTTTGTGAGACTGGTTCAGAATGACTACGTGATCCCCTGTTCTGTCTTGGAAAAATCATTAAAAATTTTAAAAAAATAATTATGTGATATAATTTATATTCCTAAAATTCTGAATGAGTCTAGTTTCAAATAAACTAAACAATAAGGTCATATATGAAACACCCCAAACCCGACCCACGAGCCTTGACCGAATCTGGCATGCTCCTTGAGTAGAACATTTCAAAACTTGTATGTTAAATCGGAAAATTTTGGTCATTTTGAAGAGAAATCGATTGGTGTTGTGATTGAATTGAAAACGGTGTTGTTATTGAAGTCTATATTTTGTTAAAACGTTATCTTCGTACTTGAAAGCTATAAGTTAAAAGAAATGCCAAGTTTTTAGAGTTTACCAATAAATTGGAAATCGTTGGTGTTTGGGTGTCAAAACATTTAGAATTTATTTTAAACTAAAGTTATTTAGCCTTTTATTTGATAATAATAGTATCATAATAAAAACAAATAAGATGCACGCATAAAACAGTTTAGAAGTAATGGCCTTATTACATCAAAGCAAAACCCGAAATAAATTCAAAACTTAAATGTATAGTCTCAAAATAAAATATCACTGAGCTGAGCATGGCCACCACTAGTCCTCGCTGACCCAGTCCATGTCGCTAAGTTTCACTTGAAAAGATATCCCACAACGGGGTGAGTTAACAGACTCAATGTGTAACAACCAACACAAACTCCCAAACGATTTAGGCATATCAAATAATATAAATAACGATTATAAGCAATGATGCAATCCCAAACCCAAACCTAAATAACCATCCTCTACGCATCACCCGTACCTGCCAATCACACCGTGGGGATTACTAAATCGACCCTCCATCCGCTACACACCATCGAAGGCAGCCGCTGCAGACGACTTGCACATCGCCCTTATAAATTGTGGCATAGCCACCAGATAATGTGACAGAGTCACTAGATAACAATATGTGACATAAGTCACCACATTCAGATTATGTGACATGAGTCACCAGATATTGTGGTAAAAACCACCAGATCACTTCCCCTTTTCATAATCACCCATATGCCCATGCATTCATACAAAACATACAGAAATCATACCATATTCCTTATCCCATATTCATACGATTTCACATGTGTGTCATTTTCAATATTCATAATATTATAACATGGTATTGAAGGTCAACGTACCTGAATACTCTGTACCATTGAATGGTACCTTTAGCCACATTTTCATATCTCCATTAACACATACATATAGCAAACAATACCATAAATCTATCAAGAATTCGTGTAGGGCTACACACCTGATAACCGTGAGTATAACACTATCGATATCGACACTCTCGCTAGCAGGGATAACAGTAAATTGCTTATCCCTTTCCGACGCTGGCCCACACCCCGGTGGCCAATCTCGAACAGCAGAAACCGAACGTTTCTTGAACTTAGGGGTAGGCACTACCCCTTTCTCCCTTCCACTGATATTCGCATCCATTGAGGCACACTTAATCAGAAAGCCCGGTTAACTTATATGTGAGATCTTAATCGAATAAAACTACAACTCAAATACCCTTACCGAAATGGATCAGAATCCCGACACTCCTTTTATACCACTGTCGATCTGCCCTTAAAAAGGTAATAGTTAGAATCGGCCTTCCCCAAAAACAATATGGCCTAAGGCCGAATATAAAGATCCCTTACCTTGTGAATCTAAACCCTCAAATTGTCACCTGTCTTATGGAGATGTCGAAATCCCTACATGGTACATATTAGGGTCAACCTCTTGTACAAAATCTATGAAAATGGCCCTTGGCCGAATACCGCACATGGCTTACCTTGGATTCTTAAAATCCCGAAGATCTTCTCTTGTAGTCGACTATAAGCAAATCCTGAAACCTCCTTCATAGTTTCGGCCAAAGAACAGTAAAAGAGATTAGATTCCAACTTTCGGCTAATCTAAAGAAAAGAAAAGAACGACAGTTGATCCTTACCCTAATTATAGAAATCAACTGCTCCCTTGCTTGAACCCACAGAGATATTCGGCTATAGGCTAGATGTTGATCACTAAGTTTCGGCTTTTGGAAAATTGTGAAAAGAAGAAGAGAAAAGGTTGAGACTTGATGCGTTTTAGTTTAGATGACAAGAAGAAGATTCGGCCAACATAAAAGAAGAAAAAGAAGAGATGCTCAGAAGAATTCGGCAATGGTGGTATTTTGATTGAAGAGGCTGCGGCAATGGTGATCTTTGGGGAGAGATTTCGGCTAGAACATGTTAAAAGAAAAAGAAGAGAAAGTGATATGTTTTGGAGAGAAAGGAGTAAACGAAAGAGAGGCTAATTGTTTTTATGAAATTCGGCTATTCCTCCCTACTAACTTGACCGAAAATTACCTCAAGAAAGTCCCTAGGCCGGCCAACACTCTTCCTCTTATCAGCTCCCTCATTTTTCTCCTACTTTTTCTCTTCTTTACCCATTTAAAATAATTTGAATAAATCAGCAATTATCTTCCTACCTTAGCTGAAATTTAAAAGGGATTTGACCATATCTAATGCTCATCTCCTTAGTGTTGTAGTGCCGCCCAACTCCTCTCTAGCCTGACTCAAAAACAACTCCAAAAGTGCTCCCCTTGCTGCTCGAACCTAGGCCATTCTTGCACTGCTTGAGGCGTCACTTACCAAGGCCCTAAGTGGCGCCTCCTTGCCACTTTAACAAGCCCATTTTTATGTCCAATTTCCCCTACAAATTCTCTTAAGGCCTAACATGCTTAACCCCACTTCAAAACTTAAAACCCAGAATTTTCTAAGGCATTCTCCTATATTCTAACGTTCTCAAAATCTATAAAACACATTAAAACACACATAGGCCTACTAGCACGTGCAATTAAGCAAAAACGCACAAGCCCTAAATCCCAGATATTACAGTTCTACCCCCTTAAAATAATTTCGACCTCGAAATTACCTGGCTAAAATAAGTGAGGGTATTGTTGTCGCATTACTTCTTCCGGCTCCCAAGAAGCTTCTTCCGATCCATGATTACACCATAACACTTTAACCAGAGGAACTGATTTCCTCCGCAACATCTTCACATCTCGTTTCAAAATCTGAATCGGCTCCTCCTCGTAAGACAAATCTGGCCTTAGCTCCACCTCTTCAACCGGCACTACATGAGATGGATCCGATCGGTACCGACATAGCATCGAAACATGGAACACATCGTGCATCTGCCTCAACTCCGGAGGCAACTCTAACTGGTATGCCACTGGTCCAACTCGCTTCATAACCCGATAAGGTCCTATAAACCTGGGACTTAACTTCCCTTTGTGACCAAATCTCATCACCTTCTTCCACGGCGAAACTTTAAGAAACACCTGATCTCCCACAGCAAACTCTATCTCCTTCCGCTTAAAATCTGCGTACGACTTTTGCCTATCAGATGCTTCCTTCAGCCGTGCTCGAATTACCTTAACCTTCTCTTAAGATTCTGCCACTATCTCTGGACCCGAAACTTGTCTTTCCCCCAATTCCATCCAACACGTAGGAGTGCGACACTTACGTCCATACAGCGCTTCATACGGTGCCATCCGAATACTGGCTTGATAGCTGTTATTATATGCAAATTCCACTAAAGGCAAATATTCTTCCCAACTTCCTCTGAAGTCTATCACACAGCCTCTCAACATATCCTCTAACACTTGGATTACCCGCTCAGACTGCCCGTCCGACTGTTGATGAAATGCCGTACTGAAGTCTAATCTGGTGCCCAGAGCCTGATGTAGTGCTTTCCAAAATCGAGACGTAAACCTTGGATCCCTATCCGAAATAATCGACACTGGCACTCCATGCAACCTCACAATTTCTGCCACATACAACTTCACCAACCTCTGCAGAGAATAGTCAACCCGCATTGGAATGAAATGTGCAGACTTTGTCAATCGATCCACTATCACCCATACCGAGTCCTTTTTAGTAGGCGTAAGGGGAAGCCCACTAACGAAGTCCATGGTGATTCTCTCCCACTTCCATTGCGGAACCTTTATCGGCTGAAGTAATCCTGACAGAACTTGGTGTTCAGCCTTGACTTGCTGACACGTTAAGCACTTCCCTACGAACTCTGTAACTTCCCGCTTAAGACCAGGCCACCAAAACTGTTCCCTTAGATCCCTGTACAACTTACTACCTCCAGGATGCATAGCATAAGGGCTACTATGCGATTCCTGAAGAATTCTTTACCTTAACTCCTTATCCTTAGGCATACAGACTTTACCCTTAAAACACAATACTCCATCGCTGTCAACACCATAATCCACTAACTCCCCGTTCTGCACTTGCCGTAGCTTAGCACTTAAATCATCATCCGCCAACTGACTCTCTTTCACCTCATTCAACTACGTCGGCTTAACTTGCAACTCTGCCAGCAAACTTCCGTCGTCATACAGGCTAAGATGTGCAAACATCGCCCTCAGATCTGACACTACCTTCCGACTTAGGGCATCCGCCACTACATTCGCCTTGCTCGGGTGATACTCTATAGAACAATCGTAGTCTTTCAATAACTCCATCCACCTTTGCTGTCTCAGGTTCAGCTCTTTCTGAGTCAGCAGATACTTAAGGCTCTTGTGGCCTATGTAGATCACTGACTTTTCTCCATATAAATAGTGCCTCCAAACCTTAAGAGCAAAGACCACCGCCGCCAATTCCAAATCATGCGTTGGGTAGTTAACCTTATATGGCCTTAATTGCCGAGACGCATAAGCAACCACTTTCCCGTCTTGCATCAATGCGCATCCCAAACCTGTATGAGAAGCATCACAGTACACCACAAAATCCTTCCCCGCCTCAGGCTGAATCAAAACCGGAGCTTCAGTCAAAACCTTCTTAAGCTTCTCAAAGCTCTCCTGTTGCTTATCTGTCCATACGAAAGGTACCTCATTTCTCAACAACTTCGTCAGAGGTGCAACTATTAATGAGAACCCTTCTACAAACCTTCGGTAATAGCCTGCCAATCCCAAGAAACTACGAACCTCAGCCACCGACTTAGGTGGTTCCCAGTCTAACACTGCCTCAATCTTCCGAGGATCCACCCTTATTCCTTTCGCAGACACCACAGGCACTAAGAACGCAACCTCCTTCAGCCAAAATTCACACTTGCAGACTACCCGGAGATGCTCATCATGTTCTTCCTTAGACTTGGAATATACTAGGATGTCGTCTATGAACACAACGACGAACCGGTCCAAGTAGGGTTGAAAAACCTGGTTCATCATATCCATGAGCGCAGCTAGGGCGTTTGTCAATCCGAATGGCATTACTAAGAACTCATAATGCCCGTATCTTGTCCGGAAAGCTGTCTTATGGATATCCACTTCCTTCACCTTGAGTTGATGATATCCAGACCGTAAATATATCTTCGAAAATACCGCAGCCCCCTTAAGCAAATCGAACAAGTCGTCTATCCTCGACAAGGGATACTTGTTCTTGATGGTCAGCTTATTCAATTGACGATAATCTATGCACATACACATAGTTCCGTCCTTCTTCTTCACGAACAGGACCGGTGCTCCCTACGGAGACACACTGGGTCGGATAAACCCGCGATCAAGTAACTCTTGGATCTGAGACTTTAGCTCAACCAATTCCTTTGGTGCCATTCTATACGGAGCAATTCAAACAGGAGCTGTACTCGGCAGCAAGTCAATTCCGAACTCCACCTCCCTGTCCGGGGGTATCCCAGGTAGCTCTTCCGGAAAAACATCCTCAAAATCCCTTACCGTTCTAACTCCACTAACTCCCTCTTCTTTTGCATCCAACGCACTAACGAAGGTCAAAAAGGCCTTACACCCTTTTCAAACCATCCTATCAGCCTTTAACGCGGAGACTACGTTAGACAAATAGTTTCTTCTTTCTCCTATCATAATTATTTCCTCATCCTCCGGGGTCCTTAACTCCATTCGCTTAGCTGCGCAATCCAACTTAGCCCGATGTTCCACTAGCCAATCCATGCCAAGAATGAGATCGAATTCTCCGAAAGGTAGTTCCATCAAGTCAGCAGGGAATACTATTCCCTGAATCTCTAGAGGTACACTCCGAAATATCCTATTCACCACTACAGTTTGACCTAACGGGCTTACTACAGTCATCTCCCTATTAGACAATTCAGATGTTATACCTAGCGTTTCAACTACTCTACATGCAACATAAGAGTGGGTCGAGCCAACATCAATTAAAGCAAAGTAAGGCTTGTCAGCTATAAGGAACATACCGGTTATGACGTCCGGTGCGTCTCCTTCCTCCGTCCGGCGAACTGCATACACCAGACCCGGCTGTCTTGCCTCTGTATTACCAACACCTCTACCCAGTGCTCCCCGTCCTCTTCCAGAACCATTACCTCTTCCAATCAAACCACGACCCTGCGGTGGCTGCTGTCCACCTCTTCTAGCCTGATTAAAACCCTGACTTGCTGGTCGGCTCCCATCTGTTTTCATAGGATAGTCCCTAATCATGTGATCCTTGGACCCACACTTAAAACAGCCCCCTGTCTTCTTCCAACACTCCCCCAGATGCATCTTCCCACACTGAGCACAAGTACGGTACTGTCCTCCTGCAACAACCTGCTGACCTCGCGGCCCATCAGCTCTCTGTCTCCTTTGAACATTCCCAGATGACCCCGATGATCCAAAACCTCTCTTTTGCCTATTCCGAACCGTATTCTATCTCACAGATTCCTTAACTCCTTCGGCTACCTTAGCCTTCTCCACCAACACGGCAAACTCCCGCTCCTGCTGTGGAGCTATCAACAATCTCAAGTCATCCCTCAATCCGTCCTCAAACCGGACACATCGCTCATGCTCCGTAGCCACGATTCCTCGAGCATACCGGCTCAACCTTAAAAATTTTGCCTCGTATTCTGCTACGAACTTATTCCCCTGAACCAGCCCCAGAAATGCCTTCCTCTGCGCATCAATATAACTAGTCCCCACATACTTCTTCTGATACGCCACCTTGAAATACTCCTAAGTGAGATCCTCAGCTGTAGCACTATCCCGAACTGTGAGCCACCATTGGTATGACTCATCGCGAAGCAGCGACACTATTCCTTTCAATTTCTTCTCAGCAGTCAGATCCAACTCATCCATGATTCGCTCCGTCGCCTCCAACAAATACTCAGCCGTATTGGGCGCCACGCCAGATACGCCACGGAATACCTCAGCTCCATTGGATCAGAGTCGCTCTGGTACAGATTTCCGAGCTCCCATACCTCCACCAACTCCAGCCACCCTCTCAAGAACCCGCAGCATCACCTGCGATACTGCATCATCCCCCGTCTGATCCTGATGTTCAACCTCAGTCGCTGGTGGTGGTGGTGGTACCTCATTCTCGGACCCTTGACCAGACCTAACGGGTTCCGATACGGTCATTCTGCCTCTACCACGTCCTCGCACATTACGACCACGTCCCCTAGAACTCATGTCTACGATCGCGATCTAATCTGATTAAAAAGTTTTATGCATTAGTTCTTGTTCCACTGATTACCCACGAATAAGTTTTCTGCAAAGAAGTTTAGTAGTAGTTCTTTCGATCATTTTCAGAGTTTTTGTTTCAAGTCTTCTACCCTAATTCAGAGAAATCACATTCATTCAATAGTATCTACTACACACATCCACCACTCAACATTTTCGTTCGTTCCAATCCCAGGGGTATTTTCGTAATTTGTCCTATAGGGGTATTTTGGTAAATTTCCAAATCAGGGTATTTTGATATTTCGAAAAATAGGGGTTTTTGGTATTTTTGTAAAGTAAAAATATCTTAGTAAAGGTTGAGGGTAGTATGGTAATTTTATAAACCAAGGGTATCCGAGTAATTTTGTAAATCGGGAATATTTCAGAAAATTTGTTTTAAACTCTAAAGATAGTTTTTCAAATCAAAGGGGTAATTTGATGATTTCAAAACTAAGGTTTTTTATAAAACAGTGTAGCTGGTCCCTTTCGGGTTTTAGTTATTGAATTTAGCCCGTGAACAAATCCTTTTGGTTAGGGTGAACTGTCACTACGCACCAGGTAGGATTCGAGTGGAGAGGAGGTGAGTCACTAGGACTGCTTAAATACCAAGCTCCCACTGAATCCAATCCTAGACATGCGCACGATGGTTGCCACACCCTAACTCGGCGACTCACTCATAGGTTTGTTTGATTAGGCTTTAAATTTTATGTAATTCCATGTTGGGGTAAGCTAATCCTAGGGTTCCATAACTCCTAATGTACTAATCTATGTTCCTGTGATACCCACATACAAATCATACAATAATACAAATCATACAACAGTTAGGGGTACTTACCTGGTGGATTTCGGGTCAGAGACTTAGGTGCCATGCCAGAAAACCTGCTCAATTCCAAAAATTTTCACAAAAACTTATTTGGGCTAAATTTTGAAAACGTTGTGGGCTTTAAACCCAAGGCCGAGAGTTTAAACTGGGCTCTGATACCAAATTGAAACACCCCAAACCCGGCCCACGAGCCTTGACCGAATCTGGCATGCTCCTTGAGTAGAACATTTCAAAACTTGTATGTTAAATCGGAAAATATTGGTCATTTTGAAGAGAAATTGATTGGTGTTGTGATTGAATTGAAAACGGTGTTGTTATTGAAGTCTATATTTTGTTAAAACGTTATCTTCGTACTTGAAAGCTATAAGTTAAAAGAAATGCCAAGTTTTTAGAGATTACCAATAAATTGGAAATCGTTGGTGTTTGGGTGTCAAAACATTTAGAATTTATTTTAAACAAAAGTTATTTAGCCTTTTGTTTGATAATAATAGTATCATAATAAAAATAAATAAGATGCATGCATAAAATAGTTTAACAGTAATAAAATGTATAGTCTCAAAATAAAATATCACTGAGCTGAGCATGGCCACCACTAGTCCTCGCTGACCCAGTCCATGTCGCTAAGTTTCACCTGAAAAGATATCCCACAACGGGGTGAGTCAACAGACTCAATGTGTAACAACCAACACAAACTCCCAAACGATTTAGGCATATCAAATAATATAAATAACGATTATAAGCAATGATGCAATCCCAAACCCAAACCTAAATAACCATCCTCTACACATCACCCGTACTTGCCAATCACACCGTGGGGATTACTGAATCGACCCTCCATCCGCTACACACCATCGAAGGCAGTCGCTACAGACGACTTGCACATCGCCCTTATAAATTGTGGCATAGCCACCAGATAATGTGACAGAGTCACCAGATAACAATATGTGACATAAGTCACCACATTCAAATTATGTGACATAAGCCACCAGATATTGTGGTAAAAACCACCAGATCACTTCCCCTTTTCATATGCCCATGCATTCATACAAAACATACAGAAATCATGCCATATTCCTTATCCCATATTCATACGATTTCACATGTGTGTCATTTTCAATATTCATAATATTATAACATGGTATTGAAGGTCAACGTACCTGAATACTCTGTTCCATTGAATGGTACCTTTAGCCACATTTTCATATCTCCATTAACACATACATATAGCAAACAATACCATAAATCTATCAAGAATTCGTGTAGGGCTATACACCTGATAACCGTGAGTATAACACTATCGATATCGACACTCTCGCTAGCAGGGATAACAGTAAATTGCTTATCCCTTTTCGACGCTGGCCCACACCCCAGTGCCCAATCCCGAACAGCAGAAATCGAACGTTTCTTGGACTTAGGGGTAGGCACTACCCCTTTCTCCCTTCCACTGATATTCGCATCCATTGAGGCACACTTAATCAGAAAGCCCGGTTAACTAATATGTGAGATCTTAATCGAATAAAACTACAACTCAAATAGGCTAGATGTTGATCACTAAGTTTCGGCTTTTGGAAAATTGTGAAAAGAAGAAGAGAAAAGGTTGAGACTTGATGCGTTTTAGTTTAGATGACAAGAAGAAGATTCGGCCACCATAAAAGAAGAAAAAGAAGAGATGCTCAAAAGAATTCGGCAATGGTGGTATTTTGATTGAAGAGGCTGCGGTAATGGTGATCTTTGGGGAGAGATTTCAGCTAGAACAGGTTAAAAGAAAAAGAAGAGAAAGTGATAGGTTTTGGAGAGAAAGGAGTAAACGAAAGAGAGGCTAAATGTTTTTATGAAATTCGGCTATTCCTCCCTACTAACTTGATCGAAAATTACCTCAAGAAAGTCCCTAGGCCGGCCAACACTCTTCCACTTATCAGCTCCCTCATTTTTCTCCTACTTTCTCTCTTCTTTACCCATTTAAAATAATTTGAATAAATCAGCAATTATCTTCCTACCTTAGCCGAAATTTAAAAGGGATTTGACCACATCTAATGCTCATCTCCTTAGTGTTGTAGTCCCGCCCAACTCCTCTCTACCCTGACGCAAAAACAACTCCAAAAGTGCTCCCCTTGCTGCTCGAACCTAGGCCCTTCTTGCACTGCTTGAGGCGTCACTTACCAAGGCCCTAAGTGGCGCCTCCTTGCCACTTTAGCAAGCCCATTTTTATGTCTAATTTCCCCTACAAATTCTCTTAAGGCCTAACATGCTTAACCCCACTTCAAAACTTAAAACCCAGAATTTTCTAAGGCATTCTCCTATATTCTAACGTTCTCAAAATCTATAAAACACTTTAAAACACACATAGGCCTACTAGCACATGCAATTAAGCAAAAATGCACAAGCCCTTAAACCCGGATATTACAATATAAATTCTGTACGAGGAGATAATTGGTTCGTAATGAAGAGAGGTCAGAATAGTCGAACAGTGAAACAAGGGAAATTTTAATGAATAAAATGTACTAATTGGCAAGACCAAAAATTCTAGAAATTTCATGGTATGAATATATGTGAGTCTAGTTTCAAGGAAAATTATCGGTTTGTAATTTGGAGCTCTGTAGTTCAAGAAATAAATAATTTAGTGACAGTGATTCAAGTAGACAAATTAATGTGAACATGAGTAATAAGGTATAAGCATGTGATTTAATGATTGTATCAATTAGAGAACTTGTTGTGAGGATTTGTCTCGTTGAGACTTTGGTAAGGCTACAAATGAGTACGTTGAGAAAGTAAGAACTTAGCATTATTTATGCAAGTTATGACAGCTTAGTAGTAAGCTAAATTCATTACTAATGCTTATTATTTTTACATGTGAACTTACTAAGCTTTATAAGCTTACCCCCTTTTCTTTCCCATGTTTCGAAGTCCTATTAAACAAGCTCGAGTTGAAGGTCGTCGGAGATCACTTCACACTATCAAGCTGTCTATGGGTATCTTTATTTATAAATGATTTAAGTTATGACATGTATAGGGGCTTGACTAACTCATTTTGTATATGTGTAAATTAATTTGATTAAACGTATTGCTTCATAACGGTAATAAGGATTATTCTGTATTTAGCCACGAGTTGTGGCTCATATTGGTCATGGAGTTATAATGCTTGTGTATGCATGTGTTTGTTAAAGTTTAAATTATAAGTGAAATTTTGTAGCTCAGGATTTGGTAGAATGCATTGTTATGTCTGGTAATGCCTCATACCCGGTTCTGGCATAGTATACGGGTAAGGGGTGTTACATTTAGTGGTATCAGAGTTATGGTTTAGTCGATTCTCGGACTACCATAGTGAGTGTGAGAGTCTAGCTATACATGCCATATTAAACTGTGATAGTGTGACGACTCCCGACCCTGATGTAAATTGTTTTATTAGACAAATGCACAGTTCAACCGAGCTAAATTTGATAGTGCAGACAGTGTGTTTATGATGAGTTGAGACTCGTAAAAAGTAAGAATAGTAGTTTATGATGTTTATGTGATGATGAATAAATTGTGGATGGGAATTTCTCTTGAAATATGAAAGATGAAATGAAAGGAAAGTTTATACTATGATAAGTGTTCATGTTTGATTGGCATTTGTATGATGCTATGAGTATAACTTGTGAAATTAAGTGAATGTTATGAGTAATTTTACTCGAGATTTATGAGTGAATGTATAAGTGCACTTGTTTGTATAAGATGACAGGAAGGTTGTGTAAAATGAGTATGCATGTTAAGTTAATTGAAACAAAATATATATATTGATGAGTGTTAAGTTACATGCATGAGTATATAAGAGGCAAGTCAGAGGCGTTACAACCTCACCCCCTTCCAATAAGGTATGTTATATAGAAATTTCATGAAATTTAGACCGAATGGGTTTACAAGTGGAAGACTAAAGAGTTGAATTGTAGACTATTTGACAACGTGATCAGAGTTGAGAATGGTTTAGTAAATGAACACAGTTGCAGAAAAGATATCAGATTAATATGAAAATCATTCGTATTCCGAAATGTTATAGTTAAAGAAAGGTCAGACTCAGCTAATTAACTCTAGGTATGAGGCCTAAAGTATGTAATTGTTGGAATTTATTCTGAATTTATTTCTATTTGCAATTGGAATAATATCAGATTAGTAATGATAGAATTAGATAGTGAAATCATGATCGAGATGTATTAATGACTGAATGGAGTGTTTATGGTTGAGAAACTACAGCAATCTCTTCCGACTATTATATGTTTCCATTTACTCTCAGAGGTATATATATCTGCAAGATTTCGAATGAAATTCCTATAGTATAAGAATGTCAGCTAAATTTATAGGTAGATGAAAGCATTGTAGTCTATTTGAGCTATGATCGAAATTGCTCTATCTTTTCTGGTTTTCTGCATTATGCACAAGTAGAAAGTTGACGATAAGGTCCGAATGATGTTAGCGTCCAATTTTACTAGCTATTACTCAATAAAAATAAAGGAAGATTGTGTGGCTTTTGTTAAGATTATTTTTAGTACTTATGAGTATTTTCTGTGTAGCTCTATGTTTTGAGATTTTGTTATTTCTATTTCCGTAATAAATTATTGTTCAAAGTATCAGCCATGAGATATCAGTAGGAAATGTTCCATTGATGAAAATGGTTTCTTCTTATTATTAAAATGCTTATGATGATTATAAGTTTTGACTTGATTGCGAGAGTACTTTGATACAGTTACCAGAGGTATAAGGATTATGCTTTTGTATTGGTTGTTATGGAAATTTGTGTTTAAATCTCTCCGATGATCGAGATGTTTTGTTTTCAGCCGGGACATTATCTACTAAAGTAATTGAGAAGTTAGTCTTGTTATGGTACTATGATTTTTAAGCTGTATGAGTATTGTGGCATCAGTATAGTTAAGTGCTTCGACGAGTAACAATTGAAGTAAATTATATTATAAGTTAAATCTTTCTCTAGATTTGAGAAGAAATTGAAGTTGGCAAAGTGTGAATGATAGGAAGTTCAACTTAGACCTGTGTATTGGTTTTCATTTTCAAATGATCTTGATACATATATCAACGAGTTAACGATAGAATGTTATAATGTCTAGCACAGTGATAATTATCTGTTTATTTAAGAAGTAGGATGTTGAAGATGCCAAGACTATATGAGAAGCTCAAAGTGACTTGTGAAGTTAGACCTAAATCCATTAACTGGTGAGATTTTCGGTGACGAAAATCCCCAAAGGATGGAGAGTTTTACAGCCTGATTTTGGGTTTAGTCGGAACAGTGGTTTAGGGGCCTCAAATCCGATGTTGAGAAATTTATTTTATTTATACTTTTTATGGTCTACAATTTCACAGAATGATTTTCATTCGAAAATTTTGACGTTTAGGCACTCAATTTAGTCAAAAGGACAAAATTGTAAAAAGTGCAAAAGTTGAGTTCTACATGTTAGAGGTGTCCAATTGTTATGAAATTTTAAATTGGAGGTCCTTAAATGATAATTAGGCCATTGGTTAAGTTGGTGGACAAAAATGGACATGGATGGGTATGTTTCAAAAGATTTTTTTAAGGGGCATTTTGGTAATTTAGTGAATTAAATGAATTAAAAACAAAATTTAAATGGCAAATTTGTCCATCTTCAAGCTTAGGCCGAATTTAACATGTGGGAAGCCATGGATAGGGTTTTCAATCTTTCCAAGCTTCATGGTAAGTCCATTCTAGCCCCGTTTTTCATGTTCTTTACGTTTTTGGAGTCCCGGTGACTTGATTTAGCTTATTCTAGCAATAATTTAACCTAGGTTCATATTTGGAAAAATACCCATAGGTGAAATGTATTTATTTTGATGTTTTATGGTAGAATATGAAGCTTAGAATTATGTTAAACAACTTTTACTAAGCGATTTTAAGTAAAAACGAGTAAAACGACATAATCGGTAAAAATACCTAATGTACATAAGTGCATGTTAGAGCAAGAATTTGATGTTGCCAGAGAAGGGAAAAATGATTAGCATGTTATAAAACATAAGAATAAGGGATGAAGTTCAATTTTCGACCCTAGGGGCAAAATCATAATTACGCAAAAGTTTAGGGGCAAAATTGTAATTTTGCCAAAGTTTGAGTTAGGGACTGTTTTGAGTAGTACATTAATTAAATAAGTGAAATGTGATGTCTTAGACCCCGAAAAATGAGATTTGGACCTAGAACGAGAGGAAAATCGAAAATCGGGAAAGTTGGTAAAATGACCGTTTTGGTATCGAGGTAAGTTTATATGTTTAATAAGCATTTAATTATGCATATTTTACTGATAAATTGATATTTTTGCCACAAATACTATAGTATTGAGTTTTAGATATAATGATTAATGTTCGATAATAATTTGATATTGGAAAGAGAACTTGTATAATTTATATGTTAGACCATATTTTGTATTATGGCTTTGTATGATAACAAGAAAGTATTGACTAGCATAATTTGATGAGAATAAGTTAAGTTGATGATATGATGATATTTAGAATGTAAGTATGTAAGTTGAGTAGCATTTTGTTATTATGCAATTATTGTTATTAGTAATGTTATTATTGAGTTATGCGACTAAACTTGAAATTTGAGCAAGTATGTTTCAGCTATGACTTGACAAGGCATTGATATCTCAAAGTCCATGGCTATACCATGGCAATTAAGGAAGAATTGACGAAAAAGTCCATGTTCATAAAATGGAATTTAAGGAGGAATTGACGGTTAAGGATACCATGTAAGACCATGTCAAGACATGGCATTGGTAAGGCAAGGATCCCGTGTAAGACCATGTCAAGACATGGCATCGGCATTGATTAAGGACTCCATGTAAGACCACATCAAGATGAGGCATTGGCACTAAAACAAGGATACCATGTAAGACCACATCAAGTTGAGGCATTGGCACTAAAACAAGGATACCATGTAAGACCATGTTTGGAACATGGCATTTAGTAAGACAAGGATACCATGTAAGACCATGTTTGGAACATGGCATTTGGTAAGATAAGGATATCATGTAAGACCATGCCAAGGCATGGCATTGATAAGTTCTATAAGGCAAGGAAATCATGTAAGACCATGTCAAGACATGGCATTGATGATTTACTATAAGGCAAAGGTCCCATGTAAGACCATGCCAAGACATGGCATTGGTGAGTTCATAAGGCAAGGATACCACGTAAGACCATGTCAAGACATGGCATTGATGAGTTACTATAAGGCAAAGGTCCCATGTAAGACCATGCCAAGACATGGCATTGGTGAGTTCAAAAAGGAAAAGGTTCCCGAGTAGTCCAAAGAGTAAGTCAAAGAAATGACAAGGTGAGAACATGAAGAAAGAGTACAGGTATGAGTACAGGTATGCACTTAAAGCTTATTTAATATTGAGATTGTAAGTAATTGAGATTATCAAGTATTAAGTAAGTGATGAGTTTTCAGTTATGCTTGTGACACTTTATGACAAGATTGGCAATATGCCTATATTATGAAAGAGTACTCATGTGTTAAGTGAGAATGTTGCAGGTATGTAAGCAAGCTATTAAGTAAGGTGCCATTTGTATTCTGAGCCTTTGGTAAGGTTACCGATGAGTTCACGGGGAAAATCGATTAAGTGAAATTATGTGTGGCTTGTAGTGATAAGTGTAGGTATATGCATGTGTAACGTATGAGCAATATGCTCGATATGTAATCGGAAATTGAAAAGATTGTTATAGGTAAGTAATGAATACAACTAAAGTGAGTGAGAGCAAAAATTTACAAATAAAACTGTTTTGGACAGCAGCAGTTACGTGTTTTTGAAAATCACCAAAAATAGTAGAAATTGAATTATAAGTTGGATGAGATATTGATTTAAATCTTATTGAGTCTATTTTCATATAAAAGAAACCTAGAAAACAAATTATTTGTATAATTTGAGATATTTAACTTTTTGTGAGACTGGTTCAAAATGACTACGTGATCCCCTGTTCTGTCTTGGAAAAATCATTAACAATTTAAAAAAAATAATCATGTGATATAATTTATATTCCTAAAATTCTGAATGAGTCTAGTTTCAAATAAACTAAACAATAAGGTCATATGAATTCTGTACGATGAGATAATTGATTCGTAGTGAAGAGAGGTCAGAATAGTCGAATAATGAAACAAGGGGAAGGAAATTTTAATGAATAAACTGTACTAATTGGCAAGACCAAAAATTCTAGAAATTTTATGGTATGAAGATATGTGAATATAGTTTCAGGGAAAATTAGTGGTTTGTAATTTAGAGCTCAATAGTTTAAGAAATAAATAATTTAGTGACAGCGATTCAAGTAGACAGATTAATGTGAACATGAGTAATAAGGTATAAGCATGTGATTTAATGATTGTAGCAATTAGAGAACTTGTTGTAAGGATTTGTCTCGTTGAGGCTTTGGTAAGGCTACAAATGAGTAAGTTGAGAAAGTAAGAACTTAGCATTATTTATGCAAGTTATGACAGCCTAGTAGTAAGCTAAATTCATTGCTAATGCTTATTATTTTTACATGTGAACTTACTAAGCTTTATAAGCTTACCCCCTTTTCTTTCCCATGATTCAGAGTCCTATTAAACAAGCTCGGGCTGAAGGTCGTCGAAGATCGCTTCACACTATCAAGCTATCTATGGGTATCTTTATTTATAAATGATTTAAGTTATGGCATGTATAGGGGCTTGACTAACTCATTTTGTATATGTGTTAATTAATTTGATTAAATGTATTGCTTCATAACGGTAATAAGGATTATTCTGTTTTTAGCCACGAGTTGTGGCTCATATTGGTCATGGAGTTATAATGCTTGTGTATGCATGTGTTTGTTACAGTTTAAATTATAAGTGAAATTTTGTGGCTCAGGATTTGGTAGAATGTATTGTTAAGTCTGGTAATGCCTCGTACCTGGTTCTGGCGTAGTATACGGGTAAGAGGCGTTACAGGGAGAGAGGAGGAGTTTGGCCAAATGAGGGAGCTTGGAGGGGGTGAAAATTCGGCTAGGGGGTGTGAGGAGCATATTCGGTCTTGGGGGTGAGTGAGTGCCGAAATTTTCCTTAGGCTCATCCTTGTTTTTCCTCTATTATTTTGTGCAAATTGGGTACATTTCGGGTTACTTTTACTCTTATCAAAAACCTTCTTTTTCTTTCCTTTGTCTTTTCTCCTCATAGTGTGTAGTAGCCGAACCTTTAGAGGTTGACCATTCGTGCATTTCTCTTCATCTTTTCTCTCCTACATTCGTCTCTTCTTTCCATTTTTTATTTTCAACATAGCCAAAACGTTGCTTCTCCTTTATTGCCTTTCGGTTTATTTTTCTTTTCCCTTAAGCCGAATACTTCCCCTGTCGTTCCAAGTAAATTAGTTGGCCTCCATTTTGTCGTTAGCCGAATACTTGTAGTCGCAGGTGGGGGCATTCTTTTGACCATCGAATCCATCTTGCTTTCTCGAATCATCTGTAATCGCAAGGTAATGAAAATTCTTACACTCCTTTGTTTTCTTTTCGGTCTTATGTTGCTCATACCCGAAGTGTCTATTTCTCTTAATTTTAGTTCACGGCTAATCCCTTCTTTTCTTCTCTCAACATGGCATGTTCACTTCGGTTAAAATCCATAGCCGAATCTGTCTGTGTTTGGTTCTCCTTTAATCAAGGTAGGGGGTTTTCCCTCTGATTACTGTTCGTCTTGTATCTTTTCATTTTCTTTGTTATAACCGAATCTTCATCTCTGCCTAGGCCGATTGTATTAAGGATCACACAACTCACTTCTCTGCTCATTAATCATTCGGACTTTGGCAAGTGGTGGTAAGAGCCGAAACCCCTTGTTAGACAAACTCCATTTTCACTGTGATACCTTACTGATCGAGACTTTCTTCATGGAGGTGAGTGCTAGCTGATACAAGGGGGTTGCATTAAAGGAGCCTAAGGGGAGTGGACTCGTAGCCTCTACTCCTAAGTTTAAACGACGTAGGGTGTCAGCGATTCGAAATTTCCCGCCGAGTTGTGGAAGGGAGTCGACATCCGATTCGGATAAACAAATCGTAGTTGTCCGTGATGGTGGGGGTGACATCGATCGGGAGTGTCTAGTTCTCCACGTAATCAGGTGTGTAGTCTTACACCTTTATTTCTTTTTGTTTCGTATTATACTATGTGTTGGCTAAAAGCCGAAATACCCGTAACGAGAATGCAGTTAGGATACCCTAGTGGGTAATATGGGAGATATACCAGGTGAGTAAATTAATGACTATACCATTTTGGGTAATTAGCATGATTGTGTGTATACTTTGATTATCTGATATATATTGATATATGTATGCATTTACCACATTATGATGAAATGATATGTTGCATTGGAAAGGTGATACGAATCGCCTTGGCTTTGAAAACGAGTCGTAGATGTTACCCGATCGTAAATTAGTTAGTTTTTCGTTAACGATGAACAAAGGGATAATTCAATGGTAATGGCTTGGAAAATAAAATAATTAAGTGGTTGAGATGGATACGAATTTGAAACAAGAAAGAACCTTTAATAAATATTAAAGACCCGAATCTTATAAGCTTCAAATGGATGAAAGGAGTTTGAATAAAACGAGACCCACTATCTAGCAAGATAGGAACCAACGGTATAGAAAATGAATGCCACACCCAAAAAGATGATAAGTTCGAAACAAAGTTAGATTGACGCCACTAGGAACTAGATAAGTCAATTCGAACCTTGAAGAATTAGGAGAGTGAATTAAACTCACCAAAAAAAAATATTCATTCATAAAAATCAAAGTCCCCCTTACATTGAAAATTCACAAGCTTTTTATAAGCTATTGCTGTAACACCCTTTTACCCGAGACCGTTGCTAGAGTCGAGTATGAGGCATTACTAGACTTGACTACTAATTCTGGGCATAAAAATTAAAACTGTCCAACTGCGTCATGTTAACTAAATTGACCATAACTCAAGTTACAAAACTCGAAATTTAGATCCGTAAATTTTCCTTGAAACTAGACTCATATATCTTCTTACCATATAATTTTTCATATGGCCAATTAGTACAGTTTATTCATCAAAGTTTCCCCTATTTCACTGTTTGATGGTTCTGACCTATCTTTACAAAAACTTAGTTATCTCATTTTACAGAATTTCAATAATGTTCTTGTTTATTCCAATCAAAAATAGACTCATTAAGGATTCTAAACATATAAACTATTCTCCATGATTATTTTTGTACAATTTTTAACAATTTTTCCAAGACAGAATAGGGATTCACAAAGTCATTCAGAACCAGTCTCACTACAATTTAAATATCTCATAATATAAAATTCCTTTGCCTACTTTGTTTCTTTCATATGAAAATAGAAATAATAAGCTTTAATTATATATCTTATTCACTCTCTAATTCCATTTCTCCTATTTTTGGTGATTTTTCAAAATTATGACACTACTCTTAATTATATATACTAAGACTAAATCAACCAAAACCACAACTAAACATGATCATCAAGCCAAAATATAAATTTCCAAGGTTTACAAGATGGACAAGCCATTTTCGCATGGCTTATACAAATATATACATCATATTCAAAATAAACTCAAAAGAGTAATATAGCCTATACATGCCATAGTTCCAAAAGTTCAACTTATAAAAAAGGGTACCAAAGATAGTTGATAGTGTGTTTGACTTCGACAAGGATCGCCGAGCTTGAGCTTCGAATTTAAAGATCTATAAAACAATGTAACAAACACACCATGTAAGCTTAAATAGCTTAGTAAGTTATAAACAAGGAAGTAAATATAACCAAACATTATAAAAGTTTCTACTCAACTCAACTTAACCATTAAGTTGACTGCAACATCAACACCTATAATATGTTACCAATAACCAATATCATTTGGTCTCCAAATAAAACTGAATATCACAGATTCAATTTCCATACCAAAATAACTTACCAATTTATACCAAGAAGGAACTATCATATAACACGTACATACTTGACCCTCTTGTTTACCTTCACTAAGTGTTTTCGTCGTTAGGGAATCCGAGAACCGTACACATAGTACTACTCCCTAATGTATCGCTCACATAGAGCCGTTACTTTATATTTCTGCACACTTAGTGCCAACATCTCGTAACGTATTGCTCACATAGAGCCGTTACTTTATATTTCTGCAAACTTAGTGCCAACATCCCGTAACGTATCGCTTACATAGAGCCGTTACTTAACATTTCCGCACACACAGTGCCTTCATCCCGTACCGTATCGCTCACATAGAGCCGTTACTTAACATTTCCGCACACACAGTGCTCATTAACAATTCTACCCTTATACATAACATATATATATTCACATATTATAAATATAAACGCACATAAATACGCACACTCAACCCAATCTTTCTTTTTTTAACATAACATCACATTCGGCCACACTCAATTAAACACATAATTATGTATTCAATCACCATCATCCATTTCATGATACACAATTAACTAATACTCACTAACTTAAAGCCTACATTTAAACCTCTACTCAATTTATAACCATTCATTCAACCCCGAAAATATATATATTTACATTCCATACATATCCAACCCACATTTGGTTGGTATCCATGTATAATCTCATACCCTATCACATTTTTAAAATTTATATACACTTATACATAATTCAACCAACCAAGAAATTTATATAATAATTACATGTCCATGATCATATATTATCGCATTCAGCAATCATATTTAAAATCACGTCACATTCGGCCATCAAGACTTTAGATAAAATTTCATTTGGAAACATACATTTCAATTTAATATTTATTTATTTACAACTAATTGCTTATAAACTTACTTTGGTGATGGATGAGTTAAGATTTTCCGGGTACTCGTTTAATTTAGCCTTCCCCGATCTGATTCCGGTTCTTTCCGTCCTTTATCTAATATAGTTTCAAAAAGAGCTCATTCAAATCAAGTTTCATTCATTCTAGCTCAAAATACAAATTTGGAAGATTTTCTAATTTACCAATCATTCGAAAATGTAACCAATTTATACACTTTTGAGCTAGAGCCGAATACTCCTTAAACTCATTCAAGTCCCTTTATATCATTAAAATTAATCAAACATATAATTTATAATTTACCCGTTTACCCCTATAGTTTTAACCCTTTTGCAATTTAGTCCCCAAAGTAAAGAACACAAAATGTCAAAAATCCACCCACACCAACTAAAAGCCGAATATCCGTAGTACATATATCATTTCATTCCTTTCATTTTTTTTTTCTTGTTATATAGTTCATGCATGGATTTTCTTTTCATGAATTCCTCATTAAATAAATTCCATCAAAGATTTCAAAAAAGAATTTGGTAGTCTAACATACATATATCTTGGTCTAGCCTTAAGCACACAAACACCAAATTTATAAACATGGCAACTTTCAAATGATACTTCTAAATCAAAAATTCGAACATGGATTATCTTTACACAAGTCTATATAACCCATTTATTTATGCATTTATACCCTCAATTATTTATTTTCATAATTTAAGCCTTCACTCATCCCTTTCATCTAAATTCCTACTCAAAACATGTTAATGTCTAATCTATGCTCAACACTTGTCCTTCAAACATATCAAAACCCAAAACATTTTTTCATTGCTGAACATAGAACATGCTTAAATTTCCAAAATTTCCACTTGGGTTTGATAGCACTTAAAATAACTAACTCAAAGATGCAAAAATTTACAAAAACTAAGCTAAATTACTCAACTCAGGAGACATGCAATGACCAAAATTATGGAAGCTTAAGTTTCTTCTCTGTTCACTTTGTTTTCGTGAGAATGATGAAGCAAGTGGGAAGAAGAAATATGGTTTTTGTTTCTTTCTTATTATTTATCAAATAATAATAGTTTATTATCTCATAATAATAATATATAATAATATAACTTAATCATAACTCATGGTCATTGTCGTCCACTAATATGGAATTAAAGGCTAGATTGCAACTTAAATCCCATGTAAGAAGAAAACCATTCAATTTGGCCCTAAATTCCACAATAGTTATTTTCATACTTACTCGATTTAATCTTTTACTTAAATTAGCCACTCAAACATGCAAATAATTCTACGATATTTGAACACATGCTCAAATACGTAACATAGATATCATATAAAGTATTAAGATATTTTTCTAACTCGAATTCGTGGTCCCGAAACCACCATTCCGATCAGGGTCATATTCAGGCTGTTACAATTGCTTTGACTGAATATCTTGATAAAAGAATTAAAATCCCATCAGCAATGCTTCCTTTTAATTGCCGTCCCTACATGGCATTTTGGAAGAACATTTTAAAATTCTTGGAGCATGGGAGCTTGGCCGTCCCACTATTGAAGAAATGGCATATGTTATTTAATTCTTTCAATTTCAATTTGGCCTTGCCGTCCACCTCCTATCATGCCGTCCAACAAGTGTTCCACTCCATAAGATTCCAACATCCATGCACTTTGTTCATGCATCCAACTTTTTAAATAATTTAATCTAGGTTCCACCAAAGGTATGCCGTCCATGCTTATATGTTCCACTAAGCACCACACATGCACATGGATAAATTAAACATTTGTGCTTTCTTTCGTGCTTCAATTGCCATCCACGCTTTTTAACCGATCATGGTTTGTATTCCAATTATTTATTCCAAAGCACCACACCAGTATTCCCACCATTAACACTTTTGATTATTTAATTCATCATGGGTTCCTTGCCTTAATTCACGCATGCTCCCCCCAAGTGTGGCATTTGTTTATTCATTTCAAAAGTCAAACTCCCTTGTTTATTCATTCAATCTCCATGCGTCAACTTGCCAAATTAAAATCAAAATCTTCCATGCAATTGCTGCATGCTAATGGCTTGCCACTCACTTTCAATTTCCATTTGTTTATGCTTTGATATGCATTGAGAATATCTCTCATGGCTTTATTATTTCCTATAAAACACAACCAAACATAAATTAAAATACTTTATTTCAAACACTAGACATAAAAAACTATACTAATTAAACAACTTATTTAATATAAAAAAAATCATGTAGCAAAAATAAATAAACTAGCATGAAACTCCCCAAACCCGGCCTGTAACACCCCAAACCCGGTCAATACGCCACGACCGAATCTGGTGCGTCACTAAGGAAAATATTTTGAAAAGAATCTAATTAATGATTAAAATTTTGTGAAAAACCCTTTGAAATTCTATATTTGTAGAAATCAGGTGTATAATAAGTTAAAACTAATAATTTACTTTGAAATTTCGTACAACTTTAAAATAAGTGAATAAATCATAGGTTAGAAAACATTTATATCATTTTAAGAAAACTCGAATTATTACTTTGAAAACCAATTGCATTTGAATGTAGAAACTTGATATTTGAAAATCATTTAAATTATCGAAAACACTTAAGTTGTTAAAATTATCAAATGATTTATGTTACCCGATGTAACGTTTTAAAAACCATCGCGTTGTGTAGTTTAGAAAACTTGGTGCTCAATTTATTGTAACAATCAAGAATTTATAACCATATTTAACATAATCAAAACATAAAAATAATCCAAAACATAATTTAAAGAGGCCTTATTACAAACCCATAAAATATGAAAACCAAATTAAAGTAAAGTACCCAAATGGAAGTTCATATAAAACCAACTTTTATTGCATGGCCTCCTCGAGTTCATCCGGCTCCATATATGCGATCTCACGAATCACCTGAAATGATAAGGGAGAAGGTGAGTCACCAAGACTCAGTGCATATTCCCTCTCCCGGGTAATTACCACATACTTACACAGATTATAACAAAGCAATATATATGTATAATGCACCCAACCTAGCCATCCATAACTCCTTTTCTACCCCATGTGGTACCAAACCACTGGTGGTGCCAAACCACTGGTGTCCAAAGACACAAATGTGATACCAAATCACTGGTGACCGAAGTCACGAATAATCCATCTGTGGGGCCAACCCACGTGTGATACCAAATCACTGGCGTCAATCCCATATCTCAAAAGTGGGGCCAACCCACGATGGAATTAATCCACAGGGACGAGACGCTATGAGGTGCCAAACCTCTGGTGTCCGAAGACACGAATGTGATACCAAATCACTGGTGGTGCCAAACCACTGGTGTCCGAAGACACGATTCATCAAGTTGTGGGGCCAACCCATGTGTGATACCAAATCACTGGCAGACGATCCCATATCTCAAAAGTGGGGCCAACCCACGGTGGAATTAACCACAGGGACAAGTCGCTATGAGGTGCCAAACCTCTGGTGTCCGAAGACACGAATGTGATACCAAATCACTGGAGATACCAAATCTCTGGTGTCCTTCGACACGATATTAATCTTCCCCCTCCTCTCATATTGCCCATACCAATGCAATAGATAACCAAATCATGTTATTACACTTTAATATGGATCATATAATAATACCATAAATCATAGATCATGATTTCAATCCACATGTATTAACAACATATCGAAACGGACTTACCCGAATCCTCATTCATACCATCATGGTATCATATCCAAAACTCATCGTTTTTCCCACTTTCATAATATGATTAGTTATAAAACACACATGAATACATATATAATCCAAGTTATAAAGTGTGTAAGATACACACCTTTCACCAAAGCAAAACTAACTTCCGAAAATCCGATCTACCGCACTAGATCCTTGTCCTACAATCGGCCATATCACAATATTTTAATGAAAACCATTCGGCCAACAACATATCTTAATCCAATAAAACCTTAGGCTTCCTCAACCAACTTTAAAAGTATAGAATCCTTACCACTTAACTTACCAACTCCGATTCGCTAAAGGAATGGCTTAAACGATTGCTTCCGAAATCCCAATGAGCCTAAGAGAATAATCGAATCCTAAAAATGGTTAGAACCTTACAAAACAATGCCCAAAGGTTCGGCCTTTGTCCACAAGAAAACATCACAGAAACGAGAAAGAAAAGAAAAGAAAACGTCCATGAACACTTACCCCTTTTTATCCAAAATCAATAGAGGAAAACCAAGGAGAGTCTACCCTTGAATATTCGGCCAAAACAAAGACTAAAAGAGAGTAGAACATTCGGCTATGGTTGATTTGCATTAACAATAAGGATTCAATTAAAGTTGGGAAAGAGAAAGGAAAACAAAAGAAGAAGATGGAAGAGATGGAAGTTTCGGCCAAGAGAGAATAGGAGAAAAGTGATTATGAACCAATGTTGAAAGAAAGAAAAGGAGAGAGTTGTAGGAGAGATTCGGCCAAGTACTACTTTGCCAAAAAGAAAGTGCACAAAAATGCACAAGTTAGATTGTAGTTTCGGTTACAAAAGGGCAAATGAAAGAAAGTAAAATGATGTCATTTGGTTCAACAAAAAGAGGCTAAAATCAAAAGCAAAATGCACCAAAATGCACAAGACATAATCGGCCAAAGAGGAGAGATTTGGGGAGGAAAAGAAAAATGCCAAAGATGCACAAAAATGCTAAAATGACTAACCATTTCCCCCCCCCCCAAACTACCTATCAAAATTCGGCCACCCCCTAGCCTTACATGTCGTCCACATACATGGTATCCCAAGTCAAATCTATCCACCCAACACTTTCCAAAACCAATTCCTTATATCATGCCTTATGCTCTCCCAACCTTCCTTAACTTTAAGAATCTTATCCCCAATATCAAGCTTTCCTTAAACATATATTCAACTTACCAAAAGATGAAAGTCCAACCTATCATAAACATAAGTTGACCGTCCATAAATGCTATGATGAAATAAAAATCCTCAAAATGTTTTCCTTGATACTCGAACCACTAACCTCAAGCAACCTTTCAAGAGCCTTAACCATCATGCCACTTACTCCTCTTATGCTTTAATTTAACACTTAAATTAACTTAAGTGTCAAACTCACTTAATCCACTTCATTAAATAAACCATACTAAAAATTTATTCTAGCTTCCTAAATAAAATCAAACCTTCACAAGACTATGCTAAGCACACAAACAATACTACCCGAGCTAACACAAGTAACTAGATGACACACAAATTTTTCCTAAAGCCCATGGCCCAATTTCGGGATATTACACGGCCCACGAGCCTCGACCAGATTTGGTATGTTCCTTAAGAAAATCGGTTCAAATTCGTTTGTTCTTTGGAAACTTTAAGTGATTTTGGAAGAAAACTCGAATTGGGTTGGGCTCAAGTTGAAAACCAGTTTATTTTTGAATCATAAGTTTTTATAAAAATTCCATTATTTTAGGTTTCATCTTTAGATTAAAAATCATTTTCTTTAAGTGTCAAAACGTTTAGAATTCATTCTTATTAAAAAAATTTACTTAGTCTTTAACTTGATAAAAGTTTCGTATGATAAGAAAATAAATAACTTACATGCATAAAATAGTTCGTACTATGGCCTTATTACATCAAATAAACAAACCGAAAAATAATTTAAAGTGCTTAAATAAAATAAAAGTGTCCAAATAATAAAATTCCTTGCTGAGCATGGCCACCACTAAGCTCCTGCTGGCCCGATCCATTACTGATCGTCACCTGAAAAATGTTCCCACAACGGGGTGAGTCAAACAGACTCAATGTGTACACAAACACTAAGTCCAAACAGATTCAGGCATAACAAATCATACACATACATATCATAATTTACAATTAATGGTGCATTCCCGAACCCAAGCCTAGTTACCAACCGCTACACATCACCCGTACCAACCTGCACACCGTGGGGACTACTAAGTCAACCCTCCATCCGCTACACACCATCGAAGGCAGTCGCTGCAGTCGACGTGCTCATCGCCCTTACAAAAGTCGTGGAATAGCCACCAGATAATATTTTCGTGTCATGTGACACCACATTCAGATAACGTGACCGAAGTCACCACATTCATATATCGTGACAATAGTCACCATATTCACTTCCCCTTTCATAATCACCCAAATGCCCATGTCATACATATCATGCAATATAATGTCTTATTTCACATTCTTATAGTTTCACATATGTGGCATAACAGATCAAATCATAATCCTAGTAGGAGTAGGAAAACATACCTGAGTACTTTGTACCATCACATGGTACCTTAGCCACATTCACATTCTTATAAACACATATATCAAAATATAGCCATACATCTTATTAAGAGTTAGTGTGGGGTACACACCTGGTATACTTAGCAAGTTCACTCCAAATCCCGAAAAGCCCGATTTAAAGCCTTAGATCCTTTAGCCCCTATAATCGGCCAACACTAGGCATATTAGCAAAAAGCCTATTCGGCTATAAGGCCAAATCCCGAAGGATTATCGCACCAAAACTTACCTTGTTGCCGATTGACTTAAGAATCAAGTCCCGAAACTTGGTGATGCACACCCTTGCAATCGGCTAGCCACCAAAACTCCTAACTAGTTTGTTTTCAGCTTTTTAAACAAATAGGAAATAGATCTAGATATCAAAATAGGGCTATGGCCGATTGTACATAAGTGCTTACCTTGTGATTTGAAATCCCGAAAACCTTGTGTACCACTGTCGACTGCCCCTACATGTTCATAGTTAGATTCGGCTACTGTAACATCCTAAAAATATTAGAGTATCATCTTGTTACTAGCTTGGATATGATTGTTATTGTGTGCTTAGTATATTTGTGTGAAGGCTTGGAAATATTAGCTAAGCTAGAATAATTTTTAGTATGGAAAATTTAGTGAAGTGGATTATGTGAGCTTGACACTTAAGTTAATTTAAGTGTTAAATTAAAGCACATGAGGAGTTAGTGGCATAGTGGATAAGGAGCTTGAAAGGTTGCTTGAGGGAAATGGTTCGAGTAGCATGGAAAGCATTTTGAGGATTTTATTTTTGTACATCCTAGCATTAAGTGTTGGCTAAGTTCAAATTATGGAAGGTTGGAGTTTCAAAGTTTTGGTAAGTTGAATATTGGTTTAGGAAAGCATGAAATTGGGGATAAGAATCTTAAAAATTTTGGAAGGATGGGGGGGACATAAGGCTTGGCTTAAGGAAGATTTTTTGGAAACTATTCCAAGGCCTTTAGTGCATGTATGTGGACGGCATGTGTGGCTAGGGGGTGGCCGAATTTTGTTAGGAGGTTTGGGGGAGGATAGTTGGTCAACTTTAGCATTTGTGCATCTTTTGGCATTTGTTTTTCTTTCTCTCCAAAAACTCCCCTCCTTGGCCGAATGTGTATTGTGCTTTTGGTGCAAATTTGCTTTTGGTTGTTAGCCTCATTTTGTTTGAACCAAATACCATTTTCTTTCTTTCATTGTCCTTTTGAAACCGAAACTACATTTGAACTTTGTGCATTTTTTGTGCACTTTTCTTCTTTGGTAAAATAGGTGCTGGCCGAATCTCTCAATCCCATTTTCTCTCTTTTCTTCTTTTGATATTGGTTCATAATCACAATTTCTTTTTGCTCTCTCTTGGCCGAATCTTTCTTCTTCTCAAATTCCATTTCTTTTTCATTTGCTCAAAGTTAAAACATCCGTTTCCATTCTATTTTTCTTTTCTTTTTACTTCACCATAGCCGAATCTTCTTCCTCCTTTGTATTGTTTTGGCCGAATATCATCAAGGGTAGGCATTCATTTTGGGTTTTCTTCAATCGGTTTTGGAAAAGGGTTAGTGTTCGTGGCCGTTTTTCCTTCATTTCTATCTCTTTCCTATGTCGTTTTCTTGTGGACAAAGGCCGAACCTATGGGCATTTGTTGCAAGGTTTTAACCATTTTAGGAACTGATTATTCTTTTAGGCTCCTTGGGACGTTGGAAGCAATCAATCTAAGCCTCGTTTATTTGTCAATTATTTTGGGTAAGTTTAGGTAAAACTTGGTATTTTAAGGATAACTCATTTGGATTAAGGTGTTAATGGCCGAATGGCCTTTGTTTATAATCTTAGTACTGGCCGATTGTAGGACAAGGCGATCTAGTGCGGTAGATCGGATCTTTGGAAGTTAGTTCTTGCGCATGGTTTTGAATACAGCTGAGGGTAAAGAGGTGGTCATGATAGGTAATAGAAGAGATTATCTATCCAACGTGGTATCTGCGTTGAAAGCTGTGAATATGGTCAGGAAGGGATGTGATGCATTTGTAGTCCATGTATGTGCTTTGGAAGCTAAGGAGTCTACTGTGGGGAATGTTCGAACTGTAAAGGAATATGCGGATGTATTTCCAGAAGAACTTCCGGGACTGCCTCCGGATCGTGAAGTCGAATTCGGTATAGATCTGTTACCTGGAACTGCGCCAGTGTCTATCGCTCCATATAGGATGGCACCGAAGGAATTGATGGAATTGAAGGCTCAGATTCAGGAGCTGTTGGATCGAGGTTTCATTCGACCTAGTGTTTCGCCTTGGGGAGCGCCGGTACTTTTTGTCAAGAAGAAGGATGGTACGATGCGGATGTGTATAGATTACCGTCAGTTAAATAAGTTGACGATCAAAAACAAGTATCCTTTGCCGAGGATAGATGACTTGTTTGATCAGCTTAAAGGGGCAGCGGTTTTCTCCAAGATTGATTTAAGGTCTGGGTATCATCAGCTAAAGGTGAAAGAGGCTGATATCCATAAGACGGCATTTCGCACTCGGTATGGGCACTACGAATTTCTTGTGATGCCGTTTGGGTTGACTAACGCGCCGGCAGCATTCATGGACATGATGAATCGAGTATTCCAGTAGTTTTTGGATCAGTTTGTTGTGGTTTTTATAGATGATATTTTGGTATACTCGAAATCAGAGGATGAGCATGATGCGCATTTGCGAGTAGTGTTGCAGATTTTGAGGGAAAAGCAGCTTTACGCTAAATTTAGTAAGTGTGAGTTCTGGCTTAGGGAGGTGACTTTCTTGGGTCATGTTATATCAGCCGAGGGGATTAGAGTGGATCCTCGGAAGATTGAAGCGGTGTTGGATTGGAAGCCGCCTAAGTCAATGGCTGAGATTCGGAGTTTTCTAGGTCTGGCAGGGTATTACTGAAGATTTGTGGAAGGATTTTCTTTGATCGCCGCACCTATGACCAAGTTATTGAGGAAAGGAGTTCCATTTGTGTGGACCGAGAAGCAGCAAGAAAGTTTCGACAAGTTGAAGAAGATTCTGACTGAAGCTCCAGTTTTGATTCAACCCGAGGCAGGCAAGAAATTCACGGTTTATTGTGATGCATCACATACTGGTTTGGGATGTGTGCTGATGCAAGAAGGGAAGGTAGTGGCTTATGCATCTCGACAGTTGAGACCACATGAGGTTAATTATCCGACGCATGACTTGGAATTAGCAGCAGTGGTTTTCGCTTTGAAGATTTGGAGACACTATTTGTATGGAGAGAAGTCGATAGTCTACACGGATCAAGAGTCTTAAGTATCTTTTGACTCAGAAGGATTTGAACTTGAGGCAGCGTAGATGGATTGAGTTGTTGAAGGACTACGACTGTTCGATCGAGTATCATCCGGGCAAGGCTAACGTGGTGGCAGACGCATTGAGCCGTAAGGTTGTATCAGATTTAAGATCGATGTTTGCTCGTCTTAGTTTATACTACAATGGGAGTCTTTTGGCAGAATTGCAAGTCAAGCCGACTTGGTTAGATCAGATCAAGAAGAAACAGTTGGAGGATGATGGTTTGAATGATCGGAGGTTGCGGGTTCAGAATGGTGGTTTAGAGAATTATAGTTTGTCCAGTGATGGAGTATTGTGCTTTCAAGGGAGAGCTTGTATGCCGAAGGATGTTGAGTTGAGGCAAAGGATTCTTCGGGACGCACATAGCAGCCCATACGCTATGCATCCTGGAGGTAGCAAGATGTATCAGGATTTAAAAGAGCAGTTTTGGTGGCCAGGTCTGAAGCGGGAGGTAACTGAGTTTGTGGGTAAATGTCTGACGTGTCAGCAAGTCAAAGCTGAACATCAGTTGCCGTCTGGGTTACTTCAGCCGGTGAAGATTCCACAGTGGAAGTGGGAGAGGATCACTATGGACTTTGTCAGTGGATTACCTCTTACGCCTAGTAAGAAAGACTCAGTTTGGGTGATTGTGGATCGTCTGACTAAGTCAGCTCATTTCATTCCGGTTAGGGTGGATTACTCGCTTCAGAGGTTAGCTAAGTTGTATGTAGCGGAGATAGTGAGATTGCACGGTGTGCCAGTGTCGATCATCTCAGACAGAGATCCCAGATTTACGTCGAGGTTTTGGAAAGCGTTACATCAGGCTTTGGGTACGCGATTGGATTTTAGTACCGCATTTCATCCATAGTCTGACGGGCAGTCGGAAAGGGTTATTCAGATTTTAGAAGATATGTTGAGAGGATGTGTTTTGGACTTCAGAGGTAGCTGGGAAGAGTTTTTACCGTTAGCTGAGTTCGCATACAATAACAGTTATCAAGCAAGCATTAAGATGGCTCCATATGAGACGTTGTATGGTAGGAGGTGTCGCACACCTACATGCTGGACAGAGTTGGGTGAACGTCAGATGTTAGGACCAGAGTTGGTTGCAGAGACTGAGGATAAGGTTAAGTTGATTCAAGCTCGGTTGAAGGAAGCTTCGGATAGGCAGAAGTCATATGCCGATCTCAAGCGGAGGGATATAGAGTTTGCTGTGGGTGACAAAGTTTTTCTGAAGGTCTCGCCATGGAAGAAAGTGTTAAGATTTGGGAGAAAAAGGAAGTTAAGTCCAAGGTTTATTGGGCCGTATAAAGTGTTGAGACGAGTGGGACCAGTAGCTTATCAGCTCGAGTTGCCATCAGAGTTGAGTCAGATTCACGATGTGTTCCATGTCTCCATGCTTAGACACTATCGTTCTGATCCATCGCATGTCGTGGCAGTAGAGGAAATAGAGGTGAGTCCAGATTTGACGATAGAAGAAGAACCTGTGCAAATTCTAGATCGAGATGTGAAAGTTTTGCGTAGGAAGTCAGTTTCTTTAGTGAAAGTCTTATGGCGGAATCATGGCGTAGAAGAAGCTACTTGGGAACCGGAGGATGCGATGAGGTAGCAGTATCCTCAACTCTTTTGATCAGGTAATTTCGAGGACGAAATTTTCTTAAGGGGGTAGAATTGTAACATCATAAAAATATTAGAGTATCATCTTGTTACTTGTGTTAGCTTGGATATGATTGTTATTGTGTGCTTAGTATATTTGTGTGAAGGCTTGGAAATATTAGCTAAGCTAGAATAATTTTTAGTATGGAAAATTTAGTGAAGTGGATTATGTGAGCTTGACACTTAAGTTAATTTAAGTGTTAAATTAAAGCACATGAGGAGTTAGTGGCATAATGGATAAGGAGCTTGAAAGGTTGCTTGAGGGAAATGGTTCGAGTAGCATGGAAAGCATTTTGAGGATTTTATTTTTGTACATCCTAGCATTAAGTGTTGGCTAAGTTCAAATTATGGAAGGTTGGACTTTCAAATTTTTGGTAAGTTGAATATTGGTTTAGCAATGCATGAAATTGGGGATAAGAATCTTAAAAATTTTGGAAGGATGGGGGGACATAAGGCTTGGCTTAAGGAAGATGTTTTGGAAACTATTCCAAGGCCTTTAGTGCATGTATGTGGACGGCATGTGTGGCTAGGGGGTGGCCGAATTTTGTTAGGAGGTTTGGGGGAAGATAGTTGGTCAACTTTAGCATTTGTGCATCTTTTGGCATTTGTTTTTCTTTCTCTCCAAAAACTCCCCTCCTTGGCCGAATGTGTATTGTGCTTTTGGTACAAATTTGCTTTTGGTTGTTAGCCTCATTTTGTTTGAACCAAATACCATTTTCTTTCTTTCATTGTCCTTTTGAAACCGAAACTACATTTGAACTTTGTGCATTTTTGTGCACTTTTCTTCTTTGGTAAAATAGGTGTTGGTCGAATCTCTCAATCCCATTTTCTCTCTTTTTTTCTTTTGATATTGGTTCATAATTACAGTTTCTTTTTGCTCTCTCTTGGCCGAATCTTTCTTCTTCTCAAATTCCATTTCTTTTTCATTTGCTCAAAGTTAAAACATCCGTTTCCATTCTATTTTTCTTTTCTTTTTACTTCACCATAGCCAAATCTTCTTCCTCCCTTTTTGTATTGTTTTGGCCGAATATCATCAAGGGTAGGCATTCATTTTGGGTTTTCTTCAATCGGTTTTGGAAAAGGGTAAGTGTTCATGGCTGTTTTTCCTTCATTTCTTTCTCTTTCCTATGTCGTTTTCTTGTGGACAAAGGCCAAACCTATGGGCATTTGTTGCAAGGTTTTAACCATTTTAGGAACCGATTATTCTTTTAGGCTCCTTGGAACGTTGGAAGCAATCAATCTAAGCCTCGTTTCTTTGTCAATCGTTTTGGGTAAGTTTAGGTAAGACTTGGTATTTTAAGGATAACTCATTTGGATTAAGGTGTTAATGGCCGAATGGCCTTTGTTTATAATCTTAGTATTGGCCGATTGTAGGACAAGGTGATCTAGTGCGGTAGATCGGATCTTTGGAAGTTAGTTCTTGCGTTGGTGAAAGGTGTGTACCTTACACACTTTATAACTCGGTTTTGTATATGTATTTATAATATTAATTTACTAATCATATTATCAAAGTGGGAAAAAGATGAGATCTTGATATGATACCTTGATGGTATGAATGAGGATTCGGGTAAGTCTGTTTCTATATGTTGTTAATACATGTGGATTGAAATCATGATCTACGATTTATGATATTTTTGTTATGTGATTCATATCAAAGTATATTGACATGATTTGTCTATCTATTGCATTGGTATGGGCAATATGAGAGGAGGGGGAAGATTGATAATCGTGTCTTCGGACACCAGTGGTTTGGCACCACCAGTGATTTGGTATCACATTTGTGTCTTTGGGACACCAGAGGTTTGGCACCTCATAGCGACTCGTCCCTGTGGTTTAACACCACCGTGGGTTGGCCCCACTTTTGAGATATGGGATTGTCGCCAATGATTTGGTATCACACGTGGGTTGGCCCCACAACTTGATTATTCGTGACTTTGGTCACCAGTGATTTGGCATCACATTTGTGTCTTTGGGACACCAGAGGTTAGGCACCTCATAGCGACTCGTCCCTGTGGTTTAACACCACCGTGGGTTGGCCCCACTTTTGAGATATGGGATCGTCGCCAGTGATTTGGTATCACACGTGGGTTGGCCCCACAGATGGATTATTCGTGACTTTGGTCACCAGTGATTTGGTATCACATTTTGAATATCGTGACTTTGGTCACCAGTGGTTTGGCACCACTAGTGGTTTGGTACCACACGGGGTAGAAAAAGGTGTTACGGATGGCTAGGTTGGGTGCATTACATATATATATAATGCTTGGTTATAATTTGTGTAAGTACGTGGCATTTACCCGGGAGAGGGATTATGCACTGAGTCTTGGTGACTCACCTTCTCCCTTATCATTTCAGGTGATTCGTGAGATCGCAGATTGAGGAGCCGGATGAACTCGAGAAGGCCATGCAATAAAATTTGATTTTACGTGATCTTCGATTTGGGGTACTTTAATTTATTTCAATTTGGTTTTTGTTATTTTGGGTTTGTAATAAGGCCTCTTTAATTATGTTTTGGATTATTATTATGTTTTGGATATGTTTTAATATGGTTTATAAATTATTGGTTAATTTAATAATTGAGCCCAAAGTTTTCTAAATTATAAACACGCAATGGTTTTAAAATCTTACCATCGGGTAATATAAATTGTTTGATAATAAAATAGAAATTAAGTGTTTTTCTAAAATTTTAATGATTTCCAAATATTGAGTTTCTACATTCAAATGCTAATGGTTTTCAAAATAATAATTCGAGTTTTCTTAAAATGACATAAATGTTTTCTTAACTAAGTTTTAAAGATTTACTTATAAGATTTTCAAAGTAAATTATTAGTTTAAACTTATTATACACCTGATTTCTACAAATATAGAATTTTCAAAGAGTTTTTCACTAAAAGATAAATTGTTATTCGATTCTTTTCAAAATGTTTTCCTCAGTGACATACCAGATTCAGTCGTGGCGTATTGACCGGGTTTGGGGTGTTACAGCTACTATGGTAACTAATATGACCGAATATATATTCCTTCACTTACCTTGTGATTCCAAATCCCGGAATTAGTCACTTAACCAAGGACTTGTCGAAATACCTATAGTCATAGGTTAGATTAAATTCCAACTTTGAATCACATAAGAATGGCCTATAGCCGAATGTCAAATATGACTTACCTTAAATATTTAAAAGTCCCGAAACCTTCCTCTTTTACTAGTCGACAGTAAGCCAAATCCCGAAAGAATCCCTTACTGTTATTGTCGACTACCCCTTCACTTCAATCCACAGAGATTCGGCTATGGCTAGATGATGATCTCACAAGTTTCGGCTTTTGAGAGATTGAGGAAACAAGAAGAGAATGGGGTACAAAAGGGATTCGGCTTTGATAAGGAAAAGAAAAGAGAGGGTGTTGAGGCTTAGAGAATCGGCAATGGTGAATTTTGAGAAGGGACTATTCGGTTTTGACAAAAAGAAAAAGTAGAAGAGAAGAGAGCTTACTAGAGAATTCGGCAAGGCTTAATTGGAAAGAAAAGAAAGTGAATGACCTTACCTTCCTTCCTTGGCCAAAAATACCATCCAAAGAGCCCCTTGGCCGGCCACTACATCTCCACTTATCATATCCCTTGTTTTTCTCCTCTTATCACCTCATCTAAATAATAAAAATAATCCCATAATTATCTCCTAGTTTTGCCGAATTTTAACCTCATCTAAAGCTCCTCCCCTAGTGCCTTGATGCCATCCACCACTTCCCTTGTTGCCGCAAAAATAAAAGCTTTATTTAGCTTCCCATGCGACTCGAACCTTGGTCCATTTGCACATGCTTGTGGCGTCACTTACCTGGGCTTTAAGTGGCGCCTTGTAGCCACTTTACCAAGCTCATTTCCATGTCAAATTTCCTCTATTAATTTTCTTAAGGCCCTATCAGCTTAACTTCCTCTTAACACTTAAAACTTAATATTCTCTAAGGTATTTTCCTATTATTCTAAAGTTCACAAACATTCATAAAAACACATTCAAGCTCACAATGACATGCTATTTCACACATTTTAACAATAATGCATAAGCCAAAATTCGGGATATTACAGATCTACCCCCTTAAAATAATTTCGTCCTCGAAATTACCTGGCTGAAATAAGTGAGGGTATTGCTGTCGCATTGCTTCTTCTGGCTCCCACGAAGCTTCTTCTGATCCATGATTTCTCCATAAAACCTTGACTAGAGGAACTGACTTCCTCCGTAACACTTTCATATCTCGTTCTAGAATCTGAATCGGCTCTTCCTCGTAGGACAAATCTGGCCTTAGCTCCACCTCTTCAACCGGTACTACGTGAGATGGATTCGATCGATAACGACGTAGCATGGAGACATGGAATACGTCATGCATCTACTTCAATTCCGGTGGCAACTCCAACTGATATGCCACTAGTCCAATTCACTTCAAAACCTTATAAGGTCCTATAAACCTTGGACTTAACTTCCCTTTGCGACCAAACCTCATCACCTTCTTCCAAGGCGACACTTTAAGAAACACACGATCCCCCACATCAAATTCTATTTCCTTCCGCCTGAGATCTGCGTACGACTTCTGTCTATCAGATGCTTCCTTTAACCGAGCTCGAATTATCTCAACCTTTTCCTCCGATTCTGCCACTAACTCTGGACCCAAAACTCGACGTTCCCCTAATTCCGTCCAACACGTAGGAGTTCAACACTTCCGTCCATACAGCGCTTCATAAGGTGCCATCTGAATGCTAGCTTGATAGCTGTTATTATACGCAAATTCTGCTAACGGCAAATATTCTTCCCAACTCCCTCTGAAGTCTATCACACAGCCCCTCAACATATCCTCCAACACTTGGATTACTCGTTCAGACTGCCCGTCAGACTGTGGATGAAATGCCGTAGTGAAATCCAACTTGGTGCCTAAAGCTTGATGTAGAGCTTTCCAAAACCGAGACGTAAACCTTGGATCCCGATCCGAGATAATCTACACCGGCACTCCATGCAACCTTACAATCTCTGCCACATATAACTTTGCCAAATTCTGTAACGAATAATCAACTCTTACTGGAATAAAATGTGCAGATTTTGTCAAACGATCCACTATCACCCACACCAAGTCCTTCTTAGTAGGCGTAAGAGGAAACCCACTAACGAAGTCCATGGTAATTCGCTCCCACTTCCACTACGGAATCATTATCGGTTGAAGTAATCCTGACAGAACTTGGTGTTCAGCCTTAACTTGCTGACACGTCAAGCATTTGCCAACAAATTCTGTAACTTCTCTCTTAAGTCCAGGCCACCAAAACTGTTCCCTTAAATCTTTATACAACTTACTTCCTCCAGGATGCATAGCATAAGGGCTACTATGCGATTCCTGAAGAATTCTCTGTCTTAACTCCTGATCCTTCGGCATACAGACCTTACCCTTAAAACACAATACTCCCTCGTTGCTAATACCATAACCTTCTAACTCTCCATTCTGCACTTGCCGTAGCTTAGCACTTAAATCATCATCAACCAACTGTCCCTCTTTCACCTCGTTCAACCATGTTGGCTTAACTTGCAGCTCTGCCAGCAGACTTCCATCATCATATAAGCTCAAATGTGCAAACATTGCCTTCAGATCGGATACCACCTTCCGACTTAGGGCATCTGCCACTACATTCGCCTTGCTCGGATGATACTCTAAAGAACAATCATAGTCTTTCAAAAGTTCCACCCACCTTCGCTGTCTCAGGTTCAACTCCTTCTGAGTCAGCAAATACTTAAGACTCTTGTGGTCCGTGTAGATCACTGACTTTTCTCCATAAAGATAGTGCCTCCACACCTTAAGAGCAAAGACCACTGCCGCCAATTCCAAATTATGAGTTGGGTAGTTAACCTCATGTGGCCTTAATTGCCGAGACGCATAAACGACTACTTTCCCGTCATGCATCAGAACACACCCTAATCCTGTATGGGAAGCATCACAATACACCACAAAATCCTTTCCTGCCTCAGGCTGAATCAAAATCGGAGCTTCCGTCAAGACCCTCTTCAGCTTTTCAAAGCTCTCCTGTTGCTTATCTGTCCATACAAAAGGTACTTCATTTCTCAACAACTTCGTCAAAGGTGCGGCTATCGATGAAAACCCTTCCACAAACCTTCTGTAGTAGCCTGCCAAACCCAAGAAACTACGAACCTCAGCTACAGACTTAGGTGGTTTCCAATCCAACACCGCCTCAATCTTCCTAGGATCCACCCTTATTCCTTCAGCAGACACCACATGTCCTAAGAACGCAACTTCCTTAAGCCAAAATTCAAACTTGCTGAATTTGGCATAGAGCTTCTTTTCCCTCAACACTTGCAATACAATCCGTAGATGCTCATCATGCTCCTCCTCAGACTTAGAATACACAAGGATGTCGTCGATGAAGACAACGACAAACCTATACAAGTATGGTTGAAAAACCCGGTTCATCATATCCATGAACGCAGCTGGGGCGTTCGTCAACCCAAACGGCATTACTACGAACTCAAAGTGCCCATACCTTGTCCGAAAAGCTGTCTTGTGAATATCCACCTCCTTCACCTTAAGCTGATGATATCCAGACCTTAAATCTATCTTTGAGAACACCGCTGCCCCCTTAAGCTGATCGAACAAGTCGTCTATCCTTGGCAAAGGATACTTGTTCTTGATAGTCAACTTGTTCAACTGACGATAATCTATGCACATACGCATAGTTCCGTCCTTCTTCTTCACAAACAAAACCGGTGCTCTCCATGGAGACACACTGGGTCTAATAAACCCACGATCAAGTAATTCTTGGATTTGAGCCTTGAGCTCAACCAACTCCTTTGGTGCCATTCTGTACGGAGCGATTGACACAGGAGCTGTTCCCGGCAGCAGATCAATTCCAAACTCCACCTCCCTATCTGGGGGTATTCCAGGTAATTTCTCTGGAAACACATCTTCAAAGTCCCTTACAGTTCGAACTCCACTAACACCTTCTTCTTTCTTATCCAACGCACTAACAAAGGCCAGAAATGCCTTGCACCCTTTCCGGACCATCTTATCAGCCTTTAAAGCAGAAACTACGTTAGACAAGTAGTTTCTTCTTTCTCCGAGCATAACTACTTCCTTATCCTCTGGAGTCCTCAACTTCATTCGCTTAGCCGCACAATCCAGTATGGCTCGATGCTCTACTAGCCAGTCCATTCCAAGTATGAGATCGAACTCTCCGAAAGGTAGTTCCATTAAGTCGGCAGAGAATACTACTCCTTGAACCTCTAAAGGTACTTTTTGAAACATCTTATTCACCACTACAGTTTGACCTAGTGGGCTTACTACAGTCATCTCCCTATCAGAAAGTTCAGAGGCTATGTCTAGAGTTTCAACTACTCTACATGCAACATACGAATGGGTCGAGCCCACATCAATCAAAGCAAAATAAGGCTTGCCAAAAACAAGGAACGTACCGATTATAATGTCCGGCACGTCTCCATCTTCCCTACGACGAACCGCATACACTAGACCCGGCTGCCTTGCCTCTGCATTACCAGCACCTCTGCCAGGTGTTCCACGTCCTCTTCCAGCACCATTACCTCGGCCATTCGGACCACGGCCTCGCTGAGGCTGCTGTCTACCTCTACCAGCCTGATTAACATTCTAAGCTACTGGTCTATTCCCATCCGGCCTCATTGGACAATCCTTAATCATATGGTCCTTTGACCCACACTTGAAGTATCCTCCTGTCTTCTTCCAACATTCCCCTTAGTGTTTCTTCCCACACTGATCACAAGTACGATATTGCCCTCCAGTACCAACTTGCTGACCTCGCGGCCCATCAACTCTAGGCCTCTTCTGAACATTCCCAGCTGACCCTGACGGCCCAAATCCTCTTTTCTGCTTATTCCGATCAGAGTGCTGCCTTACAGAGTCCTTAATTCCTTTCGCTATCTTAGCTTTCTCTACTAACGTAGAAAACTCTCGCTCTTGATGTGGAGCTACTAACAACCTCAGGTCATCCCTTAGTCCGTCCTCAAACCGAACACACCGCTCATGCTCCGTAGCCACTACTCCTCGAGCATACCAGCTCAACCTTAGAAATTCAGCTTCGTACTCTGCTACGGACTTGTTCCCTTGAACCAGCCCCAGAAAAGCCTTCCTCTGCGCATCAGTATATCTGGTTCCAACATACTTCTTTTGATATGCCGTCTTAACATATTCCCAAATAAGAACCTCAACTGTGGCACCATCCCGAACTGTGAGCCACCATTGATACGCTTCATCGCGTAGCAGCGCCACCATCCCTTTCAGCTTCTCCTCAGGGGTCAGATCCAGCTCATCCATAATTCGTTCCGTCGCCTCTAACCAATATTCAGCCGTACTAGGTGCCACACCAGATACTCCACGAAACACTTCAGCCCCATTGGCTCGAAGTCACTCGGGTATAGATTTTCGAGCTCCTATATTTCCACCTGCGCCAGCCACCATCTCCAGAACTCGCAGCACAGCCTGTGACACAGCATCATCCCCTGTCTGAGCTTGCTGCTCAACACCAACAGCTGGTGGTGGTACCTCATTGTCAGACCCTTGACCCGATCTAACGGGTTCCGACACGGCCATTCTGCCTCTACCGCGTCCTCGCACATTATGACCACGTCCCCTAGAGCTCATATCTACGTTCGCGCTTTAATCTGATTAAGAAATTTTATGAATTAGCCTTTATTCCACTGATTATTCGCGAAGGAGTTTTATGTAAAGAGTTTAGGAGTAATTCTTTGGATCAATCAAAGTTCAAGTTTTCTATCCTACTTCAAAGAAAACACATCCATTCCATAATACCTCCCACACACATTCACTCTTCGAACACTTTTGTCCTTTCCTATCCCAAGGGTATTTTCGTAATTTGTCCTACAGGGGTATTTTGGTAATAAACCGGGGTCAATTTGAAAATTCTCAAAGGTATTTCAAAATTTACTAAACTTAAGGTTCTTTTTGCGAATTTGTTTTCCAAATCAGTGTTGTTGCAGAAATTTTGGAAATCGGGGGTCATTTTGGTAATTTTGTAAAGCAGGGGTAATTTCGTAAATTTCCCAAATCAAGGTACCTTAGTATTTTGTAATGGTAAATTTTTTGAATATTTTTGGCAAAATCAGAGAATGATATTGAAATCGGGGGTAATATGGTCATTTTGGAAACCAAGGGCATTTTTGTAATTTTACCACTAGGGGTATTTAGGTAATTTTGTAAATCAAGAATATTTCAGGAAAATTTTGTAAAATAGTTTTACAAATTAAAAGGGTAATTTTAAGAGTTTTAAAACTAGAGTTCTTATCAAAATACGGCTAGTCCCTTTCGGGTTTTAGTTATTGGGTTTAGCCTGTGAATAAGTCCTCTTGGTTAGGGTGAACCGAAGCTACGCGCCAGGTAGGATTCGAGTGGAGAGGAGGTGAGTCACGCGGACTGCTTAAGTACCAAGCTCCCACCGAAACCAATCCTAGACATGCGCACAATGGTTGCCACACCCTAACTCGGCGACTTAATCACAGGTTTGTTTAATTAGGTATTTAAAGTTTTATGTAACTTGTTGGGGTAAACTAGTCCTAGAGTTCAAGTACCTATCATACTATTCTACGTTCCAATTCTACCCTTCTACAAGTCATTATAAATCACACAAGAGATAGGGGTACTTACCTGGTGGACTTCGGGTCGGAGACTTAGGTGCCATGCCAGAAAACCTGCTTAAAAATTTCACAAATTCTTTTGGGCTTCAATTTGAAAACATTTTGGGCCTTAAACCCAAGGTCGAGAGTTTAAAAACTGGGCTTTGATACCAAGCTGAAACACCTCAAACCCAGCCCACGAGCCTCGACCAGATTTGGTATGTTCCTTAAGAAAACCGGTTCAAATTCGTTTGTTCTTTGGAAACTTTAAGTGATTTTGGAAGAAAACTCGAATTGGGTTGGGCTCAAGTTGAAAACTAGTTTATTTTTGAATCATAAGTTTTTATAAAAATTCCATTGTTTTAGGTTTCATCTTTAGATTAAAAATCATTTTCTTTAAGTGTCAAAACGTTTAGAATTCATTCTTATTAAAAAAATTTACTTAGTCTTTAATTTGATAAAAGTTTCGTATGATAAGAAAATAAATAACTTACATGCATAAAATAGTTCGTACTATGGCCTTATTACATCAAATAAACAAACCCAAAATAATTTAAAGTGCTTAAATAAAATAAAAGTGTCCAAATAATAAAATTCCTTGCTGAGCATGGCCACCACTAAGCTCCTGCCGGCCCGGTCCATTACTGATCGTCACCTGAAAAATGTTCCCACAACGGGGTGAGTCAAACAGACTCAATGTGTACACAAACACTAAGTCCAAACAGATTCAGGCATAACAAATCATACACATACATATCATAATTTACAATTAATGGTGCATTCCCGAACCCAAGCCTAGTTACCAACCGCTACACATCACCCGTACCAACTTGCACACCGTGGGGACTACTAAGTCAACCCTCCATCCGCTACACACCATCGAAGGCAGTCGCTGCAGTCGACGTGCTCATCGCCCTTATAAAAGTCGTGGCATAGCCACCAGATAATATTTTCGTGTCATGTGACACCACATTCAGATAACGTGACCGAAGTCACCATATTCATATATCGTGACAATAGTCACCACATTCACTTCCCCTTTCATAATCACCCAAATGCCCATGTCATACATATCATGCAATATAATGTCTTATTTCACATTCTTATAGTTTCACATATGTGGCATAACAGATCAAATCATAATCCTAGTAGGAGTAGGAAAACGTACCTGAGTACTTTGTACCATCACATGGTACCTTAGCCACATTCACATTCTTATAAACACATATATCAAAATATAGCCATACATCTTATTAAGAGTTAGTGTGGGGTACACACCTGGTATACTTAGCAAGTTCACTCCAAATCCTGAAAAGCCCGATTTAAAGCCTTAGATCCTTTAGCCCCTATAATCGGCCAACACTAGGCATATTAGCAAAAAGCCTATTCGGCTATAAGGCCAAATCCCGAAGGATTATCGCACCAAAACTTACCTTGTTGCCGATTGACTTAAGAATCAAGTCCCGAAACCTGGTGATGCACACCCTTGCAATCGGCTAGCCACCAAAACTCCTAACTAGTTAGTTTTCGGCTTTTTAAACAAATAGGAAATAGATCTAGATATCAAAATAGGGCTATGGCCGATTGTACATAAGTGCTTACCTTGCGATTTGAAATCCCGAAAACCTTGTGTACCACTGTCGACTGCCCCTACATGTTCATAGTTAGATTCGGCTACTGTAACATCCTAAAAATATTAGAGTATCATCTTGTTACTTGTGTTAGCTTGGATATGATTGTTATTGTGTGCTTAGTATATTTGTTTGAAGGCTTGGAAATATTAGCTAAGCTAGAATAATTTTTAGTATGGAAAATTTAGTGAAGTGGATTATGTGAGCTTGACACTTAAGTTAATTTAAGTGTTAAATTAAAGCACATGAGGAGTTAGTGGCATAGTGGATAAGGAGCTTGAAAGGTTGCTTGAGGGAAATGGTTCGTGTGACACCCCCAAACCCGGCCCATTCACTACGACCGAATCTGGTTATGTCACTGCGGAAAGACGGTTGAAAATCCTTTGACTTTAGACTTAAACATGAAAATTGCTAACCTTTTGAAAACCATGTCCATTTAAAATTATACCTAAAACTTTGTAGTTATAAAATGTCTGAATTAAAACTTTAGTGCATGTCTTTTAAATAAATCAGTTATTAAAATAAATTCATTTTCAAATAGTAATTCAATTTCATCAAGCCATAATTAAGATAGTACCAAAGTAATAAAATAAGGCCCTTATTACAACCCAATATTTAAACAATATTTAAACAAATTACTTAATATCGGAAGTGCATAAAATAATCAAATTATCTTCATCTGCCTGGGCCACCTTGTCCTCTCCGAACCCGGTCCAACTTCACGCGTCACCTGAAAATGTTAAAGGAAAAAGGTGAGTCACCAAGACTCAGTGTGTAACCCTTTTTCCCGGTTTAGTACAACATCATACACAAAGCATAATCAAGCTTAACATGCATTAATTTTAATATGCACCCAACCTAGCCATCCGCAACACCTTTCTCTACCCCGTGTGGTAGAAAACCACTGGTGGTGCCAAACCACTGGTGACGATCCCGTATCTCAAAAGTGGGGCCAACCCACGGTGGTGTTAACCACAGGGACAAGTCGCTATGAGGTGCCAAACCTCTGGTGTCCCAAAGACACGAATGTGATACCAAATCACTGGTGACCGAAGTCACGAATAATCAAATGATGGGGCCAACCCATCGTGTGATACCAAATCACTGGCGTCAATCCCATAATATCATCTGTGGGGCCAACCCACTGTGGTGCGAAGCCACGGGGACGAGACGCTATGAGGTGCCAAACCTCTGTTGACCCAAAGTCACAAAATGTGGTACCAAACCACTGGTGTCCGTCGACACGAATATCACTTCCCCCTCCACTCGTCAACCCACATCAGTCAATGATATGCATATACAGAAATCATGCCAATAGGTTTAATTAATGACATACACCGGATCTATCATCAACCATATATTATAAGCACAATATCAAATATGTCATGCTTTCATAAGCATAAAGAAACTCATAACGACAAGGACTTACCTGAAGCCTCGCTTATACCTTTATGGTATTAAATCCACCTCTACATAGACCCAATTAACACACAACATATTTAGCACAATCATTAATAAAGAAGTGTGTATGTACACACCTGCTAAAACGCAAGCCTTAACCAAAGAACCAATCTCAGACCCTCGATCACCTCGATAACCTTGCTCCTATAATCGGCCAAACAGGAGATTAGCAACCTAGACCATTCGGCCAAAACAAAATAAACCCAAAGGGTTAACGTTCCAACCCTTACTGCAACTGATTTGGTTTCCTACCAAATCCCGAACCAAACAATGGTTCTCTCTGACAATCGGCCACACCCTAAAACGCAAACAGTTAGCCTCACAAGCCTTCGGCTTAACGATTACTAAAAGAATAGACCATGAACCAAAATCTTACCACCACTTACCAACCTATCATCAGAGAAAGAAGGCTACGCTTGATTGCTTCCAAGCCCCGGAGACCCTAAAATGATTCCAAAACAAACGATTATCATACCTCCAAACAAAGGCCAAAATCAACACTTACCCTTACAGATGTCGACAGAAAACAAAGGACAGAACATAAGGCATTCGGCCTTGCCTACTTACCTTCTCCAACGCTTGAAAACAAAACCCAAGGTGATCCACACCACACTTAACAAAGTGATCCACACCACACTTAAAAGTCAGCCAAGATGAACACCAAAAGGAGAAGGGAATTCGGCACACCAAGAGTAGAGATTCGGCTAGGGCCTTAGAGGGTTGAACCAAGAGAAATGTGCTTCAAGAGAAAGAAGAAATCGGCATGGAAGATTAGAGGTGAGAGGGAAGGTTCGGCTAAAGGTGAAAAAGAAATAAAAGAAAGCCAAAAAGAAATAAAAGTTTGAGAACCCAAGGAGCATTCGGCTACTAATTAAAATTAAGAGAAAATAAGACTAATTTCGGCAAGTGTAGATTGCTTGAGGTTTTGGTTTCAAGAAAGAAAAAAAAATGAGAGAGCTTTCTTGAATATTCGGCTAGGAGCAAAACAACAAGAAATCGGCTTAGGAACACTATACATTGCTGGCCGAAACACCAAAATGCCAAAGACATTCGGCACACCCCACTTATCACCTACCAAAGCCGGCCATTTCCCAAGATCACTCATGGCCACTAATTCAAACCAATTTGAATTAGTTAAATCCCTTATTTTACTCTTCTCAATCCACCCAAATAAATAAATAAAATAAGCCTTATTTATCCCTTATCCTACATTCAAAATAAATAAAATAAAAACCCCTCTTTTTCCATTATCACCGCTTCAATTAAAATACAAAATAAACTAATATTTATCAACCCCACTCTAGCCGAATTCAAAAAAATACTTAAGCTAATCCTTATCCCAATTGAAGGCCCCATGTGCCGTCCACTGCCTCTCCAAACTGCTGCAAAATAAACAAAATAAAACAACCCCTTATGCTGCCTTCACGCCTCGAACCCACGACCTGCTGGGATCCTTGCTGCAGGTAGCGCTCTCCCACGCCACTCCACTGCTGTTCTCTTTGTGTCATAAACTCCCCCCATATTCTTTTTAAGCCTCCTTCCTTAGCTCACCCTTGCCTTAGCGCCTAAAACAAAAATAAAACTCACCAGGTGTTTCCCTCATGGCTCGAACTTGAGCCCCTTTGCCAAGACACTCAAGTGGCGCCCCAAGCCACTCCACCAACCCGTCTTCCTTGTCCACTTACGCCCACAAAAATCCTTTAAACCCTCCTTAACTCAGCCCCTTCCTTCTTAGCGCTAACACCCAAAATAAAACGCCACTTGCTGCTGTCGAGCTTCGAACCCAGGCCCTTGTTGGGCGCCAAACCCCAAGCCTTTAAGTAGCGCCTGGAAGCCACTTCACCAAAGCCTTTCTTATGTCCAAAAATGCCGAAAATTATTCTTAAGGCCTCCCTAGCCCAATTCCCCTTTTTAACACTAAAAACCAAAAATTTCCTAAGGCTTCTCTTACCTTCTAGGGTTCTCCAAACCCCTAAAAACTCGTCCAAGCACACAATAAGCCTATCATCACTTGAGTTATGCACTAAATGCATAACCCCTAAAACCAGGGTGTTACAGTTCGAGTAGCATGGAAAGCATTTTGAGGATTTTATTTTTGTACATCCTAGCATTAAGTGTTGGCTAAGTTCAAATTATGGAAGGTTGGACTTTCAAATTTTTGGTAAGTTGAATATTGGTTTAGGAAAGCATGAAATTGGGGATAAGAATCTTAAAAATTTTGGAAGGATGGGTGTGACAGACCAATTTTGACCTTAATCGGAACGGTGGTTTCGGAACCACGAATCCGAGCCTGAGAGACATTTTAAATATAATGTTTTGTGTCTGTTATGTGTGATTTAGTGAGTGTGAAAATTTCGTGGAAAATTTTAGCCATCTAAGTGTTTAATTTGCTATAAAGGTCTAAATTGCAAGAAGAACCAATGTAGTGGGCGTTAATAAAAAGGGGGCTAAGTGAATTGTCCATTAAACATGGGGATTTGCATGTCAAATTCCCCATATTTGAACAAGGTGGACGGCAAGCATGCAAGAATATTATGCTTTCTATGTATATTAAATCTTAAGTATTATTATATGATAAGCATGCTAAATGGGTGAAAATTGATTTAACAAAAAGAAAAATTTCTTTCTTCTTCCCTCATTCATCTTCTACCCGAAAACGCCATCAAAAAAAGAGAAGAACCTTCATCTTCTCCATTCGGCCCTTACATGTACTAGGATAGGTAAGAATTTGAACTTTATTTTAATAACCTATCTTGATATGGCTTGATTTCTTGATCATTTTTCTTTTGAAACAAGCAAAGCTTGTTAATTTTGGTATGATGAGATTCAGCCATGGGTGCTAATTTTGTAGTTTGTTGTGTTAATAAGTTAGATAGTATGAGAAGAAATGGCATGAACTTGTAAGAAGATTATGTTGATTTTGGCTTGAAGGTACCCTCATGGTTGGCCGAATAATAGGATGGATATTCATGAAAACATTTTCTTCTTGTGTTTTGATTTTCGGCTATGGGTGTAAATCTATAGTTTATTGTGCAAGTGAAAATCTAGATACATGAGAAGATGTAGCATGAATTCGCAAGGAAATTGATTTAGTTTACACAAGAGAATGTTTTCATACTTGGCCGAATGTGAGGAATTCATTCATGAATCCTTTTCTCTAGTTTTGGTGTTCGATCAATTACCTATAGTATAATTGACCATGGATGATTGCTTATGCATAGATATAGTTATTGGGGGAGCTACGTATAAGAGTCAATTGTTCGGGTAAATTAGTGGAAGGGGTAAATTGATGGAAGGAAGAGTTATGGAAAATCCTAGGGACCTAGTGACCATTCGGCCATTGAAGAGAAATACAAATTGGTTGCAAACTTTATTGTGGGATGCTATGAGTTAAATTGAATAAATGGAATGCTTAAATTTTGTGTGATTATTGTTCAAATTAAACGAATGAAGTAGGAAATTAAGTTCTTAATTTTCTTAAGTTGAGCTATGTGTGTTTTGTTTTGAGTTGAGCAAAAAGGGATAGGATGAATATGAATAAAATTTGTTTAACATTTCTTAGATCGGGAACAAAAAGAGAAGGAACAAGATCGAGGAAAAAAAGGTTCTCGAATAGCCGAGTTGCACGGCTTATCAACAACCGAGGTAAGTCCTAAAACTAAAGTAAATTGAAGAATTTATTTATGAACCTATTATACGATATTGTTTGATAAATTTTAGTAGGTATTCATGCCATAGCCGAATGTATATAAGTCCATTAGAATGATTTTGATTAGTTGACGTAAATAAACCAAAGTACTTTCATTACGCGACACAGTATAAAATGATATTAGAAATGATTGATTACATTAATGTGTTTCGGGCTTTAAGCCTAGCAGGCCTAGTGCCGGTGATTTAATTCGGGCTTTAAGCCTAGCAGGCCTTGTGCCGGTGTTATTTATCGGGCTATTACGCCTAGCAGGCCTTGTGCCGGTGTTATTTATCGGGCTTTTATGACTAGCAGGCTTGATGCCGGTGTTATACTTCACAAACTAGAAACTGAAATTTGGGTTCAAGGCGAGTTATAGCAAATTTACCGAGTTAACGGCTCAGGTGAGTACGTAACGTTGAAATGAGCCTTCTACTTAATTAAGACAAGGTAAATTAGTGATTCAGTGATCTATCACTAATGGTATGTTTTCTTGGTTATATTGATGAATGATGTGGTATAGAAATTTTGGTCTTTTAAGTATATGAATGTTGTACCTATGTTTACATGATGACACCTTGATAGGAAATACGAGTACAAGCCTACAAGTTGGATAGTAGAAATTTTTAATTGTTGAAAATTGTACGTTATTTTATTTTTGTAATTAGGACTTACTAAGCTAGCAAGCTTATCGTGTAAAATGTTTCCTCTGTTTTATAGATTAGGAGCAAGCTCATCGGGATTGTTCGGAAAGCCACTCACACTATCAATCTACAATTTGGGTACTCTTCCATTTTGGTTTTAAACAAAGGCATGTATAGGAAAGTTTTGGTCTTTGTTTGATGAACTCTTAAGGCATATGTATATAATAGCCATGCGAATATGGCTAAAATTTTTAGTTAAGGATGCTGTTGTGTTTTGATTTGTATGATGAATTATGATGGCAAGGTTTATGCATTCTTAATCGAAGTTAAATCGTTTTTGTCAAGGAAATGTGATCAATGAAATGGATTCTTGAGTTAGGGGTTTATGTATGTTCGATTAGAAACTAGTATCTCATAAATTGCAATGAAACAGCGTGCAGTAATAGCAGTGATGTGATTTAGAAAAATCACCAAAAATAGGGTGCATTGAATTAGAAGGTGAATAAGATGTGATATCAAACCGTATTGTGTCTATTTTTACATGAAACAAACAGAGTAGGCGAAAGATTTATATATTATGAGATAATCAAGTTTTAGTGAGACCTGTCCTGACTGAATTCGTGAGTCACTGTTCTGTTTTGGAAAAATTGTCAAAAATTGTACAAAAATAATTAGGAATCATGGTTTATATGTGTAGAAACCTTAATGAGTCTACTTTTCATTGGTATAAATAAGAACAGTATATGAAAATTGTACAATGAGATAACTGCATTTTTGTAGAGACAGGTCAGAATTAGCAAGCTGTGTAATAAGGGTAACTTTGATGAATAAACTGTACTAATTGGCCACATGAAAAATTCTGGTGGTAAAAATTTATATGAGTCTAGTTTCAAGGAAAATTTACGAATCTAAATTTCGAGTTTTTAAACTCGAGTTATGGTCAAATCATTCGGCATGACTCAGTTTGACAGCTTTTAATTTTTATGTCCTGAACTTGTAGTCAAGTCTAGTAATGCCTCTTACTCGACTTTGGCGATGGTCTCAGGTAAGGGGTGTTACAATTATTGGTATCAGAGCTTACGGTTTAGTCGATTCTAGGACTACCGTAGCGCGTGTGAGTCTAGCTATACATGCCTTTATTATATGTTGATAGTGTGGTGACTTCTGACAGCCTGAACTTTGTTTTATATAGTAAATGGACACTGATCCTGAAAGAGCTGTAGCTAATGATGTGGGGAGCGTGGCGCTGACCGTACCCACGGATCAGCGCCGATAGACTCTCGACCTGTTTCGGGTAGCCACGAAGGAGAGACTAAGCAAGCCTTTTATCGGATGATGAATGAGTGGTTTGCCCAATTTATTCAAAATAACCCGGCTGTACCCCAACCTCCGCCCCCGAATAATCCAACTCCGGATCCTCTAGCTCCCCCAATGATAGACCCAATGAGATCTAGTAGGCCCCCAGTTGACAAAATTCGAAAATATGGGGCCGAAGAATTTAAAGCCAATGACGATGATGATGCTGAGAGAGCCGAAATGTGGCTTGATAACACTATTCGGGTACTTGATGAGTTGTCTTGTACTCCGGATGAATGCTTGAAGTGTACTATATCCTTTTTACGGGACACTGCATATCACTGGTGGAATACACTAGTATCAGTGGTTCCGAAAGAAAAAGTGACATGGGATTTCTTCCAAACTGAATTTCGCAAGAAGTATATTAGCCAAAGATTTATTGATCAAAAACGAAAAGAGTTCCTTGAGCTGAAACAAGGACGAATGACTGTAACGGAGTATGAAAGAAAATTTGTCAGGCTCAGCCGTTATGCTAGAGAGTGTGTCTCCACTGAAGCCATTATGTGTAAAAGATTTGAAGATAGCCTAAATGAAGATATAAAGATGTTTGTTGGCGTTCTTGAAATCCAAGAATTTGTAACTTTAGTTGAGAGAGCTTGCAAAGCTGAAGAGCTCGGGAAAGAGAAAAGAAAGGCTGATACAGAAGCCAGAGACATCCGAAAAAGGTCTTCGGGTAAAGTCTTTCATTCCACGAGCAAGAAGCCCAGAGATGACTACAGCCGACAGAAAGCTACTACAGATCCGCCTAGACGGGATCGACCTCCTATGAGCTCCCGAGCTACCTCAATAGCCAGTGTTGGTAACATTCCACAAAATAGAGTTGAATGCAAGTACTGTGGGAAATGGCACTCAGGGAGTTGTAGATTCCATGATCGGTCTTGCTATAAGTGTGGATCGTCAGGTCATTTTATCAGAGAGTATCTGAAATTAGCTGAGCAGAATGTAGTTCAGAACACTACACCGAGCAACGTGCCAATGCGAGGTAGACCACCCAGACATTCAGGCAATGTAGGTGGTAGCCAGAAAGGAACGAAGAACACTACAGATAGATCTGAGGCTAGAGCTCCAGCTAGAGCATATGCTGCGCGAGCTAGAGAGGATGCTTCCTCCCCCGACGTCATTAGCGGTACTTTCACTCTTTTTGATACTACTGTGATTGCACTAATTGATCCTGGTTCGACTCATTCTTATGTGTGTGAAACTTTAAAATTTGGCAAGACTCTGCTAGTTGAGTCTACCGAGTTTGTGATTCGGGTGTCCAACCCTTTGGGTAGATGTGTGCTTGTTAACAAAGTGTGTAGAAATTGCCCGTTGATGATTCGGGATTATTATTTCCCAGCTGATTTAATGTTGTTGCCCTTTGACGAATTTGATATAATCTTGGGTATGGATTGGTTAACTTCACACGAGGCAGTGGTGGATTGTAAAAGGAAGCTGATCGATTTGAAATGTCGAAACGGTGAGACTATCAGAATTAAATCTTGTGATACAAATGGGTTGCCTACAGCAATATCCTCACTGTTAGCCCAAAAGTATGTAAGAAAAGGGTGCGAAGCTTATTTGGCTTATATACTGGATAATAAAATGTCCGAGAAACTAATGGAATCGGTACCAGTTGTATGTGAATACACAGATGTGTTTCCTGAAGAGCTACCGGGCTTACTCCCAGTACGAGAGATTGAGTTCGGCATTGAATTAGTTCCGGATGTGACTCCAATTTCGATAGCTCCGTACCGAATGGCGCCTACTGAATTAAAAGAATTGAAAGCGCTGTTGCAAGAGTTGACAGATAGGGGTTTCGCACGACCGAGTTTTTCTCCGTGGGGTGCACCAGTCTTATTTGTGAAAAAGAAAGATGGGACAATGCGAATGTGTATCGACTATCGGCAACTAAATAGGGTAACTATAAAGAATAAGTACCCGTTGCCTCGGATTGATGATTTATTTGATCAGTTAAAAGGGGCTTCAGTGTTTTCGAAAATAGATTTGAGATCGGGCTATTATCAATTACGAGTCAGAGATTCAGATGTGCCAAAGACGGCATTTCGAACGAGGTACGGACATTATGAGTTTTTGGTTATGCCTTTTGGACTTACTAATGCGCCTGCTGTTTTTATGGATCTAATGAACCGGGTCTTCCGACGGTTTTTGGATCAATTTGTAGTAGTGTTTATTGATGATATATTGATCTACTCCAAAAATGAAGCGGAACACGCTGAGCATTTGAGAGTAGTACTACAAACTTTGAGAGATCAACGGTTATATGCAAAGTTCAGTAAGTGTGAGTTCTGGATGAATGAAGTCAGCTTCTTGGGTCATGTTGTTTCAGTGTCAGGTGTTCGGGTGGATCCAAACAAAATAGCAGCTATACTCGAGTGGAAACCACCAAAGAATGTTTCCGAGATCCGAAGTTTCCTAGGCCTCGCGGGATATTATAGACGATTCGTAAAAGGTTTTTCCGTAATAGCTACACCCTTGACGAGACTACTACAGAAAGATGTCAAATATGAGTGGTCAGAAAAATGTCAGAAAAGTTTCGAGCAATTAAAAGCCCTTTTAACCGAGGCTCCAGTGTTAACTCAGCCCGAATCGGGTAAAGAATTTACTATTTTTAGTGATACTTCTTTGAATGGGTTGGGTTGTGTTCTGATGCAAGAAGGCAAGGTGATAGCCTACGCTTCAAGACAATTGAAGCCACATGAAAAAAATTATCCAACTCACGATCTGGAGTTGGCAGCCATTGTGTTCGCATTGAAAATTTGGCGTCACTATTTATTCGGTGAAAAATGTCATGTTTATTCAGATCACAAAAGTCTAAAATATTTAATGACTCAGAAAGATCTAAATTTGAGACAACGCCGATGGTTAGAATTGCTGAAAGACTATGAATTAGTGATTGACTGCCATCCGGGAAAAGCTAATGTTGTTGCAGATGCGTTGAGTCGAAAATCATTATTTGCTCTTCGTGCATTAAACGCACGGGTGACGATGTCTGAGGATGGTTCGATCATAGCCGAGTTACAAGCGAGACCGATGTTTATTCAGCAAATTTGCGATGCACAGAAAGTTGACGAAAAGCTAGTTGCTATTCGGATTCAGTGTGAAAACGCTACAGAATCAGATTTCCAGATAGATGCAAATGACTGTCTGAATTATAAAAATCGATTGTGTGTTCCGATGAACTCAGATTTGATACAGATGATTCTGAGTGAGGCCCATAATGGCCGAATGTTGATACACCCGGGTAGCACGAAAATGTATAATGATTTGAAACAGTTCTATTGGTGGCCTGGCATGAAACGAGATATATCCGAATTTGTCTCCAAGTGCTTAATTTGTCAGCAAGTGAAAGCTGAGCATCAGGTACCATCCGGATTGCTTCAGCCAATCATGATACCCGAATGGAAATGGGATAGAATCACCATGGATTTTGTATCTGGTCTCCCTATGACACCTAGTAAGAAAGATGCCGTATGGGTTATCGTTGATAGACTGACTAAATCAGCTCATTTTGTGCCGGTACGTACCGACTATTCACTTGACAAACTCGCCGAGTTGTATGTGTCGCAGATTGTAAGATTGCACGGTGTACCGAGTTCCATTGTTTCAGATAGAGACCCAAGATTTACATCGCGATTCTGGAAGAAATTGCAAGATGCTTTAGGTACTAAACTTCATTTTAGTACAGCTTTCCATCCGCAAACAGACGGTCAGTCTGAGCGAACTATTTTGATACTTGAGGACATGTTGAGGTGTTGCGTTCTCGAGTTTGAAGGTACATGGGAACGATACCTACCTTTGATCGAATTTGCTTACAATAATAGTTTTCAATCTAGCATAAAAATGGCGCCTTATGAAGCTTTATATGGTCGAAAATGTCGCACACCGTTGTATTGGACTGAACTTAGTGAGAATAAGATACACGGGGTTGATTGGATTAAAGAAACTGAGCAGAAGGTGGTTGTAATTAGAAGTAATTTGAAAGCTGCTTCGGATCGTCAAAAGTCCTATGCCGATTTAAAACGCAAGGACATTGAATTTCAGGTCGGAGATCGGGTGTTCTTGAAAGTTTCTCCGTGGAAGAAAATACTCCGATTCGGTCAGAAAGGCAAGCTGAGTCCGAGATTTATCGGACCGTATGAAATCATCGAGCGTATAGGGCCTGTTGTTTATCGATTGAAACTGCCCCTTGACTTAGAAAAGATACACAATGTATTTCACGTTTCGATGCTTCGTAGATACAGATCGGATCCGTCCCATGTGATCACCCCGTCAGAGATTGAAATTCGACCTGATTTGACCTATGATGAGGATCCGATCCGTATCTTAGCTCGGGAAACGAAAGAATAGAGAAATAAGAAGATTCCTTTAGTGAAAGTATTATGGAATAAACACAGAGTTGAAGAGGCTACATGGGAACCTAAGGACTCAATGAGGCAACAATGTCCGACCTTGTTTAATGGTAAAATTTTCGAGGACGAAAATTCTTAAGGGGAGGAGAGTTGTGATAGACCAATTTTGACCCTAATCGGAACGGTGGTTTCGGAACCACGAATCCGAGCCTGAGAGACATTTTAAATATTATGTTTTGTGTCTGTTATGTGTGATTTAGTGAGTGTGAAAATTTCGTGGAAAATTTTAGCCATCTAAGTGTTTAATTTGCTATAAAGGTCTAAATTGCAAGAAGAACCAATGTAGTGGGCGTTAATAAAAAGGGGGCTAAGTGAATTGTCCATTAAACATGGGGATTTGCATGTCAAATTCCCCATATTTGAACAAGGTGGACGGCAAGCATGCAAGAATATTATGCTTTCTATGTATATTAAATCTTAAGTATTATTATATGATAAGCATGCTAAATGGGTGAAAATTGATTTAAACAAAAAGAAAAATTTCTTTCTTCTTCCCTCATTCATCTTCTACCCGAAAACGCCATCAAAAAAAGAGAAGAACCTTCATCTTCTCCATTCGGCCCTTGCATGTACTAGGATAGGTAAGAATTTGAACTTTATTTTAATAACCTATCTTGATATGGCTTGATTTCTTGATCATTTTTCTTTTGAAACAAGCAAAGCTTGTTAATTTTGGTATGATGAGATTCAGCCATGGGTGCTAATTTTGTAGTTTGTTGTGTTAACAAGTTAGATAGTATGAGAAGAAATGGCATGAACTTGTAAGAAGATTATGTTGATTTTGGCTTGAAGGTACCCTCATGGTTGGCCGAATAATAGGATGGATATTCATGAAAACATTTTCTTCTTGTGTTTTGATTTTCGGCTATGGGTGTAAATCTATAGTTTATTGTGCAAGTGAAAATCTAGATACATGAGAAGATGTAGCATGAATTCGCAAGGAAATTGATTTAGTTTACACAAGAGAATGTTTTCATACTTGGCCGAATGTGAGGAATTCATTCATGAATCCTTTTCTCTAGTTTTGGTGTTCGATCAATTACCTATAGTATAATTGACCATGGATGATTGCTTATGCATAGATATAGTTATTGGGGGAGCTACGTATAAGAGTCAATTGTTCGGGTAAATTAGTGGAAGGGGTAAATTGATGGAAGGAAGAGTTATGGAAAATCCTAGGGACCTAGTGACCATTCGGCCATTGAAGAGAAATACAAATTGGTTGCAAACTTTATTGTGGGATGCTATGAGTTAAATTGAATAAATGGAATGCTTAAATTTTGTGTGATTATTGTTCAAATTAAACGAATGAAGTAGGAAATTAAGTTCTTAATTTTCTTAAGTTGAGCTATGTGTGTTTTGTTTTGAGTTGAGCAAAAAGGGATAGGATGAATATGAATAAAATTTGTTTAACATTTCTTAGATCGGGAACAAAAAGAGAAGGAACAAGATCGAGGAAAAACAAAGGTTCTCGAATAGCCGAGTTGCACGGCTTATCAACAACCGAGGTAAGTCCTAAAACTAAAGTAAATTGAAGAATTTATTTATGAACCTATTATACGATATTGTTTGATAAATTTTAGTAGGTATTCATGCCATAGCCGAATGTATATAAGTCCATTAGAATGATTTTGATTAGTTGACGTAAATAAACCAAAGTACTTTCATTACGCGACACAGTATAAAATGATATTAGAAATGATTGATTACATTAATGTGTTTCGGGCTTTAAGCCTAGCAGGCCTAGTGCCGGTGATTTAATTCGGGCTTTAAGCCTAGCAGGCCTTGTGCCGGTGTTATTTATCGGGCTATTACGCCTAGCAGGCCTTGTGCCGGTGTTATTTATCGGGCTTTTATGCCTAGCAGGCTTGATGCCGGTGTTATACTTCACAAACTAGCAACTGAAATTTGGGTTCAAGGCGAGTTATAGCAAATTTACCGAGTTAACGGCTCAGGTGAGTACGTAACGTTGAAATGAGCCTTCTACTTAATTAAGACAAGGTAAATTAGTGATTCAGTGATCTATCACTAATGGTATGTTTTCTTGGTTATATTGATGAATGATGTGGTATAGAAATTTTGGTCTTTTAAGTATATGAATGTTGTACCTATGTTTACATGATGACACCTTGATAGGAAATACGAGTACAAGCCTACAAGTTGGATAGTAGAAATTTTTAATTGTTGAAAATTGTACGTTATTTTATTTTTGTAATTAGGACTTACTAAGCTAGCAAGCTTATCGTGTAAAATGTTTCCTCTGTTTTATAGATTAGGAGCAAGCTCATCGGGATTGTTCGGAAAGCCACTCACACTATCAATCTACAATTTGGGTACTCTTCCATTTTGGTTTTAAACAAAGGCATGTATAGGAAAGTTTTGGTCTTTGTTTGATGAACTCTTAAGGCGTATGTATATAATAGCCATGCGAATATGGCTAAAATTTTTAGTTAAGGATGCTGTTGTGTTTTGATTTGTATGATGAATTATGATGGCAAGGTTTATGCATTCTTAATCGAAGTTAAATCGTTTTTGTCAAGGAAATGTGATCAATGAAATGGATTCTTGAGTTAGGGGTTTATGTATGTTCGATTAGAAACTAGTATCTCATAAATTGCAATGAAACAGCGTGCAGTAATAGCAGTGATGTGATTTAGAAAAATCACCAAAAATAGGGTGCATTGAATTAGAAGGTGAATAAGATGTGATATCAAACCGTATTGTGTCTATTTTTACATGAAACAAACAGAGTAGGCGAAAGATTTATATATTATGAGATAATCAAGTTTTAGTGAGACCTGTCCTGACTGAATTCGTGAGTCACTGTTTTGTTTTGGAAAAATTGTCAAAAATTGTACAAAAATAATTAGGAATCATGGTTTATATGTGTAGAAACCTTAATGAGTCTACTTTTCATTGGTATAAATAAGAACAGTATATGAAAATTGTACAATGAGATAACTGCATTTTTGTAGAGACAGGTCAGAATTAGCAAGCTGTGTAATAAGGGTAACTTTGATGAATAAACTGTACTAATTGGCCACATGAAAAATTCTGGTGGTAAAAATTTATATGAGTCTAGTTTCAAGGAAAATTTACGGATCTAAATTTCAAGTTTTTAAACTCGAGTTATGGTCAAATCATTCGGCATGACTCAGTTTGACAGCTTTTAATTTTTATGTCCTGAACTTGTAGTCAAGTCTAGTAATGCCTCTTACTCGACTTTGGCGATGGTCTCAGGTAAGGGGTGTTACAATTATTGGTATCAGAGCTTACGGTTTAGTCGATTCTAGGACTACCGTAGCGTGTGTGAGTCTAGCTATACACGCCTTTATTATATGTTGATAGTGTGGTGACTTCTGACAGCCTGAACTTTGTTTTATATAGTAAATGGACACTGATCCTGAAAGAGCTGTAGCTGATGATGTGGGGAGCGTGGCGCCTGACCGTACCCACAGATCAGCGCCGATAGACTCTCGACCTGTTTCGGGTAGCCACGAAGGAGAGACTAAGCAAGCCTTTTATCGGATGATGAATGAGTGGTTTGCCCAATTTATTCAAAATAACCCGGCTGTACCCCAACCTCCGCCCCCGAATAATCCAACTCCGGATCCTCTAGCTCCCCCAATGATAGACCCAATGAGATCTAGTAGGCCCCCAGTTGACAAAATTCGAAAATATAGGGCCGAAGAATTTAAAGCCAATGACGATGATGATGCTGAGAGAGCCGAAATGTGGCTTGATAACACTATTCGGGTACTTGATGAGTTGTCTTGTACTCCGGATGAATGCTTGAAGTGTACTATATCCTTATTACGGGACACTGCATATCACTGGTGGAATACACTAGTATCAGTGGTTCCGAAAGAAAAAGTGACATGGGATTTCTTCCAAACTGAATTTCGCAAGAAGTATATTAGCCAAAGATTTATTGATCAAAAACGAAAAGAGTTCCTTGAGCTGAAACAAGGACGAATAACTGTAACGGAGTATGAAAGAAAATTTGTCAGGCTCAGCCGTTATGCCAGAGAGTGTGTCTCTACTGAAGCCATTATGTGTAAAAGATTCGAAGACGGCCTAAATGAAGATATAAAGATGTTTGTTGGCGTTCTTGAAATCCAAGAATTTGTAACTTTAGTTGAGAGAGCTTGCAAAGCTAAAGAGCTCGGGAAAGAGAAAAGAAAGGCTGATACAGAAGCCAGAGACATCCGAAAAAGGTCTTCGGGTAAAGTCTTTCATTCCACGAGCAAGAAGCCCAGAGATGACTACAGCCGTCAGAAAGCTACTACAGATCCGCCTAGACGGGATCGACCTCCTATGAGCTCCCGAGCTACCTCAATAGCCAGTGTTGGTAACATTCCACAAAATAGAGTTGAATGCAAGTACTGTGGGAAATGGCACTCAGGGAGTTGTAGATTCCATGATCGGTCTTGCTATAAGTGTGGATCGTCAGGTCATTTTATCAGAGAGTGTCCGAAATTAGCTGAGCAGAATGTAGTTCAGAACACTACACCGAGCAACGTGCCAATGCGAGGTAGACCACCCAGACATTCAGGCAATGTAGGTGGTAGCCAGAAAGGAACGAAGAACACTACAGATAGATCTGAGGCTAGAGCTCCAGCTAGAGCATATGCTGCGCGAGCTAGAGAGGATGCTTCCTCCCCCGACGTCATTAGCGGTACTTTCACTCTTTTTGATACTACTGTGATTGCACTAATTGATCCTAGTTCGACTCATTCTTATGTGTGTGAAACTTTAAAATTTGGCAAGACTCTGCTAGTTGAGTCTACCGAGTTTGTGATTCGGGTGTCCAACCCTTTGGGTAGATGTGTGCTTGTTAACAAAGTGTGTAGAAATTGCCCGTTGATGATTCGGGATTATTATTTCCCAGCTGATTTAATGTTGTTGCCCTTTGACGAATTTGATATAATCTTGGGTATGGATTGGTTAACTTCACACGAGGCAGTGGTGGATTGTAAAAGGAAGCTGATCGATTTGAAATGTCGAAACGGTGAGACCATCAGAATTAAATCTTGTGATACAAATGGGTTGCCTACAGCAATATCCTCACTGTTAGCCCAAAAGTATGTAAGAAAAGGGTGCGAAGCTTATTTGGCTTATATACTGGATAATAAAATGTCCGAGAAACTAATGGAATCGGTACCAGTTGTATGTGAATACACAGATGTGTTTCCTGAAGAGCTACCGGGCTTACCCCCAGTACGAGAGATTGAGTTCGGCATTGAATTAGTTCCGGATGTGACTCCAATTTCGATAGCTCCGTACCGAATGGCGCCTACTGAATTAAAAGAATTGAAAGCGCAGTTGCAAGAGTTGACAGATAGGGGTTTCGCACGACCGAGTTTTTCTCCGTGGGGTGCACCAGTCTTATTTGTGAAAAAGAAAGATGGGACAATGCGAATGTGTATCGACTATCGGCAACTAAATAGGGTAACTATAAAGAATAAGTACCCGTTGCCTCGGATTGATGATTTATTTGATCAGTTAAAAGGGGCTTCAGTGTTTTCGAAAATAGATTTGAGATCGGGCTATTATCAATTACGAGTCAGAGATTCAGATGTGCCAAAGACGGCATTTCGAACGAGGTACGGACATTATGAGTTTTTGGTTATGCCTTTTGGACTTACTAATGCGCCTGCTGTTTTTATGGATCTAATGAACCGGGTCTTCCGACGGTTTTTGGATCAGTTTGTAGTAGTGTTTATTGATGATATATTGATCTACTCCAAAAATGAAGCGGAACACGCTGAGCATTTGAGAGTAGTACTACAAACTTTGAGAGATCAACGGTTATATGCAAAGTTCAGTAAGTGTGAGTTCTGGATGAATGAAGTCAGCTTCTTGGGTCATGTTGTTTCAGTGTCAGGTGTTCGGGTGGATCCAAACAAAATAGCAGCTATACTCGAGTGGAAACCACCAAAGAATGTTTCCGAGATCCGAAGTTTCCTAGGCCTCGCGGGATATTATAGACGATTCGTAAAAGGTTTTTCCGTAATAGCTACACCCTTGACGAGACTACTACAGAAAGATGTCAAATATGAGTGGTCAGAAAAATGTCAGAAAAGTTTCGAGCAATTGAAAGCCCTTTTAACCGAGGCTCCAGTGTTAACTCAGCCCGAATCGGGTAAAGAATTTACTATTTTTAGTGATGCTTCTTTGAATGGGTTGGGTTGTGTTCTGATGCAAGAAGGCAAGGTGATAGCCTACGCTTCAAGACAATTGAAGCCACATGAAAAAAATTATCCAACTCACGATCTGGAGTTGGCAGCCATTGTGTTCGCATTGAAAATTTGGCGTCACTATTTATTCGGTGAAAAATGTCATGTTTATTCAGATCACAAAAGTCTAAAATATTTAATGACTCAGAAAGATCTAAATTTGAGACAACGCCGATGGTTAGAATTGCTGAAAGACTATGAATTAGTGATTGACTACCATCCGGGAAAAGCTAATGTTGTTGCGGATGCGTTGAGTCGAAAATCATTATTTGCTCTTCGTGCATTAAACGCACGGGTGACGATGTCTGAGGATGGTTCGATCATAGCCGAGTTACAAGCGAGACCGATGTTTATTCAGCAAATTTGCGATGCACAGAAAGTTGACGAAAAGCTAGTTGCTATTCGGATTCAGTGTGAAAACGCTACAGAATCAGATTTCCAGATAGATGCAAATGACTGTCTGAATTATAAAAATCGATTGTGTGTTCCGATGAACTCAGATTTGATACAGATGATTCTGAGTGAGGCCCATAATGGCCGAATGTTGATACACCCGGGTAGCACGAAAATGTATAATGATTTGAAACAGTTCTATTGGTGGCCTGGCATGAAACGAGATATATCCGAATTTGTCTCCAAGTGCTTAATCTGTCAGCAAGTGAAAGCTGAGCATCAGGTACCATCCGGATTGCTTCAGCCAATCATGATACCCGAATGGAAATGGGATAGAATCACCATGGATTTTGTATCTGGTCTCCCTATGACACCTAGTAAGAAAGATGCCGTATGGGTTATCGTTGATAGACTGACTAAATCAGCTCATTTTGTGCCGGTACGTACCGACTATTCACTTGACAAACTCGCCGAGTTGTATGTGTCGCAGATTGTAAGATTGCACGATGTACCGAGTTCCATTGTTTCAGATAGAGACCCAAGATTTACATCGCGATTCTGGAAGAAATTGCAAGATGCTTTAGGTACTAAACTTCATTTTAGTACAGCTTTCCATCCGCAAACAGACGGTCAGTCTGAGCGAACTATTTTGATACTTGAGGACATGTTGAGGTGTTGCGTTCTCGAGTTTGAAGGTACATGGGAACGATACCTACCTTTGATCGAATTTGCTTACAATAATAGTTTTCAATCTAGCATAAAAATGGCGCCTTATGAAGCTTTATATGGTCGAAAATGTCGCACACCGTTGTATTGGACTGAACTTAGTGAGAATAAGATACACGGGGTTGATTGGATTAAAGAAACTGAACAGAAGGTGGTTGTAATTAGAAGTAATTTGAAAGCTGCTTCGGATCGTCAAAAGTCCTATGCCGATTTAAAACGCAAGGACATTGAATTTCAGGTCGGAGATCGGGTGTTCTTGAAAGTTTCTCCGTGGAAGAAAATACTCCGATTCGGTCAGAAAGGCAAGCTGAGTCCGAGATTTATCGGACCGTATGAAATCATCGAGCGTATAGGGCCTGTTGCTTATCGATTGAAACTGCCCCTTGACTTAGAAAAGATACACAATGTATTTCACGTTTCGATGCTTCGTAGATACAGATCGGATCCGTCCCATGTGATCACCCCGTCAGAGATTGAAATTCGACCTAATTTGACCTATGATGAGGAACCGATCTTTATCTTAGCTCGGGAAACGAAAGAATAGAGAAATAAGAAGATTCCTTTAGTGAAAGTATTATGGAATAAACACGGAGTTGAAGAGGCTACATGGGAACCTGAGGACTCAATGAGGCAACAATGTCCGACCTTGTTTAATGGTAAAATTTTCGAGGACGAAAATTCTTAAGGGGAGGAGAGTTGTGACAGACCAATTTTGACCCTAATCGGAACGGTGGTTTCGGAACCACGAATCCGAGCCTGAGAGACATTTTAAATATTATGTTTTGTGTCTGTTATGTGTGATTTAGTGAGTGTGAAAATTTCGTGGAAAATTTTAGCCATATAAGTGTTTAATTTGCTATAAAGGTCTAAATTGCAAGAAGAACCAATGTAGTGGGCGTTAATAAAAAGGGGGCTAAGTGAATTGTCCATTAAACAGGGGGATTTGCATGTCAAATTCCCCATATTTGAACAAGGTGGACGGCAAGCATGCAAGAATATTATGCTTTCTATGTATATTAAATCTTAAGTATTATTATATGATAAGCATGCTAAATGGGTGAAAATTGATTTAAACAAAAAGAAAAATTTCTTTCTTCTTCCCTCATTCATCTTCTACCCGAAAACACCATCAAAAAAAGAGAAGAACCTTCATCTTCTCCATTCGGCCCTTGCATGTACTAGGATAGGTAAGAATTTGAACTTTATTTTAATAACCTATCTTGATATGGCTTGATTTCTTGATCATTTTTCTTTTGAAACAAGCAAAGCTTGTTAATTTTGGTATGATGAGATTCGGCCATGGGTGCTAATTTTGTAGTTTGTTGTGTTAATAAGTTAGATAGTATGAGAAGAAATGGCATGAACTTGTAAGAAGATTATGTTGATTTTGGCTTGAAGGTACCCTCATGGTTGGCCGAATAATAGGATGGATATTCATGAAAACATTTTCTTCTTGTGTTTTGATTTTCGGCTATGGGTGTAAATCTATAGTTTATTGTGCAAGTGAAAATCTAGATACATGAGAAGATGTAGCATGAATTCGCAAGGAAATTGATTTAGTTTACACAAGAGAATGTTTTCATACTTGGCTGAATGTGAGGAATTCATTCATGAATCCTTTTCTCTAGTTTTGGTGTTCGATCAATTACCTATAGTATAATTGACCATGGATGATTGCTTATGCATAGATATAGTTATTGGGGGAGCTACGTATAAGAGTCAATTGTTCGGGTAAATTAGTGGAAGGGGTAAATTGATGGAAGGAAGAGTTATGGAAAATCCTAGGGACCTAGTGACCATTCGGCCATTGAAGAGAAATACAAATTGGTTGCAAACTTTATTGTGGGATGCTATGAGTTAAATTGAATAAATGGAATGCTTAAATTTTGTGTGATTATTGTTCAAATTAAACGAATGAAGTAGGAAATTAAGTTCTTAATTTTCTTAAGTTGAGCTATGTGTGTTTTGTTTTGAGTTGAGCAAAAAGGGATAGGATGAATATGAATAAAATTTGTTTAACATTTCTTAGATCGGGAACAAAAAGAGAAGGAACAAGATCGAGGAAAAACAAAGGTTCTCGAATAGCCGAGTTGCACGGCTTATCAACAACCGAGGTAAGTCCTAAAACTAAAGTAAATTGAAGAATTTATTTATGAACCTATTATACGATATTGTTTGATAAATTTTAGTAGGTATTCATGCCATAGCCGAATGTATATAAGTCCATTAGAATGATTTTGATTAGTTGATGTAAATAAACCAAAGTACTTTCATTACGCGACACAGTATAAAATGATATTAGAAATGATTGATTACATTAATGTGTTTCGGGCTTTAAGCCTAGCAGGCCTAGTGCCGGTGATTTAATTCGGGCTTTAAGCCTAGCAGGCCTTGTGCCGGTGTTATTTATCGGGCTATTACGCCTAGCAGGCCTTGTGCCGGTGTTATTTATGCCTTGTGCCGGTGTTATTTATCGGGCTATTACGCCTAGCAGGCCTTGTGCCGGTGTTATTTATCGGGCTTTTATGCCTAGCAGGCTTGATGCCGGTGTTATACTTCACAAACTAGAAACTGAAATTTGGGTTCAAGGCGAGTTATAGCAAATTTACCGAGTTAACGGCTCAGGTGAGTACGTAACGTTGAAATGAGCCTTCTACTTAATTAAGACAAGGTAAATTAGTGATTCAGTGATCTATCACTAATGGTATGTTTTCTTGGTTATATTGATGAATGATGTGGTATAGAAATTTTGGTCTTTTAAGTATATGAATGTTGTACCTACGTTTACATGATGACACCTTGATAGGAAATACGAGTACAAGCCTACAAGTTGGATAGTAGAAATTTTTAATTGTTGAAAATTGTACGTTATTTTATTTTTGTAATTAGGACTTACTAAGCTAGCAAGCTTATCGTGTAAAATGTTTCCTCTGTTTTATAGATTAGGAGCAAGCTCATCGGGATTGTTCGGAAAGCCACTCACACTATCAATCTACAATTTGGGTACTCTTCCATTTTGGTTTTAAACAAAGGCATGTATAGGAAAGTTTTGGTCTTTGTTTGATGAACTCTTAAGGCATATGTATATAATAGCCATGCGAATATGGCTAAAATTTTTAGTTAAGGATGCTGTTGTGTTTTGATTTGTATGATGAATTATGATGGCAAGGTTTATGCATTCTTAATCGAAGTTAAATCGTTTTTGTCAAGGAAATGTGATCAATGAAATGGATTCTTGAGTTAGGGGTTTATGTATGTTCGATTAGAAACTAGTATCTCATAAATTGCAATGAAAAGCGTGCAGTAATAGCAGTGATGTGATTTAGAAAAATCACCAAAAATAGGGTGCATTGAATTAGAAGGTGAATAAGATGTGATATCAAACCGTATTGTGTCTATTTTTACATGAAACAAACAGAGTAGGCGAAAGATTTATATATTATGAGATAATCAAGTTTTAGTGAGACCTGTCCTGACTGAATTCGTGAGTCACTGTTCTGTTTTGGAAAAATTTTCAAAAATTGTACAAAAATAATTAGGAATCATGGTTTATATGTGTAGAAACCTTAATGAGTCTACTTTTCATTGGTATAAATAAGAACAGTATATGAAAATTGTACAATGAGATAACTGCATTTTTGTAGAGACAGGTCAGAATTAGCAAGCTGTGTAATAAGGGTAACTTTGATGAATAAACCGTACTAATTGGCCACATGAAAAATTCTGGAAAATTATGGTAAAAATTTATAGGAGTCTAGTTTCAAGAAAAATTTACGGATCTAAATTTCGAGTTTTTAAACTCAAGTTATGGTCAAATCATTCGGCATGACTCAGTTTGACAGCTTTTAATTTTTATGTCCTGAACTTGTAGTCAAGTCTAGTAATGCCTCTTACTCGACTTTGGCGATGGTCTCGGGTAAGGGGTGTTACAATGGGGGGACATAAGGCTTGGCTTAAGGAAGATGTTTTGGCCAACACTAGGCATATTGGCAAAAAGCCTATTCGGCTATAAGGCCAAATCCCGAAGGATTATCGCACCAAAACTTACCTTGTTGCCGATTGACTTAAGAATCAAGTCCCGAAACTTGGTGATGCACACCCTTGCAATCGGCTAGCCACCAAAACTCCTAACTAGTTAGTTTTCGGCTTTTTAAACAAATAAGAAATAGATCTAGATATCAAAATAGGGCTATGGCCGATTGTACATAAGTGCTTACCTTGCGATTTGAAATCCTGAAAACCTTGTGTACCACTGTCGACTGCCCCTACATGTTCATAGTTAGATTCGGCTACTATGGTAACTAATATGACCGAATATATATACCTTCACTTACCTTGTGATTCCAAATCCCGGAATTAGTCACTTAACCAATGACTTGTCGAAATACCTATAGTCATAGGTTAGATTAAATTCCAACTTTGAATCACATAAGAATGGCCTATAGCCGAATGTCAAATATGACTTACCTTAAATCTTTAAAAGTCCTGAAACCTTCCTCCTTTACTAGTCGACAGTAAGCCAAATCCCGAAAGAATCCCTTACTGTTATTGTCGACTACCCCTTCACTTCAATCCACAGAGATTCGGCTATGGCTAGATGATGATCTCACAAGTTTCGGCTTTTGAGAGATTTAGGAAACAAGAAGAGAATGGGGTACAAAAGGGATTCGGCTTTGATAAGGAAAAGAAAAGAGAGGGTGTTGAGGCTTAGAGAATTGGCAATGGTGAATTTTGAGAAGGGACTATTCGGTTTTGACAAAAAGAAAAAGTAGAAGAGAAGAGAGCTTACTAGAGAATTCGGCAAGGCTTAATTGGAAAGAAAAGAAAGTGAATGACCTTACCTTCCTTCCTTGGCCAAAAATACCATCCAAAGAGCCCCTTGGCCGGCCACTACATCTCCACTTATCATATCCCTTATTTTTCTCCTCTTATCACCTCATCTAAATAATAAAAATAATTCCATAATTATCTCCTAGTTTTGCCGAATTTTAACCTCATCTAAAACTCCTCCCCTAGTGCCTTGATGCCGTCCACCACTTCCCTTGTTGCCGCAAAAATAAAAGCTTTATTTAGCTTCCCATGCGACTCGAACCTTGGTCCATTTGCACATGCTTGTGGCGTCACTTACCTAGGCTTTAAGTGGCGCCTTGTACCACTTTACCAAGCTCATTTCCATGTCAAATTTCCTCTATTAATTTTCTTAAGGCCCTATCAGCTGAACTTCCTCTTAACACTTAAAACTTAATATTCTCTAAGGTATTTTTCTATTATTCTAAAGTTCACAAACATTCATAAAAACACATTCATAAAAACATATTCTCTAAGGTATTTTCCTATTATTCCAAAATTCGGGATATTACATAGCATTCGAACTCGCTAATATATTCGGCCTTAAACAAATTATAATTGTTCGGTGTGTTCTTGGAGTACTTCCTTTCTTCGTTCCAAATTTGTGCCACTAAAGCTGAAATGGCATCTTTAAATTGTTTAGCACGGCTACGCATAATTGGTCCATTGGGCAGCTTGAGGGTGTCTCGGTTGATCTCCGTCATAGGTGCATTCGTATCAAAAGGGATATTGATGAACGAGGAAGTGTATTTCAGTGGCTCTGCCACGTATTTCGGTGGCTCTGCCACATATTTCGGTGACCCTGTCACATTATTTCGGTGGCACTGCCACAATTTCGGGGATGAGCAGCGTGACTGCCATCGAGGTGTGTAGCAGATGAGGGTTGATTGTAGAAATCCCCACAGGTGTGTTTTGGCTGGAACGGGTCGTGTGTAGTAGATGGATTATTAGGTTGGGTTGGCTTGCATTGCATACATTTATCTGTGTTACCATGCTAAAAGGGCTCAGGCCCAGTTTGTTTCTGTATGAGATTTGCCCAGTTTGATTTCGTAAGTGGCTAAGGCCCAGTATGTATCTGAATGGGCTCGGGCCCAATTAATGTTCGTTAGGGGATTACACACTGAGTTCTCGTAACTCACCCCTCTGCTTAATTTTGCAGGTAATCCTTAGCTTTGAGGATTTGGAGCCGAGGTGGACTCTGGGGTGGCCGTACATCGTTTCTTTAGTAAACTCTGTTTCACTTTACTTTAAATTTATGTTAATTTGGGATTATGTTCTGTAATAAGGCCACTGGGATTTTATTTTGGTTTTTGTTTTAATGTGATTAATATCTATTATGAAATGATCAATACGGGGTTTTACTAAAAACGTAAATAACTATTTTCCAAAATATTAATGAACGGTTCCCAACCTATAGATAAATAAACTCGGGATTTTCTTAAAACTAAAATAACTATTTCAAAACGGCACATTTCTGAAATCCTCTGAATCTGGTTTGTGTGTTATAATACAAGTTGTGGTGTTAGTAATATTTATAATTTTTGCAAGAAAACCTTAAAAACATCTGATTTTCAAAATGGAAACAAAACTCGAAACTTTTAAACGATCACGAAGTTTCTTTAACAACCATTCCATGTGACATGCCAGATCTGGCCGTAACGTATAGGCCGGGTTTTGGGTGTTACAAATTCACTTATGATGTTGAATATGTATACATTGGAAAAGGTTTGTGAGCTTATATGTGTTTACTCATAGTTTACCTATTGATGGAAATAATGTTGATTCATGTGGTAATTTTATTTGTATATGGCTTACTAAGCTTTTAAAAGCTTAATTTATGTGTTGTTCCCTTGTTTTATAGATAATCGAAGCTAGCTCGAATTCGGGGATCATATGGAATATCATCACACTATCGATCAACTTCTTGTTACTTTTGATGTTTTGTAAATATGGTATATGGCATGTATAAGCTAGTGATATGATGATGTGTTTTGAGATATGATATTAGCCATGAGATTTGGCTCATGAATGATGTAAATGTTGATGTGTATTTGGCCATTTAAGTTGGTTTAATTTATAAGTTTGATAAGTGATATATGATGTATATATTGTCTTATGTTTTGACATGTTTGGGATGGTTGTTGTGATGGTTATATGGTTGCTCAATTAGATAGTTGTCAATTGGTGTATTATTACTTGAAAAATGGCATGTTGTCGCTTGATTTTAAGATGATGATTTGGTATATTTTATGACATGAATTAGTTGATAAGATTATGAGAAAAATGCATAGAGAAGATAGGTGAAATTGTTGGTAATGGCATATTGTTTTAGTATGTTTTGGATTATGATTTGAGTAGTGAAATGGATGGATTTTAAATGGCATGATTTGTATATGAAATAGCATGTTTTGGTGCCTATAAACGTGTTGCAATGGTATTATTTTGGTTGTTTAAGTGAGCTTGAGAAATGGTGGCAAATTGGCCTTGCAAATGGCCTATTCATGTCCACACGGGCAGAGACACGGACGTGCGTCTCAGCTGTGTGCGACACATGGTCAAGATACATGGCCGTGTGTCCCCTGGTGTTGAAATAAATTGAAGTCAGTATGCTCCACATGGGCGTGTGACCGGCCATGTGGCACAAGTCAGTATACCCCCTAGAATGGCACACGGCCTAGCACACGGGTGTGTGACTTGGTTGTGTTGCATAAGTCAATATACCCTACAGGATTGACACAGCCTAGGACACGGCCTGGCACACGAGCGCGCGTGGCCACTTCGAAGGGCACACGGGCTAGACACATGGGTGTGTGGTCGGTCGTGTGACCCAAGTCAGTATGTATGCCATGTTTTCACACGGCCTGAGACATTCACACAGGCGTGTGACCTTTATATGTTTGAAATTTTCTAAGTTTTCAAAATTTTTATAAGTTATCGGTTTAGTCTCGAACCACTTCTAAAGCATGTTTAAGGCCTCGTAGGCCCGTATAAGGGACACAGTGAATATGATTGAATGGTGTTTTAGAATGAATGCTTAAATGTATAAGTTATGTTTGATAAATAATGTGTATTGATCGATAATACCTCGTAACCCTATTCTGATATTGTATACGGATGAGGAGTGTTACATTTATTGGTATCAGAGCTATGGTGTAGTCGATTCTAGGACTAACGTAGCATGTGTGAGAGTCTAGCTATACATGCCATATGTACTCTGCGATTGTACGATGATTCTTGACAGCTTAAATTGTGTTTTCGTATAGCAATGGATCCCGAAAGAGCTGTAGCTGACGATGTAGAGAGTAACGCACCCACTCTAGGCCTGTATCTAGTAGCCATGAGGGAGAGGCTAAACAAGCCTTTTTCCAGATGATGAGTGAGTGGTTTACGGAATTCGTTTGAACGAATCCGGCTACTCAAGAACCTTCACCCCCACCTGTTCCTCAACAAATCCTTATTATTCCTTAAGTTATAGATCCGATATGGATGAACAAGCCGCCAATAGATAAGATTCGGAAACATGGGGCTGAAGAGTTTCAGGCTACAGTTGATGATGATACAGAGAGAGCTGAGTTCTGGCTCGAAAATACGATCCGAGTATTCTTTGAATTGTCTTGTACTCCTGATGACTGTATTAAATGTGTTGTATCTTTGCTGAGAGATAATGCTTACCATTGGTGGAAAACGTTGATATCTGTGGTTCCTAAAGAACGGGTTACTTGGGAGGTTTTCTAATCTGAATTTTGAAAGAAGTACATAAGTCGGCGATTCCTTGATCAGAAACATAAAGAGTTTTTAGAGTTAAAACAGGGCCGAATGACTGTGACAGAATATGAAAGAGAGTTCGTACGATTAAGCAAGTATGGCCGGGAATATGTTTCCATTGAAGAAATCATGTGCAAACGATCTGTCGATGGGTTGAATGAGGATATAAAATTACTAGTCAGAATTCTGGAGTTGAAAGAATTTTTCATTCTAGTCGAGAAGGCTTGTAAAGTCGAGGATCTTAGTAAAGAAAAAAGAAAGGCAGATTCAGAAGCTAAAGACTTGAGAAAAATATCAATGAGTAAGCCGTATCAATCTTCATCGAAGAAATTCTGACACTCATTTAATCATTCTAATGCATCAATGGGACATTAAAATAGAGATCGTGAAAGGAAACATTCAAGCTTTAAAGCTCCGACTATCTCGATAGCTAGTGTCGGGAGTGCGAAACCAAATCAACCTGAATGTAAACAATGTGGAAAACGGCATTTCAGTGATTGTAGATTGAATGATTGGGCTTGTTTTAAATGTGGATCCTTAGATCATTTTATCAGAGATTGCCCAGAGTTAGCTAAAAAAGATAACGTTCAGAGTACGAAGCCAAGTAATACTGCAGTTAGAGGGACACCACCCATAAATGCTGGTAATGTGAGTGGTAGTCAAAGAGCGACAAAAAACTCTACTGTGAAGTCTGAGGCCAGAGCACCTACAAGAGCTTACGCTATTTGCGCTTGCGAAGAAGCGTCATCTCCAGATGTTATCACCGGTACTTTCACTCTCTACGATACTAATGTGATTGCATTGATAGATCCAAGATCAACTCATTCTTATATATGCATGAATTTAGTATCCAGTAAGACTTTGCCTGTAGAGTCTACTGAATTTGTGATTAGAGTATTGAACCCCTTAAGCAAGTGTGTTTTGGTTGATAAAGTGTGCAAGAACTGTCCATTGATGATTCGGGATTTTTGTTTTCTAGCTGATCTGATGTTGTTGTCATTTGATGAATTTGATATAATTCTGGGTATGGATTGGCTAAAGCTACATGATGCTATAGTAAACTGTAGACGAAAGACAATTGAATTGAAAAGTCAGAATAATGAGATTATTAGAACTGAATTTGATGATTTGAATAGTATGCCAGTTGTGATCTCATCTATGTTAGCTTAGAAATATCTGAGAAAGGGTTGCGAAGCTTATTTTGCTTATGTGCTTGGAAGTTCGAATCAGTGCCAGTTGTGTGTAAGTATTCGAATGTGTTTCTTGAAGAGTTACCGGGTTTACCATCGATCGAAGAAGTTCAGTTTGGCATTGAGTTAGTGCCAAGAACTACGCCGATATCGATAGCTCTGTACAGACTGGCCCCGACAGAGTTAAAAGAATTAAAAGCTCAGTTGCAAGAGTTAACAGATAAAGGTTTTTCTAGATCGAGTTTCTCTCCCTAAGGTGCACTGGTATTGTTTGTGAAAAAGAAAGATGGCATGATGAGAATGTCTATAGACTATCAAAGCTCAACAAAGTGACGATTAAGAATAAATACCCTTTTCCACGAATAGATGATTTGTTTGATCAGTTGAAAGAGGCAACAGTATTTTCGAAAATTGATTTGAGATCGGGTTATTACCAGTTGCGAGTTAAAGACTCCAATGTGCCAAAAACTGCATTTAGATCAAGGTATGGACATTATGAATTTTTGGTTATGCCTTTCGGACTAACAAATGCACTTACTATTTTTATGGACCTGATGAACAGGATTTTCAGGCAGTATTTAGACCGATTTATTGTTGTGTTTATTGATGATATTTTGATTTACTCTCGTGATGAATCTAAACATGCCAAGCATTTGAGAATTGTGTTACAAATTTTGAGAGATAAATAGCTGTTTGCAAAGTTTAGCAAATGTGAGTTTTGGCTACAAGATGTTGGATTTCTAGGGCAAATTGTTTCAGCTCACGGTATTCAGGTGGATCCGAGTAAAATATCTGCAATTATAGATTGGAAGCCTCCGAAAATTGTTTCTGAGGTCCGCAATTTTCTAGGACTAGCGGGATATTATAGACGGTTTGTAAAAGGCTTTTCGATGATTTCAACTCCGATAACAAGATTGCTTCAAAAAGATGTTAAGTTCGAGTGGTCAGATAATTGCCAGAAAAGTTTTGAGCAGTTAAAAGCTTTATTGACTGAAGCTCTAGTGTTAGTTCAGCCTGAGTTGGGTAAATAATTCATAATTTTTAGTGATGCATCGTTAAATGGTCTGGGTTGTGTTTTGATGTAGGAAGGCAAAGTTGTAGCTTATGCCTCGAGACAATTGAAACCACACGAAAAGAATTATCCGATGCATGATCTTGAGTTAGCCGTGATAGTGTTTGCATTGAAAATCTGGTGTCATTATTTGTTTGATGAGAAGTGTCATATTTATACTGATCACAAAAGTTTGAAATATCTGATGACTTAGAAAGAATTAAATTTACGACAGCGGAGATGGTTAGAATTGCTAAAAGACTATGAATTAGTGATAGACTATCATCCAGGGAAAGCGAACATAAATGCTGATGCTTTAAGCTGAAAGTCCTTGTTTGCTTTACGTGCTTTGAATACACATTTGGCTTTGTCTGAGATGGTTTGTTAGTAGTCGAGTTGAAAGCGAGACCGTTGTTTATACAGCAGATTTATGAGGCTCAAAAGCTTGATAATGAACTACAAGCAAAATGGGTTCAGTGTGAGTCAAATTCTGATTTAGAGTTTCAAATTGATTTTGATGATTGTTTGAGATTCAGAGATCGAATATGTGTCCTGAGAAATTCAGAGTTGATTCAGACGATTTTTAATGAAGCACATAGTAACTATTTATCAGTACACCCGGGAAGCACGAAAATGTATAATGATTTGAAACAGTTTTATTGGTGGCATGCCATGAAACGTGATATCTTAGAATTTGTTTCAAAATGTTTGATTTGCCAGCAAGTCAAAGCTAAATATCAAGTGCCTTCAGGTTTATTACAACCTATCATGATTCTTGAGTGGAATGGGACAGAGTAACCATGGATTTTATTTCGGGTTTACCCTTAACTCCGAGAAAGAAAGATGCAATCTGGGTTGTTGTTGACAGATTAACGAAATCTGCGCATTTCATCCCTGTGCGTACAGATTACTTGCGTGATAAATTAGCTAAGTTGTATATCTTAGAGATTGTTTGATTACACGGAGTGCCACTATCTATTGTTTCGGATAGAGATCCAAGGTTCACATCACGATTTTGGAAGAAATTGCAAGAAGTTTTAGGTACAAAGCTGCATTTTAGCACTGCGTTTCACCCGTAAACGGATGGTCAATCCGAACGAGTTATTCAGAAACTTGAAGATATGTTAAGATGTTGCATTATTGAGTTTGAAGGTAGCTGGAAGAAATACCTACCATTGATTGAATTTGCTTACAATAATAGCTTTCAATCAAGTATAAAGATGGCACCATATAAAGCTCTATATGGTCATAAATGCCCAACACCGTTGTATCGGACTGAGCTAAGCAAAAATAAGATTCACGGGGTTGATTCGATCAAAGAAACAGAAGAAAAAGTGAAATTAATTCGTGATAGTTTGAAAGCAGCATCGGATCGACAGAAATCTTACGCTGACTTGAAACGGAAAGGTATTGAGTTTCAGATCGGGGATAGAGTGTTTTTGAAAGTGTTGCCGTGGAAAAAGATATTGCGGTTTGGTCAGAAAGGGAAATTAAGTCTGCGATTCATCGAACTGTATGAGATTATCGAGCGAGTTGGACCAGTGGCATATCGACTATTATTACCGTCTGAGTTAGAGAAAATACATAATGTGTTTCATGTATCGATGCTTCAACTATACCGATCTTACCCTTCACACGTCATTTCCCCAACCGAGGTTGAAATTCAGTCTGATATGTCATATGCTGAAGAACCAATTTGAATTTTAACTCGTGAGATCAAAGAGCTAAGAAATAAGAAAATCGCATTACTGAAAGTATTATGGCATCAACACGGGGTTGAAGAAGCTACGTGGGAACCCGAGGATGCTATGAGAAGTCAATACCCCAACCTATTCACTGGTAAGATTTTCGAGGACGAAAATCCCTAAAGGGGGAGAGTTGTAACAGCCCGATTTTAGCTAAATCAGAACAGTTATTTTAGAACCACAAATCCGAGGTCAAAAAATTATTTTAATATTATTTTTGGTGTTTATAGCATCTGATTATATATGTGTGAAAGTTTCGTGATTTAATTTTATCAATTGGATGTCTAATTTGATAAAAGGACTAAACCGCGTAAAATACAAAAGTTGCATTCTAATTGTTTAAGTGCTTGTTTTCTATGAATAATTAAATGTGAAGTCCTTATGTTGTGAATAGACCATGAATAGTGTAAATTGACATGAATAGCCATCCATTATGTGTTTTTAAATGATATTAAATAAGGTCATTTTGGTAATTAGCTAAATAAATCATAATTTAACAAAAGCAAAGCTAAAATTATGTTCATCTTTTCCATTTTGAACCGAAAATAAAAAAGAAAAGAGAGCTTTAAAGCATTCTAGGGTTCGACACCTTTAATCCTAGATTAAGGTATGATTTTTGATCCGTTTTTGATAATTTCTACTTTTTGTGATCGTTGCTTTGAGTACTAGCTAGCCCGTGCACTGATTTTTGAGTTTGTTGGTGATTTTGTAAAATGCTATTGATGAATCCATGAATTTTGTGATAGTTGATGATGATAAATGTAAGAGTATGCCCAAAGATCAATCATGAGATGGTTGTAATAACATACTTAATTTACCATGTTTATTAATATAAAGCGTTGTCATTATTATTTCAATTTTTCTTTCTGTGTGTATAGATAAACTGTTGTATAATAATGTCCTGAGAATAATATGATTATTCTTAAAAGATCCTTAGTCGAGTATTATTGTTGACTAGGACAATAATAATGCATTAAGACTAACATGTAGTTGATTGATGATAAAGAGTTGTCATTGATATGGAGTGTCAAAATCAATGCATGAATATGTGTGTTAGAGAACAACATATTGGATTCACCCGCTATGAGTATGTTTCTTGGATTATTATGTAATTGTCACAACATTACTCATAGTGATTAATATGTATATGATCCTCAGACTTGAGATCATTATTATCCCAGCATCGTGAGTTGTATATTTTGATACAGTCAAACATACACCGTAACAGGTTGTTCTATAAAGGCTGATGTTGGATATACCACAATCTATGTAGAGGGATATGGTTGATCAATAAAGGATAAGTCCCTCCTACATAATAGGAGTAATATCTTAGGCCACTTGATTGAGTGAGACTAGAAATGCATGGCCATGCTCAAATAAGTTGATATGAGATGTCATACTAATTTGTATATCATAGTCTACTCAAGATATCAAGAAACATGGGATGGACTATGCAAATGTGACTATCCCATGGCTTGTATCCGTTCCAGAGATAAAGGACTTAAGGATTAATGCATGAAAGGTTAATCACGAAAGGTTATGTTGAATCATGACTTCTTGTAACTTAGGTAGCAATGATGCATTGCTAGATGCCACTCATTGTCTGTGACAATAGAATCGTTCTAGTATTACTGCTAACGTTGCAAGAACCTACAGGGTCACACCCTATGGTTGAAATGAACGGAATAAAATATAGTTGGTATTGTGCTTGGTTGTCACATAAATTAAATTAATTAAAGAATTAATTTAATTGGGCAATCAAATATTGAACATATTATATGTACAAGGATGTTGTACACATAATGATAACATAATTTTATTAATATATGAATTTGATTCATATATAAATTTAAATAAATATAGTTTACCGGAATCCTTATTATAATTAATATAATTATAATTTTCAGATATAATTAATGTAATTATAATTTTCGGTTAAAAACTTTATTGTATTTATTTAATCTTGTAATACATTCAAGAGATACCAATTATAAAAGGCCCAATTAAGAGGATACCTATTATAAAAGGCCCAATGAGAAAGGCACCCATTATAAAAGGTATTAAAAGGAGACAAAACTCAACATGAAAACCCTAAGTGATTGCTTGTTAGGTCTAGCAGCCGTCAAGCAAATAAGCCTCCAAAACAGTTTTGGAGATTTCTTCCATTCATAGTCAAACCGGGTGGATTACGTAGAGGCCGACATCGGAAAAGGTTGAGGCTTGATTCGACAGTTGATCAAAACTCTTGTTGCCAAGGCATCGCTGTCTACTCAGATTGAAGTTTTGGTAATTTCGAAACCTTTAGGATTAACGAGATGTGATTATGTGTAAGACCATGTCTGGGACATTGGCATCATATGTGATAACGTGTAAGACCATGTCTAGGACATTGGCATCATATCTGATAACATGTAAGACCATGTCTAGGACATTGGCATTTCATGTAAGACCATAGTTGGGCTATCGGCATCAATATGTAAGAACATGTAAGACCATATCTGGGATATGGCATTGTACAAGCTATATGTGATTTTTGAGTATCCTTAACGAATCCAAAAGGTTCAACGGGCAAAGTCAAGTCGAGAAAGAACGTGTGAATGAGTTAAGTGACTCAGGTACGTATGAGATTCATACAATTATTGAAAAGGGAAGTATTTTATAAATTCACTTATGATATTGAATATGTATACATTGGAAAAGGTTTGTGAGCTTATATGTGTTTACTCATAGTTTACCTATTGATGGAAATAATGTTGATTCATGTGGTAATTTTATTTGTATATGGCTTACTAAGCTTTTAAAGCTTACTTTGTGTGTTCTTCCCTTGTTTTATATATAATCGAAGCTAGCTCAGATTCGGGGATCATCAGGAATATCGTCACACTATCGATCAACTTGTTGGTACTTTTGATGTTTTGTAAATATGGTATATGGCATGTATAGGCTAGTGATATGATTATGTGTTTTGAGATATGATATTAGCCAAGAGGTTTGGCTCATGAATGATGTAAATGTTGATAAGTGATATATGATGTATATATTGTCTTGTGTTTTGGCATGTTTGGGATGGTTGTTGTGATGGTTATATGGTTGCTCAATTAGCTAGTTGTCAATTGGTGTATTATTGCTTGAAAAATGGCATGTTGTCGCTTGATTTTAAGATGATGATTTGGTATATTTTATGACATGAATTAGTTGAAAAGATTATGAGAAAAATGCATAGAGAAGATTGGTGAAATTGTTGGTAATGGCATATTGTTTTAATATATTTTGGGTTATGATTTAAGTAGAGAAATGGATGGATTTTAAATGGCATGTTTTGTATTTGAAATAGTATGTTTTGGTGCCTATAAATGTGTTGAAATGGTATTATTTTGGTTGTTTAGGTGAGCATGAGAAAGGGTGGCAATTTGGCCTTACAAATGGCCTATTCTTGTCCACACGGGTGTGTGTCTCAGCCGTGTGTGACACACGGTGATGATACACGGCCGTGTGTCCCCTAATGTTGGAATTGAATTGAAGTCAGTATGCTCTATACAGCCTCAAACATGGGCTTGTGACCGGCTATGTGGCACAAGTTAGTATACCCCCTAAATGGCACACGGCCTAGCACACGGGTGTATGACTTGGCCGTGTTGCATAAGTCAATATACCCTATAGGATTGAGACGGCCTAGCACATAGCCTGGCACACGGGCGCATGTGGCCACTTCGAAGGGCACAAGGGCTAGACACACGGGCATGTGGTCGGCCGTGTGGCCCAAGTCAGTATGTATGCCCTGTTGTCACACGGCCTGAAACACGGGGGTGTCTGGAGCCGTGTGAGGCACACAGCCTGTTCACACGAGCGTGTGACCCTTATATGTTTGAAATTTTTCTAAGTTTCCAAAATTTTTATAAGTTATCGATTTAGTCCCGAACCACTTCTAAAGCATGTTTAAGGCCTCGTAGGCCCGTATAAGGGACATAGAGAATATGATTGAATGATGTTTGAGAATAAATGCTAAAATGTATAAGTTATGTTTGATAAATAATGTGTATTGATTGGTAATACCCCGTAAGCCTATTCTGATAATGAATACGGGTGAGGGGTGTTACACATAGCATCAACTAATATTAGCATAGAGATTCCTATTATACGCAAACTATAACAGTCATTACAACTAATTCAATAATTTAGTATGCTCAGTAGACTTTGTTTGATTGAGTTTTATTTTAGTATATCTTTAGATGTCACTCGTTTGAGCTCCATTCAGTATTATAATAGAATTTGCTAATTTGAGCTTCACTCATTATAACAATAAAATTGCTCGTTTGAGCTACTTTCAGTAGAACCACTAAGTATCGCTCGATAGATTATACTTTCTGTATATAATATAAAATTCAATAAGAGTATATTAACAAAGAATATAAATACTATTGTAAGTATAAATAAACATACTAACTTACCATATTCATTTGTAGAAAATTCCAAAGTACGAGGACTACTCCACAATTTTTCCTTTTCCACGATTATCGGCACATTCTTGATCTAAACATAGTAATTTCATTCCATTAATTAGAATAATAACACAATTTGGTCCTTTCATTCAATTAGTTCCTTTTGTCAATTTACCTAATTCCCCCTTAACTTTTCATTTTTACTCAATTCAGTCCCTAGGCCCTAATCATGCAAATTACCCATTCTTCCTAAACACTCATGATAGTTGAATGTTTTATAACTTCATAGCAGCCCCTATTTGCAATAATTTCACCTCAAGTACAAGCAATTTATCATTTAATCAATTTAGTCCCTAACATTAAAAATCATCAAAAATCACTTTTCAAAGTGATCTAATCTATCAACAAAGCTTCATATTTCATCATAAGCTTTAAGAAATAATCTCATTCATCAATGGTAATTTTCATAACATTTAACAGTTTCACAAGTTGTCCTCAATTTAGCTAGATCAAGCTATTACGAACTCAAAAACATAAAAATTACTAAAAAAGGGCCAAAATTCACTTACCAAATCAAGCTTTCATTTTAAAGACATGAAACCCTAGCTTTTCCTTTTCTTGCCGGGGAGAAGATGAGAAGAAATGAAATTTCTTCTCTAATTTAGGTTTAATTTATTATATATACTATAGCATTTATGTAAATATTTCAACTTTCTTAATTAAGATTTAATAAATCATTAATTAAGCTTAATTAAACCACTTATTTAAGCATAACCTCATAAAATTCCACTAAATAATTTCCCATAGGTTAAATTGTCCATTTAGTCTATTTAATTTAACTACTCAACCTTTGCAGTTTTTACAATTCAGTCTTTTTTACTTATTAAACTATCTAAACGATAAAATATCCTAACCAAAATTTAATACGATGTTATAGTCCTGGTAAATATTAATTGAATAATATCTATGAATTTTTTCTTCGAAATTATAGTCTCGAAACCACTATTTCTGACACCATTGAAAATTGAGTTGTTACAATCAAGCTCTTTCATTTACTTTATCTTGTCGATTTAATTAGCATGCTTTCTCTTTATATTGATTTCATGTTGTCTATAAAAGCCATGAGGAACTAATCACTTTGTGGGGGATTAGTGAGTGGAGGTATGATCTATTAATTGTTTTATAAGGTTAATTAACGGATCAACATTTTGGAAAAGGAAGGACGTGAAACAAACCCTAAGCCTGACAACCCCGAGAAGTCATCAAGGTGGGAATTAACTCAAAATTGGTATTGCCTATTCGTGAACACCGTCACCCCAAGTCAGCCTGGACTGTGAGGTTGGAAGATAAGTAGTTCTTGCTAACTCATTATGTTAGTAGAAGATCGAAAGATCCTGCAAGGGTAGCGACTAGTTGATTGACAAGGAACTCGAAACAACACTTGATGGGGATTACTGAAGCGAGCTAATCACCCATAATCGAGATTTGATTTACTCTACTATTCTATCTTCTAATTTTTATTTACTTTATTTATTTTATTATTCTAAAAACTTTAAAAACCTTTCTTTTACATTCTCGTACTATATTTATTTAAAGTACTAATTAAATATTTTAGTGTTAGGTTAAAATTGATCTAGTGCTCACTCCAAAGAGTACGATTCTCAGAGTACTCACCTACTTTGTTGTAAAATTATATTACAACTCGACTTGTATACTTGTGGATACCGCCTTGTCGTTCTATAATTTATTGCAGTATTCACACTCTGGACATTAGTACGTCCGGAGGAGGCCAGTAACTCCAGCCGTACATCAATAACTTAGGTTCGAGCGTTAGAAAACCTAGGCTCTGATACAACCAAATGTAACACCCCACACCCGACCTAGTCGCTAGACCTGAGTAACAGGATGCCACATCAACCAACGTATCTTACACATACACTTATAACAATCAAGCGAGGTCAAATATTAAAAACTTCACCAATTACAGAGGTGTTCATGACATAAAAAACATTAATTGAAATTAGAAACAAGTTAAAAACATGCATAAGGACCATTTAGAAAAATTACAAAGAAATCACGTAGGTATCGATACGAAATTGCAAGTATCGATTGTAACACCCCTAACCCGTACCCGTCACCAGAACAGGGTTATGGAGCATTACCAAAACTTTCAGAACATTTACAAATAATTCATGTAAATTACTATTCATTAATCGAGATTAGTGATATCGTCCCTTAAATGGACCCTCGAGGCCTAATACAAGCATTAGAATCGAGTCGGGACTTAATCGAAAAGTCTACAAATTTTTCGTGAAATTACAAAAAAAAATTCCAAGTTGCAGGGCTCACATGCCCGTATGGTCCGAGGGACACGTCCGTGTGACCCTAAGACACGCCCGTGCTACAGGCCGTGTTCGACCCCGTCTAACTCTCTGACTTGTGCACACGGCCTTGCTACATGCCAGTGTGCTAGGCCGTGGTTAATTCAATTTTCATAAAATTAGGTGCAGGTTTCACACGGCCAAGACACACGCACGTGTTCTAGGCCATGTGGCACACACGGTTGAGACACACGCCCGTGTCTCTGCCCGTGTACTCAATTCTGAGCATTCTATTTCTCAAAATTTAGGTGCAGAGGACACACGACCTAACCACACACCCATGTACCAGGCCGTGTGTCACACACGATCAAGACGCACGCCCGTGTGTCTGCCCGTGTGGACAAAATAAAGCCATTTATAGCTTCATTTCTCACCCAAAATCACACCAATGTCCTGCACTAAAACTCACATTCAAATACCAACCATTTCAAGCATTCAAATTAAGCAAACTCTATCATTCCACAAGGCATATCATTACATGCATACATGTTTATAATCTTACCTTGGTTTAATCCATATGTTAGACATAATTTGATCAATTACTTAACATATATGAAGCTACCATACTATGACATTACAAGTACATCAAAACAAGCCATTACTAGTACTATGACATTACAAGTACATCAAAACAAGCCATTACTAGTCATTCCAATGGCTAGATTACAAACATCATTATCAAGCCACTAATGGCCAAGTTGTCCTATACATGCCATTATACCAAAATGATTTTACTATGTATACCCAAAATAAGCTAGTAGATAGTGTGACGATGCTCCAATGATCTCCAACCTTCGCGAGCTTCTGAGCACTATAAAACAGGGGAAAATAAAACAGAGTAAGCATTATATGCTTAGTAAGTTCATATAATGGAAAACTAAACATACCAATCCTGTTTATTAAATGTAAGCATACAATAACATGTTTTCCATCAACTTGGCAAAATTGCCTAAATATAAACATTCAATCAAACAGGTTAGTCACAAAGTTTTCATACACATCAAGTAAACATAGATGAGCTCATCATGTCATATGCTTTCAAGACATTATCATTCCATCTCATAATTCTCTCATCTTGCCAAGAGTTTTGCCCATTGAACCATTGAAGTTCCGATGGATGCTCAAGTGGTACACTTGAAGTGTACGATTCAATAACCCGTCAATTGTTTTCCAAAAGTACCCATTAGGGCACTAAATCAAGGAACACACTCTCGAGCCACATATCGTATAACAAAATTACCAGTCCAGGCTAAATCTTTTATTTAACATATGCTCAGAAGAGCTCAATTAGGATTACCAGTCCAGGCTAAATCCTAATTGTAACGTATACTCGAGAGGTATTATATCAGGATTAACCATCTGGGCTAAATCATTACTTTAATGAGGTCAATAGGATTACTCCTTCGAGCTAAATCTGTCAGCAACAAATGCAGGACCTCATGCATTTCGGGAAAGCACATATATTCATCGGAATTCAATACTCAAACGAAACTTAACCCTTTTCAACCATTTCAAGCATGTATTCATTCTTATATCGTAACATCCAAACAATTCACATAAATAATAATCACATTTCATACAACACAACATTTAATTTAACATAAATACATGCTCGATTAAGTTACATGAACTTACCTCGACACTTGTTTGCGTATAAAATCTACTAATCCGAAACCTTTTCTTTTCATCGGTCTAACCTCGAAAATGTGTTTTCCGGATCTATATAAATAACTTTAATAATCAATTTCACACATTTCATATTCATTTGTACTCAATTTACGTCATAGGAAAAATTACCATTTTGCCCCTAACTTTTCCAGAAATTCCAATTTTGTCCCTAGGCTCGGAAAATGAAATTTGTGCAATTTACTCCCTATCCCAAGCCTAACTGAAATTTCAATATAGAACTTACAGCACATATTTTCTATAAATTTTAGAAGTTTTCATCAATTTTCACAACTTCACATTTTAATCCCTAAATCTTGTTTTCATCAAAAATCACTTTGTAAAAGTTGTTTATCTATCCACAATCTTTCATTTTCTACCATAAATTTCTAATTTTTAGCATATTCATCCATGAACCATTTTCCATACTTTGATAAATTTTCAAATTGATCCCCCAAATAGATAGATTAAGCTATTCCGATTTCAAAAATATAAAAATTACTAAAAACAGGACAAGGAAACTTACCCAATTAAGCCATTAAAACTTCTTCTCTCTCTCCTACGGCTTCCATGTATTTTAGGTTGAACATGACATAAAAAATAAGATGATATCTTTTATCATCTTTTAATTAATTTAATTATTTCAATTTCCAATTGAGTCCTTGTCCTTTTTCTAAATTTCCATGGATAAGTCACCAAAATATCTACATACGTTTCTTTAATGGTCTAATTACCATATAAGGACCTCAAGTTTTGAATTCCATAGCTATTTAATCCTTATAGCTACTAGAATTCAACTTTTGCATTTTATGTGATTTAGTCCTTCTCGTAATTAAGCACATAATCAGTAAAATTTTCTTATCAGAATTTTCACATGACATTTCTAACATATTATGGACCATGTAATAAAATAAAAATAAATTTTATTTTCAGATCGAATTTGTGGTCTCGAAACCACTGTTCCGTTTATACTGAAAAATAGGTTGTTACATCGATATTTAGCAAAACAGGTATCAATACAATTAAGAAAATCAATACTATTTTAGCATTCTATATTTTCTTAAAATTTGAAACCAAAACATTTTACCGATACCTGAACAAAGGTATCTATATTTTTACCCCGAGTATCAATATTCAAAAAACGGTATTGATACGAAATTAAGCTATTGTTTTCCTGCACATTTGTTCCATCAATGAGGTATCGATACTTATGCCCTGAATATCGATACCTTTGTAAAATTCAAAAAAACACAGCAGTGCAGGGCAAAATTCATACTCAAAAATTTATTTCTCCAACATGCATCAGCAAACACATTATCCAACATCAAAATGACCATGCATATAGTCCAAAGCAACATCAATACCTCAACTATTCAAGCCAAAATAAATCAAACAAACCAATAATAACATCCATCAAAATCCTAAAAGCCTAGAATCATAATAACCATTAAGGACATAATAAAAACTAGCCAAAATTTCTAACCACGTTGCCTTTACTCCCACAATTCAAAAGAATAATAATGTCACCTACATAATTTACTAAAGCCTAACTTAGATCACTCCCTTGGACTGCACCACTCACACCGGAAATGCTAACTATCTACAATGGTTTAAAAATGAGTGTGTAAGCTTAACAAGCTCAGTGAATGATCAAAATTAATACAAACAACACAATATCATATGTTAAACAAAAACATTTAAAGCACAATTACAATAGTACTCAACTATAAAACCAAACTAACATAATCAAGCAACACTTACTCATACATCTAACTTTGCACTCACACATATATATACATACAACATATTTCACAAACAATTCATTAATTAAGTGATAGTTGGGCAACTTGAGACTATGGAACATAATAGTGGGCTCTAACATCACACATTGGATACACGGATCTCCAACACACCGATGACTCGAAGAGTCGAATATATCCCATAAGTGTAGCATCAAGCTAACACTCTTTACCACACCAACATAGTACTGACAATGGAGCTTAGCTCACATTCCTTTATCCCTCCAAATTGTCCCAAGCCTCAATGCCCCAGATCACAACACAAAGGTGAGTACTCACAAAATCCTATAGCATGCCAACTATATCCAACAGTCTCAAAAGATCACAAGGACAAAGTATTCACAATTATACACATATTAACTTACTGTTTTCTACACATTTTCACTGCTCTTTTACATTACACAAGCAACAATGTCACAACCACATAGCATGCTTACCATACTTTCTATTATTGCACTTACAAGTGCTAAAAAATTAACACAATAGTTCTATATAACATATTAACATAATCACATAACCATAATTTTGCAAAATACACAAAAGGAGAAAGAAAGCTTACACTCAGAACTTAGGATAGGGTTTTAGGCTACTCCTAATCTCCCATTTAACACAATGAATCGTGTCTACAAGAAGCGATTCCAAAACACTCACTGTTCACGCGTTCGCCTATTTGCCAAAAGCTTAAACTAGATTTTCCTTGCCTTTCGCCTTGCTCGTACAGGGTTCTAACGGTTCTGAATCTTCCCACATATTAACCATGCAACATACACAATTAATTAGTAGCCATAACACACCTTAATCAAACAAAAACGTAGGTATAAGGCTAGTTCCTCTTGGAACTAAAATTTTCGACTAAAGTAGTCGAAACTCAAATATCTTAATTCACATTCAAACCTATCACTTAAAATCAGTTCTAAACTTCTAATTACTCATTTAAGAAAAAATATCAACCTTCAAAACACCCAAAACTCCTCAAATTTATGGTTCCAAAAATTTCAACATCCATGGCCTTTCTTAACAAAAACACAACAAAACCTTTAAATCTTTTAACAAAACTTTAAAGCAAGTTTATAAACCTTCTAATCACATCAAAAAAAGTTGAAAAATACATAGAAATAGTAGTTTCATTAAAAAATATAAAATATGCCATTAACAACCCTAATTTTGGTTAACAAGGAAAATCCTTAATTTAACAGATTAAAACTCAATTTGAAAGGTTTGTCTATATCAAAAACTATTAGAAAAATAAAAAAATTACCTTTATTGTGGAGAAAAATGAATGGTTGATAAAATCCAAGAAAACCCACAATATGAATGACAATGGTTTTAATGATGTTCTTGATGTTTCCTTTTTACTTAAGAAAATATTTGGTGTTTGGAAGAGGGTAGAAATAAAAATGATTGAAGAAAGGGAGATCAAAATTGATGAATGGTATTTTTGGGGTTTCAATTGACGACAAAACAAGTGAGGGGAGAATGAATCGTGCGTCTACTGTAGGTGAAGGGAAAATAGGGTGTTTTAAAGTTTTGGTTTATTTACCATTGAACTACTCTCAATTTACACCATTTTACAAAATAGCCCACTTTTTAAAATTTAAGCCTTTTTCCTCATAATTTTCATAGATTGATTTAAATTTTCAAAAGCCATAGACAAAGATATTTTCGGGTTGCATATTCTGAATTCTCGAACTATAACAGCCCATTTTTCTATGGTGTTGAAAACAATGGTTTCGAGGCCACCAAATCCGACAAGTAAGTTTGTAAATATTATTATTTAATACTTACGAGTCAAACATGATTTTAAAAAGGTTTTTGATATAGTGATTTTTGTTATATAAACGATTTATTAGGTTCAAGTGGTAAGACCCTATGGTCAAGTAATTTTAGAAAATGAGTTATCGGGACCTCGTTTCTATAAACCAAGCCATAAATATTTTTATAAATATCTACGGAGTGTCATTAAGGTGGTATTAAAGCTTCGTTAAAAAAATTAATGTTTCAGTAGTTAATTAATTAAAAAGGACTAAATCGTAAAAGATGTAAAATTTTATCCCTATTTGAGTGATTAAATGGTTATTTAAATAAAGGAAAAAGGAATTAAATGGTAATTAGACCATTCAAGGTGTTAGTGGACAATAATGGACATGAATATGATGTTTTATTTAATTATTAATTGAGGTTAATATGGTAATTTGATAATTATATTAAAATAAAATAAAACCAAAATGTTTTATCATCATCTTAATGTCTTCTTCACCGATTTTGAATGGAGAAAAATTTCATGGAAGACCTTGAAGCTTTGGCTTACCTTGTCATGATGCATGTAAGTCCGTTTTGGCTAGTTTTCAATAATTTTTATGTTTTTAAGATTGTTGCAACTAGGTCTAGTTAACTTGTACCTTCGATTTTGAAATTGTTAAAGATTGTGAATGTTGCCATTTATGAATATAGTGATTATGGTATTTAAATATTATATGGTATTTAAATATTATATGAATTTTAAATATTATATGGTATTTAAAAGTATTTTGTTAAGTGATTTTTCATGAATTTTTCGAATAGGGACTAAATTGTTAAAATAGTAAAAGAACAAGAATTTGACATGAAATTAATACAAATAGGGGCTGATATGGGTGCCATGAATATTCAGTTGTTATAATTTGGCATTAAAAATGGTTAATTTGCATGTTTTGGACTTAGGGACTAAATTGAATAAAAGTAAAACTTTAGGGTAATTTTGTAAAAATGTCAAAATTGACCAAACTGCATGAAATACATTATTTTATTGTCTAAATTGATAATTGAATGAAATTATTAATTTAGATCAAGATCGGTGGAAAATCAAGGAAAATGAAAAATTACCAAAATGCCCCTAAACTTTGGTATTTCTGTAATTTAGCCAGGTAAGTTCGTATGAACTGTATTCTGTATAATTTTGATTAAATTTAATGTTAATATATGATTATATTGTGATTAAATCAATATATATGTTAGTATGCAATTTACAATGTTATGAAACGACATAAATCCAACAACGTATGATGCCTATCGAGCCCCGTTTGAACCTTAGGAATTTGTAGGATACAAATGATATTTCATTAGGGTTTACATGATTTGGGTGCTGGTCTTGAACGTCCTACCGATGGCTTAGGTACGGTATATGTTGCGGATACTCCGCAACTCGTGTGAACAGCATCGTGTAGCTACGTTTCGACCTACAGCTCATGTGGGCATGCCCATTTTCACAGCTCATGTGAGAATTCTGATTCACAGCTCGTGTAAGCATACATGTACAAGAATTGACGGATTATAGTTATATGAGTTAGAACACTATGTGTAAGCTATCCTAGGTATCCAATGATATTGTAAACGGTTCAACGGGCATTATTCAAATAAGAAATGGTAAGAGAATGATATGTATTATGACATGTACATATATGAACATCTTTGATATGATGATACATGGAAATTATGTAAGTTGAGATGAGTAATAAACTCAAGTGTTACATGTTGAGAATAAATGGTTATCAATGTTGAATTTATATGAAATATGTTCAAGTATGCTAACATGTGTTGTTGTTTGACGCTTAGGCATGTGCCAAGCTATTGGTTGAATGGTATTATGTTTACTTATAAGTTGCATTGAAATAGTAAGTGCTCATATGGAAATATGCTTGTGTTCATGAAAGAGTGGTTAGGTTTAAATTATGCAATTTCTTATGAAATGGTTTATCATGTGATTATTCGAAAAGAGCTATTTTTAAATGCACTAGCTTGTGGCTATGGTTGAATGGTATGCTTATGTCTTGTGTGTTATGCATATGAAATGGGTGTAGAAAGGTAATGAAATAGTAATTTCATATTTGAAGTGTAAAACGATGAAAAAGGGAATGATGTGTTGAATTGATGTTGTTATTTAAGTTAAAGTAAGTAAATGCAATGGAAAGTAATGAAATGCAAATGAAAATAAGAAAATTTGAAAGGTTTTAAAGTTATTTAAAATCCTATTATGCTAGGAATGATATGTATATGTGATGTTGTGGATTTATTCACTTTGTGAGTTGTTGAATACGGTTTTATGAATCTTGTGGTATTGGTATAAGATTATTCTTAATATGTACAAATTTTTATATTTGAAATAGATTGATATGACTAAAGTTTATATGAGCTTACTAAGCATTCATTGCTTACGTGGTTGCTTTTCCTTACTTTTCAGATTATTGGAAGCTTGATCGGGTTGGAAGTTAGTCGGAGATCCATCACACTATCCAACAATTATATCAGTAGATTTTGATGTCTTGGTTAAGGTTATAATGGCATGTATAGGTGGACTTATGGTTGATGATTGGTTGAATGTTAGTTGATGAGTTTGGCATGTATATGTCATTTGGGGTGATGTAGCATTGGTACATTTGGGTGCCTTATTGATATGTGTTAATTTGATAATGTGTTAAAGCATGTTTGAATGGCTAAAGTGATATATGATGAATTGACCTCAACATGGTCAAGATATGGTATGCTTTGGAAAGGTTTTGAATAGATGTGCGTGATTGAAACATGGTTTGTATACATGTTGATTGTTGGAACCATCTGGATATGGTAAGATTTGTATCTTTAAATGGCCAAAATGGTATGGTTATTATGTATTAATTATGTTATGTTTTGGCATGAAACCAAGTTAATTGATAATTGGATAAATATGCACATGTATAGGTGTTTTTGGTTGATGTTTTAGCCATTATGTTTTGGCTTGTAAATTTGGTATTTTGAATGATTGAAATGGTTGATATGTGGATATATGTATGTGGCCTTTTGATGGATGACTTTATAGTCTTTATGATCCTTAGATGATGAAAGTTGAACATGGTCATTTGGTATTAAAAATATAGTTGGTATTTATGGCTTATGATGTTAAATGTTAAATGGTAAATTAGGTACATATGAGTGTGGATTTGATATGTGTACAAAATGGTAAGTTTTGGCTAAACTAAGCACTTAGTTATAAATGTTTAATTGTTGTGGTTGAGGTGCCTTTTGGGCATATTGGTTGTATGAATATGTACCTATTTGGATAGCTTGTTGTTGTATGGTTTGGTGTACTTTGGGATGCTTGATTGCATGTGGTAAATTGGTTATAGGTGTGTGCATGAATGGATGAGAAAAATTTCTTAGAAATAGCCTATTTTTCGTCCACACGGTCAGAGACAAGGGCATGTGTCTCAACCATGTGTGACACAAAGTCAGGCGAAATGGTCATGTGTCCCCTGTAGGTTTTTAAAGGTCTCATTTCGAGATTTACACGGTCTGGCACACGGGCATGTGGCTTGGTCGAGTGACCCGAGTCAGAGAGTTACACAAGCTGGGACACTTCGTGTGTCCCTAATTTGAATATCCATATGGCCTAAGACATGGGCGTGCCTCTCAGCCGAGTGAGTCACACGGCTTGGCCACACGGCCATGTGACCCCTATAGTTTCAAAAATTTTCAACTTGTCCCAAAATATTCTTTATGTTCCCAATTTAGTCTTGATTTCTTTCTAATGTGTTTTTAGGGCTTCGAGGGCTCGTATAAGGGACAATATGTATGTTATTAATAGAGTTTGCTATGATTTATGTTGTGAAATATATGATTTAAATTTTTTATTGTTTTGAAATGTAATTTCCGGTAATGCTCTGTAACCCTATTCTGGCGACGGATACGGGTTAGGGGTGTTACACGAACCCAATTTTCTGGCCATAATTCCAAAACTACCCTCAAAACTTCTAGACCTAGTTTTAGAATGTGACAAAAAGTCCCATAAAGTACTCATAATTGGACCCGATATCAGAGTGGCCCAAAACCCCTCATGTAACATGAAAAGGGGTGACAACCTGTAACACCCCTAACCTGTCTCCATCGCTGGATTAGAGTTACGGAGTGTTATCATACAAACGAAAACATTTAAACTTAATACCATTCAATAATTTGATCATATCATAAACCACTCATATACATGCATATTGTCACTAAATCGAGCCTTCTTGGCCCTAAAAATAATTTAGAAGCAAATCAGTACCAATTGGAAACAATTTGAAAAGGTTAGGAAAAAAATGCAAAATATGAAAAACATGGGTCACACGGCCGTGTGCCTCACACGACTGAGAAACACGCCCGTGTTTGAGGTCGGGTCTCAAGCCGTGTAACCTTCGAATTAGGGACATACGGCCGTGTCCCAGCCTAAGTCCTCACCTGTATAACTCTCTAAGTAAGGTCACACGCCCGTGTGCTAGGTCGTGTAACTCTCTAAGTTGCCCCACAAGTGTAACAGCCCATTTTTCAGTGAAATCGGAACAGTGGTTTCAGGACCACAAATTCGACCCGAAAATAAAGTTTGTTTGTATTTTATTATAGGTCCGTATTATGATAGATATCTCGTGTGAAAAATTTGATACAAAATTTTTATCGATTAAGTGTTTAATTACGAGGACTAAATCGCATAAAATGTAAAAGTTGAATTCTAGTAGCTATAAGGATTAAATAGCTATGGAGTTCAAAACTAGAGGTCCTTATATGGTAATTATACCATTAAAGAAAAGTATGTAGATTTTTGGTGACTCATCCATGGAAAAATTAGAAAAGGGTAAGGACTAAATTGGAAATGGAAATAATTAATTAATTAATTAAAAAGATGATCAAATATATCATCTTATTATTTTGTCATCTTCAACCCCAAAATTATACGGAAACCCTAGGAGAGAGAGAGAAAAAACTTTCAAGGCTTCATTGGGTAAGTTTCCTTGTCCCGTTTTTAGTAATTTTGATATTTTTGAGACCGGGATAGTCTAATCTATCTAGTTGGGGGATTGATTTGAAAAGTTATCAAGGTATGAAATTTGGGCCATGGATGAATATGCTGAAAATTATAAATATATGGTAGAAAATGAAAGGTTGTAGATAGAAAAAAAATTTACAAAATGATTTTTGATGAAAACATGATTTAAAGACTAAAATGTAAAGTTGTGAAATTTGATGAAAAATTCTAATTTTTTATGAATAGATGTGCTGTAAATTTTGTAATGGGATTTTGGTTAGGCTTGGAATAGGGAGTAAATTGCACAAGTTTCATTTTCCGAGCATAGGGACAAAATGGGAATTTATGGAAAAGTTAGGGGCAAAATGGTAATTTTGCCTAGGACGTAAATCGTGTCCAAATGAGTATGAAATATGAGAAATTGATGATTAAAGCTATTTATATAGATCTAGACAACTCACATTCGAGGTTAGATCGAGGAAAAGAAAAGGTTTCGAATTAGTAGATTTCTTATACGAACAAATGTCGAGGTAAGTTCGTGTAACTTAATCAGGCATGTAAATATGTTTAATTGAATGTTGTGTTTGTATGGAATGTAACTTATATTGATGTACATTTTTTGAATGCTATAATGAGAAATTTAATACACGCTTGAATGGTGAAATGTAACATCCTGAAATAGGGGCTATTAGGTTTGAATTGTTTTGCATGTGTATGGCTTGATTGTGCATTAATTAAGGTGTTTTAAGATCTAGTTATAAGCCAAGGGTAGGCCCGAGCTGTAGGAAAAAAAAATTTTTAAGTGTTAGTTAAAGGGAGCTAAGGGAGCTAGGCCTTAAGGGAATTAATGTGGAGGTTAAGACACAAGTAACCAGTTGGCAAAATGGCAAGGGAGGCGCCACTTAGGGCCTTAAGAAGTGACGCCACAAGCAGTGATTTTTATTTTGGACTTGTATGGCATGTGATGGTCAAACTTTAATTAAGGTAAGGTTGGACTATTTTCTTTTATGGATAGTAGACTAAGGAAAAAGGTAAGTGTTAATTTAAGGAATGAAATCCTAAGTTTTGGTATGATAAGGGGACATAAGGCTTGTAATAAGGGATAGAATTTCTTAAACTTTAGGAAAGTAGAGGATTATAAGGCATGAATCAAGGGCTTTGTTTTGGAAATTATTTCATGGCCATTTTGACCATGAACCTGGTCGGTTTTTGGGGCTAGGGGGGTTGGCCGAATATTGAAGGGATTAGGGGATAGTTGGTCAAATTCTTTAGCAAATTGGGCACCATTTTCTTTTCTCTCCAAAACCTCTCTTCCTAGCCGAATGTGTCTGGGGCTATTGGTAAAATTTTGCTTTGGTTTTGGCTATTATTCTTGACCAAATTGGTATTATTTTCTTTTCCCTCTCAAGCTCTTTTCCTCTTTGCGCCGAAATTACTACCATTGAAAGGAGCATTGTTTTTCTTTCATTTTATTCTTTTTCTTCCTTGGCCAAAACTTAAAGTCATCATTCTCACTTTCCCTCATCTTCTTCTTTTCTCTTCTTTTCTTTTATTTTTACTTTGCTTAGGCCGAATCTCCCTTTGGATACCAAAGCTAAATTGCATCAAGTCTCAACCTTCTCTTTTCTTTTCACGATCCATCAAAAACCGAAAGCACAAGTAAGCCTTAGCCGATTTCTCCATCTCTTTCTTCTTCCAAAGTCAATCACTCCTCTACAGTAGCCGAATATCTCTGTGGTTCCAAGTAAGGGCGCAATCGATCTCAGTGTTAGGGGTAAGGATCAACTGTCATTCGTTGTTCATTCTTTTTCTTTTGGATTAGCCGAAAATTAGGAATCTAATCTCTATATATTATCTTCGGCCGAAAACTTGAAGGAGGATTTCGAAATCCTTTTGTAGCTGTCGATTAAGGGGAGATTATTCGGGATTTGAGTATCCAAGGAGGGAGTTCATCAAATCGCAAGGTGCAAATTGTTTAGGCTTTGGGTTTCGGGATTTAGTCGACTGTGCCGAAAAAGGTGTGTAGTTATCACACTGATCTCCTGTTGTTTGTGTGTTGCTATGAATATATATAAACGTATAAGATGTGTATGATAGTCGGAAATAATGGCTGAGATGGTGGCTACCCATGGTGGGTATTCGGTTAACCAGCTCAGTTTTATGATATTATTTTACCATGGTATATGTGTGGAATTGTGGTAAGCATGTGATATATGCTCATTGGAATTTTACTGTTATTTGGCCATGATACTGACATATGCATAGTGATTGGGATATGAGTATTGAAGGACAGGGTGTACATTTATGTACGTGGTTTAGTGATGGCTACGAGCCTCACGCGGATTGATGATCGGCTCTGTGCCTCATCGTGGTTGGTATCGGCTTTGTGCCATATCGTGGTTGGTGATGGCTATGTGCCTCATCGTGATTTGATGTTAGCTACGAGCTACATCGTGGATTGACGTTGACTGAGGTCGCGTTGTGGAATATACTGTGATTTATTTCACGTGGACCAGTGGCTTGACCACTTGGTGGATGGCATTGCTTGCCAAATTGGTGTGTAGAGGTTGGAGGGTTGATTTAGTAATCCCCTGGTGTGTGGTGGCTGGATACGGGGGTGTGTAGAGCATGGACCCTAGGCTGGGTTGGGTGCATTTTGCATTATTATTTGATATGTGGATTGGTGTAGTTTGGGCTAAGCCCATGTGTGGAAATTTGTGGACTAATTACACACTGAGTCGGTTTGACTCACCCAATTTTTACCAAACAACGCAGGTGATACATGATGCTTGGACTGGGCTGGAGCTGATACAAGGTGGCCATGCAGAAGATGTTTTTAATTATTTCATGCACTTTATATTTTTAGTACTTTGGAATAAATATTTATTGTAATAAGGCCACTTAAAGTATTTGGGAACTTTTTATGGTTTAAAGTTAAATTGTTATTGTACTAATAACTGGAAATGATTTTTGGAACCTATTTATATCTTAAAAACTTATTTTAAAGTTTTAAATCCGGAAATTTGTAACAACATAATTTTTACTTAAGAATTTTAAATGTACAATGTTTTATAAATGACGAAAAATTATTATGTTTTCACTCTTATGACAAATTCTTTTCAAACTTTTTCCTCAGTAGCATTCTAAATTCGGTCGTGGTGTTTGGGCCGGGTTTGGGGTGTTACATGAAAAATGGTTAAGCCACGATTGAATATTGAATTCCGATGATTATATGTACTCTCTCGAAATGGATGAGGTCCTGCATTTGTTGCGGACGGGATTTAGCTCGAACGAGTAATCCTATTGACCTCATTATAGTAAGGATTTAGCCCAGATGGGTCCCTGATATACCTCTCGAGTATACGTTATGATTAGGGTTTAGCCTGGACTGGTAATCCTAATGAGCTCCTCTGAGCATACGTTATAAAAAGGATTTAGCCTGGAGTTGTAATCTTATTATACGATATGTGGCTCTAGAGCGTGCTCCTTGGTTAAGCACCCTAATGGGTACCCTTGAATAAGAATTGACGGATTATTGAATCGTACACCATGAGTATACTACTTGAGCATCCATCGGAATTTCAATGATTCAACAGACAAGACTCTTGACCTGGTATGAGAATTTTGAGATGAAATGATAATGACTTGAAAGAAAATTGCTTGGTGAGCTCATCTATGTTTACTTGATTGATATGAAGATTTCGGTGACTAACATGTTTGATTGAATGCATGTGTTTAGGCAATTTTGCTAATGGATGGAAAACATGATATTGTATGTTTAGATTTAATAAACGGTATTGGTAAGTTTAGTTTCCATTATACGAACTTACTAAGCATGTAATGCTTACTCCATTTTATTTTTCCCCTGTTTTATAGTGCTCGATAGCTCGCGAAGGTTGGAGATCATTGGAGCATCGTCACACTATCTACTAGCTATTTTGGGTATTTATAGTAGAATCATTTTGGTATGATGGCATGTATAGGGCAACTTGGCCAATAGTGGCTTGAAAAATGATGTTTTGTAACCTAGCCATTCCAATGGCTAGTGATGGCTTATTTTGTTATGATTAAGTAGGCTATTATGATATATGCATATGTGTTATGTTAAGTACATGTGATCAAATGATGTTAAAGCCTAAGTTATTCCAAGGTAAGTTTATAAACACATATGCATGTAATGGTATGCCATGATGAATGATGGAATTTGCTTAAATTGAATGCTTGGAATGGTTGGATTGTACTTGGTATGTTTTAGTGCAGAAAAATGGTAAATTTGGGTGACAAATGAGGCTAGAAAATGGCTTTATTTTGTCCACATGGGCGAGTGTCTAGACTGTGTGTGACAGACGGCCTGGTATACGGGCTTGTGGTTAGGCCGTGTGTCCCCTGCACCTTAATTTTGAGAAACAGAATGCTCAGAATTGAGCACTCAGGCAGAGACACAGACGTGTGTCTCAGTCGTGTGTGCTACACGGCCTAGCACAAGGGCGTGTGGCTTGGCCCTACGCACAAGTCAGAGAGTTACACGGGGTTGAACATGGCCTCCATCACGAGTGTGTCCTAGGGTCACACGGGCGTGTCCCTTGGACCACACGGGCATGTGAGCCCTGCACTTTGGAAATTTTTTTCAAATTCGTGAAAAATTCTTAGAGTTCCCGATTAAGTTCTGACTCGATTCTAATACTCGTACTGGGCCTCAAGGGTCTAATTAAGAGATGTTTTGAATGATCTCGATGAATGAATAGTGATTAAAATGAAATGTCAGTAAATGTTCCAAAAAATTTTGGTAACGCTCCGTAACCCTATTCCAGCGACAGATACGAGTTAGGGGTGTTACAACACGCCCGCGTGCCAAGCTATGTAACTCATTGACTTGCATACAAAAGAACTTTTAGATGGCACACAACTATGTCACTAGGCCGTGTGCCTCACACGTCTGAGTCACACGTCCGTGTCTCAGGCCGTGTGGACCCAAAATTTACCTAAAATCAAGCCATTTCACAAGCAATTTCCCTCTTAACAAATCTAATCATTTGAGTATACACCTAAAGGACTTAAACAACATTCACTACTACATAAGCATGCCATTTAACAACCTAAAATCAACCAACCAATGTGCCATTCAACGACACCACAATTATATCAAAACATCAACTATCAAAATATATCAATATTGCTTCATTTTATTCATAGTAAACTAGTTCAAACATATACCAAAACATACCACAAGTACTCATTTTCATACCATTCTAATTACACCAAAAGAACCTATTTACAAGTATGTTAAAATACCTAATAATATAGTTTAGTAAAGTATCAAAGTGTAGCAAACCAACACTTTTAGCCACATATACATGCCACTACCCTAAGAGACACAAAAACTACCAACTTCGATGGATAGTGTGAGCCGATTGATTGATCCTTCCAAAATGTCAGCAACAGTTATCTACAAAACAATCCATAAGAATCGGTAAGTTTAAATAACTTAGTAAAGACATAGTATAACATTTAATCTAATAAAATTAGACACAATTCATATACTATTTGATTTCATATTTATCATAGAAAAATCAAGGCACGTAAATGCGTTCAGGGGTACCAAAGTACAAACAGGGGCACATATGTCCAATCAGGGTACCGAAGTACAAACACGGGCACGTATGTGTAATCAGGGGTACCGAAGTAAAATAGGGGCATGTATGTGCAATCAGAGGTACTGAAGTACGAACAAGGGCATATATGTGCAATCAGGGTGCCGAAGAATGAACAAGGGCACGTATGTGCAATCATTCAATAATTAACTATAAACATTTAACTAAAGAACTATAATGTAAAATACAAGGAGAAATTCATTTACATATTGAAACACTATGAACTTACCTACTATTCGATTCTGAACAACACGCAGGGGCTAATTCACTATTTTCCCTTTTCCTCAGTTATTGTCTTTTTTTATCCAAGTTTTGATCTATATAGTAATAAATGCAGTATATTAATCTCATACATTTCTCACATTCCATTCAATGCATATGATCCTTATCTTTTCATTAATTACACATTTTCCCTAAAGTTTTACAACTTCTGCAATTTAATCCCTTAACCCGAAAATTATCAAATTAGAGAAATCAAATTACATCTGATTATGCTAGAATATTTAATGATCCCTATTATAAATCAAATTCAACATCAAACCTTAAAATTTAACAGTTTAATCCTTAAATCAAAATCTAACAAAAATCATATTACAAAACAATCAAATATCACAATCAAAGCTTCAAATATATAATTATCATCACAAACAACCAAGATTCATCAATGGTAACTTCCACAATTTTTAACAGGTTCAAAAACAAAGGCATATGCTAGTTGGACATAGTTGCAACGATCTCAAAAACACAAAAATCATTAAAAACGGGACAAAACTACATACCATGCATGAAGAAAATCAAAACCAAAGCTTCCCCCCTTTAATGGTGATTTCGGCCAAGGAAGAAGAAAATGAAAAAGATAATAGGTTTTTCATCTTTTGTTTAATTAACATTTAACTTAATTATCAAATTACTTCATTAACCTTTAAAATTTATCATAATTACATTAAAACCTATCCATGTACATCCACTATCATCATATATGGTATAATTACCATTCAAGTCCATTAACTTTCATTTCTAAAGCCATTTAACCCTTTTTAACTAATAGAACTCAACTTTTATACTTTTTACGATTTAGTCTTTTTTACTTAATTAACTACTTAAACATTAAAATTTCTTAATGAAATTTTAATACGACCTTAAGATATTCCTGTAGACATTAAATAAATAATAGAATACTAATTTACTCATCAAAATTGTGGTCCAAAAAACTACTGTTTCCGTCACCATTGAAAAATAGGCTATTACACAGCCTTAGTAGGAATACTAAGGTGTGTCGTCCACCCCTCTCAGACTCTAAGTGGGAAGTTGTTTTATATTTAAAATAAACCACTATAACGCAACAAGGGTTCTGCTTTCTCCTCCCATAAGTAGATGGCACCGGTAGAGCTATATACACAGCTTTGAGAGATTGTTATTCTGCCAAAAATAGAGAGAATTTATTCTCAAATGTTACATTACATATATATTTTTCCAGAATAACAATTCTATCTTCTTCTACTAAACAAAAGAGAATTTTCATTTTCACCCTAAAAGGATAGAAAGCTTTTTCTAGTTCTGTGTTTCGATTCAATTGGTTCGAGCCCACACTCGAAGCAATTCGTAATACGAGAGTAGCGGAGAAGATCGTTTGGTTGAAAGCCAGAGAACATTAAGGATCCGCTTATCCAAAAAAAAAAAGGTATGATTTTGGTCTAAGGTTTATTACTATAAATATCAAACCGGGTCAATTTTCAAAATTTTAATTTTTCACTATGAAAGAAAATCATTTTCAAACTGGACTCTTTTCAATAATTGGTATCAGAGTCAGGTTGTGCTATATTTATGGTCTAAATAGATACCGAATCTCCCTATTCATCTTGTCTGATTAATATTTGATAATATGTGACATTATTGTAATTATTCGCATGTTTAAGGGAATGTATGTAACTGACTGTAATATTATATATATTTGTTATATAATTTTTTTAAGGTTACGTTTCTTAAGAAATAAATCCTAGACTATCATCTCCACATAGGACTATTTTTTATTTATATAATTCTTGTGAGCCGAAAACAGAAATAGGGCATAAATGTATTTTTTTTTCCAAAAGTAGTCTATGAAGAAGAGAAGATAGAGCGATGGCGGTCGAAGACACAAGGAATGTCTTGTAATGAAAAACTATGTAATTTTTGTTTTTCATTCATTTTCTAGAAATAGAACCATGGAAACCTTGGCTAACAATTTTATTTTATTATCCATTTCATTATATATCTATTTAATAATTTTATATAATATAATTATGATATATATGTATGAGATGATCCACAGTTGATCGATTAAAGACAAGAAGTGTGGTAATAAGAAAATACATGTGTTGTATTGTTCCATTCACTTCTTTAGCTTATTTGATTATTGTGAGAAGTGTGGTAATGAGAATTTGCATGTCTAGGATTAGATCGGGCAAGGAAATGTTTGGTTTTTAAGTAGTCAAATACGACTCACCTCCCTTTTCTAGGATCCTACCTAGTGCACGGTTCACATTCACTTCTTCAGTTCTTCCCTTAAAAGAAAAACTATGGAGAATCTAAATTGTTTGATTAATTCTTGAGAATAAATGGATATGAATATTATAAAATTGTCATAGCATGTCATGCATACATAAGGCAAGCATAACATATAGTTTAGGAAAGAATGTCACATGTACTTGTCATGCTTATATTGATCATACATTATTGAAATCGGAAATTAAAAACCTTGCATGTTTTCAAAATATTGAATGAGAGAAGGTCCCTAAGCAAGACCTACGACCTCCATCAATGGTCTCTTATGATGGCATGAAATGGACCTGCCCCACGGTAGACGGTGTCATGTAGATTTCACTGAGGAGACTTCTTGAAAGTCAGCATAATTTTCTTATGATCATATGATAAGTGAATCAACCCCTGTGGTAGGTATTATCATGTGATACATTAAGAAATTTTGTCTTCAAATAGGACAACTAGTCACAGCATGCTACTCGATGAGATTGTTCCAACATGACTCATTTGTGGTGCATGATCCGATAGGTGTTGAGTTGATGGTTATACACTCAAGATCATCTAGTTAAGTAACTCCTCAAGAAGCTATGCTTAAGTTAGAATGATGGCCAAATGTTACACGATTATTAGTACATGTGAATGTCTAAGAAATTAGGTTCATGTACTAGTTTAATGGAAATCTATGTTCTTACTAGTTGATCATGATCACCCCAATGTGGCTCGGTCCAATGGGTGTAGGAATTATCGTTTCAAAGGCTTACAAATGTTTTCAAGGTTTAATGTAAGACGCATGCATCGTCTTAATGTATATGGTAATGTTGCAAAACATTTTCAAACATTTTTCTAATACAAATATATTAATATATGAATGTTTTATTTTCAGTTCAAAAATGGCACCAACTCCTTTATTGAACATACTCACTGAAAACCAACTGAATGGAAATAACTATAAGGAATGGAAAAGGAACCTGATAAATTTCCTAAGCTATGAGAAACTTAAAATAGTTCTTGATAATAAGTGTCCACCGTCCACTCAAGCTAAAGCTAGAAAACGCTGGGAAAAGTCTAATGAGATAGCTTATTGATATATGCTGGCAAGCATGACTAGTACTTCGTATAAGCAACTAGAGAGTTGTAAGACTGCTAAAGCAATTCTAGCTAAGCTAGAAGACATATTCGGAGGCCAAGCTGCCTTAGCTCGACAGTCTCTCATAACTAGCTTGATGAATTCCTAGCAAAAGCCTGGCACTCCGGTCAAAGACCATATGGCCACTCTTATGGGCTACTTTGCCAAGGCCATGAACAATGAGGTCAATCTAGACTAGAACACTCAAATTGAGATGGTGTTTAAAAGCTTGTCAAAGGATTTTGTTAGTTTTCGGGTCGTATATAACCTTGGCAACAAAAACCTAATGCTTACAAAACTCATGAAGGAGTTACAATCCTATGAGTTGATGTTGAACAATGATTAGCCAATCTGAAGAGCAAAAGTGAATATAATTGTCACTTCTTCCTCAAAAAGGAAGGGAAAGCACTCTAAGAAAGGCAAGGCTAAGGTTTCTAGGCCACCATAAGTGGAAAAGAAGAGAACCAGAAAGCCTAAAGACTTATCTAAGTCTAAATGCTTCTTCTATAGTAAGAATGGATACTTCCATGCAAACTGTAAAGAATGGAAGGAATAACTAGCTTCGAAAGGCAAAGGTATGGAACTCTTGATAATATAATCTTGTTTAGTGGAAGATTCAATAGACCACTGGGTCATTGATTTGGGAACTATTAATCATGTTTATGTTTCTCTATAAGGGTTTAAGGAGATGAAATATATTAGAATAAGAGCTTATCATTGCGAATTGAGAATGGGACAACTATGGCAGCTAAAGTAGTAAGAGATGTACATCTTTATTTTGATAATTTTAGGAAGATTATTTTAAAAGACATTTTCTATGTACCAAGTTTCAAAAGAAACTTAATTTCTGTTGCATATTTATATAAAGATGGTTTGACCATGACTTTTAATAATTGTAACACCCCTTACCTGTATCCTACGCCGGAACAAGGTACAAGGCATTACTTAACTTAATAAGATGTATACAAACACTTCCGGGTTATGAAATTTCGTTCAAATTTAAAAATTTTCAAATTTTGTCTTAAAATCCTTAATAAGAGCCTACGAGGCCCAAAACACGCTTTAGAAATGGTTTGGGACCAAACCAAGTTCTTTAGAAAAACTTTGGAAAATGTCACTAAAAATAGGGGCACAAGCCCGTGTGGAAGGGCAACACGCCCGTGTGACCTAATAATATGACCATGTTGAAGGACCTTGTAACTCACACGGCCTCATCATATAGGGACACACCCATGTCCCTTGCCCGTGTGGATTTATTTTTCAATTCGAACCTACAGGGGTTTTCACACGGCCTAGCACACACCCTTGTCTCAGCCCTTGTGCAAAAACCTTGACATTTTGTTTCTGACGTCATCAATCATTTAGGGTCACACGGCCAAGGCACATGCCCGTGTGCAAGGCCGTGTGGAAATTCTAAATTTCACATTCAAGGCGCAACCTTCACACGGCCTGGGCACATGCCCATGTCTTATGGCTGTGTCTTCCACGCGTTTGAGACATACGGCCATGTCTCAGCCCATGTGGTTACTACTGGGCATTCTGTTTTACCAAATTAAGGTGCAGGGGACACACGGCCGGACTACACATCCATGGGGCAGATCGTGTGTCATACACGGCCTAGACACACGCCCGTGTGTCTACCCGTGTGGACAAAAACAAGGCTATTTACCAAGCCTTTTTTCCACCCTTACTTGCACCAACATAAGCCACATCCAAGACATACACACATCAAGGCTACTATACTTCATTCACATGCAAAACTCATCACATACTTTATCAATTCAATCATGCAACCTACTCATTCATGCATTAACATACCAAATACTCAACCATGCAATTTGCTCAATCATGAAAAACATCATCATTTGCATAAATCAACAACAAATATTAGCCATTATCCACGGCCTTAGACAAAATGGATCAACTTCATGACAAGCCAACACATATGGCCAAAACAATATAAGACTTAACAAAAAGACCCGGTCCCCATACATGCCATACTTAAACTAATAAGGCTAACTATACCAAATGCTTCAATTGATAGTGTGATCGATGCCTCCGACGTCTGTTGATCCCCGAGCTAGCTTGGCGGCACTATAAGAAAATGGAAAAGAGAGGGAGTAAGCATAAAGCTTAGTAAGTAGCATGTAAATAATTAACAACAATTACCATGCATTTTCATACTCATAACATATTATAATCTTGCACATAATTCTCAAATGATTAAAGGCATAACTTACTCATTTTCATCCTTACTAATCATACAACATAAATCGAGCTCATTTCTCATGAATTTCGTGTAGGTACCTGTATCATTTACAACATAGTCGTAACTTTTCTCACTTTTGACACAAGCTTTAAATTACCCGTTGAATCGGTTGGAATACCAAAGAATACCCGACAAGCCTCGCACAAGAGGGTACGATGCCGATGCCATGTCCCAGACATGGTCTTACACTAGCTCTCATATCAATGCCGATGCCAAGTCCTAGACATGGTCTTACACTGGCTCTCATCTCAACGCTGATGCCATGTCCCAAACATGGTCTTACACCGGCTCTCATAATGTGGCCGATGCCATGTCCCAGACATGGTCTTACACTAGCACACATATCACCCTATGTCATGGCAATCCAATCATTTCCTAAGGTTCAACCGGGAGTTTTTACTACATCAATTCTCATCATGCATCTTCACAAAAATAATCAAACACTTTATGCCATACTAATTGTTTGATACATAATAACAATAAAGTTGTATTATTTACGTACAACTTACCTCGGTATACAAAATATGGGTGACTAGTTTGATTTAGTCCAATAGCTTGGTTTTCCCCCGATCTAGGTTCGGACTCTATTTTTCCTGATCTATAATGATAAATTTACTTATTTAATCACTACATTAATGAAGACAATCTATAATTCATACCTATGCAAAATTACCATTTTGCCCCTAGACTTTCACATAATTACGATTTTGCCCCTAGGCTCATAAAATGATTTTCATCAAATTTCCTCATTAACCAAGCCTAGCTGAGTCTATTTTTTAAGCTTATAGCAACTCGCAAATCCAATTATTTCACACATTTACAACCTATTTTATAAACTTCACAAAATGGTCATTTTAGGTGTTTACATGAAAAATCCTTTCTCTAAACTTGTTTATTAAACAACCAAGTTTCATTTTCTTTTATAAAATTCCATCAAAAAATATAAATACTCTCATGGCAAGACCCTAGACTCTCAACCATTTTGCAAAATAGTCCCCTCATTAGCTAGATTAAGCTATAGGGGTTCCAAAAACACAAAAATTAACAAAAACAAACACTAAAATCACCTACTTGAAAGAGAAAAGCTTGGCTGAAATTTGAGCTCTCAAAACCCTTAAGTTTGCTGAAAATTTCGGTGGAAGAGGAAGAAGATGGAAAAATATGATAACGTTTTCTTTGTTTTATTTTATTTTATTCATTTAGTCACCTAATGCCACCAAACTTTGACCAATTTCATGAATTAAAAACTTATGTTCAGGCACCATAATTTCATTGGTCTATTTACTCAATAAGGACCTCGACTTTAGTGTTCCATAGCTATTTAACACCTTTAGCTTATAGAATAAATGTAACACCCCAAACTCGGCCCATGCGTTTTGACCGGATCTGGCATGTCATGGCTTGTACTTTGAAAACTTTTGCTTTGTTTGTTATGGAAATCGTAAGTCAATTGGATATTCCTTGGATAAATAAGTGTCATTTTAAAATATAAAATCCTTTGTATTATTATTAAGTATAAATAAAAATAAACCTTGTCATAAATTCTTAAGTTGCATAACATTGAAAACTACTTAATTGGATAAAACTGTGGGGCCTTATTACATTGATAATTCCAAGTAAAAAAAAGAAATAAAACTTAAAGAAATCCCAAAAAAGAATAATTTGTAGAAATAAAGCTTGATGGCCCCTCGAGTCCGTCTCGGCTCCCATGTCCACGATCTACTGCTCATCTGGAAGAGTAGAGAAAAAGGAAAGCGTGAGTCACCAAGACTCAGTGTATAAATCTCAAAGCACACAACGACCTGTGCCCACAAACACATTATGGGCCCTGGCCCATTCATAAGGGTATCAATCATAATCACATGATAAACAATAAATAATGCATAATAACCCAACCCATCCTAGGTTTCCATCCTCTACACACCAACCCATACCAACCATCACACCTTGGGGATTTCTACAATCAACCCTCCATCCGCTACACACCAAAACGACAGCCGTACTGCCTATTCCTATTAATTAGGAATCATTTAACGTGGCATCACCACCGATCACTATGTGACCTTACATTTAAATTATGTGGGATTTCTACCACCGATCACCAAGTGACCTATGATGCACTTCCCCTTCAATATCATCATTCCCACCCTATGCATACATACATAAAGAAAACATCATACAGACTTATATACTTTTCGATACACATAGGGAGTTCTATGTTTACGTACCTGGCATCTTTGCCTAACCCTTTTAGGGTTCCATTCGACTGTCTATTCAGCCTCATTCCGGCTTTTTAGCCCATAACATATAAAAATAAACATACATACAGGTTTATTAGTAGTGTGTTAGAGATCTACACACCTGATTAATGTCGATACCCTTGCTAAACTGATCTACAACTTTGCTCAAAAAGCCGGAAAGATGTGAAAATAGGGCCTCTCCTATATTCGGCCATGGTTAGTGTTCTACCCAATTTTTATATATTTGAATAACAAATCTTCTTACCTTAAAATCCCGAAATTGGAGACTAGCTATTTTCGGCTTTTAGATCTAGTTGACCAAGCTTCCTTCAAATCCCGAATTGACGCCCAACATAGAACCATTAAACTATTAGCTTTTCGACTTTTTGCCTTTCAAAAAACCGGGAATAGATCATGAGAACTAATCAAAAATCGACACTTACCTTAGCACAGGAGGTTCGGCTAGCACTAGAGAGAGGATTCGGCAATGCCAAAGGAAGTTTTAAATGCCGGAATAAATAGAACTAATTCTTAAATGGGATGAATAAAGAAAACTATAGAATTTTCGGCTTTTAAAGAGAAATCGGCTCAAAGGGGAAAAAGAATGGAAAGAAGTTTCGACTTTTGAAGAATTTAAAGAAAAGAAATTGGAGAGGAAGAGGCTAGGGATTTTTGGCACAAGGAAAAAGAGAATTAGGGTTTTTAAATGTCAGAATCAAGGAGCTAACCCCCCTATTTATAGGAATTTCAACACCTTCTGTATAAAACCGAAAACGCCCTTCCTAATTAATTAAAATTCAAGCTAAATGAAAGGGAAAATTCGGCACCCCTTTTTGCCATGCAGTAGCCGAATTCCTTACTCTTCTAGGTGGTGGATTTTCGGCCATCACCTTCCTTGTAGATAGGCTCCTATCTTTTCTCCTTTTTATCTTCTAAATTATCAATTACTAAATCCATATAAATCTCCTATTTTTAAGCCTTGTAGCCGTCCACCTTATTAAACCTAAATGCCGAAATTTAACTCACTTAAATTAAAAGATTTGGGCTTCATTAAACTTAAATTTTGAGCCCCTAAATCCCTGGTTGTGGCGTCACCCTTGCTCCTATTTTAAGTGCCGAAAATGGCCTACAAACATGGGATCCTTGCAGCCAAAACTTGGGCCTTCATTAATTGTTAATGGCGCCACATTCTAATTTCCTGACAGTGCCACCTATTGTTGGGCCACAAGCCCACGTTGGTATTTTAAACATAATTACCACCTTTTAACTCTAAAATGCCCAATCTAATAATTTAACCAAGGCATTTGCCTAATCCTGAGCCCAATTTGGACCTCTATCACCTAAGTTAACATATTAAACATATTCCTATACTAAATGCATAGGCCCATAAATTTAGGATGTTACAATAAAACTTTCACACTTGATGCGATTTAGCCTTTTTTCGAAATTAAGCAAGTAATCACTAAAATTAATTCACCAAAATTTTCATGTACTCATATAATTATGCTATAACACATAAAATAATATTATAAATAATTTCTCTGACCTCGGATTAGTGGTTCCAAAACTACTGTTCTGACTAGCCCCAAAATCGGGCTGATACAATAATGGAATTGCAATATTTAGAAATTGCAATCTTATCTTTAATGGATGTATGTCAAGTAATCTCTATTTTATCAAACCAAATATGTACACACAGCTTGAGACTGAAATATCAAATAAAAGACTTAAAACTTCTCACTCTAATGAGGCATACCTTTAGCATTTGAGACTTGGTCATACTAATCGAGAAAGAATCACTGGACTTGTAAAAGACGACATCTTAACTTCACTTAAATAAATTGATCTTCCACAATGTGAAACTTGCTTGGAAGGTAAGATGACTAAGCGACCTTTTAATGAAAAAGGAACGAGGGCCGAAAAACCTCTAAAACTTGTTCAAACTGACATATGTGGCCCCATGAGCATTAGTTCAAGAGGTGGTTACAAGTATTATATAATCTTTATTGATTACTACTCCAAATATGGGTATGTATACCTGATGCACCGTAAGAGTGAAACCTTTGATAAATTCAAAGAGTTTCATACGAAAGTAGAGAAACAACTAGGTTTACCCATAAAGGCACTTCGGTCTATTTGAGGTGGGGAATATTTATCTGATGAGTTCTTAGGGTACCTTATAGAGAATGGGATTCTATCCCAATTAACCACGTCAGGCACTCCATAATCTGTTATAGTGTCAACTCATTCTTCTTTCCTTGAAGAAATTTACATGAATAACTTCAAAACTCAAAGTAAAGAGGTACTTGAAGAGCTTTCGGGGAATATTAAAAACCCTATGGGAACGGTTCTAGAACCAAGTTCTAATAGTAGACCTGCAAACAATCAGTAGCATAGGGAGCTTCATCGCAGTTGGAGGGTCTCTCATAGGCCTGAGTTTTTCCAATCTAGAAAAAGTGTTCTTAACACTGAGCTTGTCAAGCAGGAAGATAATAACCCACTCACATATGAAAAAGCAGTGTAAAGTGTTGATTCCAACCTCCGAGAAATAGCTATGAAAGCTGATATAGACTCTATGTATTTCAACTCAGTGTGGAAACTTGTAAACTTACCGAAAGGGATAAAACCCAAAGGGTGTAAGTGGATCTACAAAAGGAAAAGAAATACAGATGGAAAAGGGAAAACTTATAATGCCAGAATTATAGCAAAAGGTTATATTCAGAAAGAAGGTATCGATTACGAAGAAACCTTCTCTTCGGTTGTCATGCTCAAGTCAATCCACATATTTCTATCCATTGCATCAGCTCTCGATTACAAGATCTAGAAAATGGATGTCAAGACAACATTTTTAAACAGCTATCTTGAAGATAGCATCTACATGATGCAACCCACTGAATATATAACTAAAGGAAACGAGTATAAAATTTGCAAACTACTTAGATTCATATATGGACTCAAGCAAGCATCCCACTCATGGAATCAAAGATTTGATCAAGTGATCAAGAATTTTGGATTTGAGCAAAATGCAGATGAACCTTGTGTTTGAAAACATTTAGAGGATGGAAAGGTGGTATTTCTCGTCCTATATGTCGATGATATTCTACTTATTGGAAATGATGTAGGGACATTGTTATCGATTAAACTATGGTTAACCCAACAGTTTAGCGTGAATTACTTGGGATAAGCTAATTTTGTTCTAGGTATTAGAATCCTAAGGGATCGAAAGAACAAAGTGATAGCATTGTCTTAGGCTTCATACATAGACAAGATATTGGAGAATGACCTATTCAAATAAGGGAAATCATCCATCTGTATTGGGATTTCATCTTTTTAGAGGACTGTCCTAAGACAAGGGAAGAAAGAGAGAACATAAGAAATGATCCTTATGCTTCGGTAGTAAGTCTCATGTATGCTATGCTATGCAGACACCAAGATATTTCTTTTGCAGTGGGGTTGGTAAATCGATATCAGGCAAATCCAAAACCAAACACTAGCAAGCAATTAAGCATATACTCAAGTATTTACAAAGAAAGAGGGATTATATTCTTGTGTATTTTGGAGGAGATCTCACCCCTATCAGATATATTGATTCTAACTTCCAAATGTGTCAGGATTCGAGGAAATCAACATCTAATTGTGTGTGCAAAAGTGTAAAGCAGACTTGTACTGCTAACTCCACTATGAAGGTCGAATATGTGGCTGCTTCTAAGGCCACCAATAAAGCAATATGGCTTTGAAAGTTCCTTACGGATCTTAAATTCATTCCTGGTATGGAAAAATCTATCACACTATATTGCGACAATAGTGTGGCAATAGCTAATACCAAAGAGACGAGAAACCACAAGAGGAAAAAACATATCAATCGAAAGTATCATATCATAAGGGAGGTAGTTGCAGACAGAATCGTGGATATAGTCAAGGGCGCATCTGAGGACAACCTTGCGAACCCATTTACCAAGACTTTACGAGTTAGAAGTTTTGAGAAACATGTGGAGAGCATGGGAATATGAAATATGGCTCATCTACTTCATTAGGGCAAGTGGGAGAATGTTGGATCCGGTGCCCTGACTGTAACAACCAGATTTAGGGGCTAGTCAGAACAGTGGTTCAAAACCACTAATCTGAGTTTAGAGAAAATTATTTTCATGATATTTTATGAGTTAGAGTATGATTATATAAGTACATGAAAATTTTGGTGCTTTAATTTTAGCGATTTCATGTTTAATCGCGAAAAATGACTAAATCGCATAAAGTGAAAAGTTCAAAATTTCAAGCTAAAGGTGTCTAAAAGCCATAGAATTTTAATTGGAGGTCTTTAAAGAGCAATTAGTAACTTAAATCATGGTTGGCCGGCCATAGGGGACAATAGAGGTCAAAATTTGGTCAAGTAGGTGTGTTAGGTGGACTAAATTGGGATTTTATATTAAAATAAAGAAAGAAAAGATATCATCTTTTCTCCTACATTTCTCCACCAAAAATTTGCAACAAATGGGGGTTTGAAAGCTCAAAAATTTCAGCACACTCTTCTCTTTACAATTAAGTGTTCTAGTGATTATTTCTTGATAAAAATTATACTTTTGGGACCCCTAAGCTTAAGCTTTCTAAAGAGGGGACTATTTTGTAAAATGGTGAAGAGTTTAGAGTTTTTCCATGAAAGCTATTAAGTTGTTTGCTGCATTTTTATGGAATAAAATGAGTCTTGATTGTTAGATAAACAATATTTGTGAAAGGTGTTTCCATGAAAACACCTAAAAGGACCTTTTTGTAAAGGTTGTAGAATATGTAGTAAATGTTGGAAATGTTGAGTTTTGATGGTAGTCATAAGAGAAATAAATGTTCATCTAGGCTCGTTAAAGAGAGAAATTTGATTAGAATTGATTTCTGAGCCTAGGGGTAAAATGGTCATTTTGCAAAAGTCTAAGGGCAAAATAGTAATTTTGTCAAAGCATGATTATTGAAATGCAATTATTAATGTGAATATTAAAATGAGCTAATTTACTATTATAGATCAAGAAGAACCAAGAATTAACCTTGATCGAGGAAAGAACAAAGTATCGGACTAGATCGACGATCTAGCTTGTTTTGAAATCGATGTAAGTTTATATGTGATAAATTCAACATTTATGCTAGCATATTTGAGAATGCTTGATATTATAATGATGCATGATATTCTATCAAATTGAGAATTGGTGTTGAATGAGAAAGATGATAAAAGTTGAGATTTCTCAATGGGACTATAATAAATGTGAAATTACTATCACCGAGACATGAGATGGATAAGGTCCCGTGTAAGACCATGTCTGGGACATGGCCTCGGCAGTGAATTGAGATCTTGTATAAGACCATATCTGGGATATCGCTTCGGTACCGAATATGAGAATTGTATAAGACCATATCCGGGATATGGCATCGATACTTGATGTGAAATTCCGTATAAGACCATATTCGGGATATGGCATCGGCACTCAAAGGTGACCCCATGTAAGACCACATTTGGGATGTGGCATTGACTTCGTGTTTATGTTAATGACGATGAATATGCGTTTTTGAGTACCCCTAGTGATTAGTGGGATAAATAGATAAGCTTGCAAATAGAAATGAGATTAGTACAAAGTCATGTGATCGAGTGAATATAGGTACCCGTGAGAAATTCACGAGGAATGTTTACGATATGTGGCATGGTATGTTCTAGATAAGAACAAGTACGAGTAAGTTATGACAAAGTGCTTATGACTTTGTGTGGTTATCTAATGCCATGGTTTGATGTCATTATGAGCTTATTGTTGCTATTTATTTTCATGCAAACTTACTAAGCTTTATGCTTACCCCTCTCATTTCCCTTTTCCTTGTAATATTACCAAGATACTTCGAGGATTCGTGGGACGTCAGATGTAACAGCCCGATTTAGACCCTAGTCAAAATAGTGGTTTCGAGACCATAAATTCGAGATCAGAAAAATATTTTAATATTAATTGCTTTGTTTACAGTATGTGATTGAGCTTGTGTGAAAATTCTACGTGAAAGTTTTATCGATTGTGTGTCGAATTATGAAAAAGGACTTAATCGCACAAAATGCAAAAGTTGTGTGCTGATTGTTAAAGTGCTAGTTTGGCATGGCCTATTAAAATGTGAGTCCTTATGTTGTTATTATTCCATTGATAAATTGGATGGACAAAAATGCCTAAGGTTAGTGGGTTCTAAATGTTTATAATAAGGCTAATTTAGTAAATGAATTATTAAAAGATTTATAATAAAACAAAAGCCATTCTCTCTTATTATCATCATCCATAGCCGAATATCAAGAAGAAAAAGGGAGCTTTCATGGCTATTTAGGGTTCGGTCAAGTGAAGCTTCAATTGGTATGTGATTTTTGTTCGGTTTTTAATAATTTCTACGTTTTTGTAATCGTTGCTTCATGTTCTTTCAAACCCATGCTTAAATTTTATAATTTGATGAAGATTTTGAGATATGCCATCGATGAATATGTGAACTTTGTGTTGATAGTTGGAGGAATATTAAAGATTAATGTTGGGTTAATATAGTTTGAATTTTTGATGAAATTGAGTAATTTGGACTAAATTGAGAAAATAATATTTTAAGGGACTAAAATGTGAAATAAATGAAATATATGGGCTTGTATAAGTACAAGGAGAATTCGACTAGGCATAAGTGAAGAGAAATTTTGTGTATTTTGTGATTTTGTGAAATAGGGACTAAAGTGTTGAAATGTGAAAACGTGAAGGCTATTTTGTAAAATGCCCTAAATATGTGTGTTTGGACTAAATTGAATGAATTGGTAATTAAATGAGCTAAATTTGAATATGTATAGACCAAGAAAGAAGAGATTTGGATCGAGATTGAGGCAAAGACAAAGTACTCGATTGATCGGCTAGTTTCGATATTTCGACGTCCGAGGTATGTTCGGATATAATACAAGCTATTAAATTTATATCTATGTGATGTGAAATGAATGAATGTATAGATAATGAATTAGAAATGTTATAGATATGAGATTGAGAAATGTGGCACTAAGTGTGCATAAATGAAATCGAGACAAAGATGGATAGCACTGCGTGTGCGAAGTAATGGAAGCTTCGGCTTTACTGATTGGCATTGTGTGTGCGATACTGAATTAAGTTTGGTTTTATATTGAGGCACTAAGTGTGCGATGTTATGAAAGCTTCGACTATGAATTGAGCACTAAGTGTGCGATTGAATTGAAGAGATAGTGAACAGTGAATAAAGTATGGTATCAGACATCGAATAGCAAGAACATTAGTCAACTAAGTGTTGACAAAGGTATGTCTCGAACCTATGAGGTTGATGAGATTGTTTAAATTTGAATAGATAGATGTATGAGTAAATCATTGAGGATGATATTGTGCTTAGTTGCAAATCTATATATATGATGGTTTAATTATGTATTGTTGTTGCATTATTGAGTAATATGTATTATATTACAAACTTACTAAGCTCTTAAGCTTACTATGTGATGTGTTTCTCTGTTTTACAATGTCTATAAAGCTAGCTCGGATCCAGAAATCATCAGCGACTCAATCATACTATCGGCCATCTATTTTGGTATTTTGAAAGTTGTATATATATGTGGTATATGGCATGTATAGGCTAGTGATTATGGGATGTTTAAACCTTGCCATGTGATATGGCTTGGAAGGTGAATGATATAAGCTTATATATGTAGGTTATGTATATGATGAATGTGGTATGAAGTAGTGAGTGATGAATATAGTATGTTTCATACTTAAATTGGTTGTTGATAATGATGGATTAAATGAGGAATTATGATATGAATTACATGATGCTTGTTTTATATGTTTTGGGATGTACATTTGATACTTTGGATAGACTTATTTGAGATGATATTGAGTATGGAAAGAGATGATGTTGATGATGATGATTTGGAGCATATATTGGCATGTTTTGGTTGCCAATTGAGGTATAAATGCATGAGATTTGAAGCTTGTAAGTGATTTCAAAGTGTGGATGGTAATTTGGCCTTGAAAATGGCCTATAATTGCCCACACGGTTGAGCACACGGGTGTGTGGCTCGATCATGTCTTTCGAATTTGTAATTTGATTCAAGTCAAACTCGACCACGGGCTGGACACACAGACGTGTGACTAGCCGTGTGGTGCAAGTCAGTGTCGACCACGGGTGAGGCACACGGGCGTGTCTCAGGCCGTGTGGACAAGTCAATAGGTATGCCCTGTTTTTCCACGGCTTGGACACATGGGCGTGTCCGAGGCCGTGTGAGGCACACGGCCTACCCATATGGGCGTGTGACCTTTGTAACTTAGAAAAATGTTAAAATTTCAGATATTTTCGTATGAGTTCGGTTTAGTCCCGACCCCTTTCTAACACGTGTTTAAGGTCTCGTAGACCTCATTAAAGGACTATATGATTGTAAATTATGTTGCTTGAATGACTCTGTGTTGAAAATGATATGGAATGTTCGAAATTGATTAGTAATGCCTCTTAACCCTAGTCCAGCGACGATTACGGGTTAGGGGTGTTACATCGGAGTTCAGAAATCACACTATCGACATCTCTTTGGTATAACAAAGTAAGACTTATTTTGAATATGGCATGTATAGGACTTGGATATTTTGTTATGTCATATTTGCTAGCCAAAGTGTTGGCTATTTAGGTTATCAAATACATTTTGTAAGTGGTAATTGGAATTGGGCCAATACTTGACAAGTTTATATATATTCAATGGTGTCGAGATTATGAAGTTCATGCTTGTGTGGATGCTTTGATTTGAGCTCTTAGAAGTGCCTTAGGGTCATGAGTTCTGATGAATTGAGTTCGTATAAGTATGATTGCTATGTAGGGTGGCATTTGGCTTGAAATATAGTCTTTTTAATGTCCACATGGGTAGACACACGGGCATGTGTCTAGGTCGTGTATGACACACGGTCAGCTCCACGGGAGTGTTGATCGGCTGTGTGCCCCCTTGTATGCTTGGTTTACAAGTCAGTATGCTCAATAGTAAATACACGGGCAGAGACACGGCCGTGTGTCTCAGCCGTGTGGGAGGCAGGGCCATGGACATGGGCGTGTGCCCAAGCCGTGTAAAGTATGCACTTAAAATTTGGAATTTAATTCGACACACAGCCTAAGGACACGGGCATGTGCCTTGGCCGTGTGACCATAGTGAGGTGATGACGTCATAAACAAAATGCCATGGTTTTGGCACATGGGCTAAGACACGGACGTCTAGAGGCCGTGTGAGGGACACGGGCTAGGGACACAGGCGTGTGTCTGGCCGTGTGAAAAACCCTGTGGGTTTGGATTAGAAAATAAATTCCACACAGGCAAGGGACATGGGCGTGTGTGACCACAAGGCCTGCCCATACAGGCGTGTCTCATTTCACACGGGCGTGTGGCCTCTATTTAGGCCAAAAAATTTCTAAGAGCGTAAAAGTTTCTAGTTTAATTCTGAGACCTTCCGAATGTATGTTTAAGGCCTCATAGGCCCATGATAAGGATGCTATGCAATTGAATGAGAAGTTTTAAGTTGGGGATGCATTTTTAAAGCCCAAAGTTGTATGTTCAAGCAAGATAATTCCGGTGATGCCTCGTACCCGGTTTCGGAGTTGAATACGGGTAAAGGGTGTTACATTTAATGTTATTAGAGCTACGATTTAGTCGATTCTTGGACTAACGTAGTGTAAGTATGAGTCTAGCTATACATGCCATATGTATGAGTAATTGTGTAATAATAGTGTGACGGCTCCTGACAATTTGAATTGTGTTTTTATATCGTAAATGGACCCTGATCCCGACCGAGCTGCAGTCGATGATGCTGCAAGTAATGCGCCGACTCCCACGCAAGGGACCGCGCCAGTAGAGAGCAGACCCGAGACTATGGGTCAGGTAGAAGAGGCTCGAGAAGCCTTTCTCCAAATGATGAGCAACTGGTACACCGAGTATATTCGAGCAAATCCTAATGCTCAATCCCCTCAACCCCCACCTATTCCTCAACCCACTCCTGTAGCTCCTCAAGTGGTTGAGGTAGTAAGAAGAGAAAGGCCTCCGGTTGAGAAGCCCCAGAAACAAGGAGCAGAGGAATTTCGAGCTAGTAAAGACAATGACCCAGGGAGGGCAGAATTCTGGCTTTAGAATACCATTAGGGTATTCAATGAGTTGTCATGCATTCCTGAAGAATGCATGAAGTGTGTAGTAGCTCTCTTGAGAGATTCGGCCTATCAGTGGTAGGATACCCTTGTGTCGGTGGTACCAAGGGAGAAAATTAACTGGGAATTCTTCCAAGAGGAATTCCGGAAGAAGTATATTAATCAGAGATTCATCGACCAGAAAAGAAAAGATTTCTTAGAGTTAAAGTAGGGTCGAATGACGGTGACTGAATACAAACGTGAATTCGTCAGGCTTAGTAAGTATGCCAGGGAGTGCGTGTCTATCGAGGCTATCATGTGTAAAAGGTTCGAGGATGGGTTAAATGAATATATCCGTTTATATGTTAGAGTCCTCGAACTAAAAGAATTTATGGTGTTAGTAGATAAAACTTGTAAGGCTGAAGAGTTGACCAAAGAGAAAAAGAAAGTTGAGATTGAGTCTCGCGACTCGAAGAAGAGACAAATGGGCAAGTCATTCCAATCCTTATCCAAGAAGTCAAGAGACTTTGCTACCCGGTTAGCCACCTCAGCTGGATTTCCAAGTAAAAGTAAAGGCAAACAGTTCACGGGGTCTAAGGCTCAGACCACATCAGTTGCTAGTGATGGCAACGTTCGTTCGAGTAGACCGGAATGCCCGTAGTTTGGCAGACGTTATTCTGGTGAGTGCAAGACAAGTGAGAAGGCTTGTTTCAACTGTGGCTCTCTAGACCATTTTATCAGAGACTGCCCCAAGGTGGGTGAGAAAGAGAAGTCTCAGAATGTAAAACAGGGAAGTATTGCTAGAGGAAGACCACAGAGAAACCCAAGAAATGAAATGGGTAACAAAAATTCATCTAGAGAGCAGACTGCGAGAGTTGAGGGTAAAGCACCAGCGAGAACATATGCCATTCGTGCTCGCGAAGAGGCATCCTCCCCTGACGTAATCACGGGTACATTTTCTCTATATGATACTCGTGTTATAGTTTTAATTGATCTAGGATCTACCCACTCGTATATTTGCATGAAATTAGTCTCTAGCCTGAGCATGCCTATAGAGTTTACTGAATTTGTAATAAGAGTGTCAAATCCCCTAAGCAAATGTGTATTAGTTGATAGAGTATACAAAGGTTGCCCTTTGATAATTAGGGGTCATTGTTTTCCTGATAATCTCATGTTATTACCATTTGATGAGTTTGATGTCATCCTTGGGATGGATTGGGTAGTTACTCATGATGTGATTGTAAATTGTGGAAAGAAGTTTATTGAGTTAAAATGTGAAAGTGGGGATTTTATTCGTGATGAATCAGATAAGCTCGACAGATCACCAGTAGTGATATCATCCTTGTTGACTCAGAAGTATTTAAAAAGGGGGTATGAAGCTTACCTTGCCTTTGTGATGAATGCCAAATAGATTGAGTTGAGAATTAAGTTGGTACCCATAGTATGCAAGTATCCAGATGTTTTCCCGGAGGAATTGCCAGGGTTACCTCCGGTTAGAGAGATCGAATTTGGGATTGAGTTAGCTCAGGGAATCGCCTCCATTTCTATTGCTCCATATAGAATGGCTCCAACTGAGCTAAAAGAATTGAAAGCTCAGTTGCAAGAACTAATGGATAAAGGTTTCGCAAGACCGAGTTTTTCCCCGTGGGGTGCTCCCGTATTATTTGTGAAGAAGAAAGATAGTTCTATGAGGTTATGTATAGATTATCGGCAACTCAACAAAGTAACTGTGAAGAACAAGTACCCGTGGCCAAGAATCGATGATTTGTTCGATCAATTGAAGGGAGCCACGGTGTTTTCCAAAATAGACTTAAGGTCCAGGTACTATCAGTTGAGGGTCAAGGACTCGAATGTGCCGAAAACTGCATTTCGGACGAGGTATGGCCACTATAAATTTTTGGTCATGCCTTTTGGCTTAACAAATGCCCCAGCCATTTTCATGGATTTGATGAATCGTATTTTTCGACCATATTTGGATAAATTTGTCGTAGTCTTCATTGATGATATACTAATCTACTCTCGAGATGAGAACGAACATGCCGAGCATTTGAGAAAGGTTATGCAAATTTTGAGAGATAAACAATTGTATTCCAAGTTCAGTAAAAGTGAATTTGGCTTAAGGAAGTTGGATTTTGGGGACACATTGTCTCGGGAGATGGAGTTAGAGTTGACCCGAGTAAGATTTCAGCGATTATTGAATGGAAACCGCCAAGGAGCGTAACTGAAGTAAGGAGTTTTCTGGGCATGGTTGGCTATTATAGGCGTTTTGTCAAGGAGTTTTCCATGATAGCTACTCCAATGACGAGACTATTGCAAAAAGATGTGAAGTTTGATTGGACAGAAAAGTGCCAATAGAGTTTTGAGAAACTAAAGGCGTTGTTGACTCAGGCTCCTATTTTGGTACAACCCAAACCGGGAAGAGAATTTATGGTTTATAGTGATGCATCCAAGAATGGATTGGGTTGTGTACTTATGCAAGAGGGCAAGGTGATTGCATATGCTTCTAGACAATTAAAGCCGCACGAGAAGAATTACCCGATTCACGATTTAGAGTTAGCTGCCATTGTGTTTGCATTAAAGATATTGAGGCACCATTTATATGGTGAAAAGTGTCAGATACTCATCGACCATAAAAGCCTAAAATACTTGATGACTCAAAAGGAATTGAATTTGAGGCAACGAAGATGGTTAGAGCTGATCAAGGATTATGACTTAGTGATTTACTACCATCCGGGAAAGGCGAATGTGGTCGCCAGTGCTTTGAGCAGAAAATCCTTGTTTGTGCTGAGAGCCATGAATGCATGGATGGCTTTGTTAAATTATGGTTCTATTCTAGCCGAGTTGAGGGCTAGACCATTATTTCTCCAAGAGATTTGTGAAGCTCAGAAAGGTGACAGCGACTTACAAGCCAAAAGAGTTCTAAGTGAGTCAAATATTGAGCCAGACTTTCGGGTAAGTCCTGACGGATCTTTGATAAAATAGAAATGGTTTAATTTTTTTTGTAATTTTGTAATTTAATTTTAATAACTTGAATAAAATAAAAGTTCTTATACAAAAGTTCACCGTTTTCCTCCAAAAAAATAGAAATTACATAGCCACCAGGAGACAAAAAAGCTAAGAACACGGTCAACTATTCCGATTTGGACACGAGCGAGATATATGGCCCGGGTTCCTACACCATCCGCACAGCCGAATTTAGTTGCTCGTTTCTCGGATATCCATATTGTTGCGTATTCTAGTCGAGCAAGGTCGACCTTTTGGTTTGCGCCTCAATTGTCTATCCGGCAAGAGCTTATACGGTGCAAGCGATACCGACGGCCACTTACGTTCATTTGGGAGGTTGTACTTGTTTTCTAATTTGTACACTTCGTCGACATAGCTCATGAGATCAAGACGGAGATTCTGACAAGCCGCAAGTACATGAGCACATGGGTAACGAAGTGCATCAAATATCCCACAGTCGCATGTCATATTTGTCAACTGTACACGATAATGCCTGCCAACAATACCTTGGTTCGATCTGTCAAACTCCGTGACATGAAACCATAGCCTGTCGCGGTTGTGACACACTGTGTGCATGGTGTTAGCCCGTGCCTTCCCACGGTTTATTTCTTGCAAGACCTTCGGGCTCCATACATGGCCTCCTTGCATCTGCCCTCTATAACTCGCTGCTCTCTTCGAAAATAGTGCCGCTAAACGAAAATATGTCTCCCGCACAATCGATGTAATCGGTAGATGATGGGTTCCTTTTAGCACAAAATTTATGCATTCGGCCAGGTTTGTGGTCATATGACCATATCGTAGGCCGCCGTCATATGCTTGTGTCCACTATTCAAAAGGAATATTGCACAGGTAGTTTGCGCCTTCGACGTTATCTGCGCGCAAACTGGCCAACATCTCTTTATTGATCTCGTACCCTGCCAACATACGTTGATAGTGAATATTACATACCACTCTTCAATTGAGAATAAATTGAATATTACAAATGAAATTATATTAATAGATATTTCATACCCATATCGGTCACTTGCTGTTTCTGTCTTTTAGATCGATGTTGCCCATAGTAGTTGGATGAAACATGCCTCAGGCAATATCGATGGTGTGTGCGATGCCCCATGCTTCCCTGGCGTTCTATTGCCGCAAGTATTCCAGGGGCCCAATCCTATATAACACATATGTCAGGTTGGGGGCAGACATGCCTCCTTAACCTAGATAGGAAGAAGTCCCAGTCATCAACTGACTCCCCCGGTGTTATTGCAAACGCAATCGGAAGGATTCTCCCACAGCCGTCTTGTGCCACAGCTAGCAATAACCGATGCATATATCTACCATACATAAAGGTACCGTCAATTTGCACCAATGGCTTGCAGTATATAAAGGCATCTCGGCATTGCTTAAATGTCTAGAACAGACGCTTGAACACTACGCATCCACGGAGCAGACGATCGTTGTAGTACGCCGATTCCGTTTCAAGGTCTGTTGTGCTGCCTGGGACATATCTCTCCAGCACCTAACACCACTGCCACACTTCATTATATGAAGCGTCCCACTAACCGTGCAACTTTTCTAACGTCTTCTCCTTGGCTATCCAAGGCTTTCTGTAAGAGGGCGTGTACCCCAATTGGCTACGAATATTGCCAATTAAGGCCGACACCGTAGTCTTGGGATCGGCCTTCACCGTCGGGATTATTAAGTCAGCCAACATGTCTGAATCCATCCTCGGATGATCTTGTGTTACACCTGTCAACGAAGTACGTTAAATAATGCAACATTACATAATATTAGTGTTATTCGAAATCATTGAACACACAGTGGTACTGTACCAGCAAGACATGTATGTGGACCTTTGTACTTTTTGACTTCCCACAACCCTGTCCTTTTCCTCAATGACGCCATGATTTTCCATGAACATGTGCCGTCTTGCACTGCACACTTCGCCTCGTACTTATCGAGCCTGGATTTAACCACATTGTAGTTAACCCCGTTCCTGATGCTGTATTGTTTCAATGCAGCAAGAAAAGTATTCTTGTTGGAAAACTGGTTACCAACTTCTAATTGGTCCGAATCCAACGAAAAATTTGTACGGTCACGCGTCCGGTGTGGTAGTTCAGGAAACTCCAATGCATCATCTTGAGATAGATCGACATTATGCATGTGGGCTAGAGGCGAGTATGCCCTGAATAGCGAATCTTCTTCTTCTTCGTCTGAACTGCCCTCAACGTCTTCAGGTACAATTGGAACGGGCTCCAGTTCAGAAAATAATCCAACTTCTGCACCATCGGGCCTTGGCTCCCGAGGTGAATCCACATCAGATTCATCGTCCGACCCTCCATAACCTACAACAAACGAGGGCCCCTCGCTGGTGGATGTCGTCGGGAGTACATCATCCCTCCTTAAACATCTTTCGTAAAGATCCCAATCATATGTGGATTGCCAACAACTAGAAGTTGATGACGTCCCCCAATACGTATTTCTGTCATCAGACATCGAATGATGGATATGCATGTCCCATCCACCAACCGAGTGTCGTGCAGGGGTTATGTTTTCCATACTACCACCATACACGGGCACTTCTGTGTTTTGCCTCCCACTTACAGAGTGTCGGCTTGGGGTCGTGTATTCCCCTCGAACGGCAGTAGATGTTGAGGTTGCAGAAAGATCATTTGGAGATGAAAATTCTACATATACCTCGATATAGGGTGACCCACTGGCAAGATGAGTCTCCACCATTGCCTCAAAGCTCCGAGGACCTTTGATGTCGAATGAGTCATATCTCACCGGATCAATCGAAGCGCAAAATCTATACTTAATAGACTGAACTTTCATTGGCGTTGTTCCGAATATTTTATGCCTAATTCTTTTGCGAAGTTCTACCAAATCGACGTTCCGATTAAAACTTAGTCACGCTGTGTTCTCCGATAAGAAAACAACACCATTTTCGGTGTCACGAACTTCACCATCGTAGTAAATAACAGCATTAATACGTTCACTCATTTTCAGTTTTTTTTCTTTTGCCTCAATTTGCCTTCTGCAACCCGAGAATGAAATTTGGTTGATTTATAGCCTAATTTTGCCCGAGACCACTGTAGCAAAAGAGCGTCCACGTGGGAGCTCTTTTCGGTACTCCTGCTGACAGTGCACCCTACTGGAAGCGTTTTTGGCCACTGTTTGTTCAGAAACGTCTCCTCAAATTAATTTTGCCGGAGACCACTGTAGCAAAAGAGCGTCCACGTGGGAGCTCTTTTCGGTACTCCTGCTAACAGTGCACCCTGCTGGAAGCGTTTTTGGCCACTGTTTGTTCAGAAACGTCTCCTCAAATTAATTTTGCCGGAGACCACTGTAGCAAAAGAGCGTCCACGTGGGAGCTCTTTTCGGTACTCCTGCTGACAGTGCACCTTGCTGGAAGCGTTTTTTGCCACTGTTTGTTCAGAAACGTCTTCTCAAAATTATTTTGCCCAAAAATTCAATTAATTTTTCATAGTGCAAGTGGACGGGGCGGCAAAAACGCGTCCATGTCAGCGCATTTTTCTGGTTATTCAGCAGCAAAGCGCGCCCCTAAAGACGCGCTTTGTGCCACCTCAGCAAAAGCGCGCTTACGTGGGAGCGCTTTGCTGAGGTGGCACAAAGCGCGTCCTCAGGGGCGCGCTTTAGCCCTGCATCCCCCAAAAACGCGCTGATGTGGACGCGTTTTTGGAGGAAACGGTACTTTCCCGTAAATATTCTTCAAACTGGCCCATTTCCGTAAATAATCTAATTTTTTGGTATATATGGGATATTTACCCAATGCGAACACTATTTATTTAAAAAATTAATTTTAAATACCACGTGACCACATGTAGTGAAACTAGTATCTTACATGTTTTCACCAAATGCCATTAAGAAAAAACAAAATCAAGTTCAAAATTTCTAACATGCTCCAAATTCAAAAATGGGAGTTTTGTTTTTTTTTTCTTTTAATTGTATTTAAATTACTTAGAAAACATGAAAAGTTATTATGTTGAAATATTTTTGAGTTGGGCATGAAATACTTTTTACTCTCAAATATATATAATTTTTATTTTTCTTGATGTTACATGGCAGTATCTCGTGCAAATCATCACTTGACATAGTAGTTTTATCAGATACTTCTATAATAAATTGTGTGATAGATGTAAAATTATCGCTTAACATGGTGAGACCACTTTTAGTGAGAGAAAAATAATCACAATTTTTTAAATAATAAAAAATCATCCTATTTTGAAATAATTATATATTTCTATAATAAAACTTATTTTTTATGGAGCTGTAAAAGTAAAGGATAAATTGATAAGTGTTTTAAATTTTTTACTTACATAATTACTGTCTTATTAATTTATGACATCAAACTATATTATAAATTTATATAAATTAAGTCATGTTTCACTTACTATGTAAGACAAATATATTTATAAGAAAAATATTCATTAGACAAATTAATGGTTGAACGATAAATGTTTTGTGTATAAATTTTCATCATTCCCATATTCAATCTTCAGACTTTTGATTATTTTATGTAGTGTTTTAAATTGTTTTAGTTAAAGATTTTATGTAACAATATAAAAATATTTATTATCTTTTTTAAAAAAAATTTAATGTTAATGTCACTAATAAGAAGCATTGTAATAATATAAATATTTTTTCTTAGTATAAATATAAATACATACTAATAAAATTTGAAAATTAACATATGAAAGTGAAAGCAGATGCATTTTGGAAAAAGAATATCTCCCATAGATTTTAAGAGTGAATTTAGATAAGCGGTACATTTATTTACGATAAATATAAAAATAACAATGATAATAAAATTAAATATTATAATAATAAATAAAAAATAAATTAAAAATACCCCATCGTATCCACCCTAAATCTACGGGAAATTTACCCAAAAATACCGAAAAAATAATAAATTTACGGAAAAGGGCCGAAATCTGGAATATTTACGGAAAAGGGCCATTTCCCCACAAAACGCATCCAAGTCAGCACGTTTTGTGGGGAAAAAGCAGGAAAGCGCGCCCTCAAGGGCGCGCTTTTGCCCTCCTTCACCGTTTGCTTTTCAGCTGTTTTTAGTGTTAGGGTATGAAATTTTAAGGTTTCAAGGCTAGGGTTTATGATTTTTTAGGGTCGTTAGATTTAGGGTTTTTAGGGGAAAATTAACGGAGTAGATTATAGGGTTAATTAGGGTTTAGTAAAAATATGTTTAGGGTTTTTGGGCAAAATATATTAGCAAAATAAAAATTATTTGAATTTTTTTGACAGTTGTATCTGGCAAAATAATTTTGAGAAGATGTTTTTGAACAAATAGTGCCGAAAACGCTTCAAGCAGGATGCACTGTCAGGAAGAGTACTGAAAAGAGCTCTTACGTGGACGCTTTTTTGCTACAGTAGACTCCGGTAAAATAATTTTGAGAAGACTTTTCTGAACAAATAGTGCCCAAAACGCTTCAAACAGGATGCACTGTCAGTAAGAGTACTGAAAAGAGCTCCCACGTGGACGCTCTTTTGCTACAGTAGTCTCCGGTAAAATAATTTTAAGAAGACGTTTCTAAACAAATAGTGCCCAAAACGCTTCAAGCATGATGCACTGTCAACAAGAGTACTGAAAAGAGCTCCCACGTGAATGTTATTTTGCTACAGTAGTCTCCGATAAAATTATGACTATAAATCAGCCAAATTTCATTCTCAGGTTGCATAACAGAAATTGAGGTAAAAGAAAAATAGAAACTAAAAATGAGTGAACGTATTAATGCTGTTATTTACTACGATGGTGATGTTTGTGACACCGAAAATGGTGTTGTTTTTTTATTGGAGAACACAGCGCGACTGGGTTTTAATCAGAACATAGATTTGTTAGAACTTCGCAAAAGAATTAGGCGTAAAATCTTCGGAACAACGCCAATGAAAGTTCAGTCTATTAAGTATAGATTTTGAGCTTCGGTTGATCCGGTGAGATATGAATCATTCGACATCAAAGGTCCTCGGAGCTTTAAGACAATGGTGGAGACTCATATTGCCAGTGGATCACCCTATCTTGAGGTATATGTATAATTTTCATCGCCAAGTGATCTTCCTTCGACCTCAACATCTACTTCTGTTCAAGGGGAATACACGACTCTAAGCCGACACTCTATTAGTGGGAGGCAGAATATGGAAGTGCCCGTGTTTGGTGGTAGTATGGAAAACATAACCCTTGCACGACACTCGGTTGGTGGATGAGACATGCATATCCTTCCTCCGACGTCCGATGATAGAAATACGTATTGGGAAACGTCATCAACTTCTAGTGGTTGGCAATCCACATATGATTGGGAAAGTTACGAAAGATGTTTAAGGAGGGATAATGTACTCCCCACGACATCTACCGGCGAGGGGTCCTTGTTCGTTGCAGATTATGGTGGGTCGGATAATGAGTCCGATGTGGATCCACCTCGAAAGCCCGGGCCCGATGGTGCAGAAGTTGGATTATTTTCTGAACCGGAGCCTGTTCCAACAGTACCTGAAGATGTTGAGGGCGGTTCAGACGAAGAAGAAGAAGATCCGTTATTCAGGGCGTACTCGCCTCCAATCCACATGCATAATGTCGATCTATCTCAAGACGATGCATTGGAGTTTCCTGAACTACCACACTAGACGCGTGACCGTACAAGTTCATCAAGAACGAGGTTAACTACCACATGGTTAAATCCAAGCTCGATAAGTATGAGGCGAAGTGTGCAGTGCAGGACGGTACATGTTCATGGAAAATCATGGCCTCGTTGAGGAAAAGGGTAGGCTCGTGGGAGATCAAAAAGTACAAAGGTCCACATACATGTCTTGCCGGTACAGTATCACTATGTGTTTAATGTTTTTGAATAATACTAATATTACGTAATGTTGCATTATTTAACTTACTTTGTTGACAGGTGTTACACAAGATCATCCGAAGATGGATTCAAAGATGTTGGCTGACTTAATAATACCGACTGTGAAGGCTGATCCCATGACTACAGTGCCAGCCTTAATTGGCAATATTTGTAGCCAGTTGGGGTACACGCCATCTTACAGGAAGAATTGGATAGCCAAGCAGAAGGCGTTGAAAAAGTTGCACGGTCGGTGGGACGCTTCATATAATGAAGTGTGGCAGTGGTGTCAGGTGCTGGAGAGATATGTCCCAGGCAGCATAACAGACATTGAAACGGAACTGGTGTACTACAACGATCGTTTGCTCCGTGGATGCGCAATGTTCAAGCGTCTTTTCTGGACATTTAAGCAGTGCCGAGATGCATTTATATACTGCAAGCCATTGGTACAAATTGACGGTACCTTTGTGTATGGTAGATATAAGCATCGGCTATTGCTAACTGTGGCACAGGACGACAGTGGGAGAATCATTCCGATTGTGTTTGCAATAACACTGGGGGAGTCAGCTGATGACTGGGATTTCTTCCTATCTAGGTTAAGGAGGCATGTCTGCCCCAACCTGATATCTGCGTTATATCAAATCGGGGCCCTAGAATACTAGCCGCAATAGAGCGACAGGGAAGCCCGTGGCATCGCACACACCATCGATATTGCCTAAGGCATGTTGCGTCCAACTACCACGGGCAACATCGATCTACAAGTCAACGACGGTAAGTGACCAATATGGGTATGTAATATCTATTAATATAATTTCGTTTGTAATATTCAATTTATTCTTAATTGAAGAGTGGTATGTAATATTTGCTATCAACGTATATTGGTAGGGTACGAGATCAATAAGGACCGCTTTCAGGAGATGTTGGCAAGTTTGCGATCAGTTAACGAAAAAGGCGCAAACTACCTGTGCAATATTCCTTTCGAACAGTGGACACAAGCATACGACGACGGCCTACGATATGGTCATATAACCTCAAACCTGATCGAATGCATAAATTCTGTTCTAAAAGGAACGCATCATTTGCTGATAACATCGGTTGTGCGAGAGACATATTTTCGTTTAGCGGCACTATTTCCGAAGTGAGCAGCGAGTTACAAAAAATAAAAAATAAAAAACAACTTTTTATTTTATTAAATATATTAAAATTAAATTACATATAAAAAATAAACAACTTCTATTTTATTGAAGATATTAAAATTAAATTACAAACATAAATAAAAAACAACTTTTATTTTATTAAAAAAATAAAAAAATTATATTACAATTAAAAAATAAAAAGCCGGTCCGAATCAATGTTGATGCCGGTCGAAATCAGTGCCACATAGGGGTGGTCAGCGGTTACGCACTGGATTCCTCCTTCTTCTACCTTCTGGCGGGGGTCGTAGAACCTCGGGCGGGGATTCTAGTTCCTCCGGCAGTGGGTCTGATTGTGGGTGTTGGGAGGATGACCTACCTTGATAAAATAATGACTGCGGAGGTGTTTGCATAAATCACGGCGAGGGTGTCTGAATCCCGTAAGGCGAAGGAGACTGGTAAAAAGAAGTGCTCCCCGACGGCGCCTCCTGTGATCCCTCACGCGACGGCAGCCTCAAGATCGGCTGGCCAATCGGAGTAGTCGAGAACGGACTCGAACCGGGCCATGCATTCCAACCTGGGGTGGGACTGGAAAAAGGAAACATATATGGGTTAGGATATATATAAGGGCTAGGGTATGCACTTGGCATAAAGGCCAAAGGCTGTGATGTCGGTGTCGTCGGCTGAAGTGATGGGCCCGGTGACTGTGTGGGCGCTGTTGATGGGCCCAGTGACTGTGTCGGCGCTGTTGATGGTCCCGTCTCATCACCTCTTCTCCTTGGATTTAAAGGGCCCCGTCGTTCCCTTTGTTCACGAAGTTACCGTCGCCTCTCCTCTTCCGACAACAAATGCGGCTTACCATGGATCCTAAACCATGGCATGTATTCCGGCACTCACACTAACTCAGGATCGACGATCGGTTCCCGAATAGGTAAATAATCATACCGGTTCTCCCACATCTCGATATATGCTGGCCAAAATCTTGGCCAATCCATGTGCAACTGTCGTAAGTTGACTTTGTGCTTATCATCGAGCACCTTAGGTGGCACAGAAATCGGTTGTCGGAATCCAAATTGTCGCAGAACCCGATCTGACTGGTGCATCTCCACGGTGGCATAGTTGATCAATGGGACTTTCACATGCCAAATGTTTGGATTTTGCAAGAACTCCTCCGGAATTACTGCCCGAATCGCCGAATCCTCGTACGGTGTCCATTGAACCTATATTAACATGACCAAAATATTAGTTATATACATAATACTAAACACTAAATACGAAATACTAAATTATAAATGCGAAATTCGAAACTTACTTGTGATTCCGACCGTTGGTCTAATAGAAGCCGTATATCTTCAAGCGAGGTAGGTATTCCAACATAACTCGCTGAATGGTTCCACCTAATTAAATAAATTTTTAGCATACAATTATACTATAAATCTACGTAATAATTGTAAAATATAACATTAAATTTACCTCGTTACCAGTGGGAATGTATATGAGTGGTAGAGTCGAGGACGTAAAAATGGAAATCGAAACCGTACTCATGACTGCAGTAGTGATAGGCAACTTCCGATTTTCACTTTACTCGGCCGCATTGCCCCACACATCTCCCGATACAACTTTGATAACACGACAGACCCCCCAACTTAATTCACTAGCTACTCTAAAATCAACAAGTTTCAGCAGCCATCTCAAGTGTACAAGGTTTCTAGACAGATCCGGCATCAGATATCCTCCAATTATCTCAAGAATGTATGCCCGAGCATACCGTATTCTTTCTATTTCGGTCTAACCATCATTCGGCTCCGGGAATGTGTCTTGTAACTAGGCCATCTCGATCCGACCTCCATGAATGTTATCCGGAATGGCACCCAAAAGCTCGTAGCATATGGCGGTCCAATCGGTAGAAGTTGCGGACCCGGTGACTACGGACCCATCCACCGGCAATCCCAATTGCAACTGCACATCTTCTAGAGTGATAGTACACTCTCCGCATGGAAGATGGAAAGTGTGCGTCTCGGATCTCCACCTCTTTATCAACGCACTGATTAAGTTCGGCTCCAACTTGCACCCCCGGCCTATCGTGGCCACGTGCCAAAAACCCGCTTCCCACAGGTAATTCTCGATCAACGGTCTCCCACGCATATTGCGAATATAGCATTGCAACACCCGATCTACATACTGTTTAAAAAATTATAAAATAAAAATTAATTAAAATTGCATAAACCTAAAAAATATTAAATAGTATTGAAAAATTAAAATTAAAACTTACCATTTGCATTTGATTAACGGAGATGTGCTTATCGTCCGGACGAATTAATTCCCCGGCCATTGGTAATACGATCGAAAATTTTATAATTTATCAAAAAATATATTAAAAAAATTAAAAAAGGGCTTTTTTGTAAATATTAAAGGACTATTTTGAAATTTGAGAGTAAGTTTCAAGGACTTTAAGAGAATTTTGAGAGAAATTTGAGAGAAACTTGAGAGAAAGTTGAGAGAAAGATGATAGAGGACTAACGTGTGAAAAAAATAAAAGGATTGAAGAGTTTTTATAGGGTTTTTTTTTACAGTTGCAGCAGGAAAGCGCGCCCTCTTTTTCCATACAAAACACGCTGACGTGGACGCGTTTTGTAGGGAAATAGCTATTTTCCGTAAATATTCTATATTTCGGCCATTTTTCATAAATTTATTATTATTTTTTGATATTTTTAGATTAATGGCTCTAAATCTACTGCAATCGACCTCTAAAAAACTCAAGTTGGTGGATGATGATAAGAAATGGCGGGCTTATTCATCAAGATTTGAAAATATATAGTGTGCAACTAGGCAACTTTATGAGCAAGATGGGACCAGGTCTGGACATAGAAAATGCCCTGGCTGTCGCTGTTTGGACTGTGAAAAGGGTCCATTTGCAGAAGATAGGGACCCACCTCTGATGTGAGATCATATGGGGCATGCATTATTGTGATTGTCATGTCTTTCCCATTTCAAATCATATCAAATAATGATGATGATAGATGGCATTTGTAGGAATGAAAATGTGGAGACACATCAACCTTTGGATCATCATAGTTTATAAAAGATGGGGACATGTGCGGTGTTCGATGATGATGTGAATCACCCACCGGCTTTCATTAATCTCTGTATGATGATGAACAAAACAAATGTTATTCCTATAATATCTTTTTCCTCTAGTCTGGTAATTCATTTTTGTATAATGTCAACAGTAATTAAGACTTTTTGTTGAGGTTTTAATGATTAAAATTTAATTTCTATTAATATAATTTCATCTCTCTAATTCCTAACTTATTTTGTTGTAATGCGAACAAAATTTAATATGATTCGAAAAATTTGATAAGATTTTTAAATTTTGAATTAAATAATTCGTATTATTTGAGTTAATCAAGTTATTTGGACCAACTAGAATAAAAAATTAAGTTTTTTTGTTTAACAAGAATATGAATTATACAATTCGAGTTATCTGAAAATCCGAATAAGAAAAGACAAAACTAAGCTATTTTGATAAATATTTACGTTTTCTAAAGTTAAAAGTCAAAACCATTAAGTTAAAAGCAAAATTACATTGTTTTGATAAATAGTTACTCATTAAGTTAAAAGGGAAAACTATTATATTATTTATGTAGTTAAATAATTTTATACTTCGTTTATTAATTAAATAATCAGTTCATATAAACACAACATTGAGTATAAATAATAAGATTCATTAAATCGACTCGAATTTTTTTGATTCGATTTGATCCGATTTGAAAAAATTTCAAATTGAGTTCAGTTATTAAAATAGGATTCGTCAAATCAACTAACTCAAAAACTTTTAACTCGATTATATCAAATACTCACCCTTACTTTATTGTATAACCATTATGTTTATATCTTTGTAGGAAGGATGAGAACAACTTGAAAGCAACATTAGAGGTACAGGACTTGCCAAGAGTAAAAAGGTAGTTCAATGAGTATTTAAAAAATAAGAAAATAATGAAAATTTAGAAAGAAATTAACAAAAAAGGAAAATCATGGGTTAGGTTGGGTTGCCATTTTTTTTATCTTTTTTTATCGAAATTATAATTAAATTTGAGTTATATAATGGGCTCAATTCACTTTTCACAAAATAATACAATGAAAATTTTATGTTAATAATTATATATTCAGTAATTAAATTAGTATGTAGTTTGAAAATTTTATGTTAATAATTATATATTCAGTAATTAAATTAGTAAGTAGTTTGAAAAGTGGAAGTAAACTTTTTTTCTCAGTTTTTAAAAGGAATTCAAATTTTGGAATTAACATAGTTGGATTTTATCTAAATTTCATCTTAATTCGAATAGAATTATATTTAAACTTTATAATATATGTGAATTTATATTAATATATATATATATATATCTAAAAATTAAATTCAAATTTTAGATATTCTTAAATAATAACTTCAATCATTCCAAATTTATAAAAATCTTGTTTTATGTCAAACTGTAATTCTACGTAATCTTTAAGCCTCGAATAAAAATGATTTTGAGAAAAGGGAAAAGACAATGAGCATTACAAACTTTTTATGTACTCTCCAAGTCCATCATAATATAATTTAGGTTTAAATCTGTCGACCTCCCTCTATTTTAAAGAGCTTTAAAATTTAGTTTGTATATTTTAAATTTGAGATAGTAAATAATTATTCTACTTATAATAATTTATTGAATTGGATAAAAGTCAACAAATTATTATAAGTTTCTGACTGAGTTGGTGTGACCCTCAACCGCGTCACTAACTTGGTTAAAAAAATTATAGACACGCTCCTTCGTAATTAAAATAAATTATATTATTCGATGGTATTTTAATCTTTTTATTTTAAAAAGTCAATAAATTATGCATAAAGTAGGATTTAAACTCAAATCAATTGCATTAGTAAAAACTTTAATTTATCACTTAGCTGAAGAATTATTTTGTTATTTTTATACAATTTAATTTTATTATTCACACTTTATTACTTTCATCATTTGTATATATATACTATTCATAAACCCATGACTGAATTGGTGACACGGGTTAACCAGGTGCCAACTCAGTTAGAAAATTATAAAAATGGCTTTCCGTAATTAAAATCAGCCATATTATTCAAGGGTATGTTAATCTTTTCATTTTAATAAAAATACGGTGGGATTTGAACCCGCATGTCAATTAGATTAGTAAAGCCTTAAATTTATCACTCAACTAAAGCTTTATTTTGATATTTTATACACTTTTCTTAATATGCACAATTTACTATCTCCACTAGTTTCATATTTACATCTATACTATTAATAAAATCCCAAATTGAGTTGCTGTTACAAGGTAATTGGGTACCAACTCGATTAGAAAATTATAGAAATATCCTTCCATAATTAAGTTAATCATATTATTCAAGATTTTCGTCTTTTCATTTTAATAAAAACCAAGGAAAATATGCATATGGCAAGCTTTGAACCCATCCTAATTGGATTAATAAAGCCTTAAATTTACCACTCAACCAAAACTTTATTTTTATATGTTTTATACATTTTATTAATATGCACAATTTACTATCTCCACCAATTATTTATCTATACTACTAATAAAACTCCTAAGTGAGTTGGTGTCTCAGGTTAATCAGGTACCAAATTAATTAAGAAATTACAAAAATGGCCTTGTAACACTCCTCGCCCAACCCAGTCTCGGGTCCGAGCTACGAGATGCTATAGTCGAAAACGAAATAATTACAGACATTTAACAAACAACTCGAGTCAAAAACTAATAACTTCTATCATTTTAATCATTCAATACAAATTAAAACCTTTCCTAAGCCTTATACGAGCTTACGTGAGCTTTAAAATTAACTCGGGTTCGAACAAGGACCAAATTGAAAAGTTTAAAAAATTCAAGGCCTACATCGTGACGTCGCCAAAACAATATGTCACGTCACGAAGACAGACCACTTGTCGTCGGGACGTCACAAACTTGTTGGCCAACGTTGCAATAAGAGGAAATCGATGTCAGGACGAGGATCCTATTTTTGGTGCAAAATAGGTTATTTGACACCATTCACTTGGACAACTAAATAACTAACCATTTAGTGCAAAAATGCATAATATATCCTGCACAAAACATACCAAATACATACCAAAACATATCATTTAAACATTTTCCCAATCAACTAAACCAATATACTTTAATTGGCACCAAATCATTTCAAGTCAACTTATACAATTTCAAGTTAATCAACCATCATTCTTTCATGCTTTTATACTATTCAACTACAACATTGTACCAACCATTAAACTAGGCAACCATTAAATTCATAAACCGACTTACAATGCACGCATATACCATAAGCATTCTTTATCAATAAGATATAATCTTGTCTCATATCATTAATGTTGTTTATAACAACATTTCCATCAACAATACTGTCGAAACCATTTTCTCGAGTTTTGAGAAATGGGAATCGACTTGGGTTTTGAAAATAAAAATGAGGAGCCACCACCGATCTTTATTTGGTGAGATGTGATCGGGTCACCATTGTTTTAATAAAACGTTTTAGGCTTACTAAAACATTGTTTTTTTTGGTCCGCGAAGTTTTGAGAAATCGAGTTCGGGAGTCGGTTACGTGCGAGGAAGTGTTAGCACCCTCGTCACGCCCAAAATTGGTACTGATTTGATCAATTAATGTCCTCATGTCGAAAGTTAAAAATTTTAAAGGAATTTAAAAACCTGACCCTTCTTTGGAAATATTTATGTTTTCTTAAATTAGATCGAGATTTTCTCGTTTCGAAGAAATAAAATATCACATCCAATACTTTAGGACACGATAGTTTAAATCCTCGATCCTAAGATCATCTCATAGTTTTTCGAAGTGCAAATCAAGATTTTCTTGTTCCCAAGGGATTAAAATATCACATCCAATGCTTTAGGACACAATAATTTAAATCCTCGAGTCGGAGATCATCCTATAGTTTTTCGACTTGAACATCAGGATCTTCTTGTTCCAAAAGGATAAAATATCACATCCAATACTTTAGGACACGATATTTTAAATCTTCGAATCCAAGATTATCCCGTAGTTTTCTAGAATTGAAAACCAAGATCTTCTTGTTCCAAAAGAATAAAATATCACATCCAATACTTTAGGAGACGATATTTTAAATCCTTGAATCCAAGACCATCTCAAAATTATTGATTTACATAAAATAACGCAAGCGAAAATAATCATAAAAATATCGAAACAAAACGAAGAAATAAAATGAAAATGTTAAAAATAAAGCGAGAAATTTAAAAAAAAAAACAAAACAATGTCAAAAATGATAGAGTTAGTAACAACGGGGATAATAAACATCGTAATATGAATACTATTAATAATAATAATGCTACTAACAATGATAATAATAACAATAATAGTAATAGTGACAATGATAGTAACAAAAATAGCAATACAAAATATGTACAAGATAATAATAATAATAATAATAATAATAATAATAATAATAATAATAATAATAATAATAATAATAATAATAATAATAATAATAATAATAATAATAATAATAATAATACGTAATATATAATATATTAATATAGATGTAGTAATAATAATATAATAATAATATTAGTAGTAATACGCGATATATACAATGTACTAGTACGAATATAGTAATAATAGCAGTAATAAAATTAGTATATACAAGTAATGGTGCAATAATAATAATAGTAATAATAATAGTAGTAAAGCAGAAATAATAATAATAATAATAATAATAGGAAATATATATACAATATAATAATAATATAATGACAATAATAATAATTCATAATAATAATACGAAAATATGTACAATATAGCAGTATAAATATAATAATAATACTACTACTAATAGTAATAATAATAATAATAATAATTGCAAATTACTAAAAGGGATTAAACTGAACTTAAAATAAAATCTTGGCGTCAATTCGAAATAAATTAAAAGGGAAAGCGACTGATTTGCAACGCGCACACAACCTGGGGGGTCGAAACAGCAATAATCCCCCTCACTGAAACGATGCGCTGGGAGGAGGACTGAATTTGAAGTCATGGAAGATTATCGGGTCAAAATCGAAATAAAAAAAACTTGATTGCGCAGACATGAAAAAGCGGAGGGACCGATGGGGCAATTAGCCCATTTAACAAAAATGCGCGGACCCTTTGACCGGGTCGGGTCGCGCGCGCGGGTTGGGGCCTAAACGGCGTCGTTTTGGCGCCTGGGCTCCCAACCCCAAAACGACGTCGTTTTGTCTTGCTATAAAAGTCCTCTTTCCCTCTTTTTTTTTTTATTTGCTGCTTGTTTTTCAAAAAAAAAATCTTTTTCTCTTCCTTTTCTCTCGATTCTCTCTGGGGGCAACCCAGATTCCGGCGAGGGACCACCGCCGGCCACCGCACGCGGTGGCCGAAAATCGCAAAAAGGTAGGTTTTCCCCCCCTTTTTTTAGAAGAATAGAAATAGTTTATATTTATATGTATATATATGTATTCACGCGTAGAGAAAAAAGGAGATAAAGAGATTCGAAAAAATGTGGTCACCTCTTCTCAGATCTGACTTTGCCTTTCCGAGTTTTGATCTCTACTGCTATATTCGGTGTTTTTTGAAACTATTTCACTTGTATTGATTCCAAAAAAAGAAAAGTCCACTTTTTACATTTTTTCGAATGGCTTTATAGCCGATTTTCACACGATTTTTTTTTTATTTTCTTTCTTGTCTTCTTCTTCTTGCAGGTGGATGAGTGTAACATCCTGGAAAGGGCCTATGCATTTTCAGTCTAACTGTACGAAATGACAAGTCTTAAGCACTATGAATAAATTTTTGATATTTTTGGAAACTCAGAAATGTATGAAAATGAATTGGAAATGAACATTTTTGGAAACCTGGAAATGCATGGACATGAACATTTTTGGAAACCTGGAAATGCATGGACATGAACATTTTTGGAAACCTAGAAATGCATAGACATGAACATTTTTGGAAACTAGGAAATGTAAGGAAATGATTCAAAAATGGAAAGTGAACATTTCTGGAAACTTGGAAATGTAAGAAAATGGCAAGTTTACAGAGCCGATCGAAAATTTTAGGAAACTTAGAAATGACCTAGAAATGTCAAATTTTAAAGTTTAAAATAGGAAATTAGGGCAAGGAGGCCTTAAAAGAAAAAGTTGGAGAAATTTGACACATAAACAGGCTTGGAAAAGTGGCCTGAAGATGCCACTTAGGGCCTCTGGAAATGGCGCCACATGCAAGGGTGTTGGGCCTGAGTTCGAGTCACTTGGGAAGCAAATAAAGAAAGTTTTATTTTTGTTTCCAGAAGCACAAGGAGTGGACGGCAAGGCATCTAGAAAAAAAAGAGGTTTATCGTCTTTAAAATTCGGCTATTAAGTGATAAATAAGGGATTTTTTTTAGATTTTTAAATTGGATTATTTAGAAGAGATAAATACTGGATTAAATCCTTTTATTTATCATATTAAAAAGATAAAGTTATCAGACAGAGGAGTGGTGGCCAAGTAAGGGACTCCTTAGCTGATAATTTTGCCTATAAAAGGAAGGAAGGAGGGCTACTCATCAGTTTGTTTCTTTCTCTGCTCTGCCGAAAATTTCCTAGCAAACTCTCTCTGCCGAATTTTCTTCTCCTCTTTTCTTCTTCTTTTCTCTTCTACTGTCAAGCCGAAACCTCTTTGATTCCTGTTTAAGTCTCCATAGCCGAATCTCTGTGGCTTCAATCAAGGGTGCCGTCGACTGTGGTGATAAGGTAAGAATAATGGATTCTTGTTGTTTATTCTCTTTCAACCAAGATTTGGGAACTGATTCTTTTGGTTGTCTTTTGGCCGAATATTAAAGGAGGAATTCCGGGATTTCGGATCTAAGGATTTAAGGTAAGAAAAGCATGGTTTAGGCCAGAGGCCAATTGATTTAAGATTATTAAGTGATATGGAAATCAGATCTAACATATGTGTGTAGGGATTTCAACATCTCCATAGCCAAGGGTTACTTTTCGGGATTTGAAATCACAAGGTATGTGTTTAAGATATTCGGCCAAGGCTATTTTAAATATTTAGATTTATTATCAGAAGCCGAAAAACTAACCTGTGGAGTAATATAGTGTTTAGCCGAATTCACAAGGGAGGAATACAAAGATCCGGCCCTTGATTCTTAAAATCAATTCAGTTACAAGGTAAGTAATACAAATCCTAGTTGTATTTGGAAAAATGGCCGAATGGTCTTTTAAATAGTAAGTGATTAACTTATGTAGGATTTGAGATCTAAATCTGTAATCGGTTCTCTTTGAGATTTTCAAGGACTTCATTAAGCGAATCAGGTGTGTACTCCACACTACTTTGTAATATGAATTATGGTTGCATGTATTAAAATATATGTTAATGAAAATATGAGCATGGCTAAGGTACCATGTTAAGGTACTAAGTACTCAGGTACGTTTCCTACTTCTACTAGGAATATGAAATATGATATTTATAACATGAGAATATGATAAGAATGTGAACTATGGTATATTATGCATATTAATGTTTATGGGGCATATGGTTGTATATTGAAAGGGGAAGTGAAAAGTGGTGATTTAAGACCACAGTAATCTGAAAAGTGGTGACTTACGACCACAGTAATCTGAAAAGTGGTGATCTAAGACCACAGTAATCTGAAAAGTGGTTTCCTAAAACCACAGATGCGGAGCCTTAAGCCCGCAAATTGGTGTGTAGCGGAAGGAGGGTCGACTTAGTAGTCCCCACGGTGTGTTTGGCAGGTACGGGGGTGTGTAGCGGATAGACAATTAGATTTGGGTTTGGGAATGCATCATAACTTGTATTTTATGATTGAATGTATTGTATGCCTGATTCTATTACGATTTAGTGCCACGTACACATTGAGTCTGGTTGACTCACCCCGTTGGGGAAATATTTTTTTCAGGTGATGAGCAGTAATGGACCGGGTCGGCAGGAGCTAAAGGTGGCCATGCATCGCAAGGAGAAATTTAAAGACTTGGGCTTTTATTTTACTAAGTACTTAAATTTTATTTTGGGTTTTGATTGATGTAATAAGGCTATGAGGCCCAAGTAGGATTTCTTTATTTCTGTTTAAACTTTTAATTTACTATGTTACGAACTATTTTTGATTAAAGTTCAACTTAAGAATTATTTATTTAAAAATAAACCCTAAACTGTTTTGTCATCGTAATTAAATGATTTCTAAGTAAATAAGTGGGTTTCGATCTAAGCCCAACCCAAAACAATATTTTTCAAAAAAAATTACACAAATTTTCTCTAAGTAACAAAGAACTTTGAAACCGATTTCTTAAGGAACATACCAGATCCGGTTCAGGCTCGTGGGTCGGGTGTGGTGTAACATCCCAAAAATGGGGTTATTTGGAATTTAATTATTTTTCTTATGTATGAACTGCTGTGATATTATTTATGGAATAATAGAGCTTAATTAAGGCTTTGAGTTGGCATGGTTTGGTGGAAAATTTCAGTTTTTAACTTTAAAGGCAGGGAGCCTTAGCAGGAGGGTGTTATAAGAATAAATGGGTGTAATTTGACACTAATAAGGCCTTGGCAAAGTGGCAAAAGTGAGGCCACTTAAGAGCTAGCATGTGACGCCACCAAGGAGCAAGGGAGAACCTTGATTCGAGTCACAAAAATCTCCTTTTTGGCTCTTTATTTGGACGGCATAAGGGGAGAGAAATTCTCTCCTTAAATTCTTTTTATTTTAGATAATAATGAGGTATTTCATTTTTAAATTATCATGGGATAATCAAGGATTTTATTTGATTAAAAAGGGATATTATTTGGATATTAAGGATATTACATGGATTATTAGGAGATTATTATTTATTATTAGAGATTAATTCAAAATTATTTGAATTAAATTAAATGATTGGTCAGGAGCAATTGGGGAAGATTGACGAAATTTGAACTCCTTGGTGGAGCAGTGGGGACGGCAAGCTAAGGGGGGGAGGGTGCCGAATGCTTATAAATACTACAACCCACCACCTTGCTTTTCTTTTCCATCTCTGCTTAGCCGAAAAACCTAACCCTATTTCCTTCTAATTTTTCTTTACTTTCTCAAACCCCTTAGCCGAAATTCTGATCACCTTTTCCATTATTTTTCTCTTTCACATTAGCCGAATTCCATTCTTTCTCTTTTAATAAGCTTTAGCCGAAACTCTATCTCTTCCCCATTACTCCCTCTTAGGCCGAATATTGATCAAGGAAAGGGAGGCGGTCTTTAATCAATTTTGGAGGGTAAGTATGTTAAGCCGAATGATTATGTTCTCCTCTCATGTCGACTTGGATGTTTGGTAAGAGGCTGTTTCGACAATGGTTGTTAAGGGTACTAATCATATGAACAAATCAAATTGTCACAGGGCTTTTGGAATTGGGAAATAAGCAAGCGAGCCCATCATCTTGAAGCAATCAGTTTTGAGGTAAGGTGGTAAGGATCTATATTTTTATTGATATTCGATTAAAAGCCGAAGGCTATTAACTGTAGTGACTAACCAATTATTTGGTAAAACAGATCTGTGTATTGAGTGCCGTGGTTAGTAGGAAAAGCAAAGGTGAGATTTCGAGTTCATAAGGATCTAATAATTTGGTTTGGCCGAATAGGCCATAGTGCTAATTCTAAGGTTGGCCGAATATAGGTGCAGAGAGATCTAGGGAGGCCGACTCCTCTTTTCGGGATTTAGGACTATCATCGATATCAGGTGTGTACATACACACATATAACTTGTTAAATATGCTGATTGTTGTGAATGCTATCTTGATTTTATGTAGCATTGGATAATATACCATATCGGTATAGATGGTGATTCAGGTAAGTACCTGTTAATATGAATTTGTTATTTGATGCTTTTGGGAAGCATGATGCATTGATACATGAGATTTAAGTATGTGATGACATGAAACATATATATATATGACTGATGTGGGGTTAATGAGTGGAGGGGGCAGTGTTATTCGTGCCGACGGGCACCAGTGTTTTGGTAACACACCGTGACTAAGGTCACCAGAGGTTTGGTACCTCCAGAGGTTTGGTACCTCATAGCGACTTGTCCCTGTGGTTAACACCACCGTGGGTTGGCCCCACTTGAGATATGGGATCGTCTGCCAGTGATTTGGTATCACACGATGGGTTGGCCCCATCAATTGATTCGTGTCTACGGACACCAGTGTTTTGGTAACACATTGTGACTATATGTCACCAGTGGTTTGGCACCACCAGTAGTTTGGTACCACAACGGGGTAGACAGTGGCGTTTGGTTGGCTAGGTTGGGTACATAATATTCTGCATATTAATTTTTATATGTTGTGTATGAAATTGCTTTTAAAACGGGGGAAGGATTACATACTGGGTCTTGGTGACTCACCTTCTCCTTTATTTTTCAGGTGATACATAGACCGCGGATATGGAGCCGGGTGGACTCGAGGTGGCCATGCAGTGGACTTGAATTAATTGAACTTTAAATTTAGTTATTTTATTTTATTTTTGGTTTATTTAATTTTGGATGTAATAAGGCCTCCATATACTTTACTTTTGTTATTTTTCTCATATGATGGATATTTTGTTTTAAACTATATTATTATTATTAAATTAAAGTCACATGTTTTCCCAAATTAACACGAAAATGTTTTCATCATGCCATCGGGCACACTTGTAATTTTATAATAACTTGGCTTAATTAAATTTTCAATTAAATCTAAGTATGCCTTTTTGCAATACCACTAAATAAAAGGTTTCCGGCAACTAAAAATTTTTACTTAGCAAAAGTGTTTTCAAAAATATTTTCCTTGTGACAGACTAGATTCGGCCATAGTGTTTGGGCCGGGTTTGGGTTGTTACAAAATTGGTATCAGAGCCCAGTTCAAAGCTCGGCTGGGGGGGCCCAAGGCCCAAAAATGTTTTAGTAGGCCTTTTGAATTGTTTTTGGGTTTTAAGCAGCATGGCCCGAGTCTCCGGCACCGATCCGCCCAGGTAAGTACATCTGAACTTCTTCGTGGATTATCTTCTGTAGAAGGGTAGGAAGCATGGAACGTAGATAGATTTGTAGGAACTTGAACCCTAGGTTTAGACTACTCAAACACACAAACAAGACATAAGACTTAAAGAACTAAACCAACCTATGACTTAGTCACTGGGCTAGGGTGTGGTAACCCCTGTACGCATGTCTAGGAGTGGATCCGGAAGAGCCTGGTATTTAAGCAGTCCTCGTGACTCACCTCCTCTTCGCAGGTATCCTACCTGCTGCGTAGCTTCGGTTCACCCTAACTCAGAGGGCTCAGTGGTGTGGCAACCTCTGTGCGCATGTCTAGAAAGGTTCAGTGGGAGCTTGGTATTTAAGCGGTCCGCGTGACCCTCCTCCTCTTCACTCGAATCCTGCCTGGTGCGTAGCTTTGGTTCACCCTGACCAAGAGGGCTCGATCATAGGCCTAACATAATGACTAAAACCCGAAAGGGAACTAGCCACGTTTTGGAAATGAATGAAACAACAAAAACCCTAATGTTTTCAGAACTTTTGCAATAAATTCTTTCAAAGCTGAGAACGTCACTTTTACAACGTTTTTCTCGAAAAACTTGATTTGTGAAAATTACAGAAATACCCTTAGGGGTAAAATTCCCAAAGTGCCCCTGACCCATAAAATATTAATTCAATGGTTTTGCCCAAAAATTTCAATGATTTTACAGACATTCAAAAACCTTGCTTTGAAAATCATCAGCAAAATATTTTGGTTTTGGAAAATTACGAAAACGCCCCCAAGTTGCAAAATTACCGAAATAACCCTGGTTTTGGAAATCTTTACAAACATCACTATTTGAAAATGAACATTTTCAGAAAGAAACCCCCGAGTTTTACAACTGTTGGAAACATCCCCGATCTATCAAAATTTCAAAATTTTCCTGATTGACAAAATTACCAAAGTACCCCTGGTTTCCAAAACGATGCCATATCTTTAAATCTTGCCAATTTTCGATAACATCCTCCAGTTTTGGGGAAATTCAAAGTGATTTGTTTTACTAAAATTTTACAACTTCTTTGTTACGAAAATACCCCTGTAGGAAAAATGACGGAAATACCCCTGGGTTAGAAATGGGCAGAAATGTCCGAGGAGTGAATAGGTATGGAAAGCGTTAAGGAATGGATGCATGAACTCCTTTGTGTGAACTAGGGTAGAAGACTGAAACATTGTTTGCTCGAAAGAATCTCTGATTAAACCTTATCCATAAAATTTCTTCGCGAGTAATAAAGTGAAACAAATGCTAACGCATAAAATTTTTCTTAATCAGATTAAAGCTCGGTAGATAGAATGAGTTCTAGAGGACGTGGACACCGTGGACGCGGTAGGGGTAGGATGACGGTGTCTGAACCCGTCAGGTCGGGACAAGGTTCTGAAAATGAGGTACCACCGCCACCACCACCTCCTACTTTTAGAGCTGAGGAGCAGGATCAGACCGGTGGTGAGGCGGTATCGCAAGCTGTTTTGTGAGTCTTGGAAATGGTGGCTAGGGCTGGTGGAAATCTGGGAGCTCGGAAATCTGTTCCCGAGCAAATTCGGTCCAACGGGGCGGAAGTGTTTCGGGGTGTGTCAGGAGTGGCACCCAGTGCAGCAGAATACTGGCTAGAGTCAATTGAAAGGATCATGGATGATCTTGACCTGACTGAGGAAGAAAAGCTGAAAGGGGCAGTGTCACTTCTAAAGGATGAAGCGTACCAGTGGTGGCTTACGGTTCGAGACGGGGCTACAGCAGATGATCTGACTTGGGAGTATTTCAAAACCACCTATCAGAAGAAGTATGTGGGCACTAGCTACACAGATGCCCAAAGGAAAACTTTTCTGAGCCTAGTGCAAGGAACTAAGTCAGTAGCGGAATATGAGGCGGAGTTTTTAAGGCTGAGTAGGTATGCTAGAGGCATTGTGGCTACTGAACACGAGCGCTGTGTCCGCTTTGAGGACGGACTCTGAGATGATTTGAGGTTACTGATTGCCCCGCAGCAGGTTCGTGAGTTCTCATCTCTAGTGGAAAAGGCTAAGGTAGCCGAAGGGATCAAGGAGGCTGTGAGGCAAAGTTATAGTAGGAATAACCAGAAGAGAGGATTTGGGTCAGCTGGATCCAGTGGTAGTGTCCAGAAAAAGGCTAGGCCAAGTGGGCCAAATTAGGCGGCAAGGCCCATGACTGCTAATCAGAGGCCGACTCAGTGTAACCGTTGTGGAAAGACCCATTGGGGAAGTTGTTCGACCGGCGATAGAGGATGTTTTGAGTGTGGGTCTTTGGAGCATCGGGTTAGAGATTGTCCTCAGAAACTAGCTAAGAACCAGCCAGAGGGACAGAACCGTGCTCAGGGCAGAAATGTTGGACCACCACAGAGGGGTCGTGGTAATGGCAGAGGAAACAATGGTTCTAACCGAGGTCGTGGAACTCAGGGCAGAGGTTCAAGCAACATAGAGGCTAGGCAGCCTGGCTTAGTTTACGCAGCGAGGCGTCGCGAGGAGGGTGACGCACCGGATGTCATAACCGGTACGTTTCTAATTTTTGGTCTTCCTTATGTTGCATTGATTGATGTGGGCTCGACGCACTCGTACATTGCTAGTAGTGTGGTAGGAACTATGGACCTAAACTCTGAAACTGCTTCTAGGGAGATGACTGTAGTTAGCCCCTTAGGTCACTCTGTAGTGGTAGACAAACTTTATAGAGACATACCCCTAGAACTCCAAGAGGTAGTATTTGTGGCTGATCTGATGGAACTACCGTTTGGGGAGTTCGATTTGATCCTTGGAATGGACTGGCTGGTTAAGTATCAGGCGAATTTGGATTGCGCGGCTAAGTGCATGGTTCTTAAGACGGCTGAAGGTGATGAAGTGGTCATGATCGGTGATAGAAGGAATTACCTATCCAACGTGGTGTCTGCCTTGAAGGTTGAGAAGATGGTCAAGAAGGGTTGTAAGGCGTTTTTGGTTCAAATCTGTGCTTTGGAAGCTAAGGAGTCAGTAGTTGGAAAGGTCCGAACGGTTGGGGAATTTGCTGATGTGTTCCCAGAAGAGCTTCCGGGTCTGCCTCCAGATCAGGAAGTTGAATTCGGTATAGACTTGCTACCCGGAACGGCACCTGTGTCTATAGCACCATACCGAATGGCACCAAAGGAATTGGTGGAGCTGAATGCTCAAATTCAGGAGCTCTTGGACAGAGGATTTATCCGACCAAGCATATCTCCGTGGGGAGCACCTGTGTTGTTTGTCAAGAAGAAGGACGGTTCTATGCAGATGTGCATCGACTACCGTCAGTTAAACAAGTTAACGATCAAAAACAAGTACCCGTTGCCTCGGATCGATGACTTGTTTGACCAGCTGAAGGGTGCATCGGTATTCTCAAAGATTGACCTTAGGTCGGGCTATCATCAATTAAGGGTGAAGGAGGCTGATGTTCACAAGACGGCATTCCGAACTCGGTATGGGCATTACGAGTTCTTAGTAATGCCATTCGGGTTGACCAATGCACCGGCGGCATTTATGGACTTAATGAATAGGGTATTTCAACAGTACTTGGACCAATTCGTTGTGGTGTTCATTGACGACATATTGGTTTACTCAAGGATGGAGGAGGAGCATGACAAGCATTTACGGATAGTTCTGCAAGTATTGAGGGAGAAGCAGTTATATGCCAAATTCAGTAAGTGCAAATTTTGGCTGAAGGAAGTGGCTTTCTTAGGTCATGTAGTATCAGCTGAAGGAATTAGAGTAGACCCTCGCAAGATTGAAGCAGTATTGGATTGGAAACCACCTAGGTCGGTGCTGAAATACGAAGTTTTCTGGGTTTAGCGGGGTACTATCGGAGATTTGTGGAAGGATTCTCTTTAATCGCAGCGCCGTTAACTAAGTTACTAAGGAAATGTGTTCCATTTGTATGGACAGAGAAGCAGCAAGAAAGCTTTGATAAGCTAAGGAAAATTTTGACGGAAGCTCCGGTTTTGGTACAGCCTGAAGTAGGAAAGTTATTCACAGTCTATTGTGATGCATCTCACACTGGTTTGGGATGTGTGCTGATGCAGGAAGGGAAGGTAGTAGCCTATGCATCCCGTCAGTTAAGACCGCATGAGGTTAACTACCCAACGCACGACTTAGAGTTAGCGGCAGTCGTCTTTGCTCTGAAGATATGGAGACACTATCTGTATGGGGAAAAGTCTATAGTCTACACGGATCACAAAAGTTTGAGGTATCTTTTGACTCAGAAAGATTTAAATCTGAGACAACGTCGGTGGATTGAATTATTAAAGGACTACGATTGTTCAATCGAGTACCATCCGGGTAAGGCTAACGTGGTAGCTGACGCGTTGAGCCGGAAGGTTGTGACGGACTTAAGAGCAATGTTTGCTCGGTTGAGTCTATATGATGATGGGAGTCTCTTGGCAGAGCTGCAAGTTAAGCCAACGTGGATCAAGGAGATTAAGGTCAAGCAGTTAGTGGATGAAGGATTGAATGCTAAGAGGGTACAAGTCCAGGATGGTGGTCTGGAAGGGTACAGTCTGTCTAGTGATGGAGTGCTTTATTTTCAAGGGCGAGCATGTATGCCAAAGGATATGGAGTTGAGGCGGAAAATTCTCCATGATGCACATAGCAGCCCATACGCTATGCATCCGGGGGGAAGCAAGATGTATGGAGATCTACGGAAACAGTTCTGGTGGCCCGGGTTGAAGCGTGAGGTAACTGAGTTCGTGGGAAAATGTCTGACGTGCCAGTAGGTTAAGGCTGAACACCAATTGCCATCAGGGCTACTTCAACCGGTAAAAATCCCTCAATGGAAGTGGGAGCGGATCACTATGGATTTCGTCAGTGGGCTACCCCTGACGCCTAGCAAGAAGGACGCAGTTTGGGTGATTGTGGACCGTCTGACTAAGTCAGCACACTTCATACCGGTAAGAGTGGATTTTTCTCTTCAGAAGCTAGCTAAGTTGTATGTGTCGGAAATAGTGAGATTGCATGGTGTGCCAGTATCGATCATCTCGGATAAGGATCCCAGATTCACGTCAAGGTTCTGGAAAGCGTTGCATCAAGCTTTGGGTACACGGTTAGATTTCAGTACGGCTTTCCATCCACAGTCTGACGGACAGTCGGAAAGGGTGATACAGATCTTAGAAGACATGTTAAGAGGTTGTGTCTTGGATTTTAGTGGTAGTTGGGAAGAGTATCTACCATTAGCGGAATTCGCTTATAACAATAGTTATCAAGCGAGTATTCAGATGGCTCCATATGAAGCCCTATATGGACGAAAATGCCGTACTCCTACATGTTGGACGGAGTTGGGGGAACGACAAGTTCTGGGTCCAGAATTGGTAACAGAGACTGAAGACAAAGTCAAAGTGATCCGGTCTCGTCTTAAGGAAGCGTCGGATAGACAGAAATCCTATGCTGATTTAAAACGCAAGGAAATGGAGTATGCTGTAGGAGACAAGGTTTTTCTGAAGGTGTCACCTTGGAAAAAGGTGTTGAGATTTGGCCGAAAGGGGAAGCTGAGCCCAAGGTTCATCGGCCCATATACGGTGGTAAAGTGAGTAGGACCGGTAGCTTATCAGCTAGAGTTGCCGGCAGAACTGAATCAGATCCATGATGCCTTTCATGTATCGATGTTGAGACGGTATCGGTCAGATCCTTCGCACGTTGTGCCAGTAGCAGAGATTGAGGTGAATTCGGATTTATCATTTGAAGAGGAACCAGTTCAGATCTTGGACCGAGATGTGAAGGTTCTACGTAGGAAGTCAGTGCCTTTAGTGAAAGTGCTATGGCGGAACCACGGTGTGGAAGAAGCTACGTGGGAGCCCGAGGATGTGATGCGGCAGCAATACCCCCATCTCTTTTGATCAAGGAATTTCGAGGACGAAATTTATTTTAAGGGGGGTAGAACTGTAACATCCCAAAAATGGGGTTATTTGGAATTTAATTATTTTTCTTATGTATGAACTGCTGTGATATTATTTATGGAATAATAGAGCTTAATTAAGGCTTTGAGTTGGCATGGTTTGGTGGAAAATTTCAGTTTTTAACTTTAAAGGCAGGGAGCCTTAGCAGAAGGGTGTTATAAGAATAAATGGGTGTAATTTGACACTAATAAGGCCTTGGCAAAGTGGCAAAAGTGAGGCCACTTAAGAGCTAGCATGTGACGCCACCAAGGAGCAAGGGAGAACCTTGGTTCGAGTCACAAAAATCTCCTTTTTGGCTCTTTATTTGGACGGCATAAGGGGAGAGAAATTCTCTCCTTAAATTCTTTTTATTTTAGATAATAATGAGGTATTTCATTTTTAAATTATCATGGGATAATCAAGGATTTTATTTGATTAAAAAGGGATATTATTTGGATATTAAGGATATTACATGGATTATTAGGAGATTATTATTTATTATTAGAGATTAATTCAAAATTATTTGAATTAAATTAAATGATTGGTCAGGAGCAATTGGGGAAGATTGACGAAATTTGAACTCCTTGGTGGAGCAGTGGGGACGGCAAGCTAAGGGGGGGAGGGTGCCGAATGCTTATAAATACTACAACCCACCACCTTGCTTTTCTTTTCCATCTCTGCTTAGCCGAAAAACCTAACCCTATTTCCTTCTAATTTTTCTTTACTTTCTCAAACCCCTTAGCCGAAATTCTGATCACCTTTTCCATTATTTTTCTCTTTCACATTAGCCGAATTCCATTCTTTCTCTTTTAATAAGCTTTAGCCGAAACTCTATCTCTTCCCCATTACTCCCTCTTAGGCCGAATATTGATCAAGGAAAGGGAGGCGGTCTTTAATCAATTTTGGAGGGTAAGTATGTTAAGCCGAATGATTATGTTCTCCTCTCATGTCGACTTGGATGTTTGGTAAGAGGCTGTTTCGACAATGGTTGTTAAGGGTACTAATCATATGAACAAATCAAATTGTCACAGGGCTTTTGGAATTGGGAAATAAGCAAGCGAGCCCATCATCTTGAAGCAATCAGTTTTGAGGTAAGGTGGTAAGGATCTATATTTTTATTGATATTCGATTAAAAGCCGAAGGCTATTAACTGTAGTGACTAACCAATTATTTGGTAAAACAGATCTGTGTATTGAGTGCCGTGGTTAGTAGGAAAAGCAAAGGTGAGATTTCGAGTTCATAAGGATCTAATAATTTGGTTTGGCCGAATAGGCCATAGTGCTAATTCTAAGGTTGGCCGAATATAGGTGCAGAGAGATCTAGGGAGGCCGACTCCTCTTTTCGGGATTTAGGACTATCATCGATATCAGGTGTGTACATACACACATATAACTTGTTAAATATGCTGATTGTTGTGAATGCTATCTTGATTTTATGTAGCATTGGATAATATACCATATCGGTATAGATGGTGATTCAGGTAAGTACCTGTTAATATGAATTTGTTATTTGATGCTTTTGGGAAGCATGATGCATTGATACATGAGATTTAAGTATGTGATGACATGAAACATATATATATATGACTGATGTGGGGTTAATGAGTGGAGGGGGCAGTGTTATTCGTGCCGACGGGCACCAGTGTTTTGGTAACACACCGTGACTAAGGTCACCAGAGGTTTGGTACCTCCAGAGGTTTGGTACCTCATAGCGACTTGTCCCTGTGGTTAACACCACCGTGGGTTGGCCCCACTTGAGATATGGGATCGTCTGCCAGTGATTTGGTATCACACGATGGGTTGGCCCCATCAATTGATTCGTGTCTACGGACACCAGTGTTTTGGTAACACATTGTGACTATATGTCACCAGTGGTTTGGCACCACCAGTGGTTTGGTACCACAACGGGGTAGACAGTGGCGTTTGGTTGGCTAGGTTGGGTACATAATATTCTGCATATTAATTTTTATATGTTGTGTATGAAATTGCTTTTAAAACGGGGGAAGGATTACATACTGGGTCTTGGTGACTCACCTTCTCCTTTATTTTTCAGGTGATACATAGACCGCGGATATGGAGCCGGGTGGACTCGAGGTGGCCATGCAGTGGACTTGAATTAATTGAACTTTAAATTTAGTTATTTTATTTTATTTTTGGTTTATTTAATTTTGGATGTAATAAGGCCTCCATATACTTTACTTTTGTTATTTTTCTCATATGATGGATATTTTGTTTTAAACTATATTATTATTATTAAATTAAAGTCACATATTTTCCCAAATTAACACAAAAATGTTTTCATCATGCCATCGGGCACACTTGTAATTTTATAATAACTTGGCTTAATTAAATTTTCAATTAAATCTAAGTATGCCTTTTTGCAATACCACTAAATAAAAGGTTTCTGGCAACTAAAAATTTTTACTTAGCAAAAGTGTTTTCAAAAATATTTTCCTTGTGACAGACTAGATTCGGCCATAGTGTTTGGGCCGGGTTTGGGTTGTTACATGTGGGGTGTTTCAATGAGCGGAAGTGGGGGAGCGACGGTGGCAGACAGGGATGAGTGGGTTGCGGCGCTGGGGGGGCTAGGGTTTCAAAACCCTAGCTTTCTGGAATCAAATTCTTTTTTGGCTTTTTGGGTTCGGGCCAGTTTTGTATTGGGTCTTGTAATTGGGCCCCTTTTTTTTTGTTTACTTGGGTCAGGTTTAATGGGCCCGGGCAATATTTGGGTATTACAAATACCAATTCAACTAGATAATATTGCCATGTAAATCACAAACATATATACATACACAAAGTTCCAAACTAACATTTCAATACACCTAAGTACATGTCACATAACTTGACATAAACGATCAAAAGACTACTGAATCGAATGCTAGATAGTGAGAGCTCCAAGGTGATCCGACCGACGCGTTCTGCAAGTTGAAAAACTACAGAAAAAGGAAACAACAATAGAGTAAGTGTTTCGAAATACTCAGTAAGCTCATAGACATAAAATAACAACTTACGCACTTTACAATAAATACTATAAGTAATTTAACTTGACAAATAAGCCAAAACATGGTATCACAAATTCAACAATGTGAGTTCATCGTAAAACATATCTTATTACAATATAAAAATTTAACATTTCAATTCAGTATTATTCACATGAAATCATCAATCTAATACCATTTCCAATATTTATTCTACGCTCAATTATTTATATATATAAGTATCATATCATATCATTTTCATTTCTCAATTTTCATATACCAATTAGCCCGATGAACCTTAGTAAACAAATTCGGATACATGAGTACTAAACCATACCAGAAAGCATCGTAGTGCTGTACAAAGGCACCGTAGTGTAAACAAAGGCACCAAAGTGGAAACAGAGGCACCAAAGTGCAAACAGAGAGCACAGAAGTGCTAAACAGTTAATTGAGCAAGCAAAAATCCAATTTCATTACAAGTTCAATTCTCAGTCTATCAATGTCAATATCATCAATTCATTAATCAAGTTATCATTTCATACAAAGCATAACATGATTTGTTTCAATTCCAAGCCAACTTCATAATTTCACCAAGCTACACTATTTTCAATTTAGTCCTCTATCTTAATAATATATATTAAATTCATGCCAATATGATTTGGACAAGCATACTTAACTATTAATTCATTAAATACCTTAAATTGCAACTCATCATGTTCAATTTATCAATCAATTTATAATTTCTTTACAATTTAGTCCACATCTCTCCTTTTGTACCGAATTGCAAACAGTTCAAATTACTATCTAACATACACGAATACACTATTAAATTATGTAAAAATTTAAATAAAATCATACCATATGGGCTTACCTAGCAAAAATAACAATCGATAAGGTGTTAGAGACTAATCTGCAATTTTTTTTTTGATTATCCTTTAACTAGTTTAAATTCCGATCCATATAATAATTCAATTAAATTATCAATTCCAAACATCAATTAACAGCTCAATATAGTTATGTAACATTTCAATTTCATCTATCAGATATTCCCTCATATTTTTCATTTTATTCAATTTAGCCCCTAAAACCGAAACAATTATAACTTTCACATTTAAGCTTTGTTTTTCAATATGATTTTGATTTCATCCTTCTATAACCCTCTATTATCTATAATTATTGAAATTTCATGTCTATTTCAAAATATTTACAATATAGTCCCTAAGTTCAAAACTAACAATTTTCACTTTACAAACTAGTCATTTTCCTTATCTAAGCATCAAATCTCATCAAATAACACCAATTTCATCAAGAATTCATCAATTAAAATATTTAAAAACTTTAAGAGTTTCACAAATTGATCCACGAGTCAACTAAATCAAGTTCCCAAAATCTCAAAAACATAAAAATTACAATTAATTATATAAACTTACCAAAGACCAAAAGCTTGAGCTAAAACAAGAGTTTGTATTTTCTTTGGTTCATGAAATGAATAAGATGAACAAAAGAATGACTTTTATTTTCTTTAATTTTGGTTATATATTTAGTTTAATATTTAATTAAATAAACTTAACTTAATTAACCTTAATTAGTTAACATTAAGCCTAATTAACATATTTAGTGGATTAAAAAAAACATCCATCGCTATTTGGTCTTAATATAGTGGTCTAATTGCTTAACTAATCCTCCAATTAATTAAAAATTTATAGCGATTAACTTTTATCTTTTTTTTTTACAATTTAATTCTTATACCTTAATTTATTATCCAAATGACAAAATTAGTAGACTAAATTTTAATTAAACTTTGTTCTAACCTCATACTTATTAAATAATAATATTTATGGACTCGCTTACTGGAAATGGGGTTTCAAAATCACTATTTTCGACACCACTGACTTTCGGGTCGAAACACTTACCTTAACTAAATATTCAATTAACAAAATCGTCAGATCAAAATTCAATATAATACTAAAATTAACTTGTAAATATTAATTAATAATATTTACAAACTCAATCATCAAAAAACGGGGTTTCGAAACCACCGTTTCCGGTACCACTAAAAAACGATCTGTCACAATCCTTCCATAATTAAAACCAATAATATTATTCGAGGGTATTTGTAACACCCCTTACCCGTATCCTACGCCGGAACAAGGTACGGGGCGTTACCTAACTTAATAACATGCATACAAACACTTCCAGATTATGAAATTTCGTTCAAATTTAAAACTTTTCAAAGTTTGTCTTAAAATCCTTAATATGAGCCTACGAGGGCCAAAACACACTTTAAAAACGGTTTGGGACCAAACCGAGTTCTTTAGAAAAACTTTGAAAAATGTCACAAAAAATAGGGGCACACGCCCGTGTGGAAGGGCGACATGCCCATGTGACCTAATAACATGGCCATGCTGAAGGACCGTGTAACTCACACGACCTCAGCATATAGGGACACGCCCGTGTCCCTTGCCCGTGTGGATTTATTTTTTAGTTCGAACCTACAAGGATTTTCACATGGCCTGGCACACGCCCGTGTCCATGGCCCGTGTCCCCCACACGGCCATGACACGCCCGTGTCTCAGCCAGTGTGAAAAAACCTTGACATTCTGTTTCTGACGTCATCAATCATTTAGGGTCTCACGGCTAAGGCACACGCCCATGTGCAAGGCCGTGTGGAAATTCTAAATTTCACATTCAAGGTGCAAACTTAACACGGCCTGGGCACATGCCCATGTCCTATGGTCGTGTCTTCCACACGGTTGAGACACACGGCTGTGTCTCAGCCCCTGTGGTTACTACTAGGCATTCTATTTTGCCAACTTAGGGTGTAGGGGGACACACAGCCGAACTACACGCCCATGGGGCAGACTATGTGTCACACGGCCTAGATACATGGGCGTGTGTCTACCTGTGTGGACAAAAACAAGGCTATTTACCAAGCCCTTTTGCCACCCTTACTTGCACCAACATGAGCCACATCAAGTAACACCAATCCACACATAAGCATCTGACCAAATCAGCTACAACCAAGATATACACACATCAAGGCCACTACACTCCATTCACATGCAAAACTTATCACATACTTTATCAATTCAAATTGCACATTCATGAAAAACATCATCATTTACATATATTAACAACAAATATTAGCCATTATCCATGGCCTTATACAAAATGATTCAATCTTCAAAACAAGCCAACACATTTGGCCAAAACAATATGACACTTGAAAAAAGACCAAGTCCTTATACATGCCATACTCAAAATAATAAATCTAACTGTACCAAATGTTCAGATTGATAGTGTGATCGAGCCTCCGACGTCCTTTGATCCCCGAGCTAGCTTGGCGATACTATAAGAAAATGTAAAGGAAAGGGAGTAAGCATAAAGCTTAGTAAGTCGTATGTAAATAATTAACAACAATTATCATGCATTATCATACTCATAACATATTATAAATTTGCACATAATTCTCAAATGATTAAAGACATAACTAACTCATTTTCATCCTTACTAATCGTACAACATAAATTGAGCTCATTTCTCATGAATTTCGTATAGGTACCTATATCACTTACAACATAGTCGTAACTTTTCTCACTTTTGACACAAGCTTTAAATTACTCGTTGAACCAGTTGGAATACCAAAGGATACCCAACAAGCCTTACACAAGAGGGTACGATGCTGATGCCATATCTTAGACATGGTCTTACACTGGCTCTCATATCAAGGCTGATGCCATGTCCCAGACATGGTCTTACACTAGCTCTCATATCAATGCCGATGCCAGGTCCCAGACATGGTCTAACACTGGCTTTCATAATATGGCCGATATCATGTCCCAGACATGGTCTTATACTGGCTCTCATAATGTGGCCGATGCCATGTCCTAGACATGGTCTTACACTAGCACACGTATCACCCAAATGTCATGGCATGGATATCCAATCTATTCCCAAGGTTCAACCGGGAGTTTTTACTACATCAATTCTTATCATGCATATTCACAACAATAATCAAACACTTTATGCCACATTAATTGTTCAATACATAATAACAATAAAGTTGTATTATTTACGTACAACTTACCTCGGTATACAAAAAGTGGGCGACTAGATTGAATTAGTCTACTAGCTTGGTTTTCCCCCGGTCTAGGTTCGAATTTCATTTTTCTTGATCTATAATATCAAATTTCTTTTATTTAATTATCACATATTTCAAAATAGCACATAAATTATACTTTGGCAAAAATTATAGTTTTACCCCTGGGCTTTTACATAATTACGATTTTGCCCCTAGGCTCGTAAAATGATTTTCATCAAATTTCTTCATTAACCAAACCTAGCTTAATCTAATTTATACTTGTAGTAGCTCACAATTTCTATTATTTCACACATTTACCACCTATTTTACAAACTTCACAAAATGGTCCTTTTAGGTGTTTTCATGAAAACCCCTTTCACAAAAGTTGTTTATTAAACAACCAAGTTTCATTTTCTTTCATAAAATTTCAGCAAAAAATATAAATACTCTCATGGAAAGGCCCTAGACTCTCAACCATTTTACAAAATATTCCCCTCATTAGCTAGATTAACCTATAGGGGTTCCAAAAGTACAAAAATTATCAAGAATGACCATTAAAATCACTTACTTGCAAGGGTGAAGAGTTGCTGAAATTTCAAGCTTCCAAAACCCCTATTTTTGTTGATATTTTTGGTGGAAGAGGAAGAAGATGGGAAAAGATGATCGCTTTTCTTTGTTTTATTTTATTTTATTTTATTCATTTAGTCACCTAATGCCACCAAACTTTGACCAATTTCATGAATTAAAAATTCATGTCCAGCCACCATAATTTCATTGGTCTATTTACTCAATAAGGACCTCTAATTTAGTGTTCCATAGCTATTTAACACCTTTAGCTTGTAGAACAAAACTTTCGCATTTTATGCGATTTAGTCCTTTTTCAAAATTAAGCATGAAATCGCTAAAATTAATTTACCAAAATTTTCAAACACTAATATAATCATGTCATGACACTTGAAATAATATTAAAATAATTTCTATAACCTCAGATTTGTGGTCTCGAAACCACTATTCCTACTAGTCCCAAAATCGGGCTATTACAGTATTTTAATCTTTTCATTTTAATAAAAACCAAGAAAAATATGAATACGATGAGATTTGAGCTCATGCCAATTGGATTAACAAACCCTTAAATTTACCATTCAACCAAAACTTTATTTTAACTTGTTTTATACATTTTTCTTAATATGCAAAATTTACTATCTCCACCAGTTGTATATCTATACTATTAATAAAATCTCTGATTTAGTTGGTGTCATGGATTAATTGAGTACCAATTCGGTTAGAGAATTACGAAGATGTCCTTCCATAATCAAAATCAATCATATTATTCAAGGATATTTTAGTCTTTTCATTTGAATAAAAAACCAAGAAAAATATGCATACAATGAGATTTAAACCTATGCTAATTGAATTAGTAAAGCCTTAAGTTTACCACTCAATCAAAGCTTTATTTTGATGTATTTTATACATTTTTATTAATATGCACAATTTACTATCTCTACCAGTTATATATATTAATAATGTTGTTAACTGAGTTGGTATCACAAGTCAACTCGACATTAACTCACAATTGATGCTAAACCATGTAAATAATCATAATGCTTTTAGTATTATTTTTTCTTAAATGATGTTTTACTCAATTTAATCTATTTTTTTATTTCAATATCGTACATATTTCATATGTTATTATATTAATTAGTTTCAAACCATATGTTTCAATTTTTTTTTATAGTTGGGGGTGGGGAATAAGGTTGTTTGGGATTGAATCCAAGCTCTCATGCATACAACGTAATACTCTTGCCATTAGGTGAAGAAGTTGTTGACATACGTTTCATTTTTTATTGTATGTTAATTTTAAACACTTATTTATATTTTATATTTGTAGTTTCCACACACATACACGTATAATAGAAATCCTAATATCATTTAAATTTGTTGTTTGTCACTTTGATATGATAATTATTAAAAAATTGAATTAATCTTTTAGTTATCAATAATTAATTTTTTATTAATTTGGATATTGTTTGTTAAAAGTACATAAAATTTCAAAAAATAAAAATAAAAAAATATTATTTTTTATTCAATAAAAATGCTAAATTTTTTAAAGATATTTAAAATATGAAAAAAAAACTAAGACTCGTTTAAATTCAAATAAAAAATTATTTTAAAATTTTCAAAAACATAAAAATTTCAAAAACTAAAAAGGAAAAACTTAGAGCTTGACAAAATAGGAGAGTGGTTGGCATGTGCCCAAAGAATATGATATTTGCACTTTCAGCTTTTACACGACTTTTCTCATTATATTTTGAACATAACTTTTCTCATTATTAAAGTTTGGCCGAGTTTTCAAATATTTTTAGTGTATTATTAAAAAAAGAGATTTAAGAGTAATTAAATTAAATACAGACCAATTCAAAATATGAATAATTATTAAAAACTTATTTTTATACAAACATTTTATAATTAAAATTTTTAAATATGGAATGTGTTTATCTTACAATTTATGTTTGGAGTCTGTAATTTTCTCTCTAAAAAATGTTACTTCTAAAAATTTAACACTTTTAATGTATGAATTAAATTAAAAAAATACTTATTCAAACCAATTTAATAGGACTAAATAAATAGCTTAAACTTTTAAAAGATCTTATGATCATTTCAAAAGTAAATAACACTTTTTTTTTTCTCTACTTTTTGATAACTTTTATACATATACATATATATATATATATATATATATATATATATATATATATTATGTTTTTAAAGAATTTTAAGTTGCTTAGTAGTTGCACGTTATACGAAAGTTGTAGTGAAAGTAGCATACAAGTTCATATATCATATTTCAAATTGTATTTCAATCCTTTTATGTGAAAAATACTAAATTGAATTATGTACTTTACAAAAAATAGCAAATTAGTCCTTCATTAGAATTGTGCCTTTAAATATTTTTTTGGTGTTATATAAAAGTTATAGTAATAATTAAATCTTCAATTTTTACACATTTATTTAATTTGGTCCTTGTGTTTCTAGTTGGAGTAGATTGACTTACAACTTTCATTTTTGACATGACCTTATTTTATTTTATATACTACACTAACAAATAGTTTAAAAATTATAATTAAAAACTTCAAAAAATTCTAAAAAGCTCTTTAGAACTAAAAAAATGTAAGACAATACAAAAACAAAAAATTTACTTTTTCTTTTTCTTTTCAAATTTTCATTAAAAAAATAAAAAATAAGAATATTATTAGAAATCCAAATATTGTTAAAAAATTAGAACTTAAAATAATTATGAAAAATTAAAAATTAAAAAAAACCTTAAAACTTAAATATTTAAGTTATGGATTCTATAGTATCTTTCATAAAAATACATTGAAATTTATCAAAAATTGTATTTTTATTTTTAAAATTTAAGATCTTTTTTCATAAATTGTGTTTTTTTACATGTTTGAATTTTTAAAAAAATTCTTTTCATTTTTATATTTTTGTTCTAATTTGTTACAAAGGTTATAATTATTTATTCAAAATTTAAAGAACTTTTATAATTTTATGTATTTTTTCCATTGACTAAATTATTAAAAAATGTCAGAAATTAAAAAAAATACGTGTTTAGGCCATTTTTTTTTTGAAAAATGATGGGAATATGTCAATTTTACGAAAACGCCTCCACCTTGTAGTGTTTTCAAGTGAAATGTAGAAAAGTGCATCCACGTGGAAGCGCTTTCCCCACCAACTATTTAATTAGCTATTGGGACCAACGGCTCCCTCTTAACTCCCAATGGTCATATTTTCCATTTCTATATAACCCCCTCTCAATTTCATTTTTCTATTCAATTCAATCTCAACTCTATCTCACATACTCAAATCTCTCTTAAATTTCTTTCAATTCCCTCATAATCCTTCACTAAAAATTTATTTCTCTACCAACCCAATTTTTTTAAAGAAATTTTCTTTAATTTTTTCGTAAAATATTTTTTATATTACAATTTATTTCATGTTTTCCAAATTTAACAATTGCACCATCTATAATCCGTTTGGATGAGAAGCACATTTTCGTTGATCAATTGCAAATGGTAAGAATTTTTATTATATTTAATGTAATTTAATTTAAATATTTTATTGTTATATTGGAATTTAATATTTTGTATTTTTTTTATATATAGGAGGAAGATCAAATTTTGGAGACATATTTGTAATTTACCCATTTCTCCATCACCCTTAATCGAACCATACTTAAGAGATGCCAGATTTTTACACGTGGCCTTTATTGGTCGGGGGTATAAATTAGACCCCCACACTTGTAAGCGTGTTGGTGGAAAGGTGGAGACCTGAGACACACACATTTCACCTTCCATGCGGCGAGTGCACTCTCACTCTAGAGGATGTACAGTTATAGCTCGGGTTACCGGTGGATGGGCCGGTAGTGACTGGGTCAGTTCACACAGCCGATTGGAGAGACATATGGGAGTAACTTTTGGGGATGGTTCTGAAAACCATTTTTGGAGCTCGAATAGATATGAATTGGCTAAGAAGAAATTTCTGTGGGCTCGATAAAGAATCAACTAAAGTCCAAAGAGAGCAACGCGCTCGGGTGTACATCCTTATGATTATCGAGGGTCTCCTAATTCCTGATAAGTCATGAAATCTCGTCCATTTAACGTGGCTTCTAAAACTTATCAACTTTAGAAAAGTGGGTGAACTCAGCTAGAGGTCAGCCATGTTGGTGACATTGTACTGGGAGATGTGTCGGACGATCGAACTGCACAAAATCAAAATCGGTGGTTGCATGCGTCTACTACAATCATGGGTGCAGTACCGACAGCCATTTTTACGTCATTGAGTGGATTACCCTTATACATTCCCACTCGTAACAAGGCAAAATTCATTAGTTAATATATTTACCATAATAAAATTATTTAAATTTTAAATTAATATGTTAACATATTATTTTAACAAGTGGAACCATGGGCTGAGTTACGTGGGACTACCTGACAAGTTTCAAGATATGCGACTTCTGTTAGACCGACGATCGGAAGCGGATGTATGCATTTTTTAATTTTGAATTATATAATATTAACATAGTTCATTTAAAAATTAGAAGTATATAGATAACTAAATTTTTTATTATTTTAATATAATTTGAATCAACACCTTACTCCAATCTGGCAATTCAAGAATGCATCCTGTTGGAATTCTTGGTCAATCCCAACATCTGGCACGTGAAGGTGCCATTGGTAGAGTACGCTACCGTGGGGATGCACGAGTCAGATAGAGTGTTGCAGTAATTTGGGTTCCAAAAATCGATTCTAGTGGCACCCCAATACCTCGATAATCTGTACCTTGTTGACTTGTAGGGGAGGGCAGAAGAAAATTGGAGTACATTCCAAGCCTAATATATCAACATGTGAAACAATAGGTACGAGTTTTTACCTACTTGCGAGTCCATTGTTGCTCTCGAGTTAGCCTACTATCCAAAGTACATGTCATGGTTTAGGGTCCATGGCCAGCCATATCTTCGAGTTGAAAAGGTGAGGGGCAGGCCACCACATATGAGGACGCCATGACGGGCGCTAAAAAATCCAAGCCGAGGAGGCCACGACGGAGCCAACGAGGCGGATCCATCGTGTACGCCGATGGTTGCACCACCCCTTGGTCAATATGGTACTAACCCCTTCTTTTTTACACAAGCACCACACATTACACCACATTTTCATGCTTTTACTTTGATGTCAGGTTTTGTTTATGGACCTTTATTCCCTACATATTACATGCCGATGCCATCGACGTTTCCGACGATGACGTATATGCCATCTATGTTTGGCGCACTAATTGGGAGTCTGATCTCTATGCCAATGGTGTATAAGACACAATATAGTTATACCCTTACGCCAATGGTGTTGAAAACACCTTTGAGGTTACTATTCTACTAATGTGGACCATTTCGCAATCACCTATTCCTAGACTGGAGGATACACGATGGCAACCGAGGACCAACCGATCGCTATCAACTACGGATGAAGGCAAACAATATGAGAGGCGGAGAGCACAAATTGTACTGAAGGTTGAACCAAAAAGGAATCTGGCTCACAACCGTCGACCACCTAATATGACATTCTAACCGGGGATTGAATTGATTTATTTTATATTTGTACTTGTTATGTAAAATTTTTTATATAAATACACAATGTTTTTATTGTATCGATGTTGTACGTCCTTATGATTTTAAATATATATATATATATATAGTTTTTGCTTCAAAATTGGTTATAGTTGTCATTTCATATTATTAAATCAAGTATGTTTGGGAAAGATGGAACAAAGATGTATTAAAAACACGTGTTTACAAACTACAACAAAACATGTGTAGGAATGAAAAAAAATCAACAAATAGATTGCAATTAATAAATTAATAAATAGGTTAAAAATTAATAAATCTGTTAATGAGGTGTTGTCTTTATATCATCCCATTGATGTGCTGTAACACCCTTATCCGTGTTCGAAGCCGAAACCGGATACAAGGCATTACCTAACCTAACTTGCTTAAACATAACACATCGGGCTATAAAATTTCGCTGTAGCTTAAAAACTTTCCATTTAAACTCATAACCTACTCATTCTGGACCTACGAGGCCCTAAACATACTTCCTGGAGGTTTCAAAATTAAACCGAGAACTTTTACTTAGAAATTTTTAGGTCCAAACAGGGGCCACACGCCCGTGTTGTTCAAGGGACACGCCCGTGTGCTATTGAGACATGCCTGTGTTCTTCACCCATGGTCGAAACTGACTTATTTCACACGGCCAGACACATGCCCGTGTCATTAGCCTGTGTCTCTCACACGACCTCAACACGCCATGTCTTAGCCCGTGTGCCAAAACCTTGGCATTCTGTTTATGACGTCATCACCTCACTAAGGTCACATGGCCAAGGCACACGCCCGTGTGCTTAGACCGTGTGTCGAATTAAATTCCACATTTAAAGTGTAGACTTCACACGACCTGGGCACACGCCCATGTCCAAGGTCGTGCCTTCCACACGGCTGAGATACACTGCCGTGTCTCTGCTCATGTGTTTACTACTACGCATCCTGACTTTGTAAACCTAGCATGCAAGGGACGCACGGTTGATCAACACGCCCATAGGGCTGACCGTGTGTCTCACACGGCCTAAACACACGCCCGTGTGTCTACCCGTGTGGACATAAAAAGGCTATATTCCAAGCCAAATGCCACCCTGCATAGTAAACATACTAACTCCAACTCATACAAACATCATTCATGACCCAAAGGTACATCCAAGAACTCAATTCAAAGCATTCACACAAGCATAAACTTCATAATTTCATTATCATTGAATATATATAAACTTATCAAGTGTTGGAACATTTCCGATAATCATTTATAAAAGGACTTTGATAACATATATAGCCAACACTTTGGCTAAAAATTACGACTTAACAAAATACCCAAGTCCTATACATGTCATACTCAAAATACGTCTAAATTGTTATACCAAAATGATGTTGATAGTGTGATTTCAGAACTCCTGCGTCCCACAATCCTTGAGTTATCTTGGCAATACTACAAGGAAAAGGGAAATGAGAGAGGTAAGCACAAAGCTTAATAAGTTTGCATGAAAATAAATAGCAACAATAAGTTCATAATGACATCAATCCATGGCATTTGATAACCACACAAGGTCATAAATACTTTGCCATAACTTACTCGTACCCGTTCTTATCTATAACATACCATGCCACATATCGTAACATTCTCGTGAATTTCTCACGGGTACCTGTATTCACTCAATCACATGACTTTAGTACTAATCTCAATTCTATTTCCAAGCTTATCTACTTGTCCCATTAATCACTAGGGATACTCAAGGACGCATACTCATCATCATTATTATAAGCGTGAAGCCAATGCCATATCCCAGATGTGGTATTACATGGGGTCATGTAACACCCCTAATTCGTATCCGTCACCGGATTAAGATTAGAGACATTACCGATCAAAACATAGCTTAGAACATACATTTATTACTCATACTTTATACAAGTTTCGGATCAAGCTTTCATATACCAAAACCAAATTATACATGTATCATATTTCTAAAGTCCAAACCATTTGTCAATCGAATCTATGACATTCAAATATTTAAAACATATCCAGCATATATCATTCACTTTATATATCAAATACGTGTCAATACATCTATTTCATTTGTCGAATATCAACATGTCATTTCCTAACTTCTGCCCATGTGCATATTAAAACAAATAGACCCATAGTACTCTGGTAAATATCCATTCACATATGTGACATTAGAACATTATAGCATAACCGAACATGCTCATAATGCTATTATAATATACGCATAATTCCTAAACATAAAAGCCATATCAGACCATGACTATCAAATTAATATTATCATATTTTATTAACAAGTTTTTGTGACTATGCCAATTCACAAGTTATGCATATTAATCTAGGTTAAGAAATCCACACGACATAATAGGCATACATATATATATTACACATAAGTAAGCATCTCATAAAACCACATACAATTTAAAAAGTCTCTAATTTACTCTCATTTTACCATAGCCACATTGAATATTCATGGACACAAAGATCATTAAATAACATACCAAACACGTATGCTCTATAACTAATCCAAAATACATAAGTACAACCAATCCATTAACCATATATTCGGTCATCAATTTAACTCTCCAATGATCAACCCAAAATATTCATAAACATTTTCATTATTCATTACCGAATCATATAATCATGAAGAACATGCATCAAAGCCACATTCATCTTCCCAAGCATAACATACACACATATTATATCCAAAATTTAATAAACCCTCGATCATTAACATTTAAAACAAGCCAATTTTGCATGGCTTTTATACATTAACAAAATATCATTCAAAAATTAATCTAGCCCATACATGCCTTAAGTTCAAAACTCTAAACTTTAACGGTACCAAAGTAAGCCGATAGTGTGAATGACTTCAGTGACGATCCCCTGAGCTCGTAGCTTGATCAAAATCTATAAAACAGAACATTGAACACACACAGAGTAAGCTTACTAGCTTAATAAGTCTTAAGCAATTATATTATCACATTCAAACATTCAATCATTATAAAACAATCGGTTCATGGCATTAAATATAAATAATTTAACTTATAATTTCATCATAGCCGAATGCCGTTACCTCACTTAACCTAACCATTATCATTTTCTTAACATAAGCATACCATTTACCGAATATATATATAAACATATCTATGTATATAGATATACCTACATGAACATCTTTAAACCACTCTCATGTTTTCAACAACATCCACATAACATAGTTTATACACATATTCCAAACAACCAAATGTACAACACATTCATTTCATCATTTTATTTGTTCACTATCATCACATATAACATATAAGTATGAAAACACATACCTTACGGCCGAATTAACAAAATTCATTTGCATAAGCTTAGGCTTACTCGATTTGTTCCACGATTTAATTATTTCGTAATCTAAGCTCGGAATTGCGACTCACCAGTATAAAATCTGCTAGGCTTTAGCCTGAATCGTACACCAGCACTAGGCCTGCTAGACCCGAGGTCTGAAATTTAAACATTGGCATTTAGCCTGCTAGGCAACAAAGCCTGAAACACTTCATCGGCATAAGGCCTGCTAGGCAATAAGCCCGCTACAATTCACCGGCACAAGGCCTGCTAGGCTCGAAGCCCGAATATCAATATAATTAAACCATTTCAAACACATTTCATAATACCAATATCACATATAATTCATATTACTATCACATATCAAATTCAAATAAATTTTAACCACATTACATTATTTAAAATCAAATATCACTTTCGACTTTGGTCAATTTCACCCTTATAAATTCAAAATTCAGCATGTAATCGAGGTTATAACTAATATTAACGATATTAAATTGCTTAAAGACTTACCTCGAAAATCGTCGGACAGCAAAAACCGTCTATTCGATCACTTTGTTTTTCCTCGATCCAAATCTGTTTTTTCTTTATTCTTGATCTAAACACATTCAATTTAAGCTCATTCAAACACATTTCATTTCAATTTAATCCAAAAACACTTAAATGGGAAAATTACCATTTTTCCCCTAATGTTTCACACTTTTACAATTTAGTCCTATTTGTACAAAACACCAAATACACCAAATTTGATTATACACTTCAAGGGCCGAATGCTCCTAGGCTTCATACAAGACCATGCATTTCATTTTTCTCATGTTTTAGTCCTTCAAGAATTTATTCTTTCCAAATTAGTCCCTAACACTCAATTTCACCAAAATTTCTAATTCCAAACATGATGATTTAAAACATACTATTAATAATCTTCCATCAAACATCACATATCATGAATATACATCAATGGTCGAATCCTTAATATGTCTCAACTCAAAAATTTCAGCATGGGTTATATAGCATTCAAAACAACGATTCCAAAAATGTAAAAATTATCAAAAACTAAACAAAATACATACCCTAAATTGAGCTTTATAATGCCGAAACTCAAGCTTCAAAAATGGAGTTTCTTTCCTTCCCACATTCGGCCAAGAAGATGAACAAAGGTATGTTCTCTTTCTTTCCACTTTGTTTCATTATTTTATGACTTAAAATAAAAGAAATAATTATTTTCTTATTACTTATATTAACATATTATTATAATAACATAAAATTTATCTAATTTTTCCACATGTTGCCGTCCACTTTACTAATAATGGACTAATTGTCCTTTAAGGACTTCACTTTAATAAAACCATCTCAATTTAACAAATAATCAATTAAGAGGCCACTTCTATCAATTATGCAATTTAGTCCTTTAGTCAAATTAAACACACAGACAAGCAAATTAATTCACAGAAATTTAACACATGCTAATTCGCTTATCATCAACATAAAAAATAATATTAAAATATATTATTTGGACTAGGATTTGTGGTCCCGAAACTACTGTTCCGATTAGGGCGAACTTTGGACTGTTACAACTCTCCCCTCTTAGGGATTTTCGTCCCCGAAAATCTTACCGTTAAACAAAGTTGGATATTGTTGCCTCATTGAATCCTCAGGCTCCCACGTAGCCTCTTCTATTCCATGACGATTCCATAGTACTTTTACCAACAGAATTTTCTTGTTTCTCAACTCTTTCACTTCACGAGCTAAGATACAGATCGGTTCTTCCTCGTACGTCATATCAGATCGGATTTCAATCTCAGACGGGGCGATCACATGTGACGGATCTGATCTATATCTACGAAGCATCGAAACATGGAATACATTATGTATGTTTTCTAATTCAGAAGGCAACTTTAATCTATAAGCAACAGGCCCAACACGTTCGATGATCTCATACGGTCCGATGAATCTCGGACTTAATTTGCCTTTTCGACCAAATCGAAGTACTTTCTTCCACGGAGAAACTTTCAAAAATACCCAGTCTCCAACCTGAAACTCAATGTCATTACGTTTCAAATCCGCGTATGACTTTTGGCGATCTGATGCAACTTTTAAACTATCTCGGATTACTGCCACTTTCTGCTTAGTCTCTTTAATCAAATCAACCCCGTGTATCTTGTTTTCACCGAGCTCGGTCCAGTACAATGGTGTACGACACTTGCGGCCGTATAAAGCTTCGTAAGGTGCTATTTTGATACTAGATTGAAAACTGTTATTATAAGCAAATTCAATCAAAGGTAAGTATCGTTCCCACGTACCTTCAAACTCGAGGATGCAACATCTCAACATATCCTCAAGTATTTGAATGGTTCGTTCAGACTGACCGTTTGTCTGCAGATGAAAAGGCTGTGCTAAAGTGTAGTTTGGTACCTAAAGCATCTTGCAATTTCTTCCAAAACCGTGACGTGAATCTCGGGTCTCTGTCCGAAACAATGGAAATCGGAACACCATGTAATCTCACAATTTGAGATACATACAACTCAGCAAGCTTATTGAGTGAATAGTCCGTACGAACTGGAATAAAGTAAGCTGATTTGGTTAGTCTATCTACTATAACCCAAATTGCATCTTTCTTGCTCGGTGTCGTAGGCAACCTGGATACGAAATCCATAGCAATTCTGTCCCATTTCCATTCAGGTATCATGATCGGCTGAAGTAACCCTGAAGGCACCTGATGTTCGGCTTTTACTTACTGGCAAATTAAGCACTTCGAAACAAATTCAGATATGTCCCGTTTCATACCAGGCCACCAGTAGAACTGTTTCAAATCATTATACATTTTCATGCTACCTGGATGTACCGACAATCGACTATTTTGAGCCTTATTCAATATCATCTGAATCAATTCCACATTCCTCGGAACTCATATTCGGCTTTTAAAGTTCAAACAGTCATTTTCATCAATTTGAAACTCTGACTCTGAATTACTTTCACACTGAACTCGTCTTGCCATCGAATCTTTGTCAACTTTCTGAGCATCACAAATTTGTTGAATATACAACGGTCGTGCTTTCAATTCAGCTATTATGGAACCATTATCAGACATAACCATATGTGTTGTTCAACGCCCAAAGAGCAAATAATGATTTTCGACTTAGAGCATCTGCAACAACATTGGCTTTCCCCGGATGGTAGTCAATCACTAATTCATAATCTTTCAACAGCTCTAACCATCTGCGTTGTCTCAAGTTCATATCCTTCTGAGTCATCAAATAATTTAAACTTTTGTGATCCGAATAGACATGACATTTCTCACCGAATAGATAATGACGCCAAATCTTTAACGCGAATACAATGGCTGCTAACTCTAAATCATGTGTCGGATAATTTCTTTCATGTGGCTTCAACTGTCTCGAAGCATAGGCTACTACTTTGCCTTCTTGCATTAAAACACAACCCAAACCATTCAAAGAAGCATCACTATACACAACAAATTCTTTACCCGATTCAGGCTGAACTAACACTGGAGCCTCGGTCAAGAGAGCTTTCAACTGATCGAAACTTTTCTGACATTTTTCTGTCCATTTGAACTTGACATATTTCTGTAATAGCTTTGTCAATGGGGTAGCTATTATAGAAAAATCTTTCACGAATCGTCTGTAGTAACCAACGAGTCCCAGAAAGCTTCGAATTTCAGAAACATTTCTTGGTGGTTTCCAATCAAGTTAGCCGATATTTTATTCGGATCAACCTGGATGCCTGACGCTGAAACAATGTGACCCAGAAAACTGACCTTTTTCATCCAGAACTCACACTTACTAAACTTTGCATACAAATATTTATCTCGCAAAGTTTGTAGCACCAGTCTCAGATGCTCAGCATGCTCGGTTTCATCTCTGGAGTAGATCAGAATATTATCTATAAACACTACCACATACCGATCCAAATACTGTCTGAAAATTCGATTCATCAAATCCATAAAAACAGCAGGTGCATTAGTAAGTCCAAAAGACATAACCAGAAACTCATAATGTTCGTACCTCGTTCGAAAAGCAGTCTTTGGCACATCGAAATCTCTGACTCGCAACTGATAATAACCCGATCTCAAATCTATCTTCGAAAACACTGAAGCCCCTTTCAACTGATCAAACAAGTCGTCAATCCGTGGTAACGGGTATTTATTCTTTATAGTCACCTTATTAAGCTGCCGATAATCAATGCACATTCGCATAGTCCTGTCTTTCTTTTTCACAAATAAAATTGGTGCACCCCAAGGAGAGAAGCTCGGTCGTGCAAAGCCCCTATCTGATAACTCTTGCAGCTGTGCTTTCAACTCTTTTAATTCTGTAGGTGCCATCCGATACGGAGCTATTGAAATCGGAGTCGCCCTCGGCACTAATTTAATGCCAAACTCTATTTCTCGAATAGGTGGTAAACATGGTAGTTCTTTAGGAAACACATCTGGATATTCACACACAACTGGTACGGATTCAATCTGCTTTTCAGTCACTTTACTATCCAACACATAAGCCAAGTAAGCTTCACACCCTTTTCTCACATACTTACGAGCTAACATTTAGGATATTACTGCCGGTAACCCATTAAGGTCATTAGATTCAATCCGGATGATTTCACCATTCTGACATCTCAAATCAATGGTTTTTCTTTGGCAATTAACAACAGCATCGTGCAAAGTTAACCAGTCCATTCCCAAAATTATATCGAACTCATCGAAAGGCAACAACACTAAATCAGCTGGAAAGCATAAATCCTGAATCATCAACGGGCAACTTTTACACACTTTATCAACCAGAACACATTGACCCAAGGGGTTGGATACACGAATCACAAACTCAGTAGACTCAATAGGCAGAGTCTTACTGGATACTAAAGTTTCACACACATATGAATGAGTCGAACCAGGATCAATCAATGCAATCACATTAGTATCATAAAGAATGAAAGTACAGGTGATAACATCTGGGGAAGAAGAATCCTCTCTGGCACGTATAGCATATGTTCTAGCAGGTGCACGAGCCTCTGATCAAACTGCAGGGCCTTTGGTTCCTTTCTGACTGCCACTTACATTTCCCAAATGCCTGGGTGGTCTGCCTAGCACTAATACATTACTCGGTCTTGTATTCTGAGCCGTATTTTTCTCGGTTAGCATCGGGCACTCTCGAATAAAATGATCCGACGATCCACATTTAAAACAGGACCGATCACGAAATCTACAACTCCCAGAATGCCATTTACCACAATGTTTGCATTCAACCCGATTCTGCTGAACATTACCAACACTGGCCATCGAAGTAGCTCGGGAACCCACAGGAGGTTGATCTCGTCTAGATATGTCTGAAGTAGCTTTTTGTTGGCCGAATTCATCTTTGAACTTCTTGGATACAGAATGAAAAGTCTTACTCGATGATCTTTTACGAATGTCTCTAGCTTCCATTTTAGCTTTTCTTTTCTCTTTCCCAAGCTCTTCAGCTTTGCAAGCTCGTTCGACAAGTACTACGAACTCTTTAATCTCGAGTATGCCGACTAGCAACTTAATATCTTCATTCAGACCGTCTTCGAATCTTTTTACACATAATGGCTTCAGTTGACACACATTCACGGGCATATCGGCTCAGTCTGACAAATTTTCGTTCATACTCAGTCACGATCATTCGACCCTGTTTCAATTCAAGAAATTCTTTTCGTTTCTGATTAATGAATCTCTGACTGATATATTTCTTACGGAACTCAGTCTGAAAGAAATCCCAAGTCACTTTTTCTTTCGGAACCACCGATACTAGTGTATTCCACCAGTGATATGCGATGTCCCGTAGTAAGGATATAACACACTTCAAGCATTCGTCTGGAGTACATGACAGCTCATCGAGCACACGGATAGTATTATCAAGCCACATTTCAGCTCGTTTTGCGTCGTCGTCATCATTAGCTTTAAATTCTTCGGCCCCATATTTCCTGATTTTATCAACGGGAGGCCTGCCAAATCTCATCGGATCTATCATCGGAGGTGCTGAAGGTATCGGAGTTGGATTTTTCGGGGGTGGAGGTGGTTGTATAGCCGGATTAGTTCGAATAAATTGGGTAAACCATTCATTCATCATCTGGTAGAAGGCTTGCTTAGCCTCCCCCTCATGGCTACCCGAGATAGGTCGAGAGTCTACCGGCGCTGACCCATGTGCGAGATCAGGTACTACGCTCTCTACATCATCAGCTACGGCTCTGTCGGGATCCACTTACTATATAAAACACAATTTAAATGTCAGAAGTCACCACACTATCATATTATAAAATTAAGGCATATATAGCTAGACTCACACGCGCTACGGTAGTCCTAGAATCGACTAAACCTGGCTCTGATACCAATCAAATGTAACACCTCTAATCCGTATCCGTCGCCGGATTAAGATTAGAGACATTACCGATCAAAACACAGCTTAGAACATACATTTATTACTCATAATTTATACAAGTTTCGGATCAAGCTTTCATATACCAAAACCAAATTATACATGTTTCATATTTCTAGAGTCCGAACCATTTGTCCATCGGATCTATGACATTCAAATATTTAAAACATATCCAAGCATATATCATTCATTTTATATATCAAATACGTGTCAATACATCTATTTCATTTGTTGAATATCAACATGTCATTTCCTAACTTCTGCCCATGTGCATATTAAAACAAATAGTCCCATAGTACTCTCGTAAATATCCATTCACATATGTGACATTAGAACATTATAGCATAACCGAACAAGCTCATAATGCTATTATAATATGCGCATAATTCCTAAACACAAAAGCCATATCAGACCATGACTATCAAATTAATATTATCATATTTTATTAACAAGTTTTTGTGACTATGCCAATTCACAAGTTATGCATATTAATCTAGGTTAAGAAATCCACACGACATAATAGGCATACATATATATATTACACATAAGTAAGCATCTCATAAAACCACATACAATTTAAATAGTCTCTAATTTACTCTCATTTTACCATAGCCACATTGAATATTCATGGACACAAAGATCATTAAATAACATACCAAACACGTATGCTCTATAACTAATCCAAAATACATAAGTACAACCAATCCATTAACCATATATTCGGTCCTCAATTTAACTCTCCAATGATCAACCCAAAATATTCATAAACATTTTCATTATTCATTACCGAATCATATAATCATGAAGAACATGCATCAAAGCCACATTCATCTTCCCAAGCATAACATACACACATATTATATCCAAAATTTAATAAACCCTCGATCATTAACATTTAAAACAAGCCAATTTTGCATGGCTTTTATACATTAACAAAATATCATTCAAAAATTAATCTAGCCCATACATGCCTTAAGTTCAAAACTCTAAACTTTAACGGTACCAAAGTAAGCCGATAGTGTGAATGACTTCAGTGACGATCCCCTGAGCTCGTAGCTTGATCAAAATCTATAAAACAGAACATTGAACACACACAGAGTAAGCTTACTAGCTTAATAAGTCTTAAGCAATTATATTATCACATTCAAACATTCAATCATTATAAAACAATCGGTTCATGGCATTAAATATAAATAATTTAACTTATAATTTCATCATAGCCGAATGCCGTTACCTCACTTAACCTAACCATTATCATTTTCTTAACATAAGCATACCATTTACCGAATATATATATAAACATATCTATGTATATAGATATACCTACATGAACATCTTTAAACCACTCTCATGTTTTCAACAACATCCACATAACATAGTTTATACACATATTCCAAACAACCAAATGTACAACACATTCATTTCATCATTTTATTTGTTCACTATCATCACATATAACATATAAGTATGAAAACACATACCTTACGGCCGAATTAACAAAATTCATTTGCATAAGCTTAGGCTTACTCGATTTGTTCCACGATTTAATTATTTCGTAATCTAAGCTCGGAATTGCGACTCACCAGTATAAAATCTGCTAGGCTTTAGCCTGAATCGTACACCAGCACTAGGCCTGCTAGACCCGAGGTCTGAAATTTAAACATTGGCATTTAGCCTGCTAGGCAACAAAGCCTGAAACACTTCATCGGCATAAGGCCTGCTAGGCAATAAGCCCGCTACAATTCACCGGCACAAGGCCTGCTAGGCTCGAAGCCCGAATATCAATATAATTAAACCATTTCAAACACATTTCATAATACCAATATCACATATAATTCATATTACTATCACATATCAAATTCAAATAAATTTTAACCACATTACATTATTTAAAATCAAATATCACTTTCGACTTTGGTCAATTTCACCCTTATAAATTCAAAATTCAGCATGTAATCGAGGTTATAACTAATATTAACGATATTAAATTGCTTAAAGACTTACCTCGAAAATCGTCGGACAGCAAAAACCGTCTATTCGATCACTTTGTTTTTCCTCGATCCAAATCTGTTTTTTCTTTATTCTTGATCTAAACACATTCAATTTAAGCTCATTCAAACACATTTCATTTCAATTTAATCCAAAAACACTTAAATGGGAAAATTACCATTTTTCCCCTAATGTTTCACACTTTTACAATTTAGTCCTATTTGTACAAAACACCAAATACACCAAATTTGATTATACACTTCAAGGGCCGAATGCTCCTAGGCTTCATACAAGACCATGCATTTCATTTTTCTCATGTTTTAGTCCTTCAAGAATTTATTCTTTCCAAATTAGTCCCTAACACTCAATTTCACCAAAATTTCTAATTCCAAACATGATGATTTAAAACATACTATTAATAATCTTCCATCAAACATCACATATCATGAATATACATCAATGGTCGAATCCTTAATATGTCTCAACTCAAAAATTTCAGCATGGGTTATATAGCATTCAAAACAACGATTCCAAAAATGTAAAAATTATCAAAAACTAAACAAAATACATACCCTAAATTGAGCTTTATAATGCCGAAACTCAAGCTTCAAAAATGGAGTTTCTTTCCTTCCCACATTCGGCCAAGAAGATGAACAAAGGTATGTTCTCTTTCTTTCCACTTTGTTTCATTATTTTATGACTTAAAATAAAAGAAATAATTATTTTCTTATTACTTATATTAACATATTATTATAATAACATAAAATTTATCTAATTTTTCCACATGTTGCCGTCCACTTTACTAATAATGGACTAATTGTCCTTTAAGGACTTCACTTTAATAAAACCATCTCAATTTAACAAATAATCAATTAAGAGGCCACTTCTATCAATTATGCAATTTAGTCCTTTAGTCAAATTAAACACACAGACAAGCAAATTAATTCACAGAAATTTAACACATGCTAATTCGCTTATCATCAACATAAAAAATAATATTAAAATATATTATTTGGACTAGGATTTGTGGTCCCGAAACTACTGTTCCGATTAGGGCGAACTTTGGACTGTTACAACTCTCCCCTCTTAGGGATTTTCGTCCCCGAAAATCTTACCGTTAAACAAAGTTGGATATTGTTGCCTCATTGAATCCTCAGGCTCCCACGTAGCCTCTTCTATTCCATGACGATTCCATAGTACTTTTACCAACAGAATTTTCTTGTTTCTCAACTCTTTCACTTCACGAGCTAAGATACAGATCGGTTCTTCCTCGTACGTCATATCAGATCGGATTTCAATCTCAGACGGGGCGATCACATGTGACGGATCTGATCTATATCTACGAAGCATCGAAACATGGAATACATTATGTATGTTTTCTAATTCAGAAGGCAACTTTAATCTATAAGCAACAGGCCCAACACGTTCGATGATCTCATACGGTCCGATGAATCTCGGACTTAATTTGCCTTTTCGACCAAATCGAAGTACTTTCTTCCACGGAGAAACTTTCAAAAATACCCAGTCTCCAACCTGAAACTCAATGTCATTACGTTTCAAATCCGCGTATGACTTTTGGCGATCTGATGCAACTTTTAAACTATCTCGGATTACTGCCACTTTCTGCTTAGTCTCTTTAATCAAATCAACCCCGTGTATCTTGTTTTCACCGAGCTCGGTCCAGTACAATGGTGTACGACACTTGCGGCCGTATAAAGCTTCGTAAGGTGCTATTTTGATACTAGATTGAAAACTGTTATTATAAGCAAATTCAATCAAAGGTAAGTATCGTTCCCACGTACCTTCAAACTCGAGGATGCAACATCTCAACATATCCTCAAGTATTTGAATGGTTCGTTCAGACTGACCGTTTGTCTGCAGATGAAAAGGCTGTGCTAAAGTGTAGTTTGGTACCTAAAGCATCTTGCAATTTCTTCCAAAACCGTGACGTGAATCTCGGGTCTCTATCCGAAACAATGGAAATCGGCACACCATGTAATCTCACAATTTGAGATACATACAACTCAGCAAGCTTATTGAGTGAATAGTCCGTACGAACTGGAATAAAGTAAGCTGATTTGGTTAGTCTATCTACTATAACCCAAATTGCATCTTTCTTGCTCGGTGTCGTAGGCAACCTGGATACGAAATCCATAGCAATTCTGTCCCATTTCCATTCAGGTATCATGATCGGCTGAAGTAACCCTGAAGGCACCTGATGTTCGGGTTTTACTTACTGGCAAATTAAGCACTTCGAAACAAATTCAGATATGTCCCGTTTCATACCAGGCCACCAGTAGAACTGTTTCAAATCATTATACATTTTCATGCTACCTGGATGTACCGACAATCGACTATTTTGAGCCTTATTCAATATCATCTGAATCAATTCCACATTCCTCGGAACTCATATTCGGCTTTTAAAGTTCAAACAGTCATTTTCATCAATTTGAAACTCTGACTCTGAATTACTTTCACACTGAACTCGTCTTGCCATCGAATCTTTGTCAACTTTCTGAGCATCACAAATTTGTTGAATATACAACGGTCGTGCTTTCAATTCAGCTATTATGGAACCATTATCAGACATAACCATATGTGTTGTTCAACGCCCAAAGAGCAAATAATGATTTTCGACTTAGAGCATCTGCAACAACATTGGCTTTCCCCGGATGGTAGTCAATCACTAATTCATAATCTTTTAACAGCTCTAACCATCTGCGTTGTCTCAAGTTCATATCCTTCTGAGTCATCAAATAATTTAAACTTTTGTGATCCGAATAGACATGACATTTCTCACCGAATAGATAATGACGCCAAATCTTTAACGCGAATACAATGGCTGCTAACTCTAAATCATGTGTCGGATAATTTCTTTCATGTGGCTTCAACTGTCTCGAAGCATAGGCTACTACTTTGCCTTCTTGCATTAAAACACAACCCAAACCATTCAAAGAAGCATCACTATACACAACAAATTCTTTACCCGATTCAGGCTGAACTAACACTGGAGCCTCGGTCAAGAGAGCTTTCAACTGATCGAAACTTTTCTGACATTTTTCTGTCCATTTGAACTTGACATATTTCTGTAATAGCTTTGTCAATGGGGTAGCTATTATAGAAAAATCTTTCACGAATCGTCTGTAGTAACCAACGAGTCCCAGAAAGCTTCGAATTTCAGAAACATTTCTTGGTGGTTTCCAATCAAGTTAGCCGATATTTTATTCGGATCAACCTGGATGCCTGACGCTGAAACAATGTGACCCAGAAAACTGACCTTTTTCATCCAGAACTCACACTTACTAAACTTTGCATACAAATATTTATCTCGCAAAGTTTGTAGCACCAGTCTCAGATGCTCAGCATGCTCGGTTTCATCTCTGGAGTAGATCAGAATATTATCTATAAACACTACCACATACCGATCCAAATACTGTCTGAAAATTCGATTCATCAAATCCATAAAAACAGCAGGTGCATTAGTAAGTCCAAAAGACATAACCAGAAACTCATAATGTTCGTACCTCGTTCGAAAAGCAGTCTTTGGCACATCGAAATCTCTGACTCGCAACTGATAATAACCCGATCTCAAATCTATCTTCGAAAACACTAAAGCCCCTTTCAACTGATCAAACAAGTCGTCAATCCGTGGTAACGGGTATTTATTCTTTATAGTCACCTTATTAAGCTGCCGATAATCAATGCACATTCGCATAGTCCTGTCTTTCTTTTTCACAAATAAAATTGGTGCACCCCAAGGAGAGAAGCTCGGTCGTGCAAAGCCCCTATCTGATAACTCTTGCAGCTGTGCTTTCAACTCTTTTAATTCTGTAGGTGCCATCCGATACGGAGCTATTGAAATCGGAGTCGCCCTCGGCACTAATTTAATGCCAAACTCTATTTCTCGAATAGGTGGTAAACATGGTAGTTCTTTAGGAAACACATCTGGATATTCACACACAACTGGTACGGATTCAATCTGCTTTTCAGTCACTTTACTATCCAACACATAAGCCAAGTAAGCTTCACACCCTTTTCTCACATACTTACGAGCTAACATTTAGGATATTACTGCCGGTAACCCATTAAGGTCATTAGATTCAATCCGGATGATTTCACCATTCTGACATCTCAAATCAATGGTTTTTCTTTGGCAATTAACAACAGCATCGTGCAAAGTTAACCAGTCCATTCCCAAAATTATATCGAACTCATCGAAAGGCAACAACACTAAATCAGCTGGAAAGCATAAATCCTGAATCATCAACGGGCAACTTTTACACACTTTATCAACCAGAACACATTGACCCAAGGGGTTGGATACACGAATCACAAACTCAGTAGACTCAATAGGCAAAGTCTTACTGGATACTAAAGTTTCACACACATATGAATGAGTCGAACCAGGATCAATCAATGCAATCACATTAGTATCATAAAGAATGAAAGTACAGGTGATAACATCTGGGGAAGAAGAATCCTCTCTGGCACGTATAGCATATGTTCTAGCAGGTGCACGAGCCTCTGATCAAACTGCAGGGCCTTTGGTTCCTTTCTGACTGCCACTTACATTTCCCAAATGCCTGGGTGGTCTGCCTAGCACTAATACATTACTCGGTCTTGTATTCTGAGCCGTATTTTTCTCGGTTAGCATCGGGCACTCTCGAATAAAATGATCCGACGATCCACATTTAAAACAGGACCGATCACGAAATCTACAACTCCCAGAATGCCATTTACCACAATGTTTGCATTCAACCCGATTCTGCTGAACATTACCAACACTGGCCATCGAAGTAGCTCGGGAACCCACAGGAGGTTGATCTCGTCTAGATATGTCTGAAGTAGCTTTTTGTTGGCCGAATTCATCTTTGAACTTCTTGGATACAGAATGAAAAGTCTTACTCGATGATCTTTTACGAATGTCTCTAGCTTCCATTTTAGCTTTTCTTTTCTCTTTCCCAAGCTCTTCAGCTTTGCAAGCTCGTTCGACAAGTACTACGAACTCTTTAATCTCGAGTATGCCGACTAGCAACTTAATATCTTCATTCAGACCGTCTTCGAATCTTTTTACACATAATGGCTTCAGTTGACACACATTCACGGGCATATCGGCTCAGTCTGACAAATTTTCGTTCATACTCAGTCACGATCATTCGACCCTGTTTCAATTCAAGAAATTCTTTTCGTTTCTGATTAATGAATCTCTGACTGATATATTTCTTACGGAACTCAGTCTGAAAGAAATCCCAAGTCACTTTTTCTTTCGGAACCACCGATACTAGTGTATTCCACCAGTGATATGCGATGTCCCGTAGTAAGGATATAACACACTTCAAGCATTCGTCTGGAGTACATGACAGCTCATCGAGCACACGGATAGTATTATCAAGCCACATTTCAGCTCGTTTTGCGTCGTCGTCATCATTAGCTTTAAATTCTTCGGCCCCATATTTCCTGATTTTATCAACGGGAGGCCTGCCAAATCTCATCGGATCTATCATCGGAGGTGCTGAAGGTATCGGAGTTGGATTTTTCGGGGGTGGAGGTGGTTGTATAGCCGGATTAGTTCGAATAAATTGGGTAAACCATTCATTCATCATCTGGTAGAAGGCTTGCTTAGCCTCCCCCTCATGGCTACCCGAGATAGGTCGAGAGTCTACCGGCGCTGACCCATGTGCGAGATCAGGTACTACGCTCTCTACATCATCAGCTACGGCTCTGTCGGGATCCACTTACTATATAAACACAATTTAAATGTCAGAAGTCACCACACTATCATATTATAAAATTAAGGCATATATAGCTAGACTCACACGCGCTACGGTAGTCCTAGAATCGACTAAACCTGGCTCTGATACCAATCAAATGTAACACCTCTAATCCGTATCCGTCGCCGGATTAAGATTAGAGACATTACCGATCAAAACACAGCTTAGAACATACATTTATTACTCATAATTTATACAAGTTTCGGATCAAGCTTTCATATACCAAAACCAAATTATACATGTTTCATATTTCTAGAGTCCGAACCATTTGTCCATCGGATCTATGACATTCAAATATTTAAAACATATCCAAGCATATATCATTCATTTTATATATCAAATACGTGTCAATACATCTATTTCATTTGTTGAATATCAACATGTCATTTCCTAACTTCTGCCCATGTGCATATTAAAACAAATAGTCCCATAGTACTCTCGTAAATATCCATTCACATATGTGACATTAGAACATTATAGCATAACCGAACAAGCTCATAATGCTATTATAATATGCGCATAATTCCTAAACACAAAAGCCATATCAGACCATGACTATCAAATTAATATTATCATATTTTATTAACAAGTTTTTGTGACTATGCCAATTCACAAGTTATGCATATTAATCTAGGTTAAGAAATCCACACGACATAATAGGCATACATATATATATTACACATAAGTAAGCATCTCATAAAACCACATACAATTTAAATAGTCTCTAATTTACTCTCATTTTACCATAGCCACATTGAATATTCATGGACACAAAGATCATTAAATAACATACCAAACACGTATGCTCTATAACTAATCCAAAATACATAAGTACAACCAATCCATTAACCATATATTCGGTCCTCAATTTAACTCTCCAATGATCAACCCAAAATATTCATAAACATTTTCATTATTCATTACCGAATCATATAATCATGAAGAACATGCATCAAAGCCACATTCATCTTCCCAAGCATAACATACACACATATTATATCCAAAATTTAATAAACCCTCGATCATTAACATTTAAAACAAGCCAATTTTGCATGGCTTTTATACATTAACAAAATATCATTCAAAGATTAATCTAGCCCATACATGCCTTAAGTTCAAAAGTCTAAACTTTAACGGTACCAAAGTAAGCCGATAGTGTGAATAACTTCAGTGACGATCCCCTGAGCTCGTAGCTTGATCAAAATCTATAAAACAGAACATTGAACACACACAGAGTAAGCTTACTAGCTTAATAAGTCTTAAGCAATTATATTATCACATTCAAACATTCAATCATTATAAAATAATCGGTTCATGGCATTAAATATAAATAATTTAACTTATAATTTCATCATAGCCGAATGCCGTTACCTCACTTAACCTAACCATTATCATTTTCTTAACATAAGCATACCATTTACCGAATATATATATAAACATATCTATGTATATAGATATACCTACATGAACATCTTTAAACCACTCTCATGTTTTCAACAACATCCACATAACATAGTTTATACACATATTCCAAACAACCAAATGTACAACACATTCATTTCATCATTTTATTTGTTCACTATCATCACATATAACATATAAGTATGAAAACACATACCTTACGGCCGAATTAACAAAATTCATTTGCATAAGCTTAGGCTTACTCGATTTGTTCTATGATTTAATTATTTCGTAATCTAAGCTCGGAATTCAACTCACCAGTATAAAATCTGCTAGGCTTTAGCCCGAATCGTACACCGGCACTAGGCCTGCTAGACCCGAGGTCTGAAATTTAAACATTGGCATTTAGCCTGCTAGGCAACAAAGCCTGAAACACTTCATCGGCACAAGGCCTGCTAGGTAATAAGCCCGCTACAATTCACCGGCACAAGGCCTGCTAGGCTCGAAGCCCGAATATCAATATAATTAAACCATTTCAAACACATTTCATAATACCAATATCACATATAATTCATATTACTATCACATATCAAATTCAAATAAATTTTAACCACATTACATTATTTAAAATCAAATATCACTTTCGGCTTTGGTCAATTTCACCCTTATAAATTCAAAATTCAGCATGTAATCGAGGTTATAACTAATATTAACGATATTAAATTGCTTAAAGACTTACCTCGAAAATCGTCGGACAGCAAAAACTGTCTATTCGATCACTTTTGTTTTTCCCCGATGCAAATCCGTTTTTCTTTGTTCTTGATCTAAACACATTCAATTTAAGCTCATTCAAACGTATTTCATTTCAATTTAATCCAAAAACACTTAAATGGGCAAATTACCATTTTGCCCCTAATGTTTCACACTTTTACAATTTAGTCCTATTTGTACAAAACACCAAATACACCAAATTTGGTTATACACTTCAAGGGCCGAATGCTCCTAGGCTTCATACAAGACCATGCATTTCATTTTTCTCATGTTTTAGTCCTTCAAGAATTTATTCTTTCCAAATTAGCCCCTAACACTAAATTTCACCAAAATTTCTAATTCCAAACATGATGATTTAAAACATACTATTAATAATCTACCATCAAACATCACATATCATGAATATACATTAATGGTCGAATCCTTAATATGTCTCAACTCAAAAATTTCAGCATGTGTTATATAGCATTCAAAACAACGATTCCAAAAATGTAAAAATTGTCAAAAACTAAACAAAATACATACCCCAAATTGAGCTCCCTAATGCTGAAACTCAAGCTTCAAAAATGGAGTTTCTTTCCTTCCCACATTCGGCCTAGAAGATGAACAAAGGTATGTTCTCTTTCTTTCCACTTTGTTTCATTATTTTATGACTTAAAATAAAAGAAATAATTATTTTCTTATTACTTATATTAACATATTATTATAATAACATAAAATTTATCTAATTTTTCCACATGGTGCCGTCCACTTTACTAATAATGGACTAATTGTCCTTTAAGGACTTCACTTTAATAAAACCATCTCAATTTAACAAATAATCAATTAAGAGGCCACTTCTAACAATTATGCAATTTAGTCCTTTAGACAAATTAAACACACAGACAAGCAAATTAATTCACAAAAATTTAACACATGCTAATTCACTTATGATCAACATAGAAAATAATATTAAAATATTATTCAGACTCGAATTTGTGGTCCCGAAACCACTATTCCGATTAGGGTCAACTTTGGACTGTTACAGGTCACCTCTGAGTGCCGATGCCATATCCCAAATATGGTATTATACAGAATTTTCACATCAAGCATCGAGGCCATATCCCGGATATGGTCTTATACGATTCTTAAATTTAATACCGAATCCATATCCCAGATACGGTCTTACACGGGGTTTCAATTCGGTGCCGAGGCCATGTCCCTGACATGGTCTTATACGGGACCTCATCCATCTCATGTCTCAATGATTGTGTTTTCACATTCATAATAGTCCAACTAAGACTTCAATAACTCAACTTACTCATTCATCATCAATTACTCAATTAATAGAATATCATGTATCCTCATAATATTAAACATTCCCAAGCATGCTGGCATAATTTTTGAATTTATCACATACAAACTTACCTCGATTTCAAAGTAAGCTAGATCGTCAATCCAGTCCAAGACTTTATTCTTGCCCCGATCAAGGTTGATTCTTGGTTCTTATTGCTCTATAATAGCAAATTAGCTCATTTTAGTCATCACATTAATAAAAACATTTCAATAATCATGCTTTGGTAAAATTATTATTTTGCCCTTAGACTTTTGGCAAAATGACCATTTTACCCCTAGGCTCGGAAATCAATTCTAATCAAATTTCTACCTTTAATGAGCCTAGGTGAACATTTATTTCTCTTATGGCTATCATCAAAACCCAATATTTCACACATTTTACCACCAATTTTACAACCTTTACAAAAAGGTTCATTTAGGTGTTTTCATGGCAACACCTTTCACAAAAGTTGTTCATCTAACAACTAAGACTCATTTTATTCCATAAAAATGCAGCAAATAACAATGAAAGCTCTCATAGCAAAACTCTAATATTTTTACCATATTGCAAGATAGTCCCCTCATTAGAAAGCTTAAGCTCTAGGGGTTCTAAAAGTACAACTATCTTCAAGAAAAACCATTAAAATCACTTACTTGAATGGAGATGAGTTTGCTAAAATTTTGAGCTTTCAAAACCCCTATTTTTCTTGCTATTTTCAGTGGAGGAAGATGGAGAGAAAAGATGACACCTTTTATTTCTTTATTTTATTAATACAAGTCAATTTAGTCACCAACTTTTACCAACTTTGACCAATTTTGTCAATTTTTGTCTCCTATGGCCGGCCACCCTATTCTTAGGGGTCTAATTGCACTTTAAAGACCCCAAATTAATATTCTATGGCTATTACGAACATTTAGCTTATAAATTAGAACTTTCGCATTTTATGCGATTTAGTCTTTTTTTCGCGATTAAGCTTGAAATCGCTAAAATTAAAGCACCAAAATTTTCATGCACTTATATAATCATGCTCTAATTCATAAAATAAAATTAAAATAAATTTTCTCTAACCTTGGATTAGTGATCCCGAGATCACTGTTCCGACTAGCCCCTAAATCGAGCTGTTACATGTGCACATGATGACATTGTATGCCCCGGGTTCCTACACCACCTTCATAACCTCGGTTGGTTTGACTTCTCCCGAATGTCCATGTTGTCCTATATCTGAGTCGATGTCGGTTAACCTTTTGGTTTGCGATGCAATGATCTATCGGGGAACAACTTGAATGGACTGGTTGATACAGGAGGCCACGTACGTTCATCTGGGACCGCTGGGAATATGTTTTTCCACACGTTATACATGTGTTCTAGTTTTTACACTTTGTCTACAAAACTTATGTGATCCAAATGTAGACCGTTACATACTGTAATTGCCTGAGCGTATACAAAATGAAGTGCGTCAAATCTCCCATAGCCGTGGGTCCATTTTTTCAAGTCTACTCAGTATGCTCCCTTGGCAATACCTTGGTCCGATCTGTCGAACTCCGTAACCTAAAATCATAGGTCTTCATGCCAGTGACACACTGGATGCATACAGTTTGCTCATGTTGTAGCCTTCCTAATTTCTTTTAATACATCCTTACTCCAAACGTGGCCGCCCTGCATCTGTCCAACATATTTAGCCGCTCGCTTTGGAAAAAGTTCAACCAAACATGTATTTCTTTAACAACAGAAGTTATTGACAAATGACGTGTTCCCTTCAATACAAATTTGATGCATTCCACTAGGTTTATCGTCATGTGCCCATATCGTAAACCCCCTTCATACAATTGTGTGTACTAATCGAAGGGTATGTTGGATAGGTAGCTCACACCTGCATTATTAAGGCCTCGCAAGTTTTCCATTATTTCAAGGAAGCGGTGTCGAACGAGCTCATATCCTACCTAGGAAAGTAAATAGGTTATCCATTAATCACAATGTCTGCTGATCGGTTAAATATCAAACAGTTGATATAGTGGCAAATACATACCCATGTTGATCACTTGTACGCGCTAAGTTGCAAAATTGTTAGGCAACATGTATTAGGAAATACCTATGATCTGTGCAGTCCCAAAAGCTTCCCTGTTGTTCAATTGCAGCCAGTATTCCAGGTCCCTTTTCAGAGATCATGCATATGTCGGGTTGTGGGAAAACATGCCTCCTCAAATTAAGTAAGAAGAAATCCCAACCGTCTGCTGACTCTCCCTGATGTTATTGTAAAGGCAATCGGTAGTATTTTTTGATTATCATTCTGTGCCACAGCCAATAATAACTGATGGGTGTATCTCTCGTACATCAAAGTACCGTAGATTTGTACCAGTGGTTTGTAGTACTAAAATGTCTATCGACATCTCTTGAAAGTCCAAAACAAACGATGGAATAATTGACATCCATGGAGCAACTGATCGTTGTAGTATGAAGACCCTATTTCTAGATCGGTTATGCAACCTAGAACGTGCCTCTCTAGTATGTGATACCATTACCATAAATCGTTATACGACGCGTCCCACCCATTATGCATGTTCTCCAATGCCTTCTTCTTTGCGATCCACGCCTTGCAATACGATGATGTGTAGTCGAACTGGTTACGAACATTTGCAATTAAAATCGACACAACAACCCTGGGACTCGCTTTAACCATAGATATTATTATGTTCGCGATAATATTTGAACCCAATTTTGGATGATCTCGTGAAATACCTAAAACAACATGAATATGTTAAAATAAGCGGTTCATTTATCGTTGTAATAGAAATCAGTCTTGATGCAATACTCGCGCCAACACACGTATGTGGAGCGGTATATTTCTTTATGGTCCATAACCCATCTTCTTGTTAACAAAAACCATGATTTTCTATGCACATTTGTTGTCTCGCATTGTGCACTTCGCCTCGAACTTGTCAGATCTGGACTTAACAATGTGAAAATTTACCCCATTCTTGATGTTATATCGCTTCACTGTAGCTATAAAACCATCTTTAGAGGAAAACTCTTTCTGCACTTCTAAATCACCTGAATCCAACGAAGAACTCGTATGGCCTGGTTTTCTGTGTAGTAGTTCTACAAACTCCAACGCACTTTCCGCTGGTAGGTCCATATTATGCATGTGGGCTGGAGGTGTACGCCCTGAATTGTGGATCTTCTTCAGCATCTTCGCTCGGACCTTCACCGTCTGAACCTCCATCTTCTAGTTTAGTTGGAACCAACTCCGGTTTAGAAAATAATGCAATTCCTAATCCATCAGCATCAGGCTCTCAAATTGGACCGGCATCAGAGTCAGTGCCCTCTTCATTCTCAACCCCACCAACATCTCCAAGGTTGGATGTCCCCTCGACGGTGGATGTTGTAGGGAGTACATCATCCCTTCTTGTGTAATCATCAAAACAACCAAAATCAGCTGTTGATTGCCAATCGCTGAAACTTGATGTCATTCCCCTATAAATATTCCCAGCATTGAACATCGGCTGACTGAAGTTCAAATCAAAACCACCAACTAAGTGTCCTGTAGGGGTCTAGTATTTCGTGTTACTATCTAACCCCGATTGCTCGGTGTTCCCCTATTGTAATTGACATCTATGGCTGAAACAGATGGGTGTCTTCCCATTGATGATTTCGGTGTTAGGTCACCGAGACGCCTCGTGGTGCAATGGAAAAAAAAATATTCCAACGATCCAAACCATGAATCCATGCACGAGGAATGAATCGGAGGTGAAAATGGTATGAACGATTAAAAGGGTATGAACGATTACCTTTAATCGTCTGAAAACCGAAGATAACTATTGTGAAACTGATTACACAATTGGATGTCGATTCAAATTCATATATATTAATTTAACCATGTTCTCATTATGTGTACAACATACTTGTACATATAAATTCATTCCATATTTAAATTCCTAATTAAATTAATTCTACAATCAATTTAATTCACGTGACAACTAAAAACAATACTTACTATGTTTGGATTTCGTACGTTTCAACCATAGGGTGTGACCCTGTAGGTTCTTGTAACGTTAGCAGTAATACTAGAATGAGTGGCATCCAGTAATGCATCATTGCTACCTAAGCTATAAGAAGTCATGATTCGACATAACCCCTCTGTGATTAACCTTTCATGTATTAAATCCTTCTGTGCTTTATATCTAGAATGGACACAAGTCATGGAATAGTCACACTTGCATAGTCCATCTAATGTTTCTTGATATACTCAGTAGACTATGATAAAAAAATAAGAATGATATCTCATATCAACTTATTTGTAACACCCATTACCCGTGTCCGACGCCGGGATAGAGTACGAGGCATTACCGGACTTATTCACAAGCAACATTCAAAACCGAGACAAGAATTTCCACTCAAATTTAAAACTTTTCAAAAACATTCATATCTTCCCTAAAACGAGCCTACGAGGCCCAAAACATGCATCAGAAGTGGTTCAGGACTAAACCAAGAACTTTGGAAACTTTTGGAAAACTTAGAAAATTTTTCATGTAAAAGGGGTCACACGCTCGTGCTTCAGGCCATGTTCAAATTAGGGATCATTTTGCTTACGGCGTCATCATCAAATTAAGGTCACACGGTCAAGTCACACGCCCATGTGCATAGGCTGTGTGATCGATTAAATTTTTATAATTTTTCATAAAATAGGTATAGACTTCACACGGCTAGGGCACATGCCTATCTTCGAGGCCATCCTGTCCACACGGCTTAGACACACGCCCGTGTCTCTGTCCGTGTGCTCTTTACTGAGCATTCTAGTTTGCAACAATTAAGGTGTAGGGGATACACGGTCGAAATACATACCCGTGGGGCAGACCATGTGTCGCACACGGCCTAGACACACGCTCGTGTGTCTACCCTTGTAGACAAATATAAGGCTATTTACCAAGCGTTTTTGCCACCCTTCCATGCAACAACCTACACAACAAAAAATAGCACAAATCCAAGCATATACTTTCAACCCAATCAGCCTTACACAAGGCATCCACTTATCATTTACATGCTATCATTTATCACATACAAATATCACATACTTAGCATCTCAAACCATACAATTTCCCACATTCATGAAAACATCATCATATGTATATATACTTAACCAATATTAGCCAGTATCAAATGACCATTTACAAAATGAATTATCAACTATTGAAGCCATCACTTATGGCCAAAATCAATTATGACACATAATAAAAGGACCAAATCCGTATACATGTCATAACTCAAAATATTGAAATCATAAGTACCCAAAATGATAATTTGATAGTGTGAATGAATCTCTGATCGTCTTTGATCCCCGAGCTGGCTTGGTGACACTATAAGACAAGAGAAAGAGAAAGGGAGTAAGCTTTAAACCTTAGTAAGTTCCTATGCAAATAATAAGCATCATACACATTTTAACATATATTTAACATAAAGTAATTTAACATAAATGTCATTGTGAATTCATAATCAAGCTTAGCATAGATGTTATTAAAATCTTAACATCATAGCTTACTCAATCGAACCAATCCGAGGTTTCATCACATATCGAGCTTATCTAGCATGAGTTTTGTGTACATACCTGTACCAACTTGCAACTTACCATAATCTTTTACATCATACCATAGTCTTTCACAACTTAAACTTTGCCGTTAAGTTTCCCGTTGAACCACTTGGAATACTAAAGGATACTCGGGAAATCTCACACACATAGTACCATACCAATGCCATATCCCAGATATGGTCTTACATGGGATCTCATATCGATGCCAATAGCCCAGCTATGGTCTTACACGAAATCTCATATCGATGCCATATCCCAGATATGGTCTTACATATAATCTCAACTAACCCTAATGTCATGACATTTGTATTCTAACAATTCCTAAGGTTCAACCAGGATTTTTTTCTCGCTTGTCGAACTTTTTCGAATTCATTCAAAGAGTAAATCATAATTCATACAATAACAACACAATTAAAGCATAAATAATAATGCATTATTTACATACGAACTTACCTCGGTACAAAAATAGCAAAAATGGACCTAATCATTAATAACCCTATTTTTCTCCCGATCAAGGTCCGAACCTCGTCTTCTTGATCTATAATAGAAAATGTAACTTATTTAATTATCACATTTCTCAATTCGGTTCGAAAATCATACTATGGAAAAATTATATTTTTGCCCCTAAACTTTGACGTATTTATATTTTTCCATAGACTCGAAAAATGAAATCTATTCAATTTCTTCGATTCCCAAGCCTAGCCGATCATCTTTTATACTTATAGCAGTCCATATTTTTCATTTAATCACACTTTTACACACATTTTATAATCTTTTTACAAATAGGTCCTTTTGACATTTTTATCAAAAACCACCTAGCAAAAGTTGTTTATCACACATCAAACATGCATAATCTACCATTAGACATCAGAATACACAAATATCCAACATGGGTCAAACCCTAGTCCTTGATTATTTCTTAAATTAGTGGTAGAAATTGGTAGATCGAGTGATAACGACTTCAAAAACATAAAGAGCTTTAAAAACGGGGCTAGGATGTACTTACAATCAAACTTGGAAGTTGAGAAAACCTTAGCTATGGTGACCTTCTAAATTTCGACACTTGGGGGAGAAGATGGACAAGATTTTAGCTTGATTTTTCCTTTTTATTCTTTTATTTACCAAATGACCAAAATGCCCTTCACTTAAAACTTTGAAATTTTATCTCACCATGTCCATTTTTGTCCACTATCTTAAAAAATGGTCTAATTACCATCTAAGGATCTTCAATTTAAAATTTCATAGCAATTAGACACCTCTAGCATGTAGAACTCAACTTTTGCATATTTTATAATTTAGTCCTATTTGCTAAATTGAGTGCTCAAGCGTCAAAAATTTCTAACGAAATTTTCATGAAATCATTCCGTGAAACTGTAGACCATAAAAATAAAATAAGAATGAACTTTGATGTGTCCAATTTGTGGTCTCGAAACCACTAATCTGACTAGGCCTAAAATCGGGCTATTACAACTCTCCCCCCTTAGGGATTTTCGTCCCCAAAAATCTTACCAGAGAATAGGTTTGGGTACTGTTTTCACATAGCTTCCTCAGGTTCCTATGTAGCCTCTTCGACTCCGTGTCGTTTCTATAAAACTTTCACTAGGGATATACTCTTATTTCTTAACTGTTTAACTTCCCGAGCTAAAATCTTGATCAGTTCTTCACCATAAGTCATATCGGGTTGAATCTTGACCTCTATCGGGGAAATCACATGTGAAGGGTCTAATCTGTAACGGCGTAACATAAACACGTGAAACACGTTGTAGATCCTTTCCAACACTGTTGGTAAAGCTAACCGATATGCCACTGGTCCTATTCTTTCAATAACTTCATACGGCCCAATGAAACGTGGACTCAACTTGCCTTTACGGCCAAATCTTAGAATCTTCTTCCATAGAGATACTTTCAGAAAGACTTTATCACTGACCTGGAATTCGATCTCTTTTCATTTCAAGTCTGCATGCGACTTTTGTCGATCTGAAGTGACTTTCAAGCAATCTCGGATTACCTTTACTTTTTCTTCGGTTTTCTTAACCAAGTCAACCCCGTGAATTTTTTTCTCGTTAAGCTCGGTCCAATACAAAGGTGTTCGACACTTGCAGCCATACAATGCCTCATAAGGTGCCATTTTTATACTCGACTGATGGTTGTTGTTATAGGCAAATTCGACCAATGGTAGATATTTTTCCCAACTAGCCTCAAATTTTAGAACACAGATCAAAGCATATCTTCAAGTATCTAAATTACCCTTTTGGATTGATCGTCGGTTTGTGGATGAAATGCAGTACTAAAATTCAATTTCATACCCAAAGCCTCTTGTAGCTTCTTCCAAAATCTCGAAGTGAACCTCGGATCTCTATCTGAAATAATCGAAGTGGGCACCCCGTGTAATCTTACAATCTTAAAAATGTACAACTCAGCTAGCTTATCAAGCAAATAATCGGTACGTACCGAAATAAATGAGCCAATTTCGTTAATCCATCAACAAAGACCCAAACGGCATCTTTCTTTTTCAGAGTCAGAGGTAATCCAGTTACGAAATCCATTGTAATTCTGTCCCATTTCCATTCGGGTACCATCACTGGCTGAAGTAAACCCGAAGGTACTTGCTGTTTGGCTTTTACTTATTGACAAATTAAACATTTCAAAACAAACTCGGAGATATCTCTTTTCATACCAGACCACCAATACAATTTCTTCAGATCATTTTACATTTTCGTACTACCCGGATGCACAGATAAACAACCATTATGCGCCTCATGAAGAATTTTCTGAATAAGTTCATCATTTTTCGGTACACAAACTCTACCTCGGAACATCAAACAATCATCGAATCTGACATGAAAATCTAAATCACTAACCGATTCACAATGAGCTCTCTTGGCTTACAAATCAAGGTCACATTTCTGAGCTTCACAAATTTGCTAAAGAAATAACGGTCTAGCTCTCAACCTAGCTATAATCGAATTATTATCAGACAATGTTAACCTCGTGTTCATTGCTTTCAAGGCAAACAAATATTTCCTACTCAGGGCATCTACAACTACATTCGCCTTACCCGGGTGATAATCAATCACCAACTCATAGTCTTGCAATAACTCAAACCATTTTCGTTGCCGCAAATTTAAATCTTTCTGATTCATCAAATACTTCAAACTCTTGTGATCAGTAAAAACATGGCATTTCTCATCGTATAAATGATGTCTCCAAATTTTTAAAGCAAACGCAATAGCGGCTAATTCCAAATCATGCGTCGGGTAATTCTTCTCATGTGGCTTCAATTGTCTCGAGGCATAGGCTATCGCTTTGCCCTCTTGCATCAACACACATCCCAATCCATTCAGTGACGCATCACTATAAATCACAAACTCCTTTCTCAGTTTAGGTTGCACTAAAATCGGTGCCTCAACCAATAAAACTTTCAACTTCTCAAAACTTTGTTGACATTTTTCAAACCATACAAATTTGACATCTTTTTGCAATAGATTGGTCATAGGGGTAGCAATCATCGAAAACCCTTTGACAAACCGACGGTAGTAACCGACTAAGCCCAAAAAGCTTCTAACTTTATATACATTCCTTGGCGGTTTCCAACCAACAATTATCGAAATCTTACTTGGATCAACCCGAATACCATCACCTGAGACAATATGTCCTAAAAATCTGACTTCTCCGAGCCAAAACTCACTTTTACTGAACTTAGCATACAACTTCTTATTTGTCAAAGTCTGCAAAAAAGCTCTCAAGTGTTTGGCATGCTCGGACTCATTACGAGAATAAATCAGTATGTCATCAATAAAATCAACTACAAACTTGTCCAAATACGGCCTAAAGATTTGATTCATTAGGTCCATAAAAACTGCAGAAGCATTCGTTAGTCCAAAAGACATGACAAGAAATTCATAGTGTCCGTACCTTGCTCTGAAAGCGGTTTTTGGCACATCCGACTCTTTTACTCTCAACTGATAGTAACCAAATCTCAAATCTATCTTTGAGAATATTGTCGCCCCTTTCAGTTGGTCAAATAAATCATCAATCCTCAGCAAAGGATACTTGTTCTTAACGGTTACCTTCTTGAGCTGTTTGTAATCTATACAAAGTCTTACAGTCCCGTCTTTCTTCTTTACGAACAACACTGGAGAACTCTAGGGAGAATAACTTGGTCTCGCAAAACCCTTATCTATCAACTCTTGCAACTGAGTCTTTAGCTCTTTCAATTTGGTCGGAGCCATTCTATACGGAGTAATAGATATCGGCGAGGTCCCTGCTACTAAGTCAATACCAAACTCAATTTCTCTAACTGGAGGTAACCCAGGTAACTCTTCCGTGAACACCTCCAGATATTTACAAACTATCGACACCGATTCAACTTTCACTTCAGATTCTTTTGTATTCAACACATAACCAAGGTAAGCTTCACAGCCTTTTCTTACATATCTTTGGGCAATCATCGAAGAAATTATAATAGGTAACTCACCCGACTCATCTGAATCAATCCGAAGAATTTCACCATTTTCACATTTCAGTTCAATAATCTTTCTTTTACAGTTCACTACGGCATCATGCATTGTTAACCAATCCATACCCAAAATAACATTGAATTCATCAAATGGCAACAACGTTAAATCAGCCGAAAAACAGTGACCTCGAATCATCAAGGGACAATTCTTGCAAACTCTATAAACTAAAACATGTTTGCCTAAGGGGTTTGACACTCTAATCACAAATTCAATAAACTCAACAGGCAAGCTCTTACTAGCTACCAATTTCACACATACATAAGAATGCGTCGATCTAGGATCGATCAATGCAACTACATTAGTATTATAGAGAGAAAAAGTACCAGTGATAACATCGGGAGATGTCGCTTCTTCACGAGCACGGATGGCATAAGCTGTAGCAGGTGCTCGAGCTTCGGATCTCACAGCTGTATCCTTCGTCAAACCTTTACTACTAGCTCTATTTCTGATATTTCTCGGTGGCCTACCGCTATTAGCAGTATTACTCGGCGTCACATTCTGAAATTTTTCCTTCTCAGCCATTTTAGGACAATCTTGGATAAAGTGCTCTTAAGAGCCACACTTGAAACAAGCCCGATCATTCATCCTACACTCACTGGGATGTCTTCTTCCACATTGTTGACATTCGGGTCTGTTAGACTTTACATTACCCACGCTTGCCATCGAAGTAGCTTGAAAAATAAAACTTGAATGTTGTTTCTCACGATCTCTGCGTGAATACCCCGCTAAAAATTCCAACATGAATACGTCTCTTTCGATTTCTTAGACTGAGATGGAAATGACTTATTCATCGGTATTTTCCTCGGGTCTCTAGCTTCAAGATCGACTTTCCTCTTCTCTTTGTTCAATTCTTCCGCCTTACAAGCCCGTTCAACAAATACCACAAACTCTTTTAGCTCTAAAATCCTGACTAACACACGAATATCTTCATTCAATCCATCCTCAAATCTTCTGCACATAATAGCCTCCGTAGAAACACACTCTCAAGCGTATTTGCTCAGTCTGACAAATTCTCGCTCATTTTCAGTCACTTTCATACGACCCTGTTTCAGCTCAAGAAATTCTTTACGTGTCTGGTCGATGAACCATTGGCTAATATACTTCTTTTGGAACTCCTCTTGAAAGAAGTCCCAGGTGACCCTTTCTCTTAGAACTACAAATACAAGTGTATTCCACCAACGGTACGCAGAATCTTTCAGAAGCGAGATAGCACACTTTAAACACTCATCTGGTGTGTAGGACAACTCATCAAATACCCTGATGGAGTTTTTCGAGCTAAAACTCGGCTCTCTCGGGATCATCATCCACATTAGCTCTAAAATCTTCAGCCCCATGCTTTCGAATCTTATCAACCGGGGGCTTATTCATTCTTAAAAAGCGCATACCTTGTGGGGCTACGGGAACCGGTCGAGGAATGGATGGGGGTGGAGGAGGTTGGTTATTCGGACTTGTTCGAACAAATTTTGTATACCACTCATTCATCATATGGAGAAAGGCTTCCCTGCCTCCTTCTCTTTGACTAACCGTATGAGGTCTACTATCAGACGATGCTGCCTCTTGAGCGGGAGCCGACACATTACTTTCGACTTCATTAGCCTTAACTCGATTGGGGTCCATTACTATATGAAAACACAATTTAAAGTTGTCAAGAGTCATCACATAATCAGAGTTCATTTATGGCATGTATAACTCGACTCTTACACACATTATGTTAGTTTGAGAATTGACTAAATCGTAGCTTTGATATCACTAAATGTAACACCCCTTACCCGTATTCGACGCCGGGATAGATACGAGGCATTATCGGACTTATTCACAAGCAACATTCAAAACTGAGACAGGAATTTCCGCTGAAATTTAAAACTTTTCAAAAACATTCATATCGTCCCTAAAACGAGCCTACGAGGCCCAAAACATGCATCGGAAGTGGTTCGGGACTAAATTGAGAACTTTGGAAACTTTTGGAAAACTTAGAAAATTCTTCATGTAAAAGGGGTCACACGCCAGTGCTTCAGGCCGTGTTCAAATTAGGGAGCATTCTATGTATGACGTCATCATCAAATTAAGGTCACACGGTCAAGTCACACGCCCGTGTGCTTAGGCCGTGTGATCGATTAAATTTTTATAAGTTTTCATAAAATAGGTGCAGACTTCACATGGCCAGGGCACACGCCTGTGTTCGAGGCAGTGACGTCCACACGGCTGAGACACACGCCCGTGTCTCTACCCGTGTGCTCTTTACTGAGCATTCTATTTTGCAACAATTAAGATGCAGGGGACACATGGCCGAAATACATGCCCGCGGGGCAGACTGTATGTCGCGCACGGCCTATACAGACGCCCGTGTGTCTACTCGTGCGGACAAATATAAGGCTATTTACCAAGCCTTTTTGCCACCCTTCCATGCACCAACCTACACAACAAAAAATAGCACCAATCCAAGCATATACTTTCAACCCAATCAACCATACACAAGGCATCCACTTATCATTTACATGCTATCATTTATCACATACAAATATCACATACTTAGCATCTCAAACCATGCAATTTCCAACATTTATGAAAACATCATCATATGCATATATATTAACCAATATTAGCCAGTATCAAATGGCCATTTAGAAAATGAATTATCAACTATTGAAGCCATCACTTATGGCCAAAATCAATTATGACACATAACAAAAAGACCAAGTCCCTATACATGCCATAACTCAAAATATTGAAATCATAACCTTGTTTTTCCCCCGATCAAGGTCCAAACCTCATCTTTCTTGATCTATAATAGCAAATGTAACTTATTTAATTATCACATTGCTCAATTCAGTCTGAAAATCATACTATAGAAAAATTACATTTTTGCCCCTAAACTTTGACATATTTATATTTTTGCCTCTAGGCTCGAAAGATTAAATCTATTCAATTTCTTCGATTCCCAAGCCTAGCAAATCCTCTTTTATGCTTATAACAGTCCATATTTTTCATTTAATCACACTTTTACACACATTTTATAATCTTTTTACAAGTAAGTTCTTTTGACATTTTCATCAAAAACCACCTAGCAAAAGATGTTTATCACAAATCAAACATGCATAATCTACCATTAGACATCAAAATACACAAATATGCAACATGGGTCAAACCCTATACCTTGATTATTCCTTAAATTAGTGGTAGAAATTGGTAGATCAGGTGATAACGACTTCAAAAACATAAAGAGCATTAAAAACGGGGCTAGGATGTACTTACAATCAAGCTTGAAAGTTGAGCAAACCCTAGCTATGGTGACCTTCTAAATTTCGGCACTTGGGGGAGAAGATGGACAAGATTTTAGCTTGATTTTCCCTTTTTATTTTTTTATTTACCAAATGACCAAAATGCCCTTCACTTAAAACTTTGAAATTGTATCTCACCATGTCCATTTTTGTCCACTATCTTAAAATATGGTCTAATTACCATTTAAGGACCTTCAATTTAAAATTTCATAGCAATTAGACACCTCTAGGATGTAGAACTCAAGTTTTGCACATTTTACTATTTAGTCATTTTTGCTAAATTGAGTGCTCAAACGTCAAAAATTTCTAACGAAATTTTCACGAAATCATTTTGTGAAACTATAGACCATAAAAATAAAATAAGAATGAACTTAGCTATGTTGGATTTGTGGTCCCGAAACCACTGTTCCGACTAGGCCCAAAATTGGGTTGTTACGTTATTCGTGTATGGCCATGCATTTCTAGTCTCACTCAACCAAGTGGCCTAAGATATTGCTCCCATTATGTAGGGGGCACAAATCCTATATTGATCAACCATATCTCACTACATAGATTGTGGTATATCCAACATCAGCCTTTATAAAACAACCAGTTTTGGTGGACGTTTGATTGTATCAAAATATACAACTCACGATGTTGGGATAACGGTTACCTCAAGTCTGAGAATCGTATACATAGTAATCACTATGAGTAATGTGGTGACTATTACATGATAATCCAAGAGACATACTCATAACGGTTCAATCCAATATGTTGTTCTCTAACACACATACTCATGTATTGATTTTGACATCCCATGTCGATGACAAAACTTTGTCATCAATAAACTACACATTAGTCTTAATGCATTATTGTTGTCTAAGCCCACAATAATAGTCGATTAAGGACCTTTTAAGAATAATCATATTATTCTCAAGAAATTATTATGAAATAGTTTATTTATATACATAAAAAAATTGAAATAATAATGGCAATGCCTTATATTAATAAACGAAGCAAAAAATGTATGTTATTACAATCATCTCATGATTGGTCTTTTGGCATACTCTAACATTCGGGATACCATAATGGGAACTTTCTAACAAAGCGATGAACCAACCACACAACTATGTCGTTGGACTCTCAACTTGTTCTTCCATTCTGGCCTCTTGAACAGAAACATATGTCGACCTCCGAGTGCTTTCATCTTTCCTTGCAAGCTCCACATATAACACAATAAATGGTGATCCACTGTCAATATGCGTCTTCACCATCGCCTCAAACCCCATCGCACCTCTAATATCGAAAGTGTCATATCTGATGGGGTCAACCGAAACACAAAATTTATATATAAGGGATTATACTCTCATATGGTTGTATCCAACGAGTTTCCGCCTAATTATTGCTCGAAGTTCTAGCAATTGTATGTTCTAGTTAAAAGCCAATTACACAGTGTTCTCTAAAAAAAAAAACCTCGCTTTTTACGAGCAAATAAAATTGAAAGATTAGAAGAAGAGTAGTTCACACATTAGGGGTAATTTGAAGCTACCACGTAATTTGCATAAAGTAAGGATCGTTTATTATTGTTCATTTTTAATTACAACAATATTTCTCTATATGATTTTGTTTTGTTTCGAACATGTGGAGGAAGTTATTTCTTTGAAAATGAGTGGATGAATTAATGCTATTGTTTATTACGACGGTGAAGTGTGTGACACCGAGAGTGGGGTTGTTTTTCTATCAGAGAACACAACGAGGTTGACTTTTAACCAAAACATACATTTGCTAGAACTTTGGACAAGAACTAGGTAGGAAATTGTTAGAGACAACCAGATGAGAGTATCGTCCCTTAAATATTGATTTTATGCTTCTGTCGACCTCATCAAATATGTCACTTTCTATATTAGAGGTGCAAAGGGGTCAGAGGCGATGGTGCAGACTCATATTGATATTGAATCACCATTTCTTAAGTTATATGTAGAGTCTGCAAGGACAAATGAAGTGATACAACATCAAGAATGGGGTAAACTTCCATTTTGTTATGTCTCGACCTGACAAGTTTGAGGTGAAGTGCGCAATGCGAGACAATATATATGCATGGAAAATCATAGCTTCTGTTAAGAAGAAGACGAAGTTATGGACCATAAAGAAATATACCACTCCGCATACGCGTGTTGCCACGGATACTGAAACAAGAGTTTTTTTATTCCAACAAAAGATTATCCGCTTATTTTAATGTATCTATGTTGTTGTAATTTTTTCAGGGGATTATCCAAAATTGGCTTCAGATATGATTGCGGACATAATACTACATATGGTAAAAGCGAGTCCTAGGGTTACTATCTCGATTTTAATTGCAAAATGTTCGTAGCCAGTTTGACTACACATCGTCATATTGCACGTTGTGGATTGCAAAGTAGAAGGCATTAGAGAAGATGCATAATGGGTAGGACATATCGTATAATGATTTATGGCAGTGGTGTCGCGTATTGGAGAGTACGTTCCAGGTTGCGTAACCAATCTGGAAATGGGGCCTTCATACTATACCTATCAGTTGCTCGATGGATGCTAATTGATCCATTGTTTGTTTTGGACTTTCAAGCAATGTCGACAGGCATTCCAGTACTGCAAACCACTGGTACAAATCTACGGTACTTTTATGTACGAAAGATCCACCCATTGGTTGTTATTGGCTGTGGCACATGACGACAATCAGAAATTCCTGTTGATTGCTCAGGAGAGTCAGCAGACGGTTGGGATTTTTTCCTATCTAGGTTGAGGAGGCATGTTTGTGTGATCTCCGATAGGAGACCTGAAATACTAGTCGTAATTAAATGGCAGGGAAGCTTTTGGGACCGCAAACACCATAGGTATTACTTAAGACATGTTGCGTCGAACTACCACTGACAGTACAATTTTACAGCTCAGGGCGCACAAGTGATCAACATGGGTTTGTATTCACCACTATATCAATTGTTTGATATTTAACCGGTCAGCAGATGTTCTGATTAATGGATAACTTATTTACTTTTCTCGGCAGGGTATGAGCTTGTCTGACACCATTTCCGTGAAATGTTGGAAAACTTGTGGGCTGTTAACGATGCAGGTGCGAGCTACCTATCCAATATAACCTTTGATCAGTGGAAAAAATTGTATAATGGAGGTCTACGATATGGGCACATGAAAACAGACCTGGCTGTCGAACTACCAATGATAGTACAATTCTACGACTCAGTGTGTACAGGTAATCAACATGGGTTTATATTCATCACAATATCAATTGTTTGATATTTAACCGGTCAGCAGATGTTCTGATTAATGGATAACCTATTTACTTTTCTCGGCAGGGTATAAGCTTGTTTGACCCCATTTTTGTGAAATGTTGGAAAACTTTTGGGCTGTTAACGATGCAGGTGCGAGCTACCTATCCAACATAACCTTCGATTAGTGGAAACAATTGTATAATGGGGGTTTACGATATGGGCACATGAAAACAGACCTGGCGGTCGAACTACCACTGACAGTACAATTCTACGACTCAGAGCGTACAAGTGATCAACATGGGTTTATATTCATCACAATATCAATTGTTTGATATTTAATCGGTCAGCAGACGTTCTGATTAATGGATAACCTAATTATTTTTCTCGGCAGGGTACGAGCTTGTCCGACACCATTTCCGTGAAATGTTGGAAAACTTGTGGGCTGTTAACGATGCAGGTGCGAGCTACCTATCCAACATTACCTTCAATCAGTGGAATCAATTATATGATAGGGGTCTACGGTATGGGCACATGAAAACAGACCTGGCGGTCCAACTACCACTAACAGTACAATTCTACGACTCAGTGCGTACAAGTGATCAACATGGGTTTATATTCATCACAATATCAATTGTTTGATATTTAATCGGTTACCAGATGTTCTGATTAATGGATAACCTATTTATTTTCCTCGAAAGGGTATGAGCTTGCCCGACACCATTTTCGTGAAATGTTGGAAAACTTATGTGTAATAGCTCGATTTAGGGGCTAGTCGGAAACAGTGGTTCAAAACTACTAATCCGAGGTTAGAGAAAATTATTTTCATGATATTTTATGATTTAGAGTATGATTGTATAAGTACATGAAAATTTTGGTGCTTTAATTTTAGCGATTTCATGCTAAATCGCGAGAAATGACTAAATCGCATAAAGTGAAAAAGTTTAAAATTTCCAGCAAAGGGTACCAAATAGCTATGGAATATTAGTTTGAGGTCTTTAAAGAGAAATTAGCCCCTTAAATAAAGGTTGGCCGGCCATAGGGGACAAGAAAGTCAAAAATTTGGTCAAGTAGGTGGCTTAGGTGGACTAAATTGGGATTTTATATTAAAATAAAGAACGAAAAGATATCATCTTTTCTTCTTCACTCCTCCACCGAATATTAGCAGTAAATAGGGGCTTGAAAGCATAAAAAAATTTCAACAAACTCTTCTCCCTACAATTGTTCTAGTGATCATTTCTTAATAAAAATTGTACTTTTGGAACCCCTAAAGCTTAAGCTTTCTAAAGAGGGGACTATTTTGAAAAATGGTGAAGAGTTTAGAGTTTTTCCATGAGAGCTTTTAAGTTGTTTGCTGCACTTTTATGGAAGAAAATGGGTCTTAGTTGTTAAATGAAGAACTTTTGTGAAAGGTGTTACCATGAAAACACCTAAAAGGACCTTTTTGTAAAGGTTGTAAAATATGTAGTAAATGTGTGAAATGTTGAGTTTTGATGGTAGTTATAAGAGGAATAAATGTTCACCTAGGCTTGTTGAAGGTAGAAATTTGATTAGAATTAATTTCTGAGCCTAGGGGTAAAATGGTTATTTTTCCAAAGTCTAAGGGCAAAATAGTAATTTTCCAAAGCATGATTATTGAAATGCATTTATTAATGTGATGATTAAAATGAGCTAATTTGCTATTATAGAGCAAGAAGAATCAAGAATCAACCTCGAACGGGGAAAGAACAAAATATCAGACTAGACCGATAATCTAGCCTATTTTGAAAATGAGTTAAGTTTGTATGTGATAAATTCAACAATTATGCCAGCATGTTTGAGAATTTTTGATATTATGATGATACATGATATTCTACTAAATTGAGTATTTGATGTTGAATGAGTAAGTTGAGATGTTGAAGTCCTAGTTGGACTATAATAAATGTGAAAACACTATCATTGTGACATGAGATGGATGAGGTCTCGTTTAAGACCATGTCAAGGACATGGCCTCGGCACCAAACTGAGATCCCGTATAAGACCATATCTGGAATATGGCTTCGGCATTAAATATGAAAAATCGTATAAGACCATATCCGAGATATGACATCAGTATTAATGTGAGGTTCCGTATAAGACCATATCTAGGATATGGCATTGGTATTCAGAGATGATCCATGTGAGACCACATCTGAGATGTGGCATTGGCTTCGTGTTTATGCTAGTGATAATGAATACGCATCTTTGAGTGTCCCTAATGATTTATTGGGATAGACAGATCAGTTAGAAATAGAAACGAGAATTGTATTTAAGCTATGTGATTGAGTTAACACAAATACCGTGAGTAATTCACGAAGAACATTTACAATACGTGGCATGGTGTGTACTAGATAAAGGCCAGTATGAGTAAGTGTGGCAAGGAGCCTATGACTTTGTGTGAGGTTATTTAATTCCATGGATGAATATTGTCATGAGCTTATGGTTGTTATTTTTTTCCATGTAAACTTACTAAGATTTATGCTTACCCCTTTCATTGCCCTTTTCCTTGTAGTATTGCCAAGTTAGCTCGAGAATTCGCGAGCGTCGGAGTTGGAGATCACACTACCGACTACTTTTTGGTATAGCCAAATTAGACTTATTTCGAGTATGGCATGTATAGGACTCGAATGTTTTGGTTATGTCATTTTACAAGCTAAATGTGTTGGCTACTATGGTTGTTTGAATTCATTTAGTAAATGGTCATTAAAGTTGGGCCAATACTTGACTAGTTCTATATATATATATATATATATATATATATATATATATGTATGTATATATATTCATTGAGGTTGAATCATGAAGCTTTTGCTTAAATTGAGTTGGTGTAAATATGGTTGCCATGTAGGGTGACATTTGTCTTGGAATATAGCCTTTTTAATGGCCAAACGGGTAGACACACGGGCATGTGTCTAGGCCGTGTATGATACACGGTCAGCCCCATGGGTGTGTTGATCGGCCGTGTGTCCCCTTGTGAGCTAGGTTTACAAGTCAGTATGCTCAGTAGTAAACACACGGGCAGAGACACGGCCGTGTGTCTTAGCCGTGTGGGAGGCACGGCTTCAACATGGGCGTGTGCCCAGGCCATGTGAAGTCTGCGCCTGAAGTTAAAAATTTAATTTGACACACGGCCTAAAGACACGGGCATGTGCCTTGGCCGTGTGACTTTACTGAGGTGCTGACGTCATAAACAGAAAGCCAAGGTTTTGGCACACGGGCTAAGACACGGGCGTGTCAAGGCCGTGTGAGGAACACGGGCTAGGGACACGGGCGTGTGTCTGGCCGTGTGAAATAAGTCAGTGTCGACCACGGGTGAAGAACACGGACATGTCTCAGGGGCACACGGGCGTGTCCCTTGAACAACACGAGCGTGTGGCCCCTGTTTGGACAAAAATTTTCTAAGCGCGTAAAAGTTCTCGGTTTAATTCTGAAACCTCCGGGAAGTATGTTTAGGGCCTCGTAGGCCCAGAATGAACAAGTTATGAGTTTAAATGGAAAGTTTCTAAGCTGCATCAAAATTTTATAGCCTGATGTGTTATGATTAAGCATGTTAAGTTAGGTAATGCCTCATATCCGATTCTAGCTTCGAACACGGGTAAGAGGTGTTACATTTATTGGTATCAGAGCTACGGTTTAGTCGATTCTAGGACTAGCGTAGTGTAAGTATGAGTCTAGCTATACATGCCATACGTAAGAGTACTTGTGAAATGATAGTGTGATGGCTCCTGATATTTTAAATTATGTTTTTATATAGTAAATGATCCTGATCTCGACCGAATTGCAACTGATGCTGCTGCGAGTAATGTGCCGGCTCCCGCGCAAAAGGACAGCACCAGCAGATAGTAGACCCAAGACCTTGGGTCAGGGAGAAGAGGCCCGAGAAGCCTTTCTCCATATGATGACTAAATGGTACACTGAGTACATTCGAGGAAATCCTAATGCTCAACCCCATCCACCCCCACCTATTCCTCAACTCGCTCCTGTAGCTTCTCAAGTGGTTCAGGTAGTGAGAAGAGAAAGGCCTCCGATCGATAAGATCTGGAAACATGGAGCCGAGGAATTTCGAGCTAGTAAGGATGATGACTCGGAGAGAGCGAAATTCTGGCTTGAGAATTCCATCAGGGTATTCGATGAGTTGTCATGCACGCTTGAAGAGTGCATAAAATGTGCGGTATCTCTCTTGAGAGATTCAGCCTATCAGTGGTGGAACACCCTTGTGTCGGTGGTACCAAGGGAGAGAGTTAGCTGGGAATTCTTCCAAGAGGAATTTCGGAAAAAGTATATCAGCCAAAGATTCATTGACCAGAAGAGGAAAGAGTTCTTGGAGCTAAAGCAAGGCCGAATGATGGTGACTGAATACGAACGTGAGTTCGTAAGGCTTAGTAAGCATGCCCAGAAGTGCGTGTCTACTGAGGCCATCATGTACAAAAGGTTTGAGGACGGGTTAAATGAAGATATCCGTTTATATGTTGGAGTTCCTGAAATAAAAGATTTTGTAGTGTTGGTAGATAGAGCTTGTAAAGCTGAAGAGTTGGCTAAAGAGAAAAGAAGAGCTGAGATTGAGTCCCATGACTCAAGAAAAAGCAATTGAGTAAGTCATACCAATCCTCATCTAAGAAATCGAGGAATTTTTCTACTTGACCAACCACTTCCGTCGGGTTTTCAAACCAAAGTAAGGGCAAATAGTTTTTGGGGTCTAAAGCGTAGACCACATCAGTTGCTAGTGTTGGCAATACCCGATTGAGTAGACCAGAATGCCCGCAGTGTGGCAGGCGCCATTCTGGTGAGTGCCGAGCAAACGAGAAGGCTTGTTTTAGATGTGGGTCTTTAGACCATTTTATTAGAGATTGCCCCGAGGTGGGCGAGAAAGAGAAGTCCTAGAATGCAAGACTGGGAAGTGTTGCTAGAGGAAGACCGTAGAGAAACTCAGGAAATGAGATGAGTAGAAAGAATTCATCTAGAGAGCAGACTGCAAGAGTTGAGGGTAGAGCACCGGCGAGAACATATGCCTTTCGTGCTCGTGAAGAGGCATCTTCCCCTAACGTGATCACGAGTACATTTTCTCTCTATGATACTCGTGTTATAGCTTTAATTGATCTGGGATCTACCCACTCATACTTATGCATGAAATTAGTCTCTAGCATGAGCATGCCTATAGAGTCTACTAAATTTGTAATAAGAATGTCTAATCCCCTAGGCAAGTATGTGTTGGTTGATAGAGTATGCAAAGGTTTCCCTTTGATGATTAGGGGTCATTGTTTCCCGGTTGATCTTATGTTATTGCCGTTTGATGAGTTTGATGTCATCCTTGGGATGGATTGTTTAGTTACTCATGATGTAATTGTGAATTGTGGAAAGAAGTTTATTGAGTTGAAATTGAAAACGGAGATCTTATTCGTGTTGAATTAGACGAACAAGACAGATCACCAGTAGTGATATCATCCTTATTGACTCAGAAGTATTTAAGGACATGGTACAAAGCTTACCTTGCCTTTGTGATGAATGCTATAGAGACTGAGTTGAGAATTGAGTTGGTACCCATAGTATGCGAGTATCCAGATGTTTTCCCGGAGGAATTGCCAGGGTTACCTCCGGTTAGAGAGATTGAATTATGGATTGAGTTAGCCTCGGGCACTGCCCCCATTTCTATTGCTCCATATAGAATGGCTCCAACCGAGCTAAAAGCATTGAAAGCACAATTACAAGAACTAACGGATAAAGGTTTCGCAAGACCGAGTTATTCTCTGTGGGGTGCTCCTGTATGATTTGTGAAGAAGAAAGATGGTTCCATGAGATTATGTATAGACTATCGGCAACTTAACAAGGTAACTGTAAAGAACAAGTACCCGCTGTTGAGAATTGATGATCTGTTTGATCAATTGAAGGGAACCACAGTATTTTCCAAGATAGACTTAAGGTCTGGGTACTATCAATTCAGAGTCAAGGACTCGGATGTGCCGAAAACTGCATTTCGGTCGAGGTATGGCCACTATGAATTTTTGGTCATGCCTTTTGGCTTAACAAATGCCCAGCCGGTTTCATGGATTTGATGAATCGCATTTTTCGGCCATATTTGGATAAATTTTTCGTAGTCTTCATTGATGATATACTGATATACTCTCGAGATGAGAACAAACATGCCGAGCATTTGAGGAAAGTTCTGCAAATTTTGAGAGATAAACAATTGTATGCCAAGTTTACTACAAGTGAATTTTGGCTTAAGGAAGTTGGATTTTTGGGGCATATTGTCTCGGGAGAGGGAGTTAGAGTCGACCCGAGTAAGATTTCAGCGATTGTTGAATGGAACCACTAAGGAGCGTAACTGAAGTAAGGAGTTTTCTGGGCCTAGCTGGCTATTATAGGCATTTTGTCATAGCTACTCCGATGATGAGATTATTGCAAAAAGATGTGAAGTTTGATTGGACAGAAAAGTGCCAACAGAGTTTTGAGAAACTAAAGGCATTGTTGACTGAGGCTCCTGTCTTGGTGCAACCTGAGCTGGGAAGGGAATTTGTTGTTTACAGTGATGCATCCATGAATGATTTGGGTTGTGTACTTATGCAGGAGGGCAAGGTGATAGCATATGCTTCTAGACAGTTAAAGTCGCACGAGAAGAATTACCCAACACATGACTTAGAGTTGGCTACCATTGTGTTTGTATTAAAGATATGGAGACACCATTTATATGGTGAAAAGTTCGAATATTCACCGACCATAAAAGCCTAAAAAATTTGATGACTCAAATGGAATTGAATTTGAGGCAATGAAGATGGTTGAGTTGATCAAGGATTATGAGTTAGTGATTGACTACCATCCGGGAAAGGCGAATGTGGTTGCCGATGCTTTGAGCAGAAAATTCTTGTTTGCTTTGAGAGCCATGAATACACGGATGGCTTTGTTAGATGATGGTTCTATTCTAGCCGAGCTGAGGGCTAGACCATTATTTCTTCAAGAGATTTGTGAAGCACAGAAAGAGGACAGCAACTTGCAAGCCAAAAGAGTTCTATGTGAGTTAGATGTTGAGTCAGACTTTCGGGAAAATCTTGATGGGTGTTTGACGTTTTGAGATAGGGTCTATGTACCCAGAAATGATGAACTTATTCGAAGGATTTTGAGTGAGGCACATAGCGGATGTTAAACTGTACACCCAGGCAGCACAAAGATGTTTTCCACGTATACATGTTGCAACGATACCGTTCGGACCCTTCACATGTAATAGTACCAACAGAGGTAGAAATTCAACCGGACTTGACTTATGGCGAAGTGTCGATTAAAATTTTGGCGCGAGAGGTCAAACAGTTGAGAAACAAAAAGTATAGCCCTTGTCAAAGTGCTATGGCAGAGACATGGAATAGAAGAGGCTACTTGGGAGCCTGAAGAGACCATGAGAAACCTGTAACAGTCCGATTTAGGGGCTAGTCGAAACAGTGATCTTGGGATCACAAATCTGAGGTTAGAGAAAATTATTTTCATGTTATTTTATGAGTTAGAGCATGATTGTATAAGTGCATGAAAATTTTGGTGCTTTAATTTTAGCGATTTCAAGCTTAACCGCGAAAAAAGACTAAATTGCATAAAGTGCGAAAGTTAAATTTTATAAGCGAAGGGGGTTAGATAGCCTTAGATTATTAATTGGTGGTCTTTAAAGGGCAATTAGTCCCTTAGAACATAGAGTGGCCGGCCATAGGAGACAAAAATTGACAAATTGGTCAAAGTTGGTAAAAGTTGGTGACAAAATTGACTTGTATTAATAACATAAAGAAAGAAAAGATATCATCTTTTCTCTCCATCTTCCTTCACCAAAAATAGCAAGCAAAATAGGGGTTTTGAAAGCTCAAAATTTCAGCAAACTCATCTCTATTCAAGTAAGTGATTTTAATGGTTTTTCTTGAAGATAGTTGTACTTTTAGAACCCCTAGAGCTTAAGCTTTCTAATGAGGGGACTATCTTGCAATATGGTGAAAATATTAGAGTTTTTCCATGAGAGCTTTCATTATTATCTGCTGCATTTTTATGGAAGAAAATGAGTCTTAGTTGTTAGATGAACAACTTTTGTGAAAGGTGTTGCCATGAAAACACCTAAATGAACCTTTTTGTAAAGGTTGTAAAATTTGTTGTAAATGTGTGAACTGTTGGGTTTTGATGATAGCTATAAGAGGAATAAATGTTCACCTAGGCTTGTTGAAGGTAGAAATTTGATTATAATTGATTTCTGAGCCTAGAGGTAAAATGATCATTTTGCCAAAGTCTAAGGGCAAAATAGTAATTTTACCAAAGCATGATTATTGAAATGTTTCTATTAATGTGATGATTAAAATGAGCTAATTTGCTATTATAGAGCAAGAAGAGCCAAGAATCAACCTCGATCGAGGAAAGAATAAAATATCGGACTAGACCAACGATCTAGCTTATTTTGAAATCGAGGTAAGTTTGTATGTGATAAATTAAACAATTATGCCAGCATACTTGGGAATGTTTAATCTTCTAAGGATACATGATGTTCTATTAATTGAGTAATTGATGTTGAATGAGTAAGTTGAGTTATTGAAGTCCTAGTTGGACCATTATGAATGTGAAATCACTATCATTGAGGCATGAGATGGATGAATACTCGTATAAGACCATGTCGGGGACATGGCCTTGGCACCGAATTGAAATCCCGTGTAAAACCGTATCTGGGATATGGCTTCAGTATTGAATTTGAGAATCGTATAAGACCATATTCGAGATATGGCCTCGATGCTAGATGTGAGAATTCTGTATAAGACCATATCTGGGATATAGCATCGGCACTCAGAGGTGAACCCATGTAAGACCACATCTGGGATATTGCATTGGCTTCACGCTTATAATAATGATGATGAGTTTGAGTCTTTGGGTATCCCTAGTGATTAATGTAATAAGTAGATAAGCTTGGAAATAGAAATGAGATTAGTACTAAAGTCATGTGATTGAGTGAATACAGTTACCCGTGAGAAATTCACGAGAATGTTACGATACGTGGCATGGTATGTTATAGATAAGAACGTGTACGAGTAGGTTATGGAAAAGTATTTATGACCTTGTGTGGTTACCAAATGCCATGGATTGATGTCATTATGAACTTATTGTTGCTATTTATTTTCACGCAAACTTTCTAAGCTTTATGCTTACCCCTTTCATTTCCCTTTTCCATGTAGTATTGACATGATAACTCGGAGATCGTGGGAAGCAGGAGTTTGGAAATCACACTATCAACATCATTTTGGTATAACAATTTAGACTTATTTTGAGTATGGCATGTATAGGACTTTTGTTAGCCAAAGTGTTGGCTATGTATGTTATCAAAGTTATTTTGTAAATGGTCATCGGAAATGGGTCAACACTTGATGAGTTTATATATATTCATTGATAATGAAATTATGAAGTTTATACTTGTGTGCATGCTTTGAATTGAGTTCTTGGATGTGCCTTTAGGTCATGAATGATGTTTATATGAGTTAGAGTTAGTATGTTTACTATGCAGGGTGGCATTTGGCTTGGAATATAGCCTTTTTTTATGTCCACACGGGTGTGTGTCTAGGCCGTGTGGGACACACGGTTAGCCCCATGGGTGTGTTGATCGACCATGCGTCCCCTGCATGCTAGGTTTACAAAGTTAAGATGCTCAGTAGTAAACACACGGGCAGAGACACAGCCGTGTGTCTAAGCCGTGTTGAAGGCACGACCTTGGACATGGGCGTGTGCCCAGGCCGTGTAAAGTCTGCACTTTAAATGTGGAATTTAATTCGACACACGGTCTAAGGACACGGGCGTGTGCCTTGGCCGTGTGACCTTAGTGAGGTGATGACATCATAAATAGAATGCCAAGGTTTTGGCACAAGGGTTAAGACACGGGCGTGTTGAGGCCGTGTGAGGGACACTGGCTAATGACACGGGCGTGTGTCTGGCCATGTGAAATAAGTCAGTGTCGACCATAGGTGAAGAACAAGGGCATGTCACAAGGGCACACGGGCGTGTCTCTTGAACGCGTGTGGCCCCTATTTGGACAAAATTTTTTCTAAGTAAGTAAAACTTCTCGGTTTAATTCCGAAACCTCCCGAAAGTATGTTTAGGGCCTCATAGGTCCAGAATGAGTAGGTTTTGAGTTTAAATGGAAAGTTTTTAAGCTGCAGTGAAATTTTATAGCCCGATGTGTTATGTTTAAGAAAGTTAAGTTAGGTGATGCCTTGTATCCGGTTCCGGCTTCAAACACAGATAAGGGTGTTACCCCTACCTTTTTCCGGGTAAGATTTTTAGGATGAAAATCCTTAAAGGGGAGAATTGTAACAGCCTGATTTAGGGGCTAGTCAGAAATAGTGGTTCGAAACCACTAATCCGAGGTTAGAGAAAATTATTTTCATGATATTTTATGAGTTAGAGTATGATTGTATAAGTACATGAAAATTTTGGTGCTTTAATTTTAGAGATTTCATGCTAAATCGCGAGGAAGGACTAAATCGCATAAAGTGTGAAAGTTTAAAATTTCTAGCTAAGGGTACTAAATAGCTATGGAATATTAATTGTAGGTCTTTAAAGGGAAATTAGCCTGGCCATAGGGGACAAGAAAGTAAATTTGGTCAAGTAAGTGGATTAGGTGGACTAAATTGGGATTTTATATTAAAATAAAGAAAGAAAAGATATCATATTTTCTTCTTCAGTCCTCACCGAAAATTAGTAACAAATAGGGGCTTGAAAGCTTCAAAAATTTTAGCAAACTCTTTTCCCTACAAGTAAGTGTTCTAGTGATCATTTCTTGATAAAAATTGTACTTTTGGAACTCGTAAAGCTTAAGCTTTCTAAAGAAGGGACTATTTTGAAACATGGTGAAGAGTTTAGAGCTTTTCCATTAGAGCTTTTAAGTTGTTTTCTGCATTTTTATGGAAGAAAATGGGTCTTAGTTGTTAAATGAAGAACTTTTGTGAAAGGTGTTACCATGAAAACACCTAAAAGGACCTTTTTGTAAAGGTTGTAAAATATGTAGTAAATGTGTGAAATGTTGAGTTTTGATGGTAGTCATAAGAGGAATAAATGTTCACCTAGGCTTGTTGAAGGTAGAAATTTGATTAGAGTTAATTTCCGAGCCTAGAGGTAAAATGGTCATTTTGCCAAAGTCTAAGGGCAAAATAGTAATTTTGGCAAAGCATGATTATTGATATGTATTTATTAATGTGATGATTAAAATGAGCTAATTTGCTATTATAGAGTAAGAAGAACCAAGAATCAACCTCGAGCGGGGAAAGAATAAAATATCGGACTAGAACGACAACCTAGCATATTTTGAAAACGAGGTAAGTTTGTATGTGATAAATTCAACAATTACACCAGCATGTTTGAGAATGTTTGATATTATGATGATACATGATATTCTACTAAATTGAGTATTTGATGTTGAATGAGTAAGTTGAGATGTTGAAGTCCTAGTTGGACTATAATGAATGTGAAAGCACTATCATTGTGACATGAGATGGATGAGGTCCCGTATAAGGCCATATATGGAATATGGCTTCGGCATTGAATATGAAAAATCGTATAAGACCATATCCGGGATATGACATTATTATTAATGGGAGGTTCCGTATAAGACCATATCTAGGATATGGCATCGGTATTCAGAGATGATCCATATGAGACCACATCCGGGATGTGGCATTGGCTTTGCGTTTATGCTAATGATAATGAATTCGCATCTTTGAGTGTCCCTAATGATTTATTAGGATAAATAGATCAGTTAGAAATAGAAATAAGAATTGTATTTACGCTATGTGATTGAGTTAACACAGGTACCGTGAGCAATTCACGAAGAACATTTACAATACGTGGCATGGTGTATACTAGATAAGGGCCAGTATGAGTAAGTGTGGCAAGGAGCCTATGACTTTGTGTGTGGTTATTCAATGCCATGGATGGATATTGTCATGAGCTTATGGTTGTTATTTATTGCCATGCAAACTTACTAAGCTTTATGCTTACCCCTTTCATTGCCCTGTTCCTTGTAGTATTGCCAAGTTAGCTCGAGAATTCGCGGACATCTGAGTTGGAGATCACACTATCGACTACTTTTTGGTATAGCCAAATTAGACTTATTTCGAGTATGTCATGTATAGGGCTCGAATGTTTTGGTTATGTCATTTTGCAATCCTAATGTGTTGGCTACTATGGTTGTTTCAATTCATTTTGTAAATGGTCATTAAAGTTGGGTCAATACTTGACTAGTTCTTATATATATATTCATTGAGGATGAATCATGAAGTTTATGCTTGATTTGAGTTTGTGTAAATATGGTTGCAATGTAGGGTGACATTTGGCTTGGAATATAGCCTTTTTAATGTCCACACGGGTAGACACACGAGCTTGTGTCTAGGCCGTGGGTGATACATGGTTAGCCCCATAGGTGTGTGGATCGGCCGTGTGTCCCCTTGTGAGCTAGGTTTACAAGTCAGTATGCTTAGTCGTAAACACACGGACAGAGACATGGCCGTGCATCTCAGCCGTGTGGGAGGCACGACCATAGACATGGGCGTGCACGCAGGCCGCGTGAAGTTTACACCTGAAGTTAGGATTTTAATTTGACACACAGCCAAGGACACGGGCGTATGTCTTGGCCGTGTGACTAAGTGAGGTGATGACGTCATAAACAGAATGCCAAGGTTTTGGCACACGAGCATAGACACGACTATGTCAAGGCCGTGTGAGGAACACGGGCTAGGGACATGGGCATGTGTCTGGCCGTGTGAAATAAGTCAGTGTCGACCACGGGTGAAGAGCACGGGCATATCTCAGGGGCACATGGGCATGTCCCTTGAACAACACGGGCGTGTGGCCCCTGTTTGTGTAACATCCTTAAATAGGGTTTGCATGTGTATGTCTTGATTTGCGTTATTAATTGAGGTGTTTTAGGGTCTAGATATAAGCCAAGGGTAGGCCCGAACAATAGGAAAAATTTTATTTTCAAGCATTGGCTCAGGGGAGCTGAAGGAGCTAGGGGTTAAGAACATTTTGTGGTAAACTGTAGCACAAGAAAAGCCTTGGTAAAGTGGCAAGGAGGCGCCACTTAGGGCCTTACGCAGTGACGCCACAAGTAGGGGAAGGAGAGCTTGGGTTCGAGCTGCAGAAATCCCTTGCTGCTAATTCTTTTTGACGCCAGAGAGGGGAAGAGTTGTGCTCAGCTCAAACTCTGATGGATAACTGTTGAACAAGTCAACAGATTTGAACGAGTGGAGAAGAGAGAATTTAGGAGTTTGAACAATTCAAACTCATTTGAATGGTTGGCCAGGAGAAGTTTGAAGAGTTTGCCGAAATTTGAATTTTGTGAGGAGGTGTTTTCGGCTGGAAGACTTAGGAGGAGTGCCGAAATTCCTTAGTGACATTTTCGGCTAGTCAAGCTGTGGTACATTCGGTTGAGAAGTAAAATCAAAACCTCTTTTGGCACTTGTCGAATTCCCTTTTGAAGCACCTAGCCGAATCCCAAAAAGAACCATTTGAGTTTTCTTTCTTTTCCTCCTTTGAAACCGAAAGCCGAAAGCACTTTAGGCTCTTGCCGATTTCTTTCTTTGGTATTGAGTCGAATCTCCATTTGAATTCCTCTCTTATTTCTTTGAAGCCAAAACACTATTCTCCCTAAATCTCATCTCTTTTTGCTCTCCATTCTTATTGGTTGGCCGAACCTTTTTCTTTCTCAAGCCACTCTCTTTTCCATTGATTCTTTCATCTTCTTCTCACCATCATTCAACCGAATACTTCCCTTCCATTCCCTTATTTCATTTTAGCCGAATCTCCTTTAATTGTTCCACCACCATTGCCGAAATCTCCCTTTACTCTCCTCTTCGTATTTCAACACTTTGGCCGAATATCAATTAAGGGTAAATCTCTTTGGTCTTCTTCTCTAATCAGTTTTGGAATGGGTAAGTGTCCTTGGCCGAATCCCTTCTATTTTCTTCTTCTTTTCTCTGTCGACTTACATAGAACCAAAAGCCGAATTTCGGCATTTGTCTTGGTTCTCATTCATCTGTGAAATCAGTTTCTTATAGGATCTCCGAGATTTTGAAGCAGTGGATCAGGGTCATCTATTCTCTGTCAATCGGTCTTAGTAAGTCAGTGGTAAGGTTTCATGCCGATTCAATCTTTCTCTTAGTTATTTGAAAAGCCGAAGGCTATTAAGATTAAGTGTTTAGTGTTGGCCGATTGTAGGGGAAGGCTCTATCTCGCATATCTCGGGTTGTGACTAGTGATCAAAAAGCGTTAAGGAAAGGGGGGATCTAGTGCGTTAGATCTTGATCTTCGGGATTCAGTAGTCGCGTTAGTAACCAGGTGTGTAACTTACACACTTCATAATCGTTGTAAACTTGCTAATAACCTAAACTTGTTAAAAGCCAAAAACTGCGTAGATTTCGATATGATACCTTTATGGGTATGAGCAAGGATTTCGGGTAAGCCCGTTTTTGGTTGAGATTATGGCACTTGATTTCTGATGATATTAACTATGTTATGTTCGATATATGTTTAACGATTAAGCATGATGGCATGATTTGTATGTGCATGAGCATTAATGTGGGTGACATGAGAGGAGGGGGAAGATTGATATCTGTGACTTTGGGTCACCAGTGGTTTGGCACCACCATTGGTTTGGTACCACAGTTAATATTCCTGACTTTGGGTCACCAGAGGTTTGGCACCTCATAGCGACTTGTCCCAGTGGCTTCGCACCACAGTGGGTTGGCCCCACATTTGATAAAACGGGATTGTCACCAGTGATTTGGTATCACAACGTGGGTTGGCCCCACATATGGATTATCAATGACTTTGGGTCACCAGTGGTTTGGCACCACCAATGGTTTGGTACCACACGGGGTAGACAAAGGAGTTGTGGATGGTTAGGTTTGGGTGCATGATATGTTTACTTGGTTATGACTTGTGTAAGGATGTTGCTATATTCGGGAGGGGGATTATGCACTGAGTCTTGGTGACTCACCTTCTCCCTTATCTTTTCAGGTGATTCGTAGATCGCGGATGAGGAGCCGGGTGGACTCGAGGTGGCCATGCGATACTTGTTTTCAGTTTTACATGGATTTTTGACTTGGGTACTTTAACTTTACATTTCGGTTTTATTTGGGGTTTATAATAAGGCCATTAGTATTTCTATTTTGGGTTTTATTATATCTGCTTTAAATTTTTAAATGTTGCTAAGTAAACAGTTTAACATGTTTTAAATAACCTGATAATCAAGTTTCCGAAATTATACTACGCAATGGGTTTTCTAAATGTTACCATCGGGTAACAAAACACATAAGATGATAATTAAGCTAACTTAAATGATTTTCAAATCTAAGTTTTTCCAAAACTCCAATACAAACGGTTGTAAAGTAACTAAGTTTAACTCATTCGGATTTTCGGGATTTCAAAGCAACTTAACGATTTCAACTATACATGCACCGAATTTCTGCAAACACAAAGCAAACAAAGATTTTTTCGCTGAAATTTAACCGGTAACTTATTTTCTTCGAAACATTTTCACTCTATGGCATGCCAGATTCGATCGTGGTGTGTTCACCGAGTTTGGGGTCGTATATTTTTGGTATCAGAGCCAAGTTCAAAAGCTCGGTTGTGGGCCCGAGGCTCAAAATGTTTTAAAGTGTTGTTTTAAAAAAGTATTGATGGAAAAATACATGGTTTGAAAAGCATGGCATCGAGTCTCTGGCACCAATCCGCCCAGGTAAGTACCCTTAACCGTTGTTTATGATTGTGATGATATATGATTATATGAATACTATTAGTGGACTACCCTAGAGACGTAAACCTATAGGATTCTATGAACTCGCGGGAAACAAAACTCTCTAGAGAACTGTTCATAAGACTGTGCCTTAATAATAGTGGAATAAAGACTGACGCATAAAACTTTTAAATCAGATAAGTTGAGACGTTAGACATGAGCACTCGAGGTCGTGGTCGTAATACATGTGGACGGGGTCGGGGTAGGATGACCGTGTCTGAACCAGTGGGGTCTAGTCAGGGGTCGGAAAATGAGATGCCACCACCACCAGCTGCAGGTGTTGAGTTTCAGGATCAGACGGGGGATGACGCAGTGTCGCAGGCGATGCGGTGAGTTCTTGAGAGAGTGGCTGGAGCAGGTGGGGGTGCGGGAGCTCGAAAATCTGTATCTGAGCGACTCCGAGCCAATGGAGCCGAGGTATTCCGAGGTGTTTCTGGTGTGGCACCCAATACGGCTGAGTATTGGTTGGAGGCGACGGAGTGTATCATGGATGACTTGGATCTGACTGCTGAGGAGAAACTGAAAGGGATAGTATCGCTTCTTCGGGATGAGTCATACCGTGGTGGCTCACGGTTCGGGATAGTGCTGCAGCGGATGATCTCACGTGGGACTAATTGAAGGCAGCTTATCAAAAGAAATATATTGAATCTAGCTATATTGATGCGCAGCAGAAGGCATTTCTAAGACTGGTTCAGGGGAGTAAGTTTGTATCGGAGTACGAGGCAGAATATTTAAGGTTGAGCCGGTATGCTCGAGGTATCGTGGCGACGGAGCATGAGCGATGTGTCTGGTTTGAGGACGGACTGAGAGACGAGCTGAGATTGCTGATTGCTCCACAGCAGGAGCGGGAGTTTGCTGTGCTGGTAGAAAAGGCTAAGATAGCCGAAGGGGTAAAAGAGTCTGCGAGATAGAATCTGGATAGGAATTGACATAAGAGAGGTTTTGGGTCATCTAGATCAGCCGGAAATTCTCAGAAAAGGGCTAGGCATGGTGGGCCGAATCAGTCTGGGAGGCCTGTTGCTGCTAATCAGGGACCAGTGCAGTGTAATCGGTGTAGAAAATCTCGTTGGGGGAGAATGTTGGAGCAGTGGCGAAGGATGCTTTAAGTGTGGGTCGCTGGATCATCGTGTGAGAGATTGTCCACAGAAGTTAGCCAAGATTCAGTCTGAGGGTCAAGGCCGTGCTTAGTTCAGGAATGAGGGACCGCAACCGCAGAAAGGTTGTGGTTCTGGTAGAGGAGGTAATGGTTCTGGACGGGGCCGCGGAGCACCGGGCAGAGGTGCAGGCAACACTGAAGCAAGACAGCCTGGATTGGTCTATGCAGCGAGGCATCGAGAGGAGGGCGACGCACCGGACGTCATAACCGGTACGTTCTTAATCTTTGGATTACTATATACTACTTTGATAGATGTTGGTTTGACGCATTCGTATGTTGCTAGTAGCATAATGGAAACTATGAACCTAGACTTTGAGACTACTTCTAGGGAGATGACAGTAATTAGCCCTCTAGGTCACTATGTAGAATTAAATAAGCTGTATAGGGATGTACCCCTAGAACTCCAAGGGGTAGTGTTTGTGGCTGATCTGATGGAACTGTCGTTTGGGGAGTTCGATCTGATTCTTGGAATGGACTGGCTGGTGAAGTACCAAGCAAGTTTGGATTGCGCGGCTAAGCGCATGGTTTTTAAAACGGTTGAGGGTGAAGAAGTGGAGATGATAGGTAATAGAAGAGATTACCTATCCAACGTGGTGTCTGCTTTGAAAGCTGAGAAAATGGTCAGGAAGGGTTGTGAGGCATTTTTGGTTCATGTGTGTGCCTTGGAGGCCAAGGAGTCAGCTGTAGAGAATGCCCGAACGGTGAAGGAATTTGTCGACGTATTTCCAGAAGAACTTCCGGGTCTGCCTCCAGATCGGGAAGTTGAATTTGGTATAGATCTGTTACCCAGAACTGCGCCAGTGTCTATTGCCCCGTATAGAATGGCGCCGAAGGAATTAGTGGAACTGAAGGCACAGATTCAGGAGTTGTTGGATCGAGGTTTTATCCGGCCAAGTGTTTCGCCTTGGGGAGCACCTGTGCTCTTTGTTAAGAATAAGGATGGTACAATGCAGAAGTGTATAGACTACCGCCAGTTGAATAAGCTGACGATCAAGAACAAGTATCTGTTGCCGAGGATAGACGACTTGTTTGATCAACTTAAGGGGGCATCAGTTTTCTTGAAGATCGATCTAAGGTCGGGGTATCATCAGCTTAAGGTGAAAGAGGTTGATATCGACAAGACGGTGTTTCGCACTCGGTATGGGCACTACGAGTTTCTGGTAATGCCGTTTGGGTTGACTAACGCACCGGCAGCATTCATGGACATGATGAATCGGGTGTTCCAGCCGTATCTGGACCAGTTTCTTGTGGTATTTATAGACGACATACTGGTGTACTCAAGATCTGAAAAGGATCATGATGCGCATCTGCGGGTAGTTTTGCAGATTCTGAGGGAAAAACAGTTATTTGCCAAGTTTAGTAAGTGCGAGTTTTGGCTTACGGCGGTGACTTTCTTGGGGCACGTGGTGTCAGCTGAAGGGATTAGAGTGGACCCTCGAAAGATTGAGGCAGTGTTGGACTGGAAACCACCTAAGTCAGTGGCAGAAGTTCGAAGTTTTCTAGGTCTGGCGGGGTATTACCGAAGATTTGTAGAGGGATTTTCTCTGATCGTAGCGTCGTTGACCAAATTACTGAGGAAAGGAGTTCCATTTGTGTGGTCTGAGAAACAACAGGAAAGTTTCGGCAAGTTAAAGAAGATTCTGACTGAAGCTCTGGTTTTGATTCAGCCTGAGGCCGGAAAGGAATTCACGGTATATTGTGATGCATCGCATACTGGCTTGGGATGTGTGCTGATGCAGGAAGGGAAGGTAGTGGCATATGCATCTCGACAGTTGAGACCGCATGAGGTTAACTATCCGACACATGACTTGGAATTGGCTTTAGTGGTTTTTGCCTTGAAGATTTGGAGGCACAACTTGTACGGAGAGAAGTCGATAGTCTACACGGATCATAAGAGTCTGAAATACCTTCTGACACAGAAAGACTTGAATTTGAGACAGCGGAGATGGATTGAGCTGTTGAAGGATTACGACTGCTCAATTGAGTATCATCCGAGCAAGGCTAACGTGGTAGCGGACGCATTGAGCCGTAAGGTAGTATCAGACCTGAGAGCAATGTTTTCTCATCTTAGCTTGTATGACGACGGGAGTCTTTTGGCAGAATTGCAGGTTAAGCCGACTTAGGTAGAGCAGATTAAAGAGAAACAGTTAGTGGATGAGGGTTTGACCGCTCGGAGGTTGCAAGTTCAGAATGGTGGTTTGGAAGGTTACAGCTTAACCAGTGATGGAGTGTTGTGTTTTCAAGGGAGAGCTTGTATGCCGAAGGACGTCGAGTTAAGGCTGAGGATTCTTCAGGACGCACATAGCAGCCCATACGCTATGCATCATGGGGGTAGCAAGATGTACCGGGATTTGCGAGAGCAGTTTTGGTGGCCAGGATTGAAACGGGAAGTAACTGAGTTTGTAAGTAAATGTTTGACGTGTCAGCAGGTCAAAGTTGAGCATCAGTTGCCGTCGGGTTTACTTCAGCTGGTGAAGATTCCACAGTGGAAGTGGGAAAGGATCACTATGGACTTTGTCAGTATGCTACCCCTTACGCCTAGTAAGAAGGACTCAGTCTGGGTGATTGTGGACCGTTTGACGAAATCAGCTCATTTCATACCAATAAGGTTGATTACTCGCTTCAGAAGTTAGCTAAGCTGTATGTGGCAGAGATAGTGAGGTTGCATGGTGTGCCAATGTCGATTATCTCGGATAGGGATCCTAGATTCATGTCAAGGTTCTGGAAAGCGTTGCATCAGGCGTTGGGTACGCGGGTGGATTTTAGTATGGCATTTCATCCGCAGACAGACGGACAGTCAGAAAGGGTTATACAAATCTTGGAAGATATGCTGAGGGGCTGTGTTTTGGACTTCAGAGGCAGCTGGGAAGAATTTCTACCGTTAGCTGAGTTTGCATACAACAATAGTTATTAGGCAAGCATTAAGATGGCACCATATGAGGCATTGTATGGTAGGAAGTGTCGTACACCTACATGCTGGACAGAATTGGGTGAGCGTCAGATGTTGGGACCAGAGTTGGTTACTGAGACCGAGGATAAAGTCAAGTTGATTCAGGCTCGCCTGAAGGAAGCCTCGGACAGGAAGAAGTCATATGCCGATCTTAAGCGGAGAGATATTGAGTTTGCAGTGGGTGACAGGGTTTTCCTGAAGGTCTCGCCATGGAAGAAAGTACTGAGGTTTGGAAGGAAAGGCAAGCTAAGCCCAAGGTTTATTGGCCCATATAAGGTGTTGAGACGAGTGGGACCAGTAGCTTATCAGCTCGAGTTGCCAGTAGAACTGAGCCAGATACATGATGTATTCCACGTCTCCATGCTGAGGCGTTACCGTTCAGATCCATCGCATGTTGTATCGGTGGAACAAATTGAGGTGAGCCCAGATTTGACCATGGAAGAGGAACCAGTGCAGATTCTAGATCGGGATGTGAAGGTTTTGCACAAGAAGTTAGTTCCATTAGTGAAGGTGTTATGGCGGAACCATGGCGTGGAAGAAGCTACGTGGGAACCAGAGGATGTGATGAGGCAGCAATACCCTCAACTCTTTTGACCAGGTAATTTCGAGGCCGAAATTATTTTTAAGGGGGTAGAACTGTAACATCCTTAAATAGGGGGCTATTATGTTTGAACTATTTGCATGTGTATGGCTTGATTTGTGTTATTAATTGAGGTGTTTTAGGGTCTAGATATAAGCCAAGGGTAGGCCCGAACTATAGGAAAAATTTTATTTTCAAGCATTGGCTCAGGGGAGCTGAAGGAGCTAGGGGTTAAGAATATTTTGTGGTAAACTGTAGCACAAGAAAAGCCTTGGTAAAGTGGCAAGGAGGCGCCACTTAGGGCCTTATACAGTGACGCCACAAGCAGGGGAAGGAGAGCTTGGGTTTGAGCTACAGAAATCCCTTGCTGCTAATTCTTTTTGACGCCAGAGAGGGGAAGAGATGTGCTCAGCTCAAACTCTGATGGATAACTGTTGAACAAGTCAACAGATTTGAACGAGTGGAGAAGAGAGAATTTAGGAGTTTGGACAATTCAAACTCATTTGAATGGTTGGCCAGGAGAAGTTTGAAGAGTTTGCCGAAATTTGAATTTTGTGAGGAGGTGTATTCGGCTGGAAGACTTAGGAGGAGTGCCGAAATTCCTTAGTGACATTTTCGGCTAGTCAAGCTATGGTACATTCGGTTGAGAAGTAAAACCGAAACCTCTTTTGGCACTTGTCGAATTCCCTTTTGAAGCACCTAGCCGAATCCCAAAAAGAACCATTTGAGTTTTCTTTCTTTTCCTCCTTTGAAACCGAAAGCCGAAAGCACTTTAGGCTCTTGCCAATTTCTTTCTTTGGTATTGAGCCGAATCTCCATTTGAATTCCTCTCTTATTTTTTTGAAGCCGAAACACTATTCTCCCTAAATCTCATCTCTTTTTGCTCTCCATTCTTATTGGTTGGCCAAACCTTCTTCTTTCTCAAGCCACTCTCTTTTCCATTGATTCTTTCATCTTCTTCTCACCATCATTCAACCGAATACTTCCCTTCCGTTCCCTTATTTCATTTTAGCCGAATCTCCTTTAATTGTTCCACCACCATTGCCGAAATCTCCCTTTACTCTCTTCTTCGTATTTCAACACTTTGGCCGAATATCAACTAAGGGTAGATCTCTTTGGTCTTCTTCTCTAATTGGTTTTGGAGTGGGTAAATGTCCTTGGCCGAATCCCTTCTATTTTCTTCTTCTTTTCTCTGTCGACTTACATAGAACCAAAAGCCAAATTTTGGCATTTGTCTTGGTTCTCATTCACCTGTGAAATCGGTTTCTTCTAGGATCTCCGGGATTTTGAAGCAGTGGATCGGGGTCATCTATTCTCTTTCAATCGGTCTTAGTAAGTCAGTGGTAAGGTTTCATGCCGATTCAATCTTTCTCTTAGTTATTTGAGAAGCTGAAGGCTATTAAGATTAAGTGTTTAGTGTTGGCCGATTATAGGGGAAGGCTCTATCTCGCATATCTCAGGTTGTGACTGGTGATCAAAAAGCGTTAAGGAAAGGGGGGATCTAGTGCGTTAGATCTTGATCTTCGGGATTCAGTAGTCGCGTTAGTAACCCGGTGTGTAACTTACACACTTCATAATCGTTGTAAACTTGCTAATAACCTAAACATGTTAAAAGCCGAAAACTGCGTAGATTTCGATATGATACCTTTATGGGTATGAGCAAGGATTTCGGGTAAGTCCGTTTTTGGTTGAGATTATGGCACTTGATTTTTGATGATATTAACTATGTTATGTTCGATATATGTTTAACGATTAAGCATGATGGCATGATTTGTATGTGCATGAGCATTAATGTGGGTGACATGAGAGGAGGGGGAAGATTGATATCTGTGACTTTGGGTCACCAGTGGTTTGGCACCACCAGTGGTTTGGTACCACAGTTAATATTTGTGACTTTGGGTCACCAGAGGTTTGGCACCTCATAGCGACTTGTCCCAGTGGCTTCGCACCACAGTGGGTTGGCCCCACATTTGGTAAAACGGGATTGTCGCCAGTGATTTCGGGAGGGGGATTATGCACTGAGTCTTGGTGACTCACCTTCTCCCTTATCTTTTCAGGTGATTCGTAGATCGCGGATGAGGAGCCGGGTGGACTCGAGGTGGCCATGCGATACTTGTTTTCGGTTTTACATGGATTTTCGACTTGGGTACTTTAACTTTACATTTCGGTTTTATTTGGGGTTTATAATAAGGCCATTAGTATTTCTATTTTGGGTTTTATTATATCTGTTTTAAATTTTTAGATGTTGCTGAGTAAACTGTTTAACATGTTTTAAATAACCTGATAATCAAGTTTCCGAAATTATACTACGCAATGGGTTTTCTAAACGTTACCATCGGGTAACAAAACACATAAGATGATAATTAAGCTAACTTAAATGATTTTCAAATCTATGTTTTTCCAAAACTCCAATACAAACGGTTTTAAAGTAACTAAGTTTAACTCATTCGGATTTTCGGGATTTCAAAGCAACTTAACGATTTCTACTATACATGCACCGGATTTCTGCAAACACAAAGCAAACAAAGAGTTTTTCGCTGAAATTTAATCGGCAACTTGTTTTCTTCGAAACGTTTTCACTCTGTGACATGCCAGATTCGGTTGTGGTGTGTTGACCGAGTTTGGGGTGTTACAGTTTGGACAAAAATTTTCTAAGCGCGTAAAAGTTCTCGGTTTAATTTCAAAACCTCTCGGAAGTATGTTTAGGGTCTCGTAGGCCCAGAATGAGCAGGTTATGAGTTTAAATGGAAAGTTTCTAAGCTACAGTGAAATTTTATAGCCTGATGTGTTATGATTAAGTATGTTAAGTTAGGTAATGTCTCATATCCGGTTCCGGCTTCGAACACGGGTAAGGGGTGTTACATTATGGGCCATTAACGATGCGGGTACGAGCTACCAATCCAACATACCCTTCGATCGGTGGACACAATCGTATGACGGGGGTCTACGATATTGGCATATGACAATAGACCTGGTGAAATGCATCAATTCTATATGGATGGGAACGCATCATTTGTCAATAACCTCAATTGTCAAAGAAACATATTTTTGTTTGGCTGAACTTTTTTCAAAGCGAGCAGCTAAATATGTTGGATAGATGCATGGCGGCCATGTTTGGAGCGAAGACGTATTGAAAAAAATAGGAAGGCTACAACACGAGTGAATTGTATGCATCTAGTGTGTCACTTGTGCGAAGACCTATTATTTTGGGATATGGGGTTCGACAAACCAGACCAAGGTACTTTTGTCACGTGTAAAATGATGTTCTCTTTTGTGCAAGTATACACGCGGTTCAAATAATAAAGTGATGAGTGAATACCGTTCCCATAAGAATTAAATTGTGGCACAAAATTGGTCAAGTTGTTGTAATAAGGTTAATGTTATGGCAAGATTGATGAATAGGATGATATGGTAAACTAAGGTTAGTATGCAATGATAATTCAAAGCAATGATGATGTATGCGATAGATGGAATTGATGAATAATTGGAAATGTTATGGCAAAAGTGAGAGCAGAAATGTAATGGTAATAACGAGAGTGATTGTCCAAATAGAATGTAAACAAAGAAATAAACAACTAAATATGTTGTGGCAAAAATACTATGACAAAGAATAGGGATAGAATGATGTTGATTTGGAAGGTTGGGACTACCCAGAATTGTCCCTTACTGTCAATAATGCCTTGGCAAAATTGTATCTACTTTACTGCACAAAAGAGTTCTAAAATGGCCTGCCTCTCGTGAGAACAAAACCTCAAGTTACCTTGCCTGTGTATAGCTTTTTTAGATATCTTGCATGGGTTCCCTCTGTATGATTGTTGTAACACCCCTAACCCATATCCGTCGCCAGATTTGGGTTATGAGGTATTACCAAACAATACTCAATTAAGAACAGTCATTCAGATCAAACATTTATTTCTTCCATGCTTCATAAGTGAACCACATTAATACACTTATCCCATTCAAATTTTGAACCTTAGTACTCCTAAGTTCATATCAATCATATATTAAAATTATGCTTATTACAATCATATAACATTACATATCATATATATATTGAGCATATATCAAATACATAAATATTCTTCATAAGCAAGACATACTATTTCTATTGCCGAATAATCACATATCAATTATTCAATCTATGCTTGCATATAACAAAACCAACTGAACAAATTTCTCTTTATAATAATTATTCAATCACATATGAAATTATAGTGACATACACATGGTCGGACATACTAATGAAGCTTACTTGAATATATATATGATGCACATATTTACCATAAAATCAAAAGCCATATTTTTAAACATTTAAACATAGACAACATCTCCTTATACACCTAAATCGCATATATATTAGTATACATGAACTTCATATTACACTCTTTTAACTATCCACTACAACTAACCAGAACATGCTTAAACCATATCCATCATTTACTCATTTTGATTTATACCTGAAAGAATTATGAAACACATTTACTACTTACCATTTTACAACCGAACATAAATAACCAATATACACTCAAATACATAATCAACTCAATGAATTAACAAATCCATACATGCCACACATATCATATACATATATCAACTCAATCACCACATTATTTTTGAAACATAACAACCACATACTACATATAATTAAGCCATAGCCGAATTGATAAAAAAACCAAACACATTAAATACTTGATCAAGAACTCATAAAGTCGAGCCTAATCCTAATGATCCAAGTCAAGCCATTTTCGCATGGCTAATATATACCAGAACAAATTCATAGATCAAAACATAGTCTAGCCTATACATGTGTAACACCCCAAACCCGGCCCAAACACCACGGCCAAATTTAGAATGCTACTGCGGAAAACGTTTAGAAAAGCGTTTGTCTTAAAGGTAAAAACGTAATAATTTTTCGTAGTTATAAAAATTAACTTGTTTGCAAACCAGTTTATAAATTTTGTTATTACAAAATTATCCAGATTTGAAACTTAAAACTTTAACACAAGTTTTTAAGATATAAGTTGTTAAAAATAAAAACATTTCCAAATAGTAATTTAATCGTCAATCCACCTTAAACATAAATAAAAATTCCCAACTACCATAAGTGGCCCTTATTACAATAAATAAATACTTAAAAGTTCTGAAAATATAAAATGCGTATAGCAATTAAAACATCTTCTGCATGACCACCTTTGTATCTGCTCCAACCCGGTCCAAGCATCATGTATCACCTGCGATGTTTGGTAAAAATTTGGGTGAGTCGACAGACTCAGTGTGTAATTAGTCCACAGACTTCCACACATGGGCTTAGCCCACAACCACACCACATATCATATAATAATGCAATTTATCCACATGATTCCACATATTGGGCTTGACCCATTACCACACCAATCCACATACCACACAGGTTTATGCAAAATGCACCCAACCCAGCCTAGGGTCCATCCTCTACACACCCCGTATCCAGCCACCACACACCAGGGGATTACTAAATCAACCCTCCAACCTCTACACACCAATTTGGCAATTAATGCCATCCACGTGAAATAAATCACAAATAATCCACAACGCGACCTCAGTCAGCGCCAATCCACGATGTAGCTCATAGCTAACATCAATCCACGATGTGGCACATAGCCATTACCAACCACGATATGGCACAAAGCCTATACCAACCACGATGAGGCACAGAGCCACTCATCAATCCACGTGAGGCTCGTAGCCATCACTAAACCACGTACATAAAGTACACCCTGTCCTTTTTTCATATTCATTTCCCACCCCATGCACATGCAACGTACAATAGTGCCATGATAAATAATGCATGTACATGTTATTCAGGAATTCAATCACATTTTCATAGGCATATTCACAGTCTCATCAATAATTAACACTGACCTGGTTATCGTTATACCCCTTTTTAGGGTAACCATCTCATTATTGCCACTGCATTAATCCACATATTCATAACACATGCAAATATAACATACAATCGGGAAATTTGTGGGTTAATCACACACCTGATAACCTGAAGCACTACGCTCTCAATCCCGATACTATCACTAATCGAAACTACAGCTATCTGTCTACGCTCCTGCTCTGACGCTGGCCCACACCCCGGTGGCCAATCCCGCACTGCAGAGATTGATCTCTTCTTGAACTTAGGGATCACCCCTTTCACTCCTTGACTGGCACTCGCATCCATCAACGATATCTCTAATCAAAACCCGATTAATACGAGATCTTAAACGAATAGAAACTACAATTTAACATCCTTACCAAAATGGATCAGAATCCCGAAAGCTTCTGCCTACTCCTGTCGATTTGCCCCTAAATAATCACAGTCAGAAACTGTCAACACTTAGATACCCATAATATGGCCTTTGACCAAATACCACAACCACCTACCTTGCTTATCCAAATCCCGGAAACCACCACTTGCCTATGGAGTTGACGAAATCCCTGCTTAACCACTGTTAGAATCGGCTACAAGCATAAATCTAGGAAAATGGCCCTTGGCCGAATACCACATTGGCTTACCTTGATCACTTCAAATCCCGAAAGAATCCTTAGCGTTCCCTTCCTTCGGCTACACACAAAAGAACACACTTATGGCACTATGAACATTCGGCCATGCTTAAACCAAAGCCTAACCATTTGATTTCGGCACACCCATGAAGAAAAGATAAAACCGATTGCTAAGAGAGAACACACTTACCACCCACGTTACTTGTGAAGACTAAAAGAGAGTAGTCGACAGCCCCTCCTTTAGAGAATCAGCTTCTAGATCCCAAAGAGGAAGGTTTCGACTAATCCACAAGAAGTGCTTCGGCTTCCAAAACTTGCGACAAAGAAGAAAGAATAAGGCCACCCTGAGATTCGACTATGGTGTTTCTTTAAGGTGTCAAGCAAAGAAAAGAGAAAAAGAGGCTTATAAGGTTCGGCTAAGCCTTACAAATGGTGATGGGACATTCGGCTATCAAAAAGAGCAGGTATGGAGTTGAAGAAAAGAAGAATAGGAGAGGCTTAGGAGGATTCGGCAATGGTGAGGGTGAAGGAGTTTCGGCCTTAGCAAAATAAATGAGAAAAGGAGAGGATGATTAGGGAGAAAAAGTGCACTAGAATGAAGAACAAAAATGCCTAAACTTTCACTTACGCACATACGGCCCCTACCCCCCTTCACTTGACCGAATTTGTCATCCAAAGAGCCCTACATTCGGCCACTACTGTAATTTCCCGGGTTAGGGGCTATTTTGTTGCTGCATGTTATTGCATGTGTTTAGTGTGCTGTGTGGTTATTTCGGGGTTTTAGGGGCTTAATTGTAGGCTAGGAGTGTGCCTGAGTAAATAAGAAAATTTTGGTTTTTGGGTGTTAAGTCAGGGGAGCTGAGGAAGCTGGGGTTTAAGAATTTTATTCGTGGTTTTGTTGCACAAATAAGGAGCTGGCAGAGTGGCAAGGGGGAGCTTGGTATGGCGTCAACTTCAAGGAGTGGAGGTCCAGTGTTCGAGCAGCAGGATTCCTCTATTTTGGCTTCATTTTGGACGGCATAGGAGGGAGGAGTTGTGTGTGATTTAAACTCCACCTTGGACTTGGTCAAGTGGTGACTTGGATGGTGGAGAGCAAATTAAGGAGGAGGACTTGTTCAAACTATTTTGAACTTATGGCTTGGAGTAAAAGTGGGGATATGGCCGAATTTTTGGGAGTTGGGGGAGAGGGTGGACGGCTTTGGTAAGTGAGTGGGAAGGCTATGCCGAAATTCATTTGTGAATTTTGCTTGTTTCGGTCAAGGGGTTAGTAAGCTAGTATCTTCTCATTTTGTCATTGGTAGCCGAATTCTCTAGTGCTTTCTTTTTCATTTTTCTTTCTTTGTAAACCGAAAATCAAAACCTCCTTAAGGCTTGCCGAATTTTTATGTTGTTTTTCAATATTCTTTGTTGAGCCGAATTTCAAAAGAGAGTTCTCTCATTTTTTCTTTTCTTTTCTTGTCATAGTTAGCCGAAACCGATCCTTCAAAACTCTCTCTTCATTTCTTCCTTTGGCAAACCGAAACTACTTCCATTTCATTCACTTTTCTCTTTCTCAAATTGCCACTTCCGAAAACTACATTCTTCTCACACTTCTTTTCCTTCTCTTCCACTCAAGCCGAACATTAGAGGTGATAAACACTTAAAACCGATTCTTTTTCTCTCTTTGCAAGCCTTGGCCGAATCTCTTGTGGTTCCCTCCTAGAGGGCCTAGGTTGGCCGAATATTGGGTGTTGGTAAGTGCAAGGCCGAATGGCCATATCTCCCTCTTGCGATCTTTGTTGGTTATGGTTTGGTTAAGGGCCGATTATGGTCAGATTGGAAGGGTGTTAACCGTTTGGTTTAATCTCTTCGTTATAGGGTCTTTGGATTTCGGAATCAAGCGGGAGGAGTCATTTTTCTGTTAACCAATTGGTAAGTGAGGGGTAAGTGATTGGTTGCTGTTAGTTTAATTTTCTGGTTTCGATTTAGTCATGGTTGATAAAGGATTAACTGTTATTCTTTTCAAGGTGGAGGCCGATTGTCTTAGAAGGGCCATTGTGGTTCGGGTTTGGTAAGGAATCAAACCAATAGCAAGGTAAGGGCTATTCAATAAACCCTTCTTGGTCTAAATGGTTAATGTTGATTCTTTGGTGAATGGTTGATGGCCGAATGTTGTAAGTGCCTAACCCCTAATGTTTGGCCGATTGTAGGAGTTAGCAATCGAGGGACTTAGATCGCTTTGGTCAGGATTTCTAGGCTCGTATTATCAGGTGTGTAAACTAACACACTAATACTTAGTAATGTTGTTAATAAACCTGTTTGCTTGTTAAAGACCATAACAGTATGATGGATAGTTGGATACCCAAATGGGGTATGTGTACGGATTCAGGTAAGTCTACTGTATTATAAATTCCGTTATGGATACTTGGGATATGATGATCTATACTATGTATATATATATGCTATGAGATGCTATGTTGGACATGGTTGCATGAGTTACATGATTGCATATTGTACATGAGCCAGTATGACATGTATGGGTAACATGAGAGGAGGGAGCAGTGATATTTTGTGCTGACGAGCACCAGTGCTTTGGTAGCACACTTTGTGACTTTGGGTCACCAGAGGTTTGGCACCTCCAGAGGTTTGGTACCTCAGCGTCTCGTCCCAGTGGCTCAGTACCACAGTGGGTTGGCCCCACGGATGATTATACGGGATTGACGCCAGTGATTTGGTATCACACGATGGGTTGGCCCCATCACCAAATTTGTGACTACGGTCACCAGTGCTTTGGTAGCACATTGTGTCTTTGGGACACCAGAGGTTTGGCACCTCATTGCGACTTGTCCCTGTGGTTTGACCACCGTGGGTTGGCCCCACTTGAGATATGGGATCGTCTGCTAGTGATTTGGTATCACACGATGGGTTGGCCCCATCATCATTGGATTTGTGACTTCGGTCACCAGTGCTTTGGTAGCACATTGTGTCTTTGGGACACCAGTGGTTTGGTACCACAATGACGGATATTGTGTCTTTGGGACACCAGTGTTTTGGTAACACATTGTGACTATATGTCACCAGTGGTTTGGTACCACACGGGGTAGGAAAGGCGATATGGATGGTTAGGATCGGGTTGCATTAATTATGTTGCTATGTATGATGTGTGTTAGCATGTTGTTTCTTCGGGAGCGGGATTTACACACTGAGTCACTCGACTCACCCTCTCCTTTGACATTTCAGGTGACTCGTAGACGCGGACATGGAGCCGGGATGGACTCGGGGTGCACATGCCATGCTTTAATAAGAGTTTGCTCAGACTATTGCATTTGGGTACTTTAACTTATTTACTTTTATTTGGGTTTTAATTTGGATTTGTAAAAGGCCTTTAATTTATGATTTACGATGTTTATGTTTTAATTAAATTTTAATATGCCTTAACAAAATAAGTTGGTATGAATTTTACTAAAACTTGGAAAGATAATGATTTCAAAATCATAACGCAATGTGTTTTTAAACTATACCATCGGGTATCACACTAAGTCTTTATGATAAACAAATACAAATGGTTTTCAATTCAAACTTGTAGTTCTCCTAAGTCTAAAAGTGTTTAATGTATCACTAAGAAACTAATGAGGTTTTAAATGGTATAAACTCGTTTTAACTACACATTCTGGCTAAGTTTTCAAAATCTCCGGGTTTCAAATACATCAACTGTTTTTCAAACAAGACTACTCAAATTTGTTTCAAACACACTGTGTTTTCACTCAGCTTTTAAACGGAAAATCTAACTTTTCAAAAACGATTTCCCCGTAGCATACCAGATTCGGACGTGGTGTCTTGTCCGGGTTTGGGGTGTTACAATTGTGGTATCAGAGCCAAGTTCAAAGGCTCGGCTGTGGGCCTGAGGCCCAAAATGTTTTCAAAAGTCTGTTTAAGTGTTTTTTTGAAAGTATGGTTTGAAAGGCATGGCACCGAGTCTCCGGCACCAGTTCGCCCAGGTAAGTACCCCGGACTATTCTTTGTGATTTGATTGGATGTTATATGATTTGATGAATAGCAATAGTATGCTACCTTAGAGATTGAAACTGATAGGATTCTGTGAACTCGCGAAAACAAATCCTCTTTAATGTTCATAAGACTGCTATTAAACAAGTGGAATAAATACTGATGCATAAAATTCTTTAATCAGATACGTAGAAAGATTAGATATGAGCACTCGAGGTGGACGTGGTCGTAACACTCGTGGTAGAGGTAGGGGTAGAATGACGGTTTCTGAGCCCGTAGGATCTGGGCAGGGTTCAGAAAATGAGATACCGGTTCCGCCACCAGCTGGAGGTGGTGAGTTCCAAGATCAGACTGGAGACGACGCAGTGTCACAGGCGATGCTGCGAGTGTTGGAAAGAGTAGCTGGGGCAGGTGGTGGTGCAGGAGTTAGGAAATCAGTTCCTGAGCGACTCCGGGCTAATGGGGCTGAATTCTTCCGAGGTGTCTCTGGTGTTGCTCCTAGCACTGCTGAGTACTGGCTGGAGGCAACTGAGCGGATCATGGATGATCTGGACTTGACGGCTGAAGAGAAGCTGAAGGGTATCGTATCGCTTCTCCGGGATGAGTCATATCAGTGGTGGCTCACGGTTCGGGATAGTGTGGCCGCAGAGGATTTGACATGGGATTATTTTAGAGCTGCATATCAAAAGAAATACATCGGGGCTAGTTATATTGACTCCCAGAGAAAGGCATTTCTGAGGCTTGTTCAGGGGAGTAAGTCTGTTTCTGAGTATGAGGCTGAGTTCCTGAAGCTGAGTAGGTATGCCAGGGGCATTGTAGCCACTGAGCATGAGAGGTGTGTTCGTTTCGAGGATGGTCTGCGAGACGAGTTGAGGCTGCTGATTGCTCCACAGCAGGAGCGCGAGTTTGCTGTCTTAGTTGAGAAGGCTAAGGTAGCCGAGGGTGTCAAAGAATCGGTAAGACAGAGCATGGACAGGAGTAGGCTTAAGAGGAGTTTTGGGTCTTCTGGTTCGTCGGGTAATCCGCAGAAGAGGGCTAGACCGAGTGGGCAGAATCAGTCTGCTAGGTTTGTTGCTGCTAGGCAGGGACCACCGCAGTGTAATCAGTGTGGGAAATCTCATTGGGGTGGTTGTTGGACTGGTGGAAAAGGTTGCTTCGAGTGTGGTTCTCTGGATCATCGCATAAGGGACTGTCCGCGTAGGATGGCCAGGATTCAGTCTGAGAGTCAGGGCCGTAATCAGTTCAGAGGTAATGGACCGCCACCGCAGAGGGGCCGTGGTAATGGCAGAGGTGGTTATGGTTCTGGTCGGGGCCGTGGAGCACCGGGCAGAGGTGCAGGTAGTTCTGATGCCAGACAGCCTGGATTGGTGTATGCTGCGAGGCGCCGAGAGGAGGGCGACGCACCGGACGTCATAACCGGTACGTTCTTGATTTTTGGTACTCCTTATACTGCTTTAATTGATGTGGGTTCGACGCACTCTTATGTTGCCAGTAGTATAGTAGAGACAATGGATTTAGACTCTGAGATATCTTCTAGGCAGATGACTGTGATTAGCCCTTTAGGTCACTCTGTAGTAGTAGATAAGCTGTTTAGAGATGTACCTCTAGAACTCCAAGGGGTAGTGTTTGCTGCTGATCTGATGGAACTGCCATTTGGGGAGTTCGACCTGATTCTTGGGATGGATTGGCTGGTTAAGTACCAGGCGAGGTTGGATTGCGCGGCCAAGCGCATGGTTCTTAGGACGGTTGAGGGTGATGAGGTGGCTATGATAGGTAATAGAAGGGATTACTTATCAAATGTGGTATCTGCTTTGAAAGCGGAGAGGATGGTCAGGAAGGGCTGTGAAGCGTATGTGGTTCATGTGTATGCCTTGGAGGCTAAAGAGTCTGCTGTTGAGAAGGTTCGTACTGTTAAGGAATTTGCTGATGTGTTTCCTGAGGAACTTCCGGGTTTACCGCCAGATCGAGAGGTAGAGTTCGGAATAGATCTGTTACCCGGGACTGCGCCAGTGTCTATTGCTCCGTATAGGATGGCACCAAAGGAATTGGTGGAGCTTAAGGCTCAGATCCAGGAGTTATTGGATCGAGGTTTTATCAGGCCAAGTGTTTCGCCGTGGGGTGCGCCGGTTCTTTTTGTCAAGAAGAAAGATGGTACAATGCGGATGTGCATAGACTACCGCCAGTTGAACAAGCTGACGATTAAAAACAAGTATCCGTTGCCACGGATAGATGACTTGTTTGATCAGCTGAAGGGTGCTGCGGTATTCTCTAAGATCGACTTGAGATCTGGGTACCATCAGTTAAAGGTTAAGGAGGCGGATATCCATAAAACAGCGTTTCGGACTCGGTATGGGCACTACGAATTCCTGGTAATGCCATTCGGGTTGACTAACGCACCGGCAGCGTTTATGGATATGATGAATAGGGTGTTTCAACAGTATCTGGATCAGTTCGTGGTGGTTTTCATAGACGACATCTTGGTGTACTCAAGGACAGAGGAAGAGCATGATGCGCATTTGAGGGTAGTGCTGCAGATTCTGAGGGAAAAGCAACTCTATGCTAAGTTCAGTAAGTGCGAGTTCTGGCTTAGAGAAGTGACGTTCTTGGGTCATGTAGTGTCAGCTGAGGGGATTCGAGTAGATCCTCGTAAGATTGAGGCAGTTTTGGATTGGAAGCCGCCTAGGTCAGTGGCGGAGATCCGTAGCTTTCTGGGTTTGGCTGGATACTACAGAAGGTTTGTTGAGGGTTTCTCGCTAATAGCAGCGCCGATGACCAAGTTGTTAAGGAAAGAGGTTCCGTTTGTATGGACTGAGAAACAGCAGGAAAGCTTCGATAAGTTAAAGAAGATTTTGACTGAGGCTCCAGTTTTGATTCAACCTGAGGCTGGTAAGGAATACACCGTGTACTGCGATGCATCACATACGGGTCTGGGTTGTGTGTTGATGCAGGAAGGTAAGGTTGTGGCTTACGCTTCTCGACAGCTGAGGCCACATGAGGTCAACTATCCGACGCACGATTTGGAGCTAGCGGCTTTAGTTTTCGCCTTAAAGATTTGGAGGCACTACTTGTACGGAGAGAGATCTATAGTCTACACGGATCACAAGAGTCTGAAGTATTTACTGACTCAGAAGGATTTGAATTTGAGGCAGCGTAGATGGGTTGAGTTGCTGAAGGATTATGACTGTTCTATCGAGTATCATCCGGGCAAGGCTAACGTGGTGGCAGACGCGTTGAGCCGTAAGGTTGTTTCGGACTTAAGAGCTATGTTTGCCCATTTGAGTTTGTATGACGACGGGAGTATTTTGGCAGAGCTGCAGGTTAAGCCTACTTGGGTTGAGCAGATAAGAGAGAAACAGTTAGAGGATGAGGTTCTAAATGCGCGAAGGTTACAAGTGCAGAATGGTGGTTTAGAGGGTTACAGCTTGTCTAGTGACGAGGTTCTGTGTTTTCAAGGTAAGGCTTGTATGCCTAAAGATGTTGAGCTGAGGCAGAAGATTCTTCAGGACGCACATAGCAGTCCTTATGCTATGCATCCTGGAGGTAGCAAGATGTATAGGGATCTTAGAGAGCAGTTTTGGTGGCCTGGTTTGAAGAAAGAGGTGACAGAGTTTGTTGGGAAATGTCTGACTTGTCAGCAGGTCAAGGCTGAACATCAGTTGCCGTCGGGTTTGCTTCAGCCTGTGAAGATTCCGCAGTGGAAGTGGGAAAGGATAACCATGGATTTTGTCAGTGGGTTACCGCTTACGCCAAGCAAGAAGGATTCAGTTTGGGTAGTGGTGGATCGTCTGACTAAATCAGCTCACTTTATTCCGGTGAGGGTTGACTACTCACTTCAAAAGCTAGCGAAGCTGTATGTTTCAGAGATAGTGAGGTTGCACGGGGTGCCAGTTTCGATAATCTCGGATAGGGATCCCAGGTTTACTTCAAGGTTCTGGAAAGCATTGCATCAAGCATTGGGTACTCGTTTGGATTTCAGCACGGTTTTTCACCCGCAGTCTGACGGTCAATCAGAAAGGGTTATTCAGATCTTGGAAGACATGCTGAGAGGTTGTGTCTTGGATTTCAGAGGTAGTTGGGAGGAGTTTCTACCATTAGCTGAGTTTGCCTATAACAACAGTTACCAAGCGAGCATTAAGATGGCGCCGTATGAGGCGTTGTATGGTAGGAAGTGTCGCTCACCTACGTGTTGGACGGAGTTAGGTGAACGCCAGTTGTTGGGACCCGAGTTGGTTGCTGAGACTGAAGACAAGGTTAAAATGATTCAAGCTCGATTAAAGGAAGCTTCAGACCGGCAAAAGTCTTACGCTGATCTTAAGCGAAGAGATATAGAGTTTGCTGTAGGGGATAAAGTTTTCCTGAAGGTCTCGCCTTGGAAGAAGGTGTTGAGGTTCGGAAAGAAAGGCAAGCTAAGTCCGAGGTTTATTGGGCCGTATAAGGTTTTGAGACGAGTTGGACCAGTAGCGTATCAGCTTGAGTTGCCAGCAGAGCTTAGTCAGATTCACGACGTTTTTCATGTTTCGATGCTTCGGAGGTATCGTTCAGATCCGTCACATGTGGTAGCAGTGGAAGAGATCGAGGTAAATCCAGACTTGACTATGGAGGAGGAACCTGTGCAGATTCTTGATCGGGATGTGAAGGTTCTGCGTAGGAAGTCTGTGCCTTTGGTTAAGGTACTTTGGCGGAATCATGGTGTAGAAGAAGCGACGTGGGAACCCGAGGATATGATGAGACAGCAATACCCACAACTCTTTTGACCAGGTAATTTCGAGGCCGAAATTATTTTTAAGGGGGGTAGAACTGTAATATCCCGGGTTAGGGGCTATTTTGTTGCTGCATGTTATTGCATGTGTTTAGTGTGCTGTGTGGTTATTTCGGGGTTTTAGGGGCTTAATTGTAGGCTAGGAGTGTGCCTGAGTAAATAAGAAAATTTTGGCTTTTGGGTGTTAAGTCAGGGGAGCTGAGGAAGCTGGGGTTTAAGAATTTTATTCGTGGTTTTGTTGCACAAATAAGGAGCTGGCAGAGTGGCAAGGGGGAGCTTGGTATGGCGTCAACTTCAAGGAGTGGAGGTCCAGTGTTCGAGCAGCAGGATTCCTCTATTTTGGCTTCATTTTGGACGGCATAGGAGGGAGGAGTTGTGTGTGATTTAAACTCCACCTTGGACTTGGTCAAGTGGTGACTTGGATGGTGGAGAGCAAATTAAGGAGGAGGACTTGTTCAAACTATTTTGAACTTATGGCTTGGAGTAAAAGTGGGGATATGGCCGAATTTTTGGGAGTTGGGGGAGAGGGTGGACGGCTTTGGTAAGTGAGTGGGAAGGCTATGCCGAAATTCATTTGTGAATTTTGCTTGTTTCGGTCAAGGGGTTAGTAAGCTAGTATCTTCTCATTTTGTCATTGGTAGCCGAATTCTCTAGTGCTTTCTTTTTCATTTTTCTTTCTTTGTAAACCGAAAATCAAAACCTCCTTAAGGCTTGCCGAATTTTTATGTTGTTTTTCAATATTCTTTGTTGAGCCGAATTTCAAAAGAGAGTTCTCTCATTTTTTCTTTTCTTTTCTTGTCATAGTTAGCCGAAACCCATCCTTCAAAACTCTCTCTTCATTTCTTCCTTTGGCAAACCGAAACTACTTCCATTTCATTCACTTTTCTCTTTCTCAAATTGCCACTTCCGAAAACTACATTCTTCTCACACTTCTTTTCCTTCTCTTCCACTCAAGCCGAACATTAGAGGTGATAAACACTTAAAACCGATTCTTTTTCTCTCTTTGCAAGCCTTGGCCGAATCTCTTGTGGTTCCCTCCTAGAGGGCCTAGGTTGGCCGAATATTGGGTGTTGGTAAGTGCAAGGCCGAATGGCCATATCTCCCTCTTGCGATCTTTGTTGGTTATGGTTTGGTTAAGGGCCGATTATGGTCAGATTGGAAGGGTGTTAACCGTTTGGTTTAATCTCTTCGTTATAGGGTCTTTGGATTTCGGAATCAAGCGGGAGGAGTCATTTTTCTGTTAACCAATTGGTAAGTGAGGGGTAAGTGATTGGTTGCTGTTAGTTTAATTTTCTGGTTTCGATTTAGTCATGGTTGATAAAGGATTAACTGTTATTCTTTTCAAGGTGGAGGCCGATTGTCTTAGAAGGGCCATTGTGGTTCGGGTTTGGTAAGGAATCAAACCAATAGCTAGGTAAGGGCTATTCAATAAACCCTTCTTGGTCTAAATGGTTAATGTTGATTCTTTGGTGGATGGTTGATGGCCGAATGTTGTAAGTGCCTAACCCCTAATGTTTGGCCGATTGTAGGAGTTAGCAATCGAGGGACTTAGATCGCTTTGGTCAGGATTTCTAGGCTCGTATTATCAGGTGTGTAAACTAACACACTAATACTTAGTAATGTTGTTAATAAACCTGTTTGCTTGTTAAAGACCATAACAGTATGATGGATAGTTGGATACCCAAATGGGGTATGTGTACGGATTCAGGTAAGTCTACTGTATTATAAATTCCGTTATGGATACTTGGGATATGATGATCTATACTATGTATATATATATGCTATGAGATGCTATGTTGGACATGGTTGCATGAGTTACATGATTGCATATTGTACATGAGCCAGTATGACATGTATGGGTAACATGAGAGGAGGGAGCAGTGATATTTTGTGCTGACGAGCACCAGTGCTTTGGTAGCACACTTTGTGACTTTGGGTCACCAGAGGTTTGGCACCTCCAGAGGTTTGGTACCTCAGCGTCTCGTCCCAGTGGCTCAGTACCACAGTGGGTTGGCCCCACGGATGATTATACGGGATTGACGCCAGTGATTTGGTATCACACGATGGGTTGGCCCCATCACCAAATTTGTGACTACGGTCACCAGTGCTTTGGTAGCACATTGTGTCTTTGGGACACCAGAGGTTTGGCACCTCATTGCGACTTGTCCCTGTGGTTTGACCACCGTGGGTTGGCCCCACTTGAGATATGGGATCGTCTGCTAGTGATTTGGTATCACACGATGGGTTGGCCCCATCATCATTGGATTTGTGACTTCGGTCACCAGTGCTTTGGTAGCACATTGTGTCTTTGGGACACCAGTGGTTTGGTACCACAATGACGGATATTGTGTCTTTGGGACACCAGTGTTTTGGTAACACATTGTGACTATATGTCACCAGTGGTTTGGTACCACACGGGGTAGGAAAGGCGATATGGATGGTTAGGATCGGGTTGCATTAATTATGTTGCTATGTATGATGTGTGTTAGCATGTTGTTTCTTCGGGAGCGGGATTTACACACTGAGTCACTCGACTCACCCTCTCCTTTGACATTTCAGGTGACTCGTAGACGCGGACATGGAGCCGGGATGGACTCGGGGTGCACATGCCATGCTTTAATGAGAGTTTGCTCAGACTATTGCATTTGGGTACTTTAACTTATTTACTTTTATTTGGGTTTTAATTTGGATTTGTAAAAGGCCTTTAATTTATGATTTACGATGTTTTTGTTTTAATTAAATTTTAATATGCCTTAACAAAATAAGTTGGTATGAATTTTACTAAAACTTGGAAAGATAATGATTTCAAAATCATAACGCAATGTGTTTTTAAACTATACCATCGGGTATCACACTAAGTCTTTATGATAAACAAATACAAATGGTTTTCAATTCAAACTTGTAGTTCTCCTAAGTCTAAAAGTGTTTAATGTATCACTAAGAAACTAATGAGGTTTTAAATGGTATAAACTCGTTTTAACTACACATTCTGGCTAAGTTTTCAAAATCTCCGGGTTTCAAATACATCAACTGTTTTTCAAACAAGACTACTCAAATTTGTTTCAAACACACTGTGTTTTCACTCAGCTTTTAAACGGAAAATCTAAAGTCAACCTTTATCTCCTCTTCCTAGCCGAATTTTAAAAGAAAAACCAAGGCTTATCCTCATCCTTCCAATGTCCACAAGCCGTCCAACTCTTCTCCCCTCCTTGACGCAAAAACCAAATACCCATAGTGCAACCTCTACAGCTCGAACCTCCTCCCTCCTGAAGCTCCCTTTGACGCACACTTCACAGCACCCTAGATGGCGTCCCTTGCCACTTTACTGCTAGGTTGCTTGTGTCCAAATTCCTTCACAAATTTTCTTAAGGCCTCCTTAGCCTAGCTCCCCCTTTTAAGACTTAAACTCTACTATTTTTCTAAGGCACTCTCCTACACCCTAGGGTTTTAGGAACCCCTAAAACACATCCAAACACACACTAAGCCCACTATCACTTGAATTATGCAATAAACGCATAACCCCTAAATCTCGGATGTTACAACATGCCTTTAGTTCAAAAATCCAAACTTAAAAGTACCAAAATAGGTTGATAGTGTGGATGACTTCAACGATGATTCCCCAAGCTCGTAGCTTGATCAAAATCTATAAAACAGAGCGAAAACATACGGAGTAAGCTAACTAGCTTAGTAAGTTTTAAGCAATGAAAACAATATAATCAACTATTCACTATTATACTTTACTCTTTATATAATCTTAATTTAAACACATAGTACACATTAAACATCAAAGCCATATATCACTCATTTAACAGGTACTAGGTTCAACTTAATCCCATGCATTTGAATATACACATAATTATAGGGTTAATTCCACATGGTCGATTATCTATCCATAAAATTTCCATATAGCCGAATATACTTATACATTCCTACTCATATAATTATTCAATACTCAAATGTTGGTCAATGAAAAACATCTAATCAATATCAAATTTTCACATATCCAAGATACCAAATGCATAACACTTTATCTATAATTTACTCAATCACTAACATCACATATAAACACATACTCAAGTCAACACATACCTTGCGGCCAAATTATTTAATTCCCTTGAATAAGCTTTAGCTTGTTCATTTATCACCATAACTCCACCATTTTGTAAGCTTACGCTCGTATTATAAATCATCGGCGTTAAGCCTACTAGGCATCAAAGCCTGCAATACACACCGGCATTAAGCCTGCTAGACCTGTGGTCTGAAGTTTAAACACCGGCATTTAGCCTGCTAGGCAATAAGCCCGATATAATTCACCGGCACAAGGCCTGCTAGGCTTGAAGCCCGAATAACGATATTATTACTATCTCAGTCACATTACATGCTGCCCAAAATTACATAAATCACACATTATTCTTTATCACTTAAACATATCATTTCAATCAAAATTTAACAACATTTCATTACAAAATCACTATACACATTCGGCTTTAACAATTTCTATAACTAAAATTTCATAATTCAGCATATAATCAAGGTTATAAACGATATTAACGATATTAAATTGCTTATAGACTTACCTTGGGTATCGTCAGACGACAAGAACCGGCTATTCGATAACTTTCGCCTTTCCCCGATCCGAGTCCATTTTTCTTTGTTCTTGATCTAAACATATACACTTTAAGCTCATTCAAGCACATTTCATCTCAATTTAGTCCCAAAACACATAAATAGGCAAATTACCATTTTACCCCTGACATTTACAACTTTTTCAATTTAGTCCCTATTGCACAAAACACAAAATACACATAATTTGAAATCAATCTCTAAGGGCCGAATCTTCCCCATGATCATATAATTCCTAAATTTCATAAATTTTGAAATTTAACCCCTCAAAAATTTATTTTTGCAATTTAGTCCAATATACTCAATTTCATCAAAAATTCAAAGACAAAACTTGTTAATCTAACACATATATATTATAATTCATCCTCAAACAACATAAATAACAAACTATCATCAATGGTTCAACTCAAAATATTCATCAAACTCAAAAATTAAAGCATGGGTCTTGTACATTTCATAACAACGATCTCAAAAACGTAAAAATTATCAAAAACTGAACAAAAACTAACTTGAATCAAGCTCAATTCATGGCCGAATGTTGCAAGGTTTTATTTCTTTTTCTTTTGCTAAGTTTCGGCTAAGGCATAAAGATGATAACCGTGGCTCTGTTTTATTTCAAATAACATATATATTAACATTTTTATTAATTACCAAATTAACCTTTATTATAAAATAACAAAACAATAAAACATAAGGTTAATCTTGTCCATGGCCGGCCACTAACTTAGGAAATGGGCTTTTTTCCCTTTAAGGACTCCATATTAAAAAGCCACTATCAAAAAAACACTTTTCACTATAGTTTGTAAATTTTGCACTTTACGCGATTAAGTCCTTTTGTTAAATTAAACACACAAACAATCAAATTTTCATACGAAACTTTCACACATTATAATTCACATATAATTAGCACAGAAAATAATATTTAAATATTTTTCAGAATCAGATTCGTGGTCCCAAAACCACCATTCCGATTAGGGTCAAATTCGGACTATTACAATTGTGACTTTATGTCTAGAGTCGACTACAAGTGTCTATCGAATACTTGCCCATTTCATTTAATTTTAATTCAACCAATCCAACCCTTTTGTTATTAGAATCAGTTTGTAAGTATACGAATAGTCTTCTATGTCTAGAGATCATTTGCATTTTAATTAAGAAATAAGAACAATCAAATGAAATAGTAAAGTAAATCAAATATATACTGCACCCATAAAAATAGATTAAGGTTTCATCGAAAGTAATCCCAACCCTATGAGATTTAGATCATGGGCTGAGAAATAAAATTCCAAACCAAAATATTATCCGACATTGTGTTCAACTACTTCAATTTAGGGTCTGTTTGTTTGGCAGTAAAATGTTTTCCGGAAAATGATTTCTGGAAAATGATTTACTTTTCTGGAAAATGATTTACCAGAAAATATTTTCTGGTGTTTGGATGAATCTGTGTAAAATATTTTCTGTTGTTTGGCAGATTTCCTGAAAATGTTTTCCGGAAAAGTTGATTTTACATATATATTAATAAATTTATTACATATTAACAATTTTTTATATTTTAAAATGTTTTTACATATATTGCAATGATTTATTTATTATAAATAAATTAGATTAAATATATAATAATACTAAATTATTAAGTTACATTATTAACCGTCATATTGAAAACAACTAAAGTCAAATAAATTATTTGTAATTGTGTTAAAAAAAATAAAAAAAGATTGAATAATTATAAATTAGTTTCCAAATCACAATTAAATACTAGAAATATTATCCAAATGCATAATTAGTAGTACACCACATAATAACAACATTATCACATTGTCCAAGTGCATAACTAAATATTACACTACATAAAAGTATCAATATCTTCAACCTTGAGCAAATTTTTGAAGTCAAATTTTCTTATGCTTCTTACTTTTAACTAGAAAAGCTTTGGCTTCAAATTCATGACTCACTAAATAATCAAACACAGAACACAGGAAGTCATCATCAAATCCTTCGTCCTCCATCGACATCACCTGTTCGTAAAGCTGTGGTGTCTTATCCGCAGTAAATTGTTCCAAAGCATTAGCAATTTTGCCAAGTTGTTCACCCACAATTTTAATTTGTTCATTGACGACACTTTCTTGAACATTTTTTCTTTTACGTTTGGATGTGCCAGATGAAGATACATTTGTTCTTACCTCTTCAGCCTCTTCATTGTTGTAGTCTACAGGCACTGAATCTTGATTACCATCATCCAAATCTATGTCAGCAAATGTTCTGGCAAAACTCCCTGTTGCCATATCTTTGCCAACAACCAAAGCCATTTCATCATAATGATCAATGCTTTTATTCAAAAATGGTTCATACTTCTTGTGTGCCTGTTGGATATTATACACAATTAGAATAACAAGTAAAAAACATATGAAATAAGCTTAACATATATATACATATATTACCATCACTGCTGCATCATATGTTGCTCTATCACATGTGATCATTTTCATGTTATCATCCCATCCAAAACCACTTTCACCTCGAATTTTGCATATAATCTGCCACTGATTTTTTACAGTCCTCAAATGATTTTCCACATGTTTCGCATCGCATTGGACTTGAAATCTTTCAGAAATAGCTTCGACAACTCGATTAATAGAAACTGGTTTGAAAGCATTAGAAGGCTTATTTCCTTTCTGGGCCTCCTCTGCTAGAATTTCAAGAAAAACATGTTCCATCGATTTTGTCCACCTGAATTGCTTGGAGGTCCCTTCTTTGTTGCCCTTACCCATTCTACATTAATAATTATTATTGCCAATCATTTCAACATCCAACAACCTCAAAACATAATAAATTCAATATCTAACAAGCTTAAAACATAATAAATTCAATATCTAATAAGCTTAAAACATAATCAATATCTAACAAATTCAAGACATAATAATTTCAAAATCCAACAAACTAAAATTTTAATATCATTATCCAACCAACATTAAAAAAAAAACAATTTACTAAAACATACATAACATAGAAACAATAACCTTAAGCCCTAAACCTACCTAATATTTCTAGCCATATAATCAGTCCACATAGTTTGTGCAATTTCGTCTCTCTTAGCAGACCATTCTCTTGCTTCTTCTCTTTCTTCTCGCTCCGTAAGAGTTTGTATTATCAAATCCGACTCAGACTCCTCGTATAATCCTTGATTAAGTAAATCACTAGGATCAACTCCCATTATATGATTATGAATGATACAACAAGCCAAAACTATATCTACTTGAGTTTGAAAATTCCAAAATGGCTCAGCATCTAATACACGAAACCGTTTCTTTAAAATCCCAAAAACACGTTCAACAGTGATTCGTAATGATGAATGCCGAAGATTAAAAAGTTCCTTTGCATTTTCAGGCCCTTGATCACTAAACTCTTTTAAATGATATCAGACACCACGATATGGAGTAATATATCCATTTCGAATGCCATATCCAGCATCAGCAATATAATATTTACCTACAATTTTACAAAACGCAATTAATACTAATAAATTATGAGCTTACTAGAACTATTTGGTATTTGATGATAATTATTACCTTCCGGAATTCTTAATCCTCCTGGGCGTGAAAGTGCATCACTTAAAATACGAGAATCATGTGCACTACCTTCCCAACCAGCTAGAACATAAGAAAATTTCAAATCAAATGTAATGGCAGCTAATACATTTTGTGTCGTCCCCTCTTTACGGCTACGAAATCTTCCTTGAATACTAAGTGGAACGGATGCACGAATATGAGTTCCATCTAATGCTCCAATACAATCTTTAAAATAAGGATAAAATCTTGGATTGTTTCTGATTTCACTAGGAGTTGACTCATCAGGTGATCTAATAACTAGCTTATACAATTTCAAAATAGCTCTCAATACAACCCTAAAGTAACGGTGAACTGTCTCAGTTGATCTATAATATCTAGATCCAACCACTCGAAACCTTACATTATGACCAATTATATGTAAAAATATAACTACTTGCTCCCTAATATTGACAGATCTAGATGACTCTAACAAATTATTCCTACTAAGAATATCACACAAATTAAAAAAAGCGATCAGCCTCATCCTTATCATATCAATACAATGTTGGTCACCACTATATAAAATACTATTAATATAATTTTCTCTTTCATAATCTCGATTCACACGAGGATGAGGAGCAATTTCTTTCATACATTCTAATTTTTTAATCCAAAGAGCCCCAAAAGCTAAAATTGAAGCTACGACTCCGACAATTGCATTTTGATCTTGATTACGATCCATCTACACAAACATGCCACAAAAAAAAAAACATTTTTAATACAAAAAAAGATGCAACATTTTCATAAGATCACATACATGAAAACTTATCATGACTAAAGTGCATCACATATATATACAGTTTCTTTCTTTTTTTCCTCTTTAATGCAATGGCACGTACCTAATTGGTTTTATTGATTTATTCAACTTTTTATCCACTAACCCCCGTTGCTTTCCTTTAATAATAAAATACTTTATTCAAAGAAAATCAATTAATAGAAATTAAAATTAAAATTTTGAATTTTAAAAAATATTATTAAGAATAATCCAATTAAAAAAATATAAATAAACATAACTTTAGGCGCACAAGATAAAAGGGGTGTGTTAAAAGTTGTATTTTTTTAGAAGGCTTCCGCAACATGCTTGATGTGAGTGTGTGGATAAGGGACGTTAGTAGCTGACATGTTTAATTTTTTTTTTTTTTTTTTGCAAGAGGTTAGTTGGGAAATTAATGATAAATCTGGTACATACATACTTAGATGTGGGTGAAACCATTTATCATCGATTTGATTTGGGGATACGGCCGTGTCCTTCATTCGGTTTTTGCTCTTTATTTTAACCTATGCGAGCTTCTTGTTCCTTTTTTTAGTGGACAAGTCGAGGTAATGTTGAACTTTTTGCAAGGTTATGATACTTAGATATCCAAAGCCAAATGAATTACCTCAACAGTTTGAATTTTGATTGCTCAAAAAGGCAGGTCACAACTCTTTTTACATAATAGTTGAAACTTGAAAGAGATTCAAAAAGAAAAAAGAAACGAACCGATGTCCAGAAAAACCAGATTCAAGTACCCAAATCATAATCAACAAATAACATATATGCACTCAAGTAATTGGTTAGACAATCTATATATCTTTGTTAATTTTTTCAATAATATATATATGCACTCAAGTCATAGATTTGCTGATCTCTTACCCTGGCCATCAATTGAGCAAGCGAATACAAATAACTAACCTAAAAGCATGGACCTTATTATCTAGACTACCAAACATGACCATTATCGACACAAGACAAGAGAAATCAAAATAAAGCATGCATACGCAGCAGCACAAAGTGACACAGAATATACAGAATTCAACTTTACCTCAAAAGATTTATCTTGAGCTTCAAGCCCCTCAGAGAATTGATTTGCAGCCTGCATTCAGAACAAAATGCACACTATTAGCACTTGAAAATAATGTACACTGTAGCAGAGGACACACAAAAGAACTAAAACAGAGGACACACAAAAGAACTAAAACACCTGAACACGCTTGTTATAAATTATACTTAAACGGTAATAACTTAAACGGGACAGTTTTCCATCACAGGTTGTTGAAAACCAAATCCAGGAATGAAGGAGCTACTGTCAAATTAGAGCTATTTTATATGAAAAATAAAGAAATGCAACTCTCAAAATAATATAATCGGATGCATCAACTATTGTTGGACGGCGTGGCGTTAGGAAGCCAACTTAAGTTATACCAAATTCCATATTCATTTAAATTTTTAGTTTTTGTTTCTTAATTTTCTTTTATTTTTCTTTTGTAGAAAATATTGCATTTTTAAGATTATAAATAATGATGATATTGGTAATTGCATGAATAAAAATAAATCTTTTTTATATCTGTTATTTCTTAATGCCATAAATAAATAAAGAAAAAAAAGGTCTTATTCATCATTTAATGCCTTACTATAGTCTTTATTAAATGCTTTCTTCAGAACAGACCATTTTAAATAAATAATTCACAAAAGTGCAGCAACAGAGACATAATTTCAAATAGCTTCCTAAGAAAGCTACTAGTCCATTATCTTATAATTTAAAACGTGTATGTATAACAAGCAACACAAACATCAATCAATCAAAGAGGAACATCAAACCTGACTACCATTCTATATTAACAGTTATCGGGGAGAACAGATCATTGAATTTTGACTCAGTTGCCTCAGAATTTCTATCAAGTTGGTACTACCACTCGCTGACAGTTGCAAACGGATGCAGGGGAGAGGGGGTGGGGGAACTAATTTGGTCCCAACATGGAGTCTCCGAATCTTGATTAAGCAGCATATAAATAAAATGATAAAATCATGAAAGGGCACATATGATAGTAAACCATGCAACTTAAAAAATAAAATAAATCCATCTTAAGTGCATTGTGCATTCTAAAGTCAAAGCAGGGTGTGTAACACATTCAGAGGTAACGTTTCTTTCGAGTAATTTAACAAGTAAATAACAGATATGTCTCATTATTTTCTCGGACTAACACTGAAGAAAATGAGAAGACCCTCTTCAGCCATTAGTTGAAGTTACAGGCAAGGGAAAGAACGCAGCTTGCTATACCCTAACTGTTAAAGGAATAAAGAAATAAATAAAAAGATAAATTCGTAAAGGAGCATCTGGTAATAGTATAACAGGAAAATAAACAGCGATCCCACTGAGACTTCTTGTACACGTTTCTAAGCCTATGGAACATTAACTGAATGAAGCAAAATGCATAATGCATAATGCTTATCATAGTGTGCCTTGATGACATGCCTGCAATTTCTATCAACAATTAGACAACAGAGAAAGCAAGAGGAGTTTGCCTAGAATCAACAGCCTGAATTCTAGACATGGTAATTATATATATATATATAGTTATAGTTATATGCCCCACGTTTTCAAAAAGAAGCAAAAAAACAAAATTAATGAGCCGAAAGCAGTTTAGATTAGTGTGTGATAAAGGTATGAAATGTTTCAACAACAAAGAGACTAGCTCATAGATGCTGCATGTGATATTTTAGTTTAGTAGTATAAACATAAAACGAAAGATAATGCAATCCAATCCACCTATTATTATATTTGCAGATATAACATGCCATTGAGCCGAAAGCATTGCAAAAGGCAATTTTAAGCAGACCTATTCAACAGATTCAGAAAAGAAATAGAAATGACTGATGATGCTAGAATCACAAGCATACTGAATGCATGAATGGAGATTTCTGCACTTTGATTTTCCAACAACCCCAAATAGTTCAACACACCATCCCTTGTAAAATATGCCATATTTTCTTCTTCCCTTTTTGAAAAGTTTATGGTAATTGAATCTCAAGCGAAACTATGCAAAACACACAGCTGCAATTTGTATATGACATACAATGCCGCCCAAACGAAAACAAACAGACAAATAAATAAAAGATAAAACCAAGAACCGTTGTTTCCATTAACAACCAATTGACAATCAAACTGTGCTTAATTTACCTCACGATCCAAGACAGGACCAATTCATTTCTTAGGAAGCTTTGTTCATTGCTCAACATGAAAATCACATATATCTAACATTTCCATAAACGACCCAAAACAAATAATAACAAGACATCGAAGATGAAATCATTTAGTACTCTGATAGTGGTTCAATGCAATACTTTGGGAGATTTTACATGATAACAAATCCATTAATTATTTATTGCATTTAAATGACAAAAAAAACAACAACCTCATTTAGGGTAAAATTTCTTTCTTGCTAAGTTGCTAACAGCCCATATATTTCCTTATATTTCTGTACTTTCTTACAGTATTTAATCAAAAGTTTCAGTTTACCGTCTCCCTTAAAGAATGAAAAAAATAGAAGATGAGATCTGAAGAAAGAAAAATTACCTGTAAACTGTTTATTTGAGGTTTGGTAAGTTTGGGTAAGCATTGTAGTAGCTAAGTGGGTTGTGTTGTGCTTTGCTTGGCTTGGTTGATTACTGCTGGCGTGGGAGACTTTAAAGAATTCGGGTCCGTGCAAGTGCAAGTGGGCTTCTTGAACTGCGATGGAAGGAAGGAAAAAGACTGAAGGAAGGAGGAAAAAAACCAAAATCAGATTTGTTGGATGAGAAAGAAAGAAGGAAGGAGAAGGGAAGAAGAAGGGAAGAAGGGAGAAAGACTTACCTGGAGGATGAAGGGAAAGATCAGGAAAATGTCTTCCGGAAAATAACTCGGTAAGACGTTTTCCAAAAATAAGAAAGGATTTTACCCGTGTTTTGGAAAATATTTTCCATGGGAATTCATTTTCTATTCAAACAAACACTGGAAAAGGGGGAAAATGTTTTCCGGAAAACATTTTCCCCCTATCAAACAGACCCTTAATCTTTCGAAGGAAACTAATGGAAATAACGGAAGAACTTTGGGAACTAGCTTTCACTTGCCCAATCCACACTTCGACAACACAGCGTCCTATGATGGTTAAGAAGGACTACCTTTGACTTCCTTTCCTTTACGTAGTTGAACCCTTATTCACGCCTAAGGATCTCCTCCACCTTTTTTGTTCGCCTTTTTGAGGTCCCTTTCATCGGCTGTTATAGATAGATTAGGTTGGGGTCGGCTAACAGCTCATGATTATCTTCTCCCATTTTAAGGGGATTTATCTAGTACAAGTTTGAATTTGAATTGAGATTGTTGTGCGAAAAATGTTGACTCAGTCTTCCCGACATTGCCACGACATCCGTGCTAGGAAAACTGTCTACACTTTGTCCTGACAAAACTTCACTCATTTATTTCCTTGTTCCAAAACATGTTCCTGTCACACTATCACAAAAAAAATTCCACCACAAGAGATTAAAAGCACCTAATTCCAACACAGCCCAAGTTCTAATGCAATATTAAAAATGCTAACAAAAATATCCTAAAATGCAATAAAATATACTTAAGTACAAGTAATTAGCTAGGTCTAAAGGCATGAAATATAATTCTTTTCAAGAGTTATCACACCCCTAAACCTCCTCAAGCAAAATACACCTAAATGCATGAATGCTCCCATTTTGCCTTGGCAAAAAAACCTTCTTGTATTGCCTAGCTATTCGAAAAACAATTTATACCTCCATTCTCAGCAATCTTCTCTTTTCCTAAAAATAATTCGAATGTCAAAGGTTTGTTCAGCAAAGGTACTGCAAAAATTTCTCCCTAAAAACAAAATTTCCTAAGTACCAATGCATTCTTTCTTTCATCCTATATGAAATATCTTTTTATTCATTTAGTTCATTTGTTACCTAAATAGAAGTCACTTGCTTTAAGCCCATATCAAAATATATTATTCACATTTTCATATATTTGTTCTCTTTCTTTCTTTTCTTTCTTCTTTTTTTTTTCCTTTTTCCTTTTTTTTAATAGGAACATATTAGGGGATTTAGTCATGTCACAAAAATATTTTTGACTTAATAATCATGATGGAGAGCATAAACCAAATTAACGAGTACCTCATCATGTCACAATTTAAACCAAAAGTCACTCATGAAGCTAAGGCCTTTAACTAAAATGATGGATGAAGCATACAATTACCTCATTAGCTACTCAATCCTTTGCTACAACGGAATCCCCCTAAAATTATATCACACACTCTTACTTAGACTCTCCTTTCTAATCAACAGTAAGATGGAGAAAACAAAGTGATGTTGACTTACTTAGCAACTCTAAGCATTGGGGTGCATACTTATTTAGCTCATCACCGAACATCATATAGAAAAATTGTACTTCTTATAAAACAAAGCATTATTTCAATAATTATTATGCCATGGCAAAATATCCTATATACCAAAATGAACATACTAAATACAAGATGCAACCTGGATGCACAATACACCCCCAAACCTAAGGGATGTATTGTTCTCAATGCATGTAAAATCATGAACAGTATATAACAAGCATGAATATGCGCACAAACAAGAAAAAAAACAAAAACGTAACTTTCTAGGACTGGAATGTTGGCACTTTATTCAATTCTTTTTTTGTGGACTTGCGAGCACTGACTTTGTATCGCATCTTCCTTTTAGGTAGGTCAACTTCCTCACTTTCTTTATCGGTCTCCGTTAATTCATCGATCAGTTGATCAATTGCTTTATCCTGTGCAGTCATAGAGGTGGGTGAAAATGTCGATACAAGATTTTCTTACTGGTCAACTCTTTTATTAACACTTCATTATTCAGTTTGTCACGGCATAATGTTTCCCTGTAATTCTGCAACAAACTGCTATTCAGTACACGCTAACAAATCCTTCTTTTATTATACTCGCTTTTCTTGTCACGCTCTAGGAGCATCCCAGTAATGCTTCAAGTGTTGTCCATTAACCTTGAATGTAGCCCCTATTCTTAGGTCTTTAATAACAATAACACCATGCGAATACACTTGAATTGCTTCAAAAGGACCTAACCATCGATATTTTAACTTACCAAGAAATAATTTGAGCCTGGAATTGAACAATAATACCTGATGTCCAGGTTCAAATTGCCTTGGCATCACGCCATCACTTGGTCTTTTCCTTAAACAAACGAGCATTCTCATGTGTTTGCCTTTGAAACTCTTCCATCTCATTCAATTCGAGCAATCTCTTGCGGCCAGTAGCAACCCAATCCATGTTCAGCTTCTTAATAGCCCAAAACACTTTATGCTTAAGTTCAATAGGTAAATGACATGGCTTATCGTAAACAAGTTTAAAAGGTGACATCCCTAATGGTGTTTTAAATGCAATTTGGTATGCCCATAGAGCTTCATCCAATCTAGTAGACCAGCCTTTTCAAGATGGATTCACCACTTTTCTAGAATTTGTTTAATTTCTCTATTATAGATTTCAGCTTGGCCATTCGTGTGAGGGTGATATGCCGTGGCAATTCTATGTTTCACCCCATACTTGCGCAAGGTAGTGGCCATTAGTTTGCAATCAAAATTGGATCCCTCATCACTGATAATGGCTCTCGGTGTACCAAATCGTGTGAAAATGTTCTTATGCAAAAATTTCAATATTGACTTAGCATCATTAGAGGCTTGGGCTACTGCTTTTACCCACTTATAAACATAGTCTATAGCCAAAAGTATGTATAGCTTGCCCACGGATGGTGGAAACGAACCCATAAAGTCTATTCCCCATACATCAAACAGTTCAATCTCCAATATACTTTGCAACAATATTTCTTGTTTCCTAGACACATTACCTGTTCTCTGACAACGGTCATACGACTTATAAAATTCATGAGCAACTTTAAATAAAGTTGGCTAATAGAATCCTGACTGGAGTACCTTGGCAGCTATTTTCATTCCTCCAAAATGTCCTCCATATATGGTTGAGTGACAATATTGTAAGATACTATGCATCTTATCTTTGGGAACGCACTTCTGAATTATTTGATCTGCATAATGCTTGAATAAGAATGGTCATCTCAATAGTACTGTTTGGCATCGTGAAGAAATTTTTGTCTTTTATGAGCATTGAAGTCGGGTAGCATTACACAACTTACAAAGAAGTTTACTATGTCGGCATACCAAGGTAATGCTTTGGCAATAAGCAACTATTCATCTAGGAATTCTTCCTTAGTAAGTTTCTTGCTTTTATCTTCATTTCCCGGTCTACTCTTGACAAATGGTCAGCCACTTGATTTTTGGTTCCCTTCCGATCTCTAATTTCCAAATCAAACTCTTGTAACAAGAGTATCCACCTAATCAATCTCGGCTTGACATCTTTCTTCTGTACCAAGTACTTGATATCCAAGTGATTTGTGTAGATTGTGACCTTTGTTCCTACTAAATAAGAACGAAATATATCAAATGTAAAGACCACTACCAGTAATTCTTTATCCGTAATGTTATAATTAAGATAAGCCTCTATCAACGTCCTACTAGCATAATATATTGTATGTAGTACCTTGTTTCTCCTTTGACCCAACACTGCTCCCACAGCATAATAACTGGTGTCGCACATGAGTTCAAAGGGCAACGTCCATTCTGGAGCAACCACAATCGGTACTGCTACAAGTCGCTTCTTATGTTTCATGAAAGACTACAAAAGTCAATCACCAAAATTAAAAGGTTTATTCTGTTCAAGTAAAGTATAGAAGGGTTTAGAGATTTTAAAAAAATCCTTGATCAATCTTCTGTAAAATCCTCTGTGTCCTAGAAAACTTCTAATACCCTTAACACTGATGGGTGGTGGCAATTTTTCGATCACTTCTATTTTTGCTCTGTCTACTTCAATTCCTTGTTGTAACACCTTATGTCCCAAGACAATTTCTTCACGAGCCATGAAATGACATTTCTCCTAGTTTAATACTAGATTTGTTTCCTCACAGCGGCATAAAACCATTTGCAAATTCCTTAAGCAATCTTCAAAATTATTTCCGAACACAGAGAAGTCATCGATAAAAACTTCAAGGAAATTTTCCACCATGTCCAAGAATATGGTCATCATGCAATGCTGGAAAGTTGTCAGGGCATTGCATAACCCAAACGGCATCCGCCTGAATACAAAAGTACCATATGGACATGTGAAAGTTGTCTTCTTTTGATCTTCAAGTGCTATGATAATATGATTATATCCTGAACAACCATCTAGGAAGCAATAAAAAGCCTTACCAACAAATCTATCCAATATTTGATCGATGAATGGCAAAGGGAAATGATCTTTCCTAGTTGCCTTGTTAAGCCTACGGTAGTCCATGCACACTCTACATACCGTAATAGTACGAGTCGATATGAGCTCATTGTTGTCATTACTTACTACCATGACACCCTTTTTCTTGGGTACACATTGCAAAAGACTTACCTACGAGCTGTCTAAAATTGGGTAAATAATGCCAACATCAAGCCACTTGATAAATTCTTTCTTAACAACTTTCTTCATAATTGGATTCAGTCATCTCTATTATTCAATGGATTTGGTATGGCAATCTTCCAATACAATTTTCTGCATACAAAATGTAGGGATAATTCCCTTTATATCGGCAAGGGTCCAACCCATTACTCTTTTAGATCGCCGTAACATTTCTAACAACCTGTCCTCTTACTCAAGTGTTAGCTTAGCAAAAATTATAACTGGAAAACTACTGTTATTTCCCAAATACACATATTTCTAATGTTGTGGCAGAGGCTTTAACTCTAGTACGGGAGATTCCTCTACAGATGGTTTAGGAGGCTTAAAAGATCGATCTGATAAATCCTGGGATTCAAATTTCTTCCCTGGCCTATCCACTATCCATTGGGCTTCCATAAATTCACCAAGCTCATCAAAACTTATTGTGTCACCTTGCTCCATCAAACCATTTTCACTATCAGAATTATCGTAGCAAAATTTTGCAAATCCATCCATTGTTGTTTCTATCAAGTCAATGGTGTGACATTCTTCATTCTTATCCGCGCATTTTAATGCAACAAACACATTAAAAGTAACCTGTTGATCATTCACTCTCATGGGTAGCTGGCCTTTCTACACATCAATTAGAGTCCTGCCAGTAGCAAGAAATGATTTTCCAAGAATAATTAGTACATCATGGTCAGCTTCATATTCTAAAATAAGAAAATCTGCAAGAAAGATAAATTTATCCACCTTTACCAATACATCTTCAGTTTTACCTTTTAGATGGGCGTAAGATCGGTCAGCTAATTGCAACGTCACTGTGGTAGGTTTCGCTTTCCCAACTCCTAGTTTCTTGAAAATAGACATAGGCATTAGATTTATACTGGTGCCTAGATCACATAATGCCTTTCCTACATAATCATTTCCAATTGAATATGAGATAATGAAACTCTCTAGGTCCTTTAACTTTGGAGGTAGCTTATTCATCAACATTATTGTACACCTTTCAGTTAGAGGAACAGTTTCAAATTCTTCCAACTTGCGTTTCTTTGACAATATGTCTTTCATGAATTTCATGTAATTGGGCATTTGCTTCAAAGTTTTGACTAGCGGTCTATTAATGTGGAGTTACTTCAAAACCTCAAAAGATATTTTAAACTAAGTATCTTGTTTGGAATTATAGAATATCTGTGGAAAAGGTAGAGGCGGTCATCCTTCTGGTTACTGATATTATTTTGCTGTAGCATTTTTGTTGGCAACTTAATTTGGTTCTGCCACAACATTCTTCTGCTTGTATGTTTTTCAGATGATTATGGGATCTTTATCTGGTTGTTACTTGCATCCTGCCCTACCGCAGCATCGTGAATAACATCACTCAACTGAGTCTCGCTTCTAAGGGTGATAGCCTTGCACTGCTTCTTGCCTTGAGTTCTTGAATTCTTAGTATCACTTGGCAATGCTCCTTGTGGCCTTGAATTTAGAGCATTCGCTATTTGCCCCACTTGATTTTCAAGCGCTCAGAGAGATGCAACCTGACTCTGAATTACAGTATCATTCTTGGCCAATATTTCTTTAACAAAACTTCAATGGAAGTAGAAGATGATGCATGGCCGTATTAAGTATTTTGCCTCAACATAGGTTGTACATAACCAGACAGAGCATTGTTGACATTGTGCCTTGCAGCATTGTTGAAACTTCCTGCATTTTGATTACCCCAACTGAAATTCTGCTCCTGCTTCCACCCTAAATTGTAGGTGTTGGAATATCTATTGCTATTTCAATTGGAATTACCCATGTAGTATACTGACGCTGGGTTTGATGGGCATTCGTCAAACATATGATTTTCCCCTTAATAAACACATGACAACTCTACTGATTTCATCTCATGGACTACAGTTGTATTTTTCATGGTTTTAATCATATTAGCTTGAGAAGATACCTGGGCTATTAATGAAGTGATTGCATCAAGCTCGACGGTACCAGCAACTCTCTTACCCGTCCCAACTTTGTGGTCGGATACTGATAATCGCTATTGGCAATCTTTTCCAAGATCTCATATGCTTCATTATAAGTTTTGTCCAACAACGTACCATGGGCAGACGCATCAACTACCATCTTTGTGTGCACATTCAACTCGTTGTAGAACATCTCCATTTGAGTCCACTGCTGGAATCTGTAATAGTTCGGTTTAGACCCCATCAGAATAGTGGTTTCGGGACAACAAATCTGAGTCAAAAAATATTTTAATATTATTTTCGGTGCTTGCATTATGTGATTAAGCATGTGTGAAAGTTTCGTGAATTAATTTGTCCATTTGTGTGCTTAATTAGAGAAAAGGATCTAATTGCATAAAATGCAAAATTAGCATGCATTGTGTTAAAGGAAGCTATGTGCTATGTCTTTATTAATATGAAGGCCTTATGATGTTATTATGCCATTTTTAAGTTAGTGGACAATTATGTCCATAGACTAAATGTTTTTCATTAATATATCATTAAGGGCGAAATGGTAAAATGTTAATTAAGTTTAATTTAATAAAACAAAAGCTTGAATAATGGCCATTTATGTGTTCATCCACCGAAAACAAGAAAAGAGAAAGCGTTTTAAGCTTCCATGATATTCGGCCATTACAAGTCTTGATTAAGGTATGTTAGTTGTTCGGTTTTTGATAATTTCTACGTTTTGTAGTCGTTGCTTCGAGTACTACAAAACCCATGCCTTAATTTTGGAATTTGATGATGATTTTGAAATGTGCCATTGATGAATGTTTGAGCTTTGTGATGTTAATTGATGAAATATGAAATATATGTGTTAGATTAACATGTTTTGTGTTTGGATTTTTGGTGAATTTGAGTAATTTGGACTAAATTGAGAAAATAATATTTTGAGGGACTAAAATGTGAAATAGATGAAATGTATGGACTTGTATGATCATGATGAAATTTAGGCTAAGCATGGGTACAAGGGAATTTTGTGTATTTTGTGATTTTGTGAAATAGGGACTCAAATGTTAAAATATGAAAATGTGAGGGTTAATTTTTAAAATGCCCTAAATGTGTGTTTTGGATTGAATTGAATGATTTGGTGAATAAAAGAGTTAAATTTGAATATGTATAGATAAGGAACCAAAGAAAATAAATTTAGACCGAGGGAAGTCAAAAGTGATCGAGTAGTCGAATCCGTTTGTTTATTCCGAATACGAGGTAAGTCTATATAGAAATAAATGTAGTTAAGTTGAATTATTATGTTCAATTAATATTGAATTGTGATGAATGGCTTTGGATGATATTCGTGTGATATCCAAGAAAGTATCGACAATGTGTCAAGGTCTGAAAAGTCTCGTATGAACCTTAGGAATAGATAAGATTCATATGTCATGACATAAGGATTACGATATGTGATATCATGTAAGACCACGTCTGGGACGTTGGCATTGATTTGAGATTTCGTGTAAGACCATGTCTGGGATATTGGCATCGATTTGAGATTTACATGTAAGACCTTGTTTGGGACAGTGGCATCGATATTAAATTACATGCAAGTCCACGTCTGGGACGTTGGCATTGTACGATTATTCTGAGATATCTGAGTATCCTATTTGTTTCCGAATGGTTCAACGGGCAATTTTGAGAAATGAAAGACTATGTGAAATATGTAATAGATTCAGGTACGTTTGAAATGTATACTATGATGGAGTATGAAAGGTAAGTATATGTGATTGTGCACAATTGAGATATGTGCATAGATTCAATGAGACAAAATGTGGTATATGTATGATTGTGATACGAGCAAAAGTGATACTTTGAGGTATAAATTGTTAGTAAGCAATGGCTAAACAAATGAGCCAAAGAAGAATTATGAATTTGAAATTGATATATATTAATGATCTTGTTTTTTATATGATTATGAATGTTATATGTTAAGTTTATTTGTGTATGGCTTACTAAGCTTTTGAAAGCTTACTTTGTGTGTGTTTGCATTGTTTTATAGATCATCAAAGCTACAGAAGGCTCAGGGATCGTCAAGGATCATCACCACACTATCAATCTCTATTTTGGTACCTTTTGAAAGTGTATATTTTAAAGTATGGCATGTGTAGTCTAGTGAGTTTTTTATTATGTTTTGAAAAGTGTATAAATAGCCATGTGATATGGCTAGATATTGAATATGATGTAAATGAGTAGCTCATGCTATATGATGCATAGTTTGGTATGGTTGGATGGATAATGGTTGGCTAATGTAATGGCCAAACTTATGATAAGTTTTATGATTGCAAAGTTAGTATATTATAGATGAAAAGGTTGTCATATTGAATTGCTAAGTTTTGGTTGGTTTATACTTAGAAATGCTAGTGATGATAATGAGATAAATGGTACATAAGTTGGTATGTTTGATATATTCTTGAATGGTTAGAAAATATGGTCATTTTGGTATGTTTTGTTTCCATTGGACATATGATTTGAATTGGTATAATGCTTGTAGGTATAACCCAAAGTGTGGGTGGCAAATTGGCCTATATTTGCCCACACGGTTGAGCACAAGGGCGTGTGGCTCGATCGTATCCTTCGTGGTTGCATTTCAAAACAAGTCAATTTCGACCACGAGCTGGACACACGGGCGTGTGACTGGCCGTGTGGTGTAAGTCAATGTCGACCATGGGTGAGGCACACGGGTGTGTCTCAGGCCGTGTGGACAAGTCAATATGTATGCCCTGTTTTGCCACGGCTTAGACACACGGGCGTGTCTGATGCCGTGTGAGGCACACGGTCTGCCCACACGGTCGTGTGACCTCTGTAGCTTTGAAAAATGTTTAATTTTTAGAAATTTTCGTATGTGTTTGATTTAGTCCTGACCTCTTTCTAATGCATGTTTAAGGTCTCGTAGACCTGTTTAAAGGACACTTTGATATGATTGGTTAAATTATGACATGAAATGGTTGTATAAGATCCGATTTGTCCGGTAATGCCTTTAACCCTAGACCGGCGATGGTTACGGGTTAGGGGTGTTATATTTTATTGGTATCAAAGCTACGGTTTAGTCGATTCTAAGACTAACGTAGCGTATGAGAGACTAGCTATACATGCCATATATACGTACTGTGATAGTGTGATGGCTCCTGGCGTATAAAATGTGTTTTCGTATAGTAAATGGATCCCGAAAGAGCTGTAGCTGATGACGTTGAAAGTAATGCTCCTGCTCCCATTCAAGGGACAGCGCCATCTAATTCGAGACCGGCTACTAGCAGTCAAGAAGGAGAGGCTAAACAAGCCTTCTTCCAAATGATGAATGAGTGGTTCACTCAATACGTTAGAACAAATCCGGCTGTTTCACAACCTTCGCCCCCTCCTAATCCTCCTCAGGCTTCTATTGTGCCACCGATTATGAATATGTATCTGATGAATAGGCCTCTGGTTGATAAAATCCGCAAATATAGGGCTGAAGAGTTCAGGGCCACTAGTGATGTGATGCTGAGAGAGTTGAGTTTTGGCTCAAGAACACAATCCGAGTGTTCGATGAAATGTCATTGACTCCTGATGAATGTGTGAAATGTGTTATTTCCTTGTTACGGGATGCAGCTTATCAGTGCTGGAAGACTTTGATTTCGGTTGTTCCAAAAGAACGAGTTATATGGTATTTCTTTCAGTCTGAGTTCTGGAATAAATATATTAGCCAGAGATTTATATATCAAAAGCAAAAAGAGTTTTTGGAATTGAAACAGGGTCGTATGTCCGTTACTGAATATGAGTGAGAATTCGTGAGATTAAGTCAATATGCCCGGGAATGTGTTTCGACAGAAGAAATAATGTGTAAAAGATTTGAATATGGCCTAAATGAAGATATCTGTTTGCTAGTTGGAATTCTGGAAATAAAAGAATTTGGTGCGCTTGTCGATCGAGCGTGTAAAGCTGAAGCACTCGGGAAAGATCAAAGAAAAGCTGAGTCTGAAGCCAGAGATATGAGAAAGAGATTTTCGAGTAAATCATTTCAGTCTGCTTCAAAGAAATTCAGAGATGAGCATAGTCGTTCAAAAACTAATGTAGGACATTCGGACAGAGATCGAGCTAGATTGCAGTCGAACTTCAAACTCCAGCAACTTCGATGGTTAGTGTGGGAAATGTCCGATCCGAGCGACCTGAATGTAAGCATTGTGGTAAAAGACATTTGGGTAATTGTAGATTGAATGACCTAGCATGTTTCAGATGTGGATCATTAGACCATTTCATTTGAGATTGTCCAGAGTCTGTTGAACAAGAGATTGTACAGAATATAAGGCCAGATAATGTTCCAGCTAGAGGTAGATCCTCTCGAAACAAAAGAAATGCCAGACGTAGTCAAAGAGCTCCAAAAGATGCAGTTGCGAGATCTGAAGCTAAAGCACCTGCCAGAGCTTACGCCATTCAGGCTCGTGAGGAAGCTTTGTCCCCAGATGTTATTACGGGTACATTTACTCTTTATGATACTTCTATTATTGCATTGATAGATCCAGGGTCTACTTATTCGTATATATGCATGAACTTAGTATCCAGTAAGACTTTGCATGTGGAGTCTACTGAATTTGTTGTTAGAGTATCGAACCCCTTAGGTAAATGTGTCTTGGTTGATAAAGTATGCAAGAACTGTCCGTTGATGTTTTGAGATGTTTGTTTCCCGGCTGATCTGATGCTATTACCATTTGATGAGTTTGATATAATTCTGGGTATGGATTGGTTAACTTTTCATGATGCTGTTGTGAACTACAAAAGAAAGATCATTGATTTGAGATGTCAGAATGATGAAATAATTCGAATTCAATCAAATGATTTGAATGGGTTACCGGCTGTGATATAAGGGATGAAATCTCAGAGTTATTTGAAAAAGGGTTACGAAGCATATTTTACTTATGTGATTGATACGAGAGTGACTGAAAAGAAAGTTGAATTAGTGTCAGTTGTAACACCCCTAACCCGTAACCATCGCCGGTTTAGGGTTAAGAGGCATTACCGGACAAACAAAAACTTTTACGGACAATTCATGACTTAATTTGACAAATCACATCAAAGTGTCCCTTAAATAGGTCTTTGAGACTTTAATCATACTTTAAATTAGGGCCGGGACTAAACCGAACACATACAGAAGTTCTCAAAAATTTTAAATTTTTTCTAAGATACAGAGGTCACATGCCCGTGTGGGCAGACCGTGTGCCTCCCACGGCCTCAGACGCACCCTGTGTCTAAGCCATGCCAAAACAGGGCATACATACTGACTTGTCCACATGGTCGTGGACACGCCCGTGTGCCTCACCCATGGTCGCTACTAACTTGCACCACACGGCCAGCCACACGCTCGTGTGTCCAGCCCGTGGTCAAGTTTGACTTGTTTTGAAATACAACCACGAGGGACACGGTCGAGCCACACGCCCGTGTGCTCAACTATGTGGGCAAATATAGACCATTTGCAAGGCCAAAATGCCACCCACACTTTGAGCAATCCCTACAAGCTTCATACCAATCCAATCCATGTCAAAATAAACAACTTTTCCAAGTATTCAAAGGCATCTCAAACAAAACAACTTATTCAACAATTAGCTCAACTAAATAACAACCATTTCTAAGCAAGTTTCATCCACAATTTTACCATTACAAAATAACATCTTCCCATCAATATGATACCAACTTTGCTTCATAAACATACCACAATTTTGATCATCTTAATAACCAACATACCATACCAAAATATGCATCATATACCATGACCACTCATACATATCACCAACATTTATCTAGCCATATCACATGGCTATTTACATATTTCAAACATATCCTAAAATAACTAGCCTATACATGCCATATTTTACTATATACACATTCAAAAGTACCAAAGTAGAGTTTGATAGTGTGGTGATGATCCTCGACGATTCCTGTGCCTTTCGTAGCTTCGACGATCTATAAAACAAAGCAAACACACACAAAGTAAGATTTCAAAAGCTTAGTAAGCCATATATAAATAAACTTAACATAAAATGCACATAATCACATTGATACAATGTCATTAATATTCCTCATTTGCAATTTCATAACATGTCCTTTGGCTCATTTGTTTAGCCATAGATTACTAACATATCACATCTCAAAGCATCAATTATGCTCATAGCACATTCAAAAATATATATCACATATTATCTAATCAAATTCATACACATATTCATTTTAGTAAGTTCATAGACACACTTACCTTTCATACACATACATAGTGTACCTTTCAAACATACCTGACTCGTTTATACATTTCACGTAGTCTTTCATTTCTCAGATTTGCCCGTTGAACCGTTTGGAATAAAATAGGAAGCTTGGAATACTCAGAATGGTCGTACAATGCCAACGTCTCAGACGTGGTCTTACATGTAACCAGATATCGATGCCACTGTCCCAGACAGGGTCTTACACGAATTGATACGATGCCAATGTCCTAGACATGGTCTTACACGTAAATCTCAAACCGATGCCAACGCCCTAGACGTGGTCTTACTCGATATCACACATCGGAAACCTATGTCATGACATACGCAATCCTACCTATTCTTAGCTTCGTATGGGACTTTTTCAGATGTTGACACTATGTCGATACTATCTCGAATTTCATGTACTCATCATCTCGTACACATTCATCATTATGTATCTTCATATAAACATACATATATAAATGTAAATACGTTTATTTGTATATAAACTTACCTCGGATTCGGATAACGGAAACAAACTCGGCTACTCAATTACTTTCGATTTTCCACGATCTAAGTCTGTTTTCTTCAATTCTTGTTCTATACATATTCAAATTTAATCTATTTATTCACCAAATCATTCATTTCAATCCAAAAACACATGTTTAGGGTAGTTTACAAATTAGCCCCCATATTTTCACATTTTGACATTTTAGTCCTTATTTCACAAAATCGCAAAATACACAAAACCTTAATACACCCATGCTTAGCCGAATTCTATATAGGTTCCTAGCAACCCATGTTTTTCATTTATTTCACTATTTAGTCCTTCAAAATATTATTTTATCAATTTAGTCCAAATCACTCAAAATTACCAAAAACACAAAGACAAACTATGTTAATCTAACACATATCTTTCATAATTTATCCTCAAACATCACAAAGCTTGCAAAATCATCAATGGCACATTTCAAAATCATTATCAATTCACAAAATTAAAGCATGGGTTTTGAAGAACACAAAGCAACGATTGCAAAAACATAGAAATTATCAAAAGCCGAGCAAAAACAAACCTTGAATTAAGCTTGATAGTAGCCGAATGTCATGAAAGCTCAAAACCCCTCTTCTTTTCTTATTTTCGATTCCAAAAAGATGAACATCCACTAACATTTTCATTTGCTTTTATTAATTACTTGTTAATAGATTATTTACTAATTTAACCTTTAAATTTTAATAGTAAAATCATATACATCAAGCCCATAATCGTCCATCCCATTGTTTAATGGCTTATTTTCATTTTAAGGACTTCACATAATAAAATATACAATAATTCGGCACTTATTAAATTAAAAGGCCACTTTTACATTTTATGCGATTTAATTCTATTCTCAAATTAAACACACAAATGTTCAAATTAATTCACGAAATTTTCACACAGGCTAAATCACATATAATAAACACGGAAAACAATATTAAAATATTTTCTAACTCGAATCTGTGGTCCCGAAACCACTATTCCAACTAGGGTCTAAACCAGACTGTTACATTTCTCCCCCTTAGGGATTTTCGTCCCCGAAAATTTACCGTTGAATAGGGTCTAACCCCGTGTTGATGCCATAATACTTTCACTAACGAGATTTTCTTATTTCTCAATTCTTTCACTTCACGAGCTAAGATACGGACCAGTTCTACTTCATAAGTCATATCAGATCGGATTTCAATCTCAGACGGAGTAATCACATGTGATGGGTCGGATCTGTACCGACGAAGCATTAACACTTGAAATACATTATGAATCTTTTCTAGTCCTGGTGGCAACAACAACTTATAAGCAACTGGCCTAATACATTCGATGATCCCATACGGTCCGATGAACCTCGGACTCAACTTGCCTTTACGTCCGAATTCAGTACTTTCTTCCACGGAGATACTTTAAAAAAATACTTTATCACCAATTTCAAATTCAATGTCTTTTCTTTTCTAGTCTGTATAGGACTTCTGACGATCAGGCGCTGCTTTCAGACTATCACGGATTACTTTCACTTTCTATTCAGTGTCTCTTATCAAATCGACCCCGTGTATCTTACTTTCACTGAGCTCAGTCCAATACAGAGGTGTCCGAAATTTACGTCCATACAAAGCTTCATAGGGTTTCATTTTAATGCACGACTTAAAACTATTATTATATGCAAATTCAATTAGTGGCAAATATTGTTCCCACGCACCATCAAACTCAAGGATGCAACATCTCAACATATCCTCGAGAATCTGAATAATCCGTTCGGACTAACCATACGTCTACAGGTGAAAAGCCGTACTGAAATGCAATTCGTGCCTAAAGCTTCATGCAATTTCTTCCAGAATCGTGATGTAAATCTTGGATCTCTATTAGACACAATAGACAATGGCACTTCGTGCAATCTCACAATATCGAAATATAAAGCTTAGCTCACTTATCAAGTAAATAACCAGATCGTACCGGAATAAAATGGGCAGATTTCGTCAATCGATCAACTATGACCCAAATTGCAAATTTCTTTCTCGGAGTCAATGGCAATCCAGAAACAAAGTCCATCGTCACTCTATCCCATTTCCACTCGGGAATCAGAATCGGTTGTAGCAAACCAGATGGAACCTAATGTTCAGCTTTGACTTGCTGATAGGCTAAGCATTTTGATACAAAGTTAGAGATATCTCTTTTCATACCAGACCACCAATAGTGTTGCTTCAGATCATGGTACATCTTCGTACTTCCCGGATGAATAGATAGGCGACTATTTTGAGCTTCATTCAAAATTAACTATATTAACTCCAGATTTATCGAAACACAAATTCGATCTCGAAATCTCAAACAATCATCATCATCAACTCTAAATTCAAAACCGGAATTCGAATCACACTGAGCTCGTTTCACTAGCATTTTATTATCAATCTTCTGAGCATCACATATTTGCTGTAAAAACAACAGTTTCGCTTTCAATTCAGCTAAAACTGAACCATCATCAGACAGGTCTAAATGAGCATTCATAGCACACAACGCAAACAGTGATTTCCAGCTCAGTGCATCAGCAACAACATTTGCCTTACCCAGATGATAATCTATCACAAGCTCATAATTTTTCAACAGCTCTAACCATCTTCTCTGTCGCAGATTCAAGTCTTTGTGAGTCATCAGGTACTTCAAACTTTTATGAGATGAAAACACACGGCATTTCTCACTGAAAAGATAATGGCACCAAATCTTTAATGCAAACACAACCCCAGCTAGCTCAAGATCATATGTCGGATAATTCTTTTCATGCGGCTTCAATTGTCTCGAGGCATAAGCTATAACTTTGTATTCCTGCATTAAAACACATCCCAGACCATTCAATGAAGTATCATTGTAAATCACGAATTCTTTACCCGATCTAGTTGTACCAAAACTGGAGCTTCAGTCAATAGAATTTTCAACTGATCGAAGCTTTTCTGACACTTATCAGACCATTCAAACCTCACATCTTTCTGAAGAAATCTAGTCAATGGAGTATCTACCACCGAGAATCCTTTTACAAACCGACAATAATAACCAGCTAGTCCCAGAAAACTATGGACTTCAGACACATTCTTCGGAGGTTTCCATTCCACAATAGCAAAAATCTTACTCGGATCAACTCCTATTCCAGAGGCTGATACAATATGTCCTAGAAAACCAACTTCTCGCAACCAAAATTCACATTTACTGAACTTTGCATACAATTGCTTATCTCACAGAATTTGCAACACAATTCTCAAATGTTCAGCATGCTCAATCTCATCACGTGAATAAATAAAAATGTCGTCAATGAACACAACAACAAATCGATCTAAATACGGTCTGAAAATTCTGTTCATCAAATCCATGAAAACAGCAAGAGCATTTGTTAGTCCAAAAGGAATAACTAAAAAATCATAATGCCCGTACCTCGTTTTGAAAGTAGTTTTCAGAATATTTGAATCTTTTACTTGCAACTGATAATACCCCGATCTCATATCTATCTTTAAAAATACAGTGGCTCCTTTTAACTGATCAAACAAATCGTTGATTCTAGGCAGGGGATATTTATTCTTTATAGTCACCTTGTTCAACTGACGATAATCAATGCACATTCTCATCGTGCCATCTTTCTTTTTCACAAACAGAACAGGAGCACCCCAATGTGAGAAACTCGGTCTTGCAAACCCTCTATTAGTCAACTCTTGCAAGTGTGACTTTAACTCTTTCAACTCTGTTGGTGCCATTCTATATGGAGCTATCGAAATAGGAATTGTTCCCGGTAATAGATCAATACCAAATTCAACTTCATGTATCGGAGGTAATCCCGGTAATTCTTCAGGAAATACATCAAGGAATTCACAAACAACTGGCACTGATTCAATTTTCTTTTCAGTTACTTTCGAATCAATCACATAAGCAAAATAAGCTTCATAACCCTTTCTCAAATAATTCTGAGCTTTTAACACTGATATCACATTTGGTAACCCATTCAAGTCATTAGGCTCAATTCGAACCATATCATCATTCTAGAATCTCAAATCAATAGTCTTTCTTATGCAATTCACAACAACATCATGCACTGTCGACCAGTCCATACCCAAAATTATATCGAACTCATCAAAGGGTAATAGCATTAGATCAGCAGGAAAACAAACATCTCGAAACATCAACGGACAGTTCTTGCATACTTTATCAACCAAAACACTTTTACCTAAAGGGTTCGATACTCTAATAAGAAATTCAGTAGACTCTACAGGCAAAGCCTTACTGAATACTAAGTTCATGCATATATACGACTATGTAGAACCTGGGTCTATCAATGCAATCACAGAAGTATCATAAAGAGTAAATGTACCCGTTATAACATTCGGGGATGAAGCTTCCTCATGAGCTCGGATGGCATATGCTCTGGCAAGTGCTCTAGCTTCAGATCTCGCAACAGTGTCTTTCGTAGTTCTCTGACTACCACTGCCATTTCTTGCATTTCGGGAAGGTCTACCTCTCGCTGAAACATTTTCTAATCTCAGGTTCTGAACAATCTCTTGTTCAACGGACTCTGGACAGTCTCGGGTAAAATGATCTAAGGATCCACATCTAAAGCAAGCTCAGTCATTCAATCTACAACTTCCCGGATGGCTTTTACCACAATGTTTACATTCAGGTCGCTCATATCGTACATTTCCCACACTAGCTATCGATGTAGCTGGAGCTTTAGAATTTGACTATGATCTAGCTCGATCTCTTGGATTCGAATGTCCCACATTACTTCTGGAACAACTATGCTCATCTCTGAATTTCTTTGAAGTTGACTGAAATGATTTGCTCGAAAATCTCTTTCTCGAATCTCTGACTTCAGACTCAACTTTTCTTTTGTCTTTCCCGAGTGCCTCAGCTTTGCATGCTCGATCAACAAGCACAACAAACTCTTTTATTTCCAAAATCCCAAGCAAACGGATATCTTCATTAAGGCCACTTCAAATCTTTTGCACATTATTGCCTCGGATCATCACTATTGGCCCTGAACTCTTCGGCCCTATATTTACGGATTTTGTTGACCGGAGGTTTATTCAACAGATTCAAACTCATAACCGGAGGTATAGCAGAAGTCTGAGGAGGATTAGCGGGGCCAGAGGTTGTGAAATAGCCGGATTAGTTCTTACATACTGAGTGAACCACTCGTTCATCATTTGGAAGAAAGCTTGTTTAGCTTCTCCCTCTTGACCGCTAGTAACCGGTCTTGAATCATATGGCGCTATCCCTTGAGCGGGAGCAGGCGCATTACTTTCAACGTCATCAGCTACGGCTCTTTCGGGCTCCATTACCATAGAAAAAACATATTTTACACGTCAGGATTCATCACACTATTACATTTCATATATATATGGCATGTATAGCTAGACTCTCTCACGCTATGTTAGTCTGAGAATTGACTAAACCGTAGCTCTGATACCAATAAAATGTAACACCCCTAACCCGTAACCATCGCTGGTTTAGGGTTAAGAGGCATTACTGGACAATCGAAAACTTTTACGGATAATTCATAACTTAATTTAACAAATCACATCAAAGTGTCCCTTAAATAAGTCTTTGAGACCTTAATCATACTTTAAATTAGGGACGTGACTAAACCGAACACATACAGAAATTCTCGAAAATTTAAAAATTCTTCTAAGATACAGAGGTCAGACACTCGTGTGGGCAGGCCGTGTGCCTCCCACGGCCTCAGACACAACCGTGTGTCTAAGCCGTGTCAAAACAGGGCATACATATTGACTTGTCCGCACAGCCGTGGACACGCCCGTGTGCCTCACCCGTGGTCTCTACTGACTTGCACCACACGGCCAATCACACGCCCGTGTGTCCAGCCCGTGGTCGAGTCTGACTTGTTTTGAAATACAACCACGAGGGACACAGTCGAGCCACACGCCCGTGAGCTCAACCGTGTGGGCAAATATAGACCATTTGCAAGGCCAAAATGCCACCCACACTTTGAGCAATCCCTACAAGCATCATACCAATCTAATCCATGTCAAAATAAACAACTTTTCCAAGTATTCAAAGGCATCTCAAACAAAACAACTTATTCAACAATTAGCTCAACTAAATAACAACCATTTTTAAGCAAGTTTGATCCACAATTTTACCTTTACAAAATAACATCTTCCCATCAATATGATACCAACATTGCTTCATAAACATACCATAATTTTGATCATCTTAATAGCCAACATACCATACCAAAATATGCATCATATACCATGACCATTCATACATATCACCAACATTTATCTAGCCATATCACATGGCTATTTACATATCTCAAACATATCCCAAAATAACTAGACTATACATGCCATATTTAACTATATACACATTCAAAAGGACCAAAGTAGAGTTTGATAGTGTGGTGATGATCCTCGACGATTCCCGAGCCTTTCGTAGCGTCGAAGATCTATAAAACAAAGCAAACACACACGAAGTAAGCTTTCAAAAGCTTAGTAAGCCATATACAAATAAACTTAACATAAAATGCACATAATCACATTGATACAATGTCATTAATATTCCTCATTTGCAATTTCATAACATGTTCTTTGGCTCATTTGTTTAGCCATAGATTGCTAACATGTCACATCTCAAAGCATCAATTGTGCTCATAGCACATTCAAAAATATATATCACATATTATCTCATCAAATTCATACACATATTCATTTTAGTAAGTTCATATACACACTTACCTTTCATACACATACATAGTGCACCTTTCAAACGTACCTGACTTGTTTATACATTTCACATAGTCTTTCATTTCTCGGATTTGCCCATTGAACCATTCGGAATCAAATAGGAAGCTCGGAATACTCAGAATGGTCGTACAATGCCAACGTCCCGAACGTTGTCTTACATGTAACCAGATATCGATGCCACTGTCTCAGACAGGGTCTTACATGAATCAATACGATGCCAATGTCACAAACATGGTCTTACACGTAAATCTCAAATCGATGCCAATGTCCCAGACATGGTCTTACACGATATCACATATCGGAAACCTATGTCATGACATACGCAACCCTACCTATCCCTAGGTTCGTACGGGACTTTTTCAGATGTTGACACTATGTCGATACTATCTCGGATTTCATGTACTCATCATCTCATACACATTCATCATTATGTATCTTCATATAAACATACATATATCAATGTAAATATGTTTATTTGTATATAAACTTACCTCGAATTCGGATAACGGAAACGAACTCGGCTACTCAATTACTTTCGATTTCCTACAATCTAATCCATTTTCTTCAATTCTTGTTCTACACATATTTAAATTTAATCCATTTATTCACCAAACCATTCAATTCAATCCAAAAAAAATTTAGGTCAATTTAGAAATTAGCCCCCACATTTTCACATTTTGACATTTTAGTCCTTATTTCACAAAATCACAAAATACACAAAATCTCAATACATCCATGCTTAGCCGAATTCTCTATTGGTCCCTAGCAACCCATATCTTTCATTTATTTCACAATTTAGTCCTTCAAAATATTATTTTCTCAATTTAGTCCAAATCACTCAAAATCACCAAAAACTCAAAGACAAACTATGTTAATCTAACACATATCTTTCATAATTTATCCTTAAACATTACAAAGCTTGCAAAATCATCAATGGAACATTTCAAAATCATTATCAATTCACAAAATTAAAGCATGGGTTTTGAAGAACACAAAGCAACGATTACAAAAATGTAGAAATTATCAAAAACTGAGCAAAAACGAACCTTGAATTAAGCTTGATAGTAGTCGAATGTCATGAAAGCTCAAAACCCCTCTTCTTTTATTATTTTTGGGTCTAAAAAGATGAACATCCACTAACATTTTCATTTGTTTTTATTAATTACTTGTTAATAGATTATTAACTAATTTAACCTTTAAATTTTAATAGTAAAATCGTACACATCAAGCCCATAACCGTCCATCCCATTGTTTAATGGCTTATTTCCATTTTATGGGCTTCACATAATAAAAACAACAACAATTCGGCACTTATTAAATTAAAAGGCCACTTTTGCATTTTATGCGATTTAATCCTATTCTCAAATTAAACACACAAATGTTCAAATTAATTCACGAAACTTTCACACAGGCTAAATCACTTATAATAAACACAGAAAATAATATTAAAATATTTTTTTGACTCAGATCTGTGGTCCTGAAACCACTATTCTGACTAGGGTCTAAACCAGACTGTTTCATCAGTTGTTTGTGAATTACCTGATGTATTTCCTGAAGAACTACCGAGATTACCTCGGATATGCGAAGTTGCATTTGGTATTGATTTATTGCCGAGAACAACACCTATCTCTATAGCTATGTACAGAATGGCACCAACAGAATTGAAAGAGTTGAAGACACAGTTGCAAGAGTTAACCGATAGAGGATTTGCACAACCGAGTTTCTCACCTTGGGGTGCTCCCGTTCTATTTGTGAAAAAGAAAGATGGTACAATAAGAATGTGTATCGATTATTGTCAGTTGAACAAAGTGACTATAAAGAACAAATATCCTCTGCTCAGAATTAATGATTTGTTTGATCAGTTGAAAGGAGCTATCGTGTTTTCAAAGATAGACCTGAGATCGGGATACTATCAGTTACAAGTAAAAGATTCAGATATTTCAAAAACTGCTTTCAGAATGAGGTACGGGCATTATGAGTTTTTAGTTATGCCTTTCAGACTAACAAATGCTCCTGCTATTTTTATGGATCTGATGAACTGTAACATCCCGAAATTGGGCCTAGCAGGATTGGGCCTTGGGCTTAGGAGTGTTTAAAATCTTCAAGAATATGAGAATGGTGTTATTGCAAATTGGACTTATTAGTTAAGTGGATTTGGAAGGTTACGAGGTTTCTATGAATTCTCGGGTTTAATTGGGCTTTAGGAAAAATTTGAGTATCATCTTGTTGCTTGTGTTAGTTCGGGTATGATTTTATTATGTGCCTAATATAGTCTTGTGAAGGTTTGGAATTAAATTGGATTTAGAATAATTTTTAGTATGGTGAATTTAGTGAAGTGGATCAAGTGACCCTGATACTTAAGTTAATTTAAGTGTTTAATGTTAGCATAAGTGAGCAAGTAGTAAAGTGGTGTTGGCGCATGAGTAATTGTATGAGGGAAGAGGTTCGAATCCCATGGATGGCAATAAGGTGACTTTTATTTTTACATGTGTAAGGCATGCGTCGGTCAACTCTAATTAAGATAAGGTTGGTCTTTATCATTTATGGATAGTAGACTAAGGGAATAAGGCAAGTTATTAGTTAAGGAATGGAATCAAGGTGTTATAGAAGGATAAGGGGACATAAGGATTGATGTATGGGTGATGTTTTGGAAATTAGGCTAGGGGGGTTGGCCGAATATTGTATGGGATTAGGGGGAAGATAGTTGGCCAAACTTTTGGTATTTTGTGCATCTTTTTCCCTTTTCTCCAAAATCTTTCTCCTTAGCCGAATTTGTCTTGGGCATTAGGTAAAAATTATGTTTTGTTTTGGCTATCATCTTTGACCATATTGGTATTCTCTTTTTCTTCTTTTCCTCTCAAGCTTTTCTTTCTTTTGGTACTAAAATATTGTTACTTTTGAAGGCATTTTTCCCTTCATTCTTTTTCTTCAAAACCGAATATCCCTCTCCCAAATCCCATCAATTGCCGATTCTCTCTAAGCCCATACTTTTCCTTTTCATCCTTGTTAAAGCCGAAACTCTCTGGTGCCCATCAAAAGCTGAAAGTTCACTTCATTGCCACCCCCTTTGAATCGATTTCTGCTGCAAGCTCTTTTGCCGATTTCTTGAAGTAGTGATTACAAGGAAAGATCATCGGGATTTCAAGAATCCAAGGTAAGCTCTATGTGGTATTCGGCCAAAGGGCCATTTATTTGTGATTAAATGTTAGAATGGAATCTAACATAAACCTATAGGGATTTCGACATCTTCATAGCCAAGAGACTACTTTCGGGATTTAAAATCATAAGGTAAGTATATATGAACATTCGGCCAATGCCATATTTTAGTATTAGTGCCTAACCGATTTCACCTATGGGTATTAGGAAGGAGTGCAATCAGTTTTGGTAGATTTTTGGGATTCAGTGAACGCGCTAAGTAAACCAGGTGTGTAACCCCGCACTATTTCCTGATAGATTTATGGTTCTAATATTATGTGTATGTTAATAATAATATGGAAGTGGCCAAAGGTACCATACAAATGGTACAGAGTACTCAGGTACGTTATTCTCTAAAGTTATGTCAATAATAAGAATATCTGTTATGACACAAATGTGAAAATGCTATGAAAGTGAAATAAGGCCTATGGCATGAAATTGCATGAAATGTATGATATATGGGGCATATGGGTGATTATATTAAGGGGAAGTGATCTGTTGGTTTTATACCACAATATCTGAATGTGGTGACTTATGTCACATAATCTGAATGTGGTGACTTATGTCACAAAATTATTATTATCTGGTGGCTATGCCACGAAATTATAAGGGCGATGTGCCAGTGGACTGCAGCGACTGCCTTCGATGGTGTGTAGTGGATGGAGGGTCGACTTAGTAGTCCCCACGGTGTGATGGTTGGTACGGGTGATGTGTAGCGGATGGTTTCTAGGTTTGGGTTCGGGATTGCATCATTATATTTAATTGTTATATGTATATGTATGGTCTGATATGCCTGAATTGTTGAGACTTAGTGTTGGTTGTTACACATTGAGTCTGTTTGACTCACCCCGTTGTGGGATATTTTTCAGGTGACGCTCAGTGATGGACCGGGTCGGCAGGAGCTTAGTGGTGGCCATGCTCAGCACGAAATTTATTTTATTTAGACTTTCTATTTTTTTTAAGTACTTTGAATTTATTTTTTTGGGGTTTTTTTTGTGATGTAATAAGGCCACTAGTATGAACTATTTATTCATGCATTTTAATTATTTTATTATGGTACAAATTTTTATCAAATTAAACTTTAAGTAACTTTTCTTAAGAATAAATCTTAAAATATTTTTGACTTAATATTTCGTAAATAAAGTTTTATTAAAATCTAGACTTCAAGTCTAGACTTCAAAACCATCCAAAATTTTCCAAAGAAGCAAACAAGTTTTGAATCGTTTTACTTAAGGAACATACCAGATCCGATCAAGACTCGTGGGCCGGGTTTGGGGTGTTTCATGAGCAGAATTTTTAGACTGTATTTAGATCGATTTGTTGTTGTATTCATTGTCGACATTATGATTTATTCGCGTGATGAAATTGAGCATGCTGAACATTTGAGAACTATGCTACAAACTCTGCGAGATAAGCAATTGTATGCAAAGTTTAGTAAATGTGAATTCTGGTTGCATGAAGTTGGATTTCTAGGTCATATTGTGTCAGCATCTGGTATATGGGTTGATCTGAGCAAGATTTCAGCTATTTTGGAATTGAAGCCTCCGAAAAATATGTCTGAAGTTTGCAGTTTTCTGGGACTTGCTGGTTATTATCGAAGGTTCGTAAAAGGCTTTTCGATGATTGCTACTCCGTTGACTAGATTGCTTCAGAAAGATGAGAAGTTTGAATGGTCCAATAAATTTCAGAAAAGCTTTGATCAGTTCAAAGCCCTTTTAACTGAAGCTCTAGTTTTGGTACAATCAGAATCGGGTAAAGAATTTGTGATTTATAGTGATGCTTCGTTGAATGAATTGGGATGTGTTTTGATTCAAGAAGGCAATGTTATAGCTTATGCCTCGAGACAATTGAAACCGCATGAAAAGAATTATCCGACACACGATCTTGAGCTAGCTGTGATTGTGTTTGCATTAAAGATTTGGCGTCACTATCTCTTTGGTGAAAAATGCCATGTGTTTTCAGATCATAAAAGTTTGAAATATTTGATGACTCAGAAAGACCTGAATCTGCGACAGAGAAGATGGTTAGAATTGTTGAAAGACTACGAGTTTGTGATAGATTATAATCCGGGTAAAGCGAATGTTGTTACTGATGCATTGAGTCAAAAATCGCTATTTACATTACGTGTGATGAATGCTCATTTAGACTTGTCTGATGATAGTTCAGTTTTGGTTGAATTGAAAGTGAAACAGTTGTTTTTACAGCAAATAATTTATGCTCAAACGAGCTCAGTATGAGTTGAACTCCGATTCTAAATTTTGAGTTAATGATGATAATTGTTTAAGATATCAAAATCAATTATGTGTTTCGAGAAATCCAAATTTGATTAAGTCGATATTGAAAGAAGCACATAGCAGTTGTCTATCTGTTCATCCGAGAAGTACCAAGATGTACCATGTAACAACCTGATTTAGGGGCTAGTCGAAACAGTGTTCTCGGGACCACTAATTCAAGGTCGAAGAAAATTATTTTTAATTTTATATTATGGGTTATAGCATGATTATAAGGGTGCATGAAAATTTTGGTGCTTTAATTTTAGCGATTTCATGCTTAATCGCGAAAAAAGACTAAATCGCATAAAGTGCGAAAGTTCTATTTTATTTGCTAGAGGTGCCAAATAGCCATAGAATATTAAATTGGAGGTCCTTAAAGTGCAAATAGGCCATGGGGAAAGTGATGGTCGGCCATAGGGGACAAAGAATAGACTTTGTCATTTGGTTAGGTGAAATTTGGTGATAAAATTTGATTTTTATAATAAAATAAAGAGAATAAAAGATATCATCTTTTCTTTCCCTTCTCTCCACCAAATTTTCTCAAGAAAAATAGCCATGGAAGCTTGAAAATTTCAGCACACTCTTCTCCTTACGAGTAAGTGTTCTAGTGATCATTTCTTGATAAAAAATTGTACTTTTGGAACCCCTAAAGCTTAAGCTAGCTAATGAGGGGACTATTTTGCAAAATGATTAAGAGTCTAGGGTTTTTCCATGAGAGAAATTAAGTTGTTTGCTGCATTTTTATGGAAGGAAATGAGTCTTAGTTGTTAGATGAACAACTTTTGTGAAAGGTGTTACCATAAAAACACCTAAAAGGACTTTTTTGTAGAAGTTGTGAAATAAGTGGTATATGAGTGTAATAGTTGAAATTGCTATAGGAGGGAATATGAATCAGCTAGGCTTGATTAACAAAGAAATTAGATAAAAATTTATATACGAGCCTAAGGGCAAAATTGTAATTTTGCCAAAGTCCAAGGGCAAAATGGTAATTTTTCTAAAGTAGAAATTTTAAAATGTATTGATTAGTGTGATGGTTAAATGAGTAAATTTCATTGTTATAGATCAAAGCAAACGAGATTTGGACCTAGAACGGGAGAAAAGAGAGATATGGGCAAATAGGTCACTTTTTACCCTTTTTGGTATGAGGTAAGTTCGTGTGTAAATAATGCAACTCTACGTGAGGTATTTGATATTTCGACATTGTATGAATTGTAAATTGTCTTTATGAAATATATTATTTATGATTTTGACGAGATGTCAAGGAGTGAAAGTCTTCAATCGAACTTTAAGAATGAATAGAATGCAAATACTAAGTTATTAAGGTTATTAAGATTTCGTGTAAGACCATATTTGGAATATGGCCTCGGTGTAAGATTTTGTATAAGACCATGTTAGGGACATGACATCGATATGATATTTCATGTAAGACCCTATTGGGGATATGACGTTGATACAATTTTATATGTATGAGACTCAAGAGTATTTTGTAGCATTGTGAATGATTCAACAGGTATGTTGAAAATAAGGAAGTATGTGGACATGACATGATTGGTACATGTATGTACCCAGAATTCATATGAAGTGATTTCGGTATATGATGAATCCATAGTAAGTTTATGTGTAAATGATGCATTCTTTATTGCATATGTTTTACTTAATAATGCATTGCTTGAATGTGTATAATCATTGTAGAGATCTACTAAAAATGATAGAGAGTGAGGAAATCCTTGTATGAACATTCGACATAGGAAATGAGTGTGAATAATTATCCGTGAATGTGAGACAATGGTGGGCTGTGCACGATACCATCGTATTTATTATCAATGGTGGGCTGTGTGCGATACCACTTTATTATTTTTTATCGATGGGCTGTGTGCGATACCATCGTGATTGGTACGAATGGTGGGCTGTGTGCGATACCACCTTATTAATTATTAAATGGTGCGATACCACCTGTGTGCGATACCATCACAGATCTGACCCATCACATGTGATTTCTTCGAGATTGAGATCCGATTTGATATGACTTAAGAGGAAGAACCGATACGGATTTTAGATCACGAGGTAAAAGAATTAATAAATAAGAAAATCTCATTAGTGAAGGTCTTATGGCATCGAAACGGAGTGGAAGAGGCTACGTGGGAGCCCGAAGAACTATGAGACAACAATATCTGAATCTGTTTAACGGTAAGATTTTCGGGGACCAAAATCCCTAAGGGGGAGAATTGTAATAGTCTGGTTTAGACCCTAGTCAGAATAGTGGTTTCAGGACCACAAATTAGAGTTAGAAAAATATTTTAATATTATTTTTGTGCTTGCATTATGTGATTAAGCATGTGTGAAAGTTTTGTGAATTAATTTGTCCGTTTGTGTGCTTAATTAGAGAAAAGGATCTAATTCAATAAAATGCAAAATTAGCATGCCATGTGTTAAAGGTACCTATGTGCTATGTCTTTATTAATATGAAGTCCTTATGATGTTATTATGCCATTTTTAAGTTTATGGACAATTATCCATAGATTAAATGTTTTTCATTAATATATCATTAAGGGCGAAATGGTAAAATGTTAATTAAGTTTAATTTAATAAAAAAAAGCTTGAATAATGGCCATTTATGTGTTCATCCACCGAAAACAAGAAAAGAGAAAGGGTTTTAAGCTTCCATGATATTCGGCCATTACAAGTCTTGATTAAGGTATGTTAGTTGTTCGATTTTCGATAATTTCTACGTTTTTGTAGTTGTTGCTTCGAGTACTACAAAACCCATGCCTTAATTTTTGGAATTTGATGATGATTTTGAAATGTGCCATTGATGAATGTTTGAGCTTTGTGATGTTAGTTAATGAAATATGAAATATATGTATTAAATTAACATGTTCTGTCTTTGGATTTTTGGTGAATTTTAGTAATTTGGACTAAATTGAGAAAATAATATTTTGAGGGACTAAAATGTAAAATAAATGAAATGTATGGACTTGTATGATCATGATGAAAATTAGGCTAATCATGGGTACAAGGGAATTTTGCGTATTTTGTGAAATAGGAACTTAAATGTCAAAATGTGAAAATATGAGGGTTAATTTGTAAAATGCCTTAAATGTGTGTTTTGGATTGAATTGAATGATTTGGTGAATAAAAGAGTTAAATTTGAATATGTATAGATCAAGAACCAAAGAAAACGGATTTAGACCGAGGGAAGTCAAAAGTGATCGAGTAGTCAAATCCGTTTGTTTATTCCGAATACGAGGTAAGTCTATATAGAAATAAATGTAGTTAAGTTGAATTATTATGTTCAATTAATATTGAATTGTGATGAATAGCTTTGGATGATATTCGTGTGATATCCGAGAAAGTATCGATAATGTGTCAAGGTCCGAAAAGTCTCGTACGAACCTTAGGAATAGATATGATTCATATGTCATGACATAGGGATTACGATATGTGATATCATGTGAGACCACGTCTGGGACGTTGGCATCGATTTGAGATTTACGTGTAAGACCCTGTCTGGGACAGTGACATCGATATTTGATTACATGTAAGACCACGTCTGGGACGTTGGCATTGTACGATTATTCTGAGTTATCTGAGTATCCTATTTGTTTCTGAATGGTTAAACGGGAAATTTCGAGAAATGAAAGACTATGTGAAATATGTAATCGGTTTAGATACGTTTGAAATGTATACTATGATGAAGTATGAAAGGTAAGTATATGTGATTGTGCACAATGAGATATTTGCATAGATTCAATGAGACAAAATGTGGTATATGTATGATTGTGATACGAGCAAAAGTGATACTTTGAGGTATGAATTGTTAGTAAGAAATGGCTAAACAAATGAGTCAATGAAGAATTATGAATTTGAAATTGATATATATTAATGATCTTGTATTTGATATGATTATGAATATTATATGTTAAGTTTATTTGTATATGGCTTACTAAGCTTTTTTAAGCTTACTTTGTGTGTGTTTGCATTGTTTTATAGATCGTCAAAGCTACAGAATGCTCGGGGATCGTCAAGGATCATCACCACACTATCAACCTCTATTTTGGTACCTTTTGAAAGTGTATATATTAAAGTATGGCATGTGTAGTCTAGTGATTTTTTGATTATGTTTCGAAAAGCTTATAAATAGCCATGTGATATGGCTAGATATTGAATATGATGTAAATGAGTAGCTCATGCTATATGATGCATAGTTTGGTATGGTTGGATGGATAATGGTTGGCTAATGAAATGGCCAAATTTATGATAAGTTTGATGATTACAAAGTTAGTATATTATAGATGAAAAGGTTGTCATATTGAATTGGTAAGTTTTGGTTGGTTTATACTTAGAAATGCTAGTGATGATAATGAGATAAATGGTACATAAGTTGGTATGTTTGATATGTTCTTGAATGGTTAGAAAAGAAAGTCATTTTGGTATGTTTTGTTTGCATTGAAGATATGATTTGAATTGGTATAATGCTTATAGTATAACCCAAAGTGTGGGTGGCAAATTGGCCTTGTAAATGGCCAATATTTGCCCACAGGGTTGAGCACACGGGCGTGTGGCTCGATCGTGTCCCTCGTGGATACATTTCAAAACAAGTCAATTTCGACCACGGGCGTGTGACTGGTTGTGTCGTGCAAGTCAGTGTCGACCACGGGTGAGGCACACGGGCGTGTCTCAGGCGTGTGGACAAGTCAATATGTATGCCCTGTTTTGCCACGGCTTAGACACATGGGCGTGTCTAAGGCCGTGTGAGGCACACGGCCTGCCCACACGGGCGTGTGACCTCTGTAGCTTTGAAAAATATTTAATTTTCAAAAATTTTCGTATGTGTTTGGTTTAGTCCCGACCTCTTTCTAATGCATGTTTAAGGTCTCGTAGACCTATTTAAAGGACACTTTGATTTGATTGGTTAAATTATGACATGAAATGGTTGTATAAGATCCGATTTGTCCGGTAATGCCTTTAACCCTAGACCGACAATGGTTACAGGTTAGGCGTGTTATAGAATCCATGCATCAGACATTTCTGAATTAACTCCTTCAATTATTCCCAAGCTTCGTATAGCGTCTCATCCTCCATCTGTTGAAAAGACGTAATATTGTTTCTCAACTTGGCATTCATAGTAAGCGAGTTATACCGTAGCAAGAATCTCTTGCAAAGATCATTCCGTGATGGCACTATTCTTGAAAGCAAAACATTTAACCATACTCTCATACAATCTCTTAAAGAAGACAGGAATAGCTTAAGTCTCAAGACATTTTCAGGAACACCTTGTTGTTTGAATAAATCACATACTTCTAGAAAAGAGTCTTAAATGTAATCGTGGGTTTTCAGTGGGGAGTCCACCGAACTGTCCTACGGTTTGTAACATATGGAACATTACCGATTTCAACTCAAATTATTGAGCTAGTATATTTGGTCTAACTATCACTGGATTCAGATCATCCAGCATTGGGACGACATGCTCTCTAATTGGCCTATCTCGGTTATCCATCACACGTTCAATAGGAGGATTTTCATTGTGATAATTTGGATTACCATTAAGATCATTCCTATTTCCAGCCATTTTTCTCAATTCTTTTCTCTTTCTCCGCAAGGTTCTGTCAATCTTCAGATCAAAAAGGTATTTTATGTTAGCAGGAATGCCTCTTCTCATGTACTGATGGCAAACCTGTAAAAAGTAAATACACTAAGTTAAATAAAACTACTAAGTAAAATAACCGAACCAAATTTCACCAAATTGTCGATCCCCGACAACGGTGCAAAAAACTTGTCGTGTGTAAAATGATGTGTTATTTTGTACAAGCATACATGTCAATTCAAATAATAAAGTGATGAGTGAGTATTGTTCCCACAAGGATCAAATTGAGGCACAAAACTGGTCAAGTTATTGTAATATAGTTAATGTTATGGCAAGACTGACGAATAGGATAATATGGTAAACTAAGGTAAGTATGCAGTGATAATTCAAAGGAATGACGATGCATACGATACATGGAATTGATGAATAATTGGAAATGCTATGGAAAAAGTGAGAGCAGAAATGTAATAGTAATAACGAGAGTGATTATCCAAATAGAATGTAAATAAAGAAATAAACAACTAAATATGCTATGGAAAAAATACTACAACAAAGAATAAGGATAAAGTAATGTTGATTCAGAAGGTCGGGATTACCCAGAATCGACCCTTACTGTCAATAATGCCTTGGCAAAATTGTATCTACTTTATTGCACAGAATAGTTCTAAAATGGTTGTCTCTCACGAGAGCAAAACCTTAAGTTACTTTGCTCGTGCCTATAGGCATTTTAGATATCTTGCATGGGTTCCTTCTGTATGATCGTTACTCTATTTCTGGGGTCGACTACAAGTGTCTATCCAATACTTGCTCATTTCATTTAATTTTAATCCAACCAATCCAACCCTTTCAGAATTAGAATCAATTTATAAGTATACAAATAGTCTTCTATGTCTAGAGATCATTTTCATTTTAATTACAAAATAATAACAATAAAATGAAATAGTAAAGTGAATTAGATATATACTACATCCATAAAAATAGTTTAAGGTTTCATCGAAAGTAATCCAAACCCTATGAGATTTAGCTAATGGGTTGGGAAATAAAATTTCAAACCAAAATATTATCTGACATTGTGTTCAACTACTTCAATTCAATCTTTAGAAGGAACACTAATGGAAATAATAGAAGAACTTCGGGAAATAGCTTTCGCTTGCCTAGTCCACACTTCGGCAGCACAACGTCCTGTGATGGCTAAGAAGGACTACCTTCGACTTCTTTTCCTTTGCGTAGCCAAACCCTTATTCACGTCTAAAGATCTCTCCCACTTTTTTTGTTCGCCTTTTTGAATTCCCCTTAATTGGCTTTTATATATAGATTAGGCTGGGGTCGGCTAACGACTCATGATTATCTTATCCTCTTTTAGATGGATTTATCTGGTACAAGGTTGAATTTGAACTGGGATTGCTGCGCGAAAAATGTTGACTTGGTCTTCCCAGCATTGCCATGACATCTGTGCTGGCAAAACTGTCTGCACTTTGCCTTGAAAAAAACTTCACTCATTTATTTCCTTATTCCAAAACCTGTTCCTGTCACGCCAACACAAAAAACTCCACCGCAAGAAATTAAAAGCACCTAATTCCAACACAGTCCAAGTCACAATGCAATATTAAAAATGCTAACTAAAATTTCCTAAAATGCAACAAAATGTACTTAAGTACAAGCAATGAGCTAGGTTTAAAGGCATGAAATATAATTCTTTTCAAGAGTTATTAATTGTCGGGGGAGCATACTGGGTAGACCTGAGGCAATGTATTTGCGACTCTAGGAGATTTGACTCACTTCATTTTCCATGCGCTCATGCAATTACAACATGCAATAGTCTACATTTGTATCACATGAGCTTTGTGGATGAAGTTTAAAAACTAAAACACATTTATAACATGTGGGGAAATGTATTCCCATTGATCTCAGATGAATGCATGTGGCTGCTTGTATTGACAGTTCCATTTAAGTTGATACCCGATAGATCATTGTGTTGCAAACCAAAAGGTTGACCGACATCGACTCAGATACATGACAACATGGACATTCAGGAGAAGTCAGACCAACTGAGGTTATGCGGATGGTGTAGGAACCCGAGGCATACAATGTCGTCATGTCCACATCAATAGGATGATATAAGGACAACAAATCATTAATAGATTTATTAATTTTTAACCTATTTATTAATTTATTAATTGTAATCTATTTGTTGATTTTTTCATTCCTACACATATTTTGTTGTAATTTGTAAACACGTGGTTTTAATAAAACTTTGTTCCATTGTTTCCATGCATACTTGATTTAATAATTTGAAATGACAATGACAAACAGTTTTGATGCAAAAACGATATTTATTTAGAACCATAAGTATGTACAACATCGATACAATAAAAACATTGTGTATTTATTTAAAAAATTTACATGACAAGTACAAAAAAAAAAAATCAATTGAATCCCTGATCAGAATGTGTGCCACATCGCGGTGGTACGAAGGTTGCAAGCCAGATTCCTTCTTGGTTCAACTCCCGTACAGGTTGTGGTCTCCGCCTCTCATCTTCTTTGACTTCATCCGTAGTTGATTGTAATTGGTTGGTCCTGAGTTGCCATTGTGTATCCTACGGTCTAGAAATAAGTGGTGGCGAAGACGGTCCACCTTGGTAGAATAGTGAACCCGAAGGTGTTTGCAACACCATCGGCGTAAGGGTATAACTATATTGTCCCATACACTAGTGGTATAGCGACCAGACTCCCGGTCGATGTGCCAAACATAACTGACCTATATGTTGTCATTAGCATCATGGTCGTTGAAAATGTCGATGGCATCAGCGTGTAATATGCCAGGGATAGAGGTTCATAAGAAAACTTGACATCGAAGTAGAAGCAGGAAAATATGGTGCAATATGTGGTGCTTGTGTAAAAAATAAGGGGTTAGTATAAGCACCAAAATAAGTTGAGTCATATTGACCAGAAGGTGGTGTGAGCATCGATGTCGGTTCTTACCTCGATGTAGACGATGGACCTACCTCGTTAGCTCCATCGTGGCCTCCTCGCATTGGATTCCTAGGAGCCTATCGTGGCCTCCTCATTTGCGCTGACCTGCCCCTCGCCTCTTTACGTAGCAAATATGACTTGCCATGGACCCTAAACCATGACATGTACAACGGATAGCAGGCTAACTCAGTAGCGACAATGGGCTCGCAAGTAGGTAAAAATTCATACCTATTGTTCAATATGTTGATATATTGGGTGTGGAATGTAATCCAATTCTAATATGTCCTACCCTGCAAGTCGACAGGATGCATATTATCGAGGTCTTGGGGTGCCACAGGAATTGATTACCGGAACCCAAATTGCCACAACACTTTATCTGACTTGTGCATCTCTACAGTAGTGTACACTACCAATGACACCTTCACGTGCTAGATGTTGGGATTGACCAAGAATTTCGATGGAATGCCTTCTTAAATTGTGGATCAGAGTATGCATCCATTCAAGCTATATTAAAAAAATAATAAAATTATTTATCTATATACTACTAATTTTTAAATGAACTACATTAATATTATATAATTAAAAATAAAAAAATACATACCTCTACTTCCAATCGTTGGTCTAACAGAAGTTGCATATCTCGAAGCTTGTTAGGTAGTCTCACGTAACTCGGCCCATGGTTCCACTTATTGAAATAATATGTTAACACAACAATTTAAAACTTAAATCATTTTATTATGGTAACTATATTAACTAATGAATTTTACCTTGTTACGAATGGGAATGTATAAGGGTAGTCTGCTTGAGGACGTAAAAATGGCAACCGGTATTGCGCCCATGATTGTAGTAGAAGCATGCAACCACCAATTTTGATTTTATGTGGTTCGGTCGCCCGACACATCTTTTGGTACAACGTCACCAACACGACTAACCCCCGGCTGAGTTCGCCCGCTTCTCTAAAGTTGACGAGTTTTAGAAGCCACCTTAAATGGATGAGATTTCATGACTTATCAGGCATTATGAGACCCCCGATAATTATAAAGATGTACACTCGGGCGTGTTGTTCTCTTTGGACTTTAGTCGAATCCTCATCGAGCCTACAAAAAATTCTTCTTAGCCAATTCATATCTATTTGAGCTCTAAAAATGGTTTTCGGAACTCGCCCAAAAAGTTGCTCACATGCGTCTCTCCAATTGGTTGCGTGAACTAACCCAATCACTACCGGTAACCCGAGCTGTAACTGCATGTCCTCTAGAGTGATAGTGCACTCGCCAAATGGAAGGTAGAATGTGTGAGCCTCGGGTCTCCACCTTTCCACCAATGTGCTTACAAGTGTGGGGTCCAATTTACACCCCTGATCAATAAGGGTCATGCGCAAAAATTAGGCATCTCTTTTAGTACGATTCGATTAAGGGTGATGGAGGAGCGGGTAAATTACGAATATAAGTCTCCAAATTTCGATATTCCACCTATATATAAAAAAATACAAAATATTAAATTCCAATATAACAATAAAATATTTAAATTAAATTACATTAAATACAATAAAAAATTCTTACCATTTGCAACTAATCGACGAAAATGTGCTTCTCATCCAAACGGATTAGAAATTGTGCCATTGTTAAATTTGGAAAACACAAAATAAATATAAAAAATATTTTGTGGAAAACTTAAGATAATTTATTTAAAAAAAAAAAGAGTTAGGAGAGAAATAAATTTTTAGTGAGAAATTATGAGGGAATTGAGAGAAATTTAAGACAGATTTGAGAATGTGAAAGAGAGTTGATATTGAATTGAATAGAAAAATGAGTTTTAGGGGGTGGCGGGTTATAGAGAAATGGTAAATATGACCGTTGGGGGTTGGGGGAGGAGTCGTTGGGTTTTTTATTATTGAGGGAAAATGCTTGGACCTGGCAGTGTTTTCAACTTATGTGGCGAAGGCGTTTTCGGTTGGAAGCGTTTTCATGCACATACGCTGAAAACGTTCTTTCTACATTTCACTTGAAAACGCTGCCAGGTGAAAACATTTTTATAAATCAAGAAAATGGCCTAAACATGTTTTTTTTTTTCCAGTGTTTTTTAATAATTTAGTCGAAAAATCTTTCTTTTGCCTGCGCAAGATCGTGCAACTTTTATTTAACTTTTGTTTTATTTCTTTCGCATTTTATTTTTACTAAATACATGTCAAAACCCCCCATGAAGTAGCTAAATATTTCATCTAGCTTTAAATTGATAGACACCCTCGTCTCATAGAGTTATATTGACACCAAATAAAAAAGAATTTGCTGATTAGTGTTGATAGACATATAGTTGTAAGAACCAATACGATTGACTGTCGTATTCGGTCTATCAAACAACACATTGGTGTGTTAAATTTAGTGGCTAGTTGGATTCGTCAAGGGGAATAGTAATCGAATTTAAACAACTAACGCGGTTAAGGCATTTGGTTCGAGTTGGGCCCTTTTAGTTCTCAAGGTTATTAGAGAGCTAAACCATGGACGCGTGTTTCGCTATTGTTTATTTAGTAAGGGTTGGTTATTAGACTTTTCTACAATTAATAATTTACAAACAGAAGGATTGGTGCTATGAGGCATCCTCGACCATTATAACTAACTTACCGGTTGAAGGAGAAACTTGTTGTTAAGGATCGGTTTATTCAATCTAATTTTATTTTTGTCTATATTTACTATTATTTCGATTTAAATTATTTCCATTATTTTTACTTTAATCAAATTTAATTTCTCCTTTTTA